>LR990078.1:6301724-7501913 GCA_905147235.1 Erynnis tages | reverse complement strand
ACCCTTATAATGAACAAGAATACATTAATATGTAGGCGAGATCGAATCCTCTGTTGGAATTCGCAAATGATTGGCGAAAATGCCTGAACACCTTCACGCAGGCAAGTGAGCGGGAAGACGGCAAAAAATGTGCGATACCCGCCCAATCCTGGCTCCTGACCGCAGTCGCGGGGACGCAGAGACGCGAGCCGCGCGGAATTCAATCAGGTGCACTTGGGCTAGCTGACTTTCACAGGATTCCCAAATCATCGACCTTTGCTTAGTTCATTAAACTTATGCTCAGATATAGTTTGTGATGCAGGCGTTAGCACATCGTCAGTCTGGAACGAAATAAAAACGCATGGGTAATTTATCTATAAAACAAAACAAATACCTACACTTTGTTGTAGACCATTAACAAAACAAAGAAAAAGTACCTAGTAATGACTTCGTGGCGACCTTATAGCTGTAGTAGAATTTTTTTCTTAAGTTGAAAATATTATTGATAATGTAGAGCTTATTTAGCTACGGACCCGGACGCACGACAGAATAAGATGTAAATATGTAATTGCAGCTATATTTTTGCCAGGGTAACGTGAGTTAATTTTTATCAACAACTTTTAACTCTATACTAACAGCTCGTAATACACAACCTTCATCAATAAGTACTGAACATAAAAGAAAGGCTATTGTAAAAAGGAATCGAAAAAAATTGGAAACCAAGGCACTAAATTAACGTCATAAAGGATATAAGTCAATAGCCCAACAGCCGATTCTCGTTACGTCCAACTTAGACGGGCTGGCTTCTTTTTGCATTGTGGTATCTGGAAGGGAAGTTATCGGCGGTACAAAATTTTCGTGGGCGACGTTGGGTAAATATTTGCACTTGAACGTTGCATCAGTGGTATCGTTTTTTGCTGTTCCGCTGCGGCTAAGGAGGTTGTTTTGTTCCCAGCTTTTATATTCATTTCGCACGACAGCTTAAAGCGATGTTCTGATGGAAGTTTCGGATTCATGCTGTTTACGAGGTTTTGATGGAAATTTTCAATTCATATCGCTTGCTTCCTCCGACGTACGTGAACGTACATACCCACGTTATTATACGGGAGCTATCTATTTCAGTTCAAGTTGTTACATATAGGGATATTCTTGGAAGTGTGTGGTATTATAGAAATCGTTGACATTTTCTGTAGCTGAGATTCTTGCATTTGATTAAAATGGGCTTCTAAGGCTCCTTAGACAGACACAGTGACATAAACATCCCTAGCTACAAAAAAATATTTTTCTATGTGTATAAGGAGACGATATGACGATTTTAAAATCACAGCACGATCTCACTTAAGTACTATTAATTTCTAAAGTCTAAGGGCCAAGAGTTTTTATCAAGGTCAAAGTTAGATTAGAGTTGTAACAACAAGCTACGTACAAATGACTTATGACTCTTTCTTAAACATTTGTGATAATTTACCAGGAGCTGCAGTAGCCAATTAAATTAGCCAAAGAAGATCACAAATGTCTATGGTTTAACTGTTTAGATTGATGTATTTATTTTAATTTAACAACTATTTTCAGAGCTTTTATTCTATAGAGGCAGCTAAATCTTCACAGATTTTCCTTTCTGTATTCAGTTCTTATCTCGGATAAGGCGGTGGCGTATCCACTACGTGACGCATTTACCGATTCGCCGATACCCTAGAATGCAGGACACGTCCACTGGCAAGCCGCCGACGAATTGTCACTACAAAAATGTGTTTTCACGTTTAATGAATCCTTCCTGACCGATTTTATTAATCTGGAAATACGTACGAAATTATCGATTTGTATTTGTGTGGGCTCCATTACAATTAGAACAACGTATGCTGATGTCCTAGCTTCTCTTTTATTTTGCTATATACTGCATCTCTATGGAAATCTTTATTATGCATGATGCATGATCTGACGATATTTGATAAGTCGAATCAAGATTGTTTTACTCGTAATGTTAATCAAATATAAAAACAACAAATATCGCATTGATATAAATTGCAAAGTTAACTCATGTTATAGATCTTATTTGCGTCCCGTTACGTATTAGGTACTGCTAGCCTTGGTATAGGTGCTCTTCTTGTTCTTTTTCCGGTATTTTACCAATCTGTAGGCCCATAATACAATAATCGTGAAATTTCACAACAAGAGGAAGGGAATAAATGCACAAATCCGATGAATGGTCGATGTTCTCGTGAAACGAAGCGCAGTATGAGCTTCGGTCGCGCATGACTAATGGGAATGATTAGATTTAGCCAACTGGTTAGATCTCGCCCTCCCCAATGTATGGACTTATTGCGCTCATAGATATCGGCATGTACCTACCGATAAATTATTATTCAGGATATCTTCACAATAGCTAGAAGCCTGTCCTAGACACACCTACACTTAGGTAACTGGTCAAATTGGACAAAAGAGACTCTCGGAACAAATTAACTCTAACTTCATCAAAAATTTCGAAAGTCGGTTTAATTTTTAACTGGAAAAAACCTAAATTCTGCTTTACGGCGGACTATAAGCTCCAATGGCTGTACCACCTGTAAAACTTTACCGAGTATTAATCCACGCCCTAAAATTTAACCACAAAATCTACAAATGCCTACATAACCAAACTGAATGTTGTATCATTGACATATTCGATTAATATCGAATAGTGTGGAATAGAATTTCGGTTCCGTTGTTGTAGTAACCGTAAGACATGTTAAGAACATTAAAAACGTTACAGAAGGACTCTGAAGATCGGCGTAGCACAGCACTACACATTTCACCGCTAAGTAGAATCCGCTGTTGGGCGGCCGACGTAGAACACAAATGGACTACCTTATAGAGAACAGATTTTGTGTCCGTTACCTAAACCGGAATGGCACGGGCGTTTAGCTCCTCCGCAGTACTTTATTGCCCTGCAGTTAAATTAAAATAAAAGTAAGGGATTATGTTCTCTAATCCGACGTAAAGTCTAATTGCTTTTTTGTCGTATTCTGAGACATGCGTTGATATTGCTATATGCTTGATGATAAGGTATTAGCAGACAACTGCACACTTTAATAAAAAGTATCTGGTGTGGCTTGCGTTAACATGAACTATTCCATAAATTGGTCCGTCAACTTACAATTGCATACGTACGTCACAGCAAGTAAGGGTACGACCAAAAGAGAAGAAAATCAAATCAATTATAATAACACAGTTCAAAGTAACCTAGGCGCAGGATAGGCTGTTTTAATAACGACAACAACATTTACGTACACGACGTTTAATTTAACAAACCATCAACATTAACAACGAGATAACGAAATGGAAAACCGATGAAGGTTTCACAATGTAAGCAACCTTGTAATTACAACTTCTGTAATTACGAACTTGTAGTCGAGAACATCCATACAGATATAATAATAATCAGGGTGCTATTCAAATCCACCTTAGGAGAAAAGTAATAAATATGAAGCGCTAATAAAATCTCAGTAGCGGAAATAATAATAAAATATTACAAGGGCGGGAGGTTTTGTCTAATTAATTTTGTATACATGTTGTGGGGCTGCGTTGTCTTGGGAGTAACATACAATGAGTCCGTGAAACTGAAGGCAAGACGGTAACAAGATCCACGAACGCGCTAAATTAGAATTTATGATTGTGTGTGAAATTATTAGAACACGTTTCGATGTAACGTGGATATTATATTTCGCCATATTAAGAAGTTGTAATGATGTTAATGATTTTTAATTTATACATTTTTCACGTAAAGAATAGATACAATATTCTTATGTGGAATATTCTAGAAATTTATTATATTTATGGTTTCGTTCCAAAGGAGCCGAAACCCTTTTAGGCATTAAGCGCGCGATGCCCCCTATGGTATACCTAGATAGAGACTAGGTATGTCTGTACACAATGCAATATTACAGTAGCTTCTCAAGTAGAGATATAGAGCAGCTATGTTAGGCTTACAACATGTAATTCTGTTGTTACTGACTCAGAATTCTAATTATTTTCATGCGATTTGTATATTTCTTACTTAAGTATTGTTTTATTTTAGCATTCCACCGACACTGACAGCTGCAATCCATTATAAAAGAACCGCTATATTACTTGTTAGTTGGCACATTTTTGTAAAAAAACAATAAGCAGCATGTTTTTTTATGCGAATGTCTCGACGTGGTCGTATCGACTTTACCACGTTCGAATTGTCGATTTCGCTTCAATCGACTGCACGCGCCATGTGCCGAACGTATCGTATTTGTAATCTGATACTAAACTTGCCACATTTACTACACCGATGATTTGTTAAAAAACGCAATTTCCGATTTATAGGCAATTTAATTGGTTATTTGACACAGTTGCTTTTATAAATACGAAGCAATTGTAAGTAGGTATGTGTTAAAATTTAAAAAAATACATTTACAAAACAGTAACTAGTCAGGCCCTAAAACTTGGTTCACAAAAATAAATTGTAGCCTGAAAATATTTTTAAAAAGATTGTAAGTATCTTAAAATAAAAATATAAAATAATAATATAATAAAATATAATTCTATCAGTTTTCATAACACCTAGGTAACCTTGACCTCTCTGTAGTTGAGGAGGTCTATGGTCTACTCATACTATATGAAGTGACTACTACTTACGTTAAATTGATCAAAGTATTTAATTCATTCAAGTTTTGCGCAAATGCACTGACACAGTCATGTGTCATGCAAGTTCGTGCAGCAAAATGCGCTGGAACCGAAATTGAACGAATGTGGCTATTGAAATTGAGTAAAATTTGAGGCACATTTTCCAAATTGCCCGCTGGAGCGTAGGAGCTAGTGAGCCGCGGCGTTGCGTGTTAGCCAGCCCATAGGGAGTTAGAGAGCTACCACACAAGTGAACTTTAAACGTAGGTGTTCACGGAAAGATATCTTCGTGCATCAGCCAAAGACCAAATCATGTTATCTCTTACAAAAAAATTGAAATTTTGAAGTGAAAATTGAATTTCAGTCTTTGTTTAGATAACATAAAGGAGAGGTTAGTAATGGTCACATACATTATTTAATTTAGTAAGAATTAGAAAGGAACACCTCAATTGCTACCTTGCTTTTGGGTATGGACCTCCAGCACTGACTTTCATTTCATTTTCCCCGTTATACTGTATACGGAACCCTGAAAATCGCTTGCGTGGTTAATTCCTAAGAGTGTGCTCAAAACTGGCGAGTTGAGGCGAGTTGGCGACACCGAGTGAGTCAGCGGCCAGCGGCCAGCGGGCGGAGGTAATGTGCCCACCCGTGCGCACGTGCGCTATGTCGCCTCGCCGTCACCAAACTGTTCACTGTTACAAACCTATTCAAAGTTGCAAAATAAAACGTATTATTGGATTGTTTTGTTAGTTTAATTGTAGACTAGATTTGCTCTAGAAACTGATTCCATGACACTGGCAACGCACAGCATCAAATAAAAATTATTAAGACGTTCCATGTAGCTTAAATACCTAGCTACCAACGTAATTAAACTCGAACTTACATTTCAATATCATCGTTTCCTGTTTAAAATACCAAAATAAATAATTGTTTAAATAACCAAAGTTCTCGAAGTCGGCTTAATAAATAGATAAATAAACGAGTTAAGAATACAAGTCGAGCAAAATTGGCCGGAGAAGTAACCCTTCGTAATACCGTTTTGATGGAATAACAACACAGAGTGGCATTATAATTATAGGAGAAGTTTTTCGCATTAATTATACAAACAAACAGAACAAGAATTTATGTCGTGACTTTCCGAACAGGTCTTTGAGTGGGTTCGAGTGAAGTCTTTAATTATTACATTTAATTTATCTTTTTATAATGATTTTCCGTTGTTTTACTGAATGTAATTCAGGTTTGGAATATGAAATTTGACTTCATCTGTATGTTCAGAATTTAATTCTGCCAGAAATGAAAGAACAATATACCTAGCTATTGCAGATTGTAATGAAGTGTATAATTTGCAGTACCTAGGTATTGGTAATTATAGTGAAGGGTATAATTCAAATCCTTTTAGCGGTTGGCGCGTGGCCGAATTTAAAGCTCCCAAGCATACAAACATTAATAATTTAGCAGGATGCTGAATAAGGAGGAAACGATAATAATTTAAGTTAAATTATGAAGCTTATTTTAATCCATTTCCAAGGACACAGAACCTGACCGCCGTAAGGTTGAGGTAGATGTCTCGTATCGCAAAAGCATCCCAAAACTTGCGAGTGTACCTATTATGCTTTAATTGAATTAATGTGAAAATGAGGCTTGTTGAAATGTATCGAAACATTTGCACGTGGTGAATCGGTATCAATTACGCACACTTCGGTGGTTCAAGTTAAGAGTTCTGTACAAGTTACAACAAAACGGTTAAATCCGTGAAGTAGTCTAGATGGAATAGTTTGCATTAAACATTTATAATCGAGCAGAGGTAAGGATTCAGACTTTTTGCTATAACCCGCTTTCACCCCGGACGTTGGAAATTCAATAATATAATTGAACTTGTGCCCGGTAGACCGCATCCGGTGTCTTGGTGAAATTGCTTATTGATCTATAATTCTACCCCTTACTGTTGGCTTCATAGCAGAATTTGAGCAAATATCTGCAATATTCCTATCAGATAACAGTATTGATGCAAATTCAAATGTTTATTGTAAACTTTTCTGAAACGACTTCCGATGAACAATTTACCTATTTATCCGCAAAAAGTTCTAATTGGACATCTAATACATTTCCTTACTGATTTTTAATAAAAATTTGTTATTACTGGCAACAAAAATAACCGTCTATATAGGCAACATAAAGTGTCCGATCAATTCATCGAATGAGACTAACGAGTATCGGATACGCGAATCGATTGTAACTGTGAGTAGGTACGATGTTGATTGCGGACTAATAAATTGTTTACGTGAGAGTGAGCGATCATTAAGATCTTTGTTTACCACGGGACCACACACGAGCAACAGAAGCTATTCTGAAGCCATACGGTGTTTTGATTGCAGGATATCGTATTTATGTTGGCAATATCATATTTAGCGCTAACACCGCTGTGTTTCTGTTACTTGGATTGTCTGGAGTTTATTGCTCTGTGCACTTGTTAAGCTGTTATATCGGGTCTTTAGGGTGCTTTTCCACCAGAGATGTGCTATGCTACGTTGCTATGGATTGATATCCACCAATCATATTCATTGATGGAAAAGCACCCTTAGGTACTCTTAAAACTCGTAAGTATTTTAGTTTGAACGTTTGAAGTTAATAAATTTCAGATAAACTATTTTTATAGATTCTTGTATATAAGAATTTGAAAACGATTCTGAAGATCGACAGATTGGCTGAAACTAAATAAACATTGTAAACAATTTATTTATTTTTAATATTTCAATTAACTCGATTAATATGTTATTTATCAGAATAACCTAACACTCTCGCCGACATGGCAGTCAATAAAAGCAATCTTGTTTTCGTCTGTGGAACGGTCGCGTCGGCGCGTGAAAGATGATTCCGTTTACGCTCTCATTCGGCAGCAAATAGACGTTTTATGCTTCAAACCCCGCCGGTTTATCGGCTTATTGGTTTTTATCGAGAATTCGTCTGCTTGTTTATCTCGTCTGGTGCAATATTGCCGATTTTAACACTGATTAACTGTATTTATATTTATGTTTTTACTTTGATACGTTAAGGAAATTGAGTGACAGTAAATTATTACATCAGTGGCCTATCTGAAAGGATCACTAGCAACCCGCATTGGTGTAAAGCTCAGGAACATAAAAAGCTTAGTCCTCTACTTCTAGACGTGATGTAAAGTTTGGACCAAGAATTTCAGTCAACTTACTTCTTTTGTTCTTTAACGCAGTATAAAAGTAAAAATGGAGTCAGAGTTTACTCTATTTTTAATTTAAGGCGCTGCCTCCAACTCTACTTTTGATTATTCCATCGACATAACTATTAAGCACCGGTATTATAAATATTAGGTATCATATATTTTAATTACTACTAAAGTATAAATAATCAAGGATAACACTTCCTACCTAATTCCTATATGCATTTTACAATTACACATGACGCTACAAATAAAAGTGTGTACAGCGTCATATTTGTGACAGCGCTAGACATTTCGGCAAAAATGAATTATCTTCAACCCTTCAACCTGCGCGTAATCAAATAACGCGAGCTGAAATTGATTCGTGATAACCCTTTCCGGGCGTTTGTTCATTTCGCCGTCGGACAGAAAAAGCCAATGCGTGCACTCCACTTACGAGACAATAATAAACATAAATAAAAGCTCATCTACATTTTTCTAAGGATTTTATTTATATTTCAGACTATTAAATACTATTTATTTCCGTTTTAGTAATGCAAATTAAATGCATCTATGACCGATGCTCTTAAACACATTATACTCTCATTGCAATAACACTTAGGTACCTTGTTAGTTCACTTTATTTTATTAAGTGATTGATAAAAAATTGAATTTTTACGTGGGTACACACGTACGACAAAACGCTTTCTGTTTAATTGAATAGTGTGTTTGAAACTACATATTATATTGTTTAAAAATCATTTCTAGATTGATGGGAGAGAGTTTTTCATTTAATTTGTCTGAAATTTCTGGACAATTTTATGCACTTAGGTGAAGGTACATACGTGGAAAGTAATCAAATTATTATGGGTAATTTTTGTGACCCGCACGATGTTGAAAGGTCTAACCTATTAGTTGAACTGTATCCAACTTTTGTGAAACGTTTCTTCGGAGTTTTCTCTTTTAAAATTTTACAATATGCTCAATGTATTTTTTTATATGTATATCTTTGTAAACTCATATTCAAGTATTTCAAGTACTTTTTCAAATTCCTATAAATTAGGTACTAGCTGACCCCGCAAACATCGTTTTGCGATATAAGTTATAGAGCGTTTAAAATCGACTATTAAAAAGTAGGGCTGGTGATAGAAAGGTGAGAATTTAGGATTGTATGTATTTTTAATGCCACATTATTGAAAAATAAAAATAAAAAATCAAATTTCCAAAAATTAAAATTAAAATGTTAGGTGTGGACAACACTTAGGTGTATGAAAAATAGACAGTAGCCGATTTTCAGACCTACTGAATATGCATATAAAATTTCATTAAAATAAAGCCGATTTGGAGGAGTATGGTAACATAAACTGTGACATGAGAATTTTATATATAAGATAATGCTGTAAAATTTTCTTTTGCAACAATAAAATCTGTTGTCAAAGAAGTGGCCATTTCTTGGCACGATAAAAAAAATGATCCGCTTTAACAATAAATCATAACAACTAAACGCGTTTGGCGTGATTTCTCTTCCAATTCGGATTCACTCCTGATCTCGCACACCATTTAATTTAATAAACTGTCGGCACCTGTTAGTGTGTACAAATGGACCGGACATACGTTTCCCGCCTTGGTTTTCCGACAGGGGTGCGATTCGCGCCCCCGTGATGAATTCACCTTTTATTTTGTCCCACTTGACTCGATTGAGAGTTATTTTCGAGCGTAAATGGGCAGCCAGTGTAATTAACCAGTGACAGGATGAAATGTACTTTGAAAGCCATGAAATGAAAAACGCAATTTGAATGCTTTCAATGCGCCTTTTTTATCTTGTTTTATGATTTAGTTTGGCAAAATCAATTGACAGCTTTATGTTTAATCATTCAAATTTCTCCTTGAGCTCTTCCGAGTTTTTTGATGCTACTAGAAATAAATTTAATGCCCAACAGTAAATCATAAAAAGGATTTTATCCACCAATACCAAAATCCTACATTACCCAGTTTACTAAAACAATTTAACATACCTACAGTCCTGTTACCATTCTGTTTGTAATGTAAGTGTTTATTGAAATACCTACAGAAATAATACAATACATATTTTATTTCGTCCTTTCTTTTCTTTCTGATTAAGATCAATCAAAATCTTAAATTCCAGGATTTACGCACTACTCAAATTGAGTTAAAGCTCCAACTGTATGTGCCTCTGCGTGAATTCATTTAACTTTCATAGTCGAAGTTTATACTGGCAATAACATAACAAAACTTTACCGAATCTTAGCTGAACATTTGAGAAGTGCCCCTTACGAATAGTTAGTAGACAATAAATTATTTAATAACCCCTCGGTCGTGGGTCCAACCTGTTCACTTAATCAAGGAATATATTCGGCAGAATCACCTCTTTAGAAACAATTAATTCGGTCTCGATTAGGGCCATCGCACTCGGAATATGTCTTTGTGGTTTCTAATGGACTGGGGTCGTGTAATTTGAGTACACTCCTATACCTTCTATAGATTAATTTTACCTACCTACTCACTTGTAACCTCTTGTCGCGTAAACGCACAGGACTGATGAAGCATCGATACATTTTAAAGTTTCCATTTCTAGAGGTTTCTTGTATCAAAGCAGTCTCATCTGTAATTACTCATCCCTGAACAGTGACCGGTATCACTTTATCTTTAAAGCACTTTGCAACTTATGAGTAAATCGTCTCCCATTACACAGCGACTACTGACTGACCATTATAGATACACTAGCCATTAGAATACATTATACATCGTAGTCAATCAAAAATAGAGAGTTTAATTAACTTCTTGTTATTGTTATTCATTGTTACGAATTTACCTCAATATGTAGGAAAATATATAGGTATAGTATACATAATATTTGTAATATTACTGATTTTACCTCACATTCAAAGTCCGCACAAGGAATTAATTTGAAACCAAATGATTAAACCGCTCCAACAGGAAGTTTCTCAATTAGGTTTCTTAGTAAGTAGCAGGAGTTTGTAAGATTTCACTATTGTGGTGTTGGATATCTGATGTGGAGTTGAAATAGTAATCGTGGTATACGAGTGTCCACACAACTACTCGTAGATACTATCAAATCATACAGTGAGTTAACAATACGTACTAGGTACTTGTAATAAAATTGTTCTGCAGGGAAATTGGCTGTTAGGATCTGGGATTGGAAGTAAGTATAGTGTACCCAAACTTAATATATCGTTAGGTAATGTTTTTCAATATGTGATCAGCGATAAAGTAGTGGACTCTTTTTACATAGATTTCAAAGTTGGGTAAATACGACTATAATGTATTTGTATTCACTTCGAGTATATTATTCAGGGTTCACGTGCGCTCGGCATCTGGGAACTTTTAATTTTCTCCTGAACAAATTCGAGAAGGGGATGGGGCACCCATTTGATGTCCAAGCTTGGCGAACTTCGAACGCTTTATTACTGTGTCCGGCTTTAAGTGGGTGTAAAGTTTCAACACCCTTTGATTTACTTTCCGCACGGGGAATAGGTATGCGTTGGATCGAAACGATTTGTTTGAGTTCGTATTCTATTTTCAATCTTTGTTTGTTTGCATTGTTACCCATTGACAACCCTTTTATCCAACGAGTTGCGTCTCTAAACAAAACAAAACAAAACAACTATCCTTGTACCATTACACCCCTGATAGTTGTTAAAGGAATAATGAGGAATACTAACCGCATAATGGCCCTGCAATTATTACACTAATACTTTAAAAGGACAACCTTAATCCCCTAATCGTAAGCCAAACTAACGTGGCGCCGTCCCGCATAGAAATATCTTAAATTGGCAACACGGTCCGGCGGGCCGACCATAAAACATCTTAATGAGTACAGCCAGCAGCTGCGGGCCTCCATATTGCCGGTCTCATATCCATGCAAACTACCCACCGACGACGTCTTAGCGGCCTTACTTTCCTCCACCTTGTTTACAAGTCGGCAACTAATTTGTTGCAATATGTGCATAGGACAACATTATGGGCGCTATCTTGTCGGTGCGTGTCTTGCATACATTTACTTCCTTCCACGACGAGGCGAGGTTTCGGCACAACCTGACCCTTGCTTGTACCCTCTATATTCAAATTTGGCCCGGACCGGCCATTTGGACACGGATTTGTTATAAGATTAAAGGAAGATTTCACTTGTGAAACAATATGGCAGACGATTTACATATTTCGTTTCCTTATTAGTTGCGGGATATTTGTTTTGGGGCCAACGAATTTACATCCTCTGACCGATTAAATGGCCCTTAGGCATCTTTAATGGGGGTGCCGCGTGGTCGTTGTTGGCCTTAGCAAATGTGTGCTTATGCGTAATTGAATATTTTATGGGCTTGAGCAATATAAGCGCGGGCACTTTATTGATCTAGTTCCTTAAAGAACTGAACTCTCATTCGTAAGTATGTTCTTCAATTCGAGTCTACATCGAAGAGAGTAAACAGGACCTTTCATTCGTGCTCATTCAGTTCATAGGTGTGTTTATCGTTTGCATTTATCTGTTGACTGTTTTTATTCCGCGGTTGACATTTACCCTCTGTTTCAACAAACTCATCTCGTTCCCGAGGAGTTTCTTTCATTCGCTGTACGAGTGCTCGCGTTACATTACCTCCATTCAAGTCGAGATAGCTTCACTTAGTTTCCTCTTTTTCAGTGCGGACGGGTTAATTTCTGCATCTTTATTATTCGAGTGGCCGGTATACGGGTGCAGTCTAGTCAGTCTGGTAGCGCAGATTGTGTGGCGGAAAGCAAACGTGAATTGTTGGGTCGTCGCCACCGCGTGGAGGTAATGAACGCACGGGTGGGACATGGTGTGCCGCTGGAGGCGTCTGGTTCGAGCGAGAGGCACTCGTCGAGGTGGGGGGCGACGAGGAGGGGGGACCAGCAATGGAGGAAAGGGAGGATGCAACGCGTCCTGTATGCACAGCGCCGCTTCCGCATTCGTTAATGCAAAAGCGGGTACAGACTTCAGGTGTACATTTTCAGCGCTTGTGTGCTTTATACTCGATGTTAAGGCGTGCGTCTTTGTACAATGTTCTGCCTTAATTATTATTACATTTTATCTCGTCGACGCTTTATGCACAGCCACGGGTGTAATCTTACCCTCATTTGCAGAACTAATGTAATGAAATATGTTTTTAAACTGTTTATCAAAGTTTATCAAAAAGTTATTTATACGACTTTGAATTTCTCTGTATAAGTACATCTGCGTATTACGTATTAACGAGCATGCATAACTGAGCACGCTTCTGAGTAAGTTCTCATAGTCTTTTTCCATTCCATTCTGGTTTAATACAAAAAGAGTAACCCGCGGCTTAACAATTCATTATTGCATTCGTTCATTTCGGGTTCATTAAAATCGCATTAGGATTAATTTTTCTCGTCCCCATTTTAATTCGCAGTTTGCCAAGGGGATCTCTGGCCGGTTGCAATCATCCATTGTCAATATTTGTTAAATTTTACCTGTGCCGCTGTTGGACGATATTGCACGAGTATAAATATAAATTTGTGTTCATCTTTTTTATTTGTGTCTAGACAATATCTTGTGTCATAAAATGGAATCCAATTCTGAGACTCTGAGTTAGGTAACTAATTTGCAACTAAATAAAATTAAAAATAGTAATAACAATGTCTATTATATAAAAACCATTTAAAATATCCTTTTGTGTCATGGTACTCAGAACGCTAGCAACGTTGCCCCTTTGTATACAAATAACTAATTTGTAAGTTAAACGCCAAATATTTTACAATTATTATTGTTAAAACAGAAAAATGTATAAAACAACATAACTAGATAGTCTACCCTAGGAAAAATTTTAGGTACTCGAACATTAGTCCATCAGCCACTATAATTTGCGGATTATAATAAATATTAAATATTTAAGTTGTGTAATAAATATTGCTACGTGAAATGTCTGAGACGTCATAAATAATGATTAAATATTTTTTACGGTCCCAATTTCGCCGAGTTCAATTTGAGTTATATCGGGTCAATACTATAAAATGTGACATAAATGTTCTATTATGGTCGAAGCGAAATATCGATGTATGGCTGGCATTTAATGACTTGTTTGCACGTCATAATGACTACGGAAGAAATTACAGTATAATATTGGGAAGTACGCAGTACCTAATGGGTAAAAATATTGTTGTTTTACTGACGCGATGACGTTGTTTATTAATCCAAACCATTCAGTTTTGGTATCTATGCCATAAAAAACATAACTTGTTATAAAACCCAAGTCTCGCACTTTAGAACTGAGTTAGTTCTGGCATTGTAAAAAGTTGTGAGATCCATGTACTCGTATGTATCCATAGATTGACTTGACCATCGCATGAAAGCACAATGTATCTCACACGTAATACGTATATCTACATATTATATTAAATAAGATTGTTTACTGTGATTGCCAAATCAATCTATGGATACATAACTAGATACATTGATCTCACAACTTTTTACGGTGCAAGAACCGAGTTTTCACAAGTTTATGTTTTTGATGGCATCTCATTTCATTTTGTGTTGTCAATGTAACTGCCAATGTAACTTTGTAATCCTATAGGTATAGGTTTATAAAGTTATTTATGCAGTTGGTGTCTAGAAAACTGGACCGCAATTGCATTTTTTTTTTTTAGTTTATCCTCGACTTATACACTAAACACTAATTGTATTCTAAATTTGAATTACTTTGAGAAAAGCTTCGGCCGTGTCGCTATTTTGCTCGACTTGGCGGGGGCACTACCGTGCCCCCATATATAATTACCTACATCTTTTAATGTTTTATTGCAGGTTTGATGAAATGCAATAATAAAATGAGCATTATTATAAAATACACATGCAAAGTTACTTTGTTTCAAATCGAAGGTAAATCGATATTTTCTCAAAACGATGCGTCGAAGCCTTACAATATCATCATTTGCACGCGATACTTAGGCCCCTGCCAGGGAATGTCTACAATATTATTAACTCAGGCATATTAATAAATGGTGTCACGTTTCGACCACACGGATGTCGCAGGAAGCATGGCCCGTTGAACCATCCCAACGAAAATAATGGAATATTCGAACACCCACACAATACGCTGTTTTTCTTCAATGGATTCTTTTTTGCAGCCATTTTTTTAATATAACGCCATATAATTTCATTAGTGATATAATATTACCTACACATTTTAAATTTGTTTGATTGAATAATTCAATTGACTCCAAGTTTCTAACGTTTATGTGCTGCATACACATTAGGGTGGAGCGATTTAAACTTTTTTTTTACAATCGCTTTGGAATACCTGTAAAAAGTTGCTTTCTTACCTCACAAATACTCACATAAAATTTTAGTTACCTTATAATATATTAAGAGGTGCCCCAGACATCATTTGGTTTGGAGAAATCCATGACTTTATTCATTAATCAAAAATATCTTGTGGACACTGAATGATGTTAAGTATTCATGTTGCCTTGTTTATATAAAAAAGATAACCGTAACGTAGAAACGTGCATGTTATGCGTTGACAACTATTTTGAAAATTTTATTTTATTCCTTAATTATTTTTCTCTTGTACATAAAGAACACAAGGTTTAATGAAGAAATCATTTATTTTGAAGGTTATTTCCATCTAATAGTCGTACATATAAGTAACGTTGATTGTTTTTCTGTAATTGTTATTAACAAAATCCCGTCAATGGTAACAGTTTTAACAACTACTTGTTTAATATTACTTTGTATAAAATATTAAATTTGCAATTATATTCTACTTAATGTGTCATGGTTATTAATTAAAGTTTGTATTTAAATTAACGTCATTTGCGTTTAAATTACCACGCACATGTTAACTAGTTATGAGTGTGTAAAATTTTATTTGATGACCTAATCAATGTATGAATATTGATTAGATCCTACAAAATCTGTCCACGCGTCCCCACTCCAATATATCACTCCAATATATAACCCTACTCCAAACTATAATTTGTGATAGGTAGTAGTTTCTATAAAAACAAAAGCAAGCTGACGTTTTGCTTTGCTACTAAAAATTTACATTAAAATTAATTATTTCGGCCT
The DNA here is from genome assembly GCA_905147235.1 of Erynnis tages. Lineage (NCBI taxonomy): Eukaryota > Metazoa > Arthropoda > Insecta > Lepidoptera > Hesperiidae > Erynnis > Erynnis tages. The sequence goes on along the minus strand of LR990078.1, from coordinate 7,486,056 downwards.
CACTGTATCATTTGAAACCGTAGAATAGGTAGGTACGTAGAGCCTTCATACATGTAACATCAATATAATGTTTCAACTATAAAGATTGTGGTGAAATATTTAACTTGCCGAAGGGCCTAATTAAAAGTTTGAATAAATAGAAAGCTGCGGATGTTCAATATTGAGGCAAGATTTACATAGAGACGTAGATAATGCTCTCCTTTTAGCGGGCACGTGGACTGTATCTTGAAGATGATAATAATGAGTGATTGTAGAAAAAGATAAAATATTGAAACATGCACAGTAATGTAAGATGTGGATTTAAAGTTTAAATTGTCCGAAATGAACGACCGGTGCCGGGGGCTGCAATATCAAGAATCGAGCATTTCACGCTCCGTAAGTTCAGCCGTATCGATACGGATATAATAACCAGTGGAATGGTAACTATAAAGAGAGATTGTATTTTTTACTAACGTCGTAAGAAGTCGGAATGTCCGACCGGCCCTTTGATCGGTTTGATAAAAGTGCTTGCTATTTTCTCTTTTTTTTTTCATAAAAATTTTTCTTTGCTCCCTTTATTGTTGATCCAAAATATCAAATGAAATGTATTGTGAGATATGCCGAAGCTTCTTTACCATTGATTTTATAATAAAGATAAATGTTTGGAAAAGTTTTTCGTGCGACGATCTATCAAATACGTCATAAACAGGAGTAGTGTGTGGATGTATCACATGTATTGGTAAAGGTCAGCGGCGGCTCGTAACTTAAAGTCCCCACTCGTCCGACAAGAACAATAATCCGTACAATTTTGAGGAAAATGTTTATCGCAGGAGCCACTCGCATCATAAATTTTCTGAAATAAAACAGAGGAAATAGATAAAAAGCTAAACGGTTGTCAGCGGACTTAGATAGGGCGATGGCGTGGACAGTATTAGTAATGTTCACATAAAAAGGAGCTTCCATCAAGAAGTACTCGTACGTATCGCTAGCATGTTATTTTTTAGCTTATGACGGTTTTTTATGTGATTTGAAATTTCAACTCAAAAATTATGCAGGTACTTAATAGTTAAATAGTAGTTTCTACTTATGTTTGTATAAAGATTTTACAAACCAATTTCATATTAGATCTTCAAAATTAATGACTAATTGTTGTAAATAAAAAAATATAAGACTACGGAATAATTACTGAGATATGAATAATATCTAATATTATCTAATAATAAACATTAAGGTGCCTACATGAAACTATTGCACTGAAAACATTTTTGTACGATCAAAATAAAATGTCATCGCACTTTTTTTAAAGTAACGAATCGTAATCTTACATTAGGCATCTACTCTATACACCCCAAGAATACTATTATTTCCAATCAATAACCAACGCTGCAACCGAACATACGCCACCATGATAACTGTCACATCTTATCTGACAAACATTATTTCATACACATCTATCGGAAACCCATTCCGACTGTGTCTGATTTTATTCTAGGCAATTTATTTTCAATAAAGAACTATAAAAAGACTTATCTAAATAGCTTGAGCTTCAATGCGAGGGGAGTGAGTGGTGTAAAAGTCGATCATTCTTTACTATTGCGAGGCCCCATCATCGATGAAACTATCAAATGCGATGTCAGGTATCTGTACCTATTTTACACATACTTTACTTTCTCTTAGGTTTTGGATTTAATGTTTAATTTGTGTGTAGAATTAAATATATATTTTATTGTTAAATTTCTATAAATTAAATCTTGCATTATTTGCATAGTCTGTACATTAATTCGAATAGAAAACTTAATTCATTTAAAAGTAAACTGTAAGGTATAGACGGAAAATGTTAAAATTGTAAGTCGTTATGTTGTACAGGAAGTAATAATAAGATTTGTTTTGTACCGGCGGCTCATTTACATGTTATTTGAGTAAAAAACCCTAGGGGACGATATCAGCCATTTATGAGTTGAAAGTACTTACTACAGAAAGAGAACTGGATACACATAAAGAGATAGATATAATAATAAGAAAAGAAGCGGTATGCAAGAAAACGGCTCGCGGCGAATAAACCCCGCGGAAAACGGCATTGTTCCGCGACTTTTAAAAACGGAACAAAATGAACGAGGGGAAGGAAATCGGATGAAAATATGAAAAGAATACACGTTATATACGCAAAAGTGAAACGAAACGTCGGAGATCGGGTCTCAGCCGCGGCGGTCCGCAAATATAATTTGCATAGTCAAGTAGCCCAACTTTTGTCTGCGGCGGATGTTCGCAACCATATTCATTCGTTGCTTTTTAACCACACTCCCATTCTGTATCGGGTTGGACTTTTTATTGCATTTTTTCCTTTGAACGGATTCCTTCAATATTTCGGTGGTTCGTTTTTATTCATACGCTCGGTCGTCGAATTGTTTCGCTTTACATCGCACACTTTACTCTGCGGATCCAGTTATGATGTTGCTGCGATTGAATGAAAAAACAATCAGCAATATTTCATGTTTGGTTGTAATTAAAAACGCTTCAGCCAAAAATTCCTGTCCACATATGAAAATTCATCAACAAAAATAAAGGTAGCCACGCGTACTCTGCATTTACATACATTCAAAATACAAATTAAGAATAATTTTTTGAAAGCCTCAAAATGAATTTCAAACGAACAATGGAATAAAGAATATAATATCATACGAGCCAAAGTGCTTTATTAAAATTAGAACTATTGATGGCCGCAAAGCTGACAACAAAGGTTTTAAACTTTTGTTCTATTCTCCTTTCACGAGTCAATTGAAATAATCGATTCAAGAATTATTACGATTCATCTTTGCTTATGAACTTAAGAGTGTGGAAGCTGTAGAGCGGATTACTGCATCACAAAGAGATGCCGACCGGCTATAGACAAATATTGACTCAAAAAAACAAAGGCCTGGCATTATTGCTTCTACTTCATTAAAATCGATATTGGGTACATCTTAACATTCTAATGATAATAACATAACGCTACATTTGTCGATCGGAAAATTTTCGACGTGGACATTATTCACTTAGGTAAAGTTAAGGTAGCGACACAAAATTTGTTATGGTCGCAAGCTTTGAGTAATTAGAAGTTTACGCATTAATAGATAAATAACGTGGGATGAAAGGTCCAAAAATAAGCGTCAGTCGAGTGAGAAACGGTTTTTCAGAGGTGTTAGACTGAATCGGTGTTCGGACTCGACGGACCGATGAATTTTCCACCGAGTGGACCTTTGGTTGAACACCTTTGTATTGGCGAAACCTACATCCTCGTGTTAAAACATCTATTTTAATAACATGTTAATTCATAAAAATATTTCCACAAGGGAAGCTCTTTAATGCCCAGTTTTATGCCCAGTGATCGTGATGCTTATGATTAGTTAAATTGTCTAACCCTTTCCATGCTTTATGAAACTTTGTGACAATGAATTTGTTTTGAAAACATTTAGGTATTTGTGCTTTGCTCTTGATTTTAAATTTGCATTAAGTACCTTATTTAGTCTAAAATAGGCAAAATTCTAAGCGTCAGTTAGATTGAATGAAAAATAAAGCATTCGAATGTTCTTTATTACGAGCCGTGGCGGAGGTCAGGAGATGACAAATGATGCGCAGGAGTCGATCACTGGTGAACCTGACTGTTTCATTAGCACCAACATTAATTACTAGCGGATCTTTAATGAGAAAAGTTTTTTTTCATTTCCCATTAGCTATTTAAAACTCTTAATTCGCGTCATACTTCTATTTTTAATTTTAATGGCAGCCATTAAGGATTAGCACTCATAGTTTTGGTGTTATAATTAGTTTATCTGATGTTTTTACAATGTTGATAAGGATGGTGCGTAGTTTTGATACCTTAATATATAGATAATTTAAAGGTGTCAAGAAAAAACCTCCTATAACATTTTCAATCAACGTAAGTAATCAAAGTTATTTCAAGCTTCGTCATTTCTATTTCTTATTCAGCAAACGATCGACGAACGCTGTTTGACTAAAAATTATAAAAACTTCTAAAAGATTGCGAATAAAGGTAGGGATATTCTCTACATCTACATTCATAAATATCGTAATTTAATAATATTATGCTTAAAGGCCAATATTTTCAATTTTTGCACAAGAAATTTGAACATATTTAAGATTCTCAAAATATATGTTTAAAACCACCAATTTAAGTGGTTACCTTTTAAGAGAAAATACCTATCTACATCGGAAAACAGGTCCAAATACATCGATTCGATCGGACGATCGAAATTCTGGTAGGTTTAGTACCTACTAGAATTTCATATTCATCATAATTTTTGCCTAAACGGGAAAAAAAAATTCAAACTCAACACACGTGAAAGAGATGATATCATCTCATGCTCACTATTGCTAAGAACCATTATCGACAGGTTTTCTGATGGATGGAAAGAAACTGAACTGAATCAAAATTATTGACCTATCTAAAGAGATGCATATGTTATGGACCAAGTGACTAATGCGGGCTTTATATATAATGCCCGGGCATTATGAATTAGGTTACATTTTTTCCCCGAGCGAAGCGAAGCGGAGCGAGGGTCCATGACAGAAGTCTAAATTTAACATAAAAATCCCTTCAATGGTTAGGATATTAAGTATGTTTGTATTACTCTACCCAAAAGGTGATGGACATTATGTATAATGCCCAGTCAATTTGATTATTTGAATAATTATTATCAAATTGCCCTCTCATATTGGGAATTTTTCATATTGCCCGGGCAATATGCATAATGCTCGATTTATCATTTGGTCCATAACACATATAAGATACTGTTTTTGAGATTTTCTTAACACAGGCATCGCTGATCGCGTTGCAAACGTAAAATCAAAACATGGCGCACGATTGCAGAACAGTTTGTTTTGTAAGCTTTGTTTTCTTCGCGTACTTACAATCTGGTTTATTTATACATCATTGCAGAATCTTAAAATTGAATCCAGAGATTTTTATATATCAAGATGGGGTGTCAGGATATTAAAAATAGGATACCTTAAATTAGGGGACTTTTATTTTCAGGTCGCTTTATTTTGTATATACTCGTAATTATAAGTTCACAACTTACTATGGTGTTCCTAAAACGCTAAAAAATTGAAAAAAGGAAGCCTAACTTCTTTATTTTTTAAAGTTAAGCCTAATTTTACTTTTTCTCTAGTATAGAATCATTGCGTCTGGCCATACAAAATTCTTTGATTAAACCAACATGAATACCCACGCAAATATCATTGGTACTGTGTAGAATATTTCATTCAACAAACTAACGTATATTTCTATAATAGTGTGCAATACACCTGACGGGTCACTGCCACTCAAAACCAGACCACAACCCTCTGGCCAATAATCCCTCACTTGCTCTATTACCCTCCAAACTGGTATATAACAATGCGTGCACTCCTGGTTAACCGCAAAGATAACCAAAGGGTGGTCACAAGCTATCTAGACTAGTCTATCCCAGTTCTAATGGTTTACAGGTGGGATAACTACCTTGTCATTCCTTTTCTGTTTTTTTTAACTGCGTACCCTTGTGTATGGTTTTTTAAGTCAATGACTCCTTGAGACAGAGGAAGTGGTTGTTTCTAATTCTATTATGCAGGTATCAAGGTAACATTGGTAATTTTGTGATAATTAAAGAATCTAATAATTTTTCAGTCATGTACCAGAAGCGTCTTAAGAAGGAACGAAAACAGCGGCAACAGGTCCAAGATCAACTGGAAATGGAACTAAAACGGCGGCAGAAAATAGAAGAAGCGTTGAAGCAAAGCGGGGCTCCAGCCGAGATACTCAGAATTGTTACAGGTAAGCATAATTAAATTCGACACAATGTGCACCTCTGGTGGACAAGGACCTTATAAACATGTATGGCTTAGGCTCTTAACATATAGGTGGTGAAATTATAATAGTCGGGTGGAACCTTACCGTCAACCTCTTAACACGCCGTGAAGCTGCATATTTTTCATCTCCTATATTTCGATTGGGGTGATGTATTTTCTAGAGATGCTGCATTTACATCAGGCGGTTACTAATAAAATTTAGGTATGTACTATAAAACAATAAAGATTTTTCTGACCTTGTGGTAAATATTATTAAATAACTTCTTACTCGTGTAACTTTATATTAAGGCAATAAAACAAGCAAAGAAAACATTTTACACTATTGCAAACGCAGAAGGAAATATTGACGTTAACAGTATAAGTATGAAATTCTAAATCGACTGTAGCAAGTATAGCCATACAGAATCTATAATTGTATTGTCTTGTTCCGAATACACCGAGTTTGAATGGCAATCACTATCAGATTATCCAACAAGTACCCACCTGAAGTACCTACACTGTGCCCCTGACATGTTAACTTGCCGTCTGTCAAACTATCTCTACCAACTAAAACTTCACCCACAACCCATTGAATGTCAAGCACCACTTCTATCCGTATACGAAATTAAACTGTAATACGTTCGCGTTTGAGATATATTTTCGATTGTTAATATAAGCGAATTGCGCTTTTATCGATCACGAGAATATGTGGAGTGCGTGACGTAAGAAGGGTGGTAAACGCTAGTGAAGGCTTGTACTAATCTCCGTGTCAGGAAATCGTTTCGCAGGCCATTTGAAACGAGAGGGTTCGGGTGCTGAACTAACACGCATTCGAGTTCAATTTCTTGCATAATCGCTGTTTGCTACTAACATTTATTAGCAGTCCATTTATAATAGCTACGTAAGTTCTGGAAAGGCTTTTACTGCCACCATTTTTTTAAGACTAAGTAATGGGCACGTATCCAATTATACTTTTTATGTTACTTTAACACATTGTTACCGTGGCTGTAATGACTTTGTATGACGTTATAAACTACGTTTTGGATATGTATGGTTCTGTATGGTAAGGTTGCTTACCTTCGTCTTAGAGTGCCTCTCCTTAAGTAAAGGTTGGCAATCTGCTTATTTAGTACCTATTCCTTACCGTTTGCTCAACGGAATACTTATCTCAGTTCCGCCAGTTATAAAAACTTTAAACTCCCTTTGTGTCTTCGGCAACCACATAGATCCTAGTCTTTGTGAGTACAAAAACAACATACTACAAACAACGACCAACATGGAGTAAACCATTTATAGTAGGTACCTAAATAATAAATTAATATTTTAAAACAAATTGTTTTAACAGAGAACCTGTCGCCGACGTCGCAAGAGAACCGCACGGAGCGGGAGAACGGGGCGGACAGCAAGCCGCCCAGCGCCGAGCCGCCGTCCAGCTCGCCGCCCTTCCAGCGCGACCCGCCGCGCACGCCCGACAAGCCGCAGTGGAACTACCCGCCGCCGCCCGTCGACATCATGAGCGGAGGCGCTGCCTTCTGGCAGAACTACTCCGGTGAGCATAATATATTTCTTTAGTCTATACTTACATTAAAACTATTTTCCGTTCCTAAGATTACACTTTTTGCACCGTCATTTTGGTGGGTTTATGGTACTCATGATACAAAATACAATATAGTTTAGCGGTAGTTTAGCTTACTTCACACCGTGCAATAAAAGGATTCTTAAGCCACATATTGTATCCAATTAACTATTAAAATTAAACACCATTTCAATTTTAACTGACCTCAGAGACAAGGAGACACTATGATTTATGGTAACATCAAAATAACTGAACAATATACTTTTTTTTGGATAAGTAACGTAAGCCGTAACGTACGAACAAATATACATACCTACATACTTTTATAAAACGAAATTACATAACTTATGAATCTTTTCTCTATTAAGTACGTCCATTACAATAATGACAGTAAGTTCTTATTTTCAATGTCCGTGTTCTTCTTATTTTTCTTCCTCTGCTTGGCCAGTCCCAGCTCTTGAACTGACCGTGAAGGCCGCAGCTTCAGCCATCTGCAGCAACCGCTTACGAGCTCCAAGCCCCATCTCACAATACATATCTAGATACATACAATTTAATATACATCACATTATATACCATATCGACGCAACAATGACAAGAATTTAAAAGCCCGATATGAACGATTCATCCATCTCGATTTGTTATTTTAGGGTGAGGTTAAAAATTGAAATGCCTTTTCAATTTATTGCGTTATTCTCGACCAATATCCTTTTGTGCGGTTCTAATATAGACATACACAATGGGGGTGGGCAATCTTTGATACCCAGTTTAAAATATCTGCAACTAAAATTGTATAATTTGAAAAGTAGATAATCAAGGGACCTAGGGATATAGAAATTAATTGTGACAATGCAAAATATTTCAAAGGCGTGATTAAATAAAGTGTACAGACCTACCATAAAAATAATTTTGAGCCTTTGAGACGTTTTTTTATTTAGAAAAACAACGTGTTGCGCTCCGGGAGTGCCGGCAGAAGTGAAAACTTACACGATGTGTTTCCTTAGTGATTTGGACGACAGTTCAATTAAAACACAAATGAGTTTCTCTGTAAGAAAAGAAACGACATTTAATGCTAATAATCGCAATGTCGAATCCAAAATCACAAAAATTATAATATTTAGCTTTTTTTCTATAACAAAATACACTTATTATTTATGAATGTGTCCTTTTGACAGTTTCCATAGTTTTTACTCAACAATTTCTACCCATAGGTACCAAAAAGTGCTCAACGCCGCTAAAGAAGTTTTAAGAAGATCTACAAATATCCAACACTTATACTGAACTCCTACATTTTATTGCTTCAAGATCTATAATAGCATCAAATTACATGGTAGTATAGAGTAAAGTCTATAATGAATAAAAATCAGAATAAAAAGCAAACATGGCTGCCGACTGCTGAAAGCACATTCAACCAACAAGGAGGGTCTCACTCACGTGTTACAGAATAAGCCGTAGTTTTTTCATTCATATCCGCTTTGTGGAAAGCCCAGAAATTTCATTAAAAATGCACCGGCCTCGTAGAGTTTCAAATACTATTGTGTGCAAGCGATCCCTCTCACGGCAACGTCCACCGATATGAATTTTGATTTTTTATTGCTATTGAAGGATACATAAATATGAATTGTGGAGAAAATATTAAAATTACTTTTGATACTGACGGTACAAGAAGTTAATATAAGAGTGAGATTTACGAAATTATTCCACACTAAAAAAATTGTGGAGTATTTTAATATCTAATTTAAAAAGTAATAAAAAACATTGAATTTTCATTTAAAGTGAAAACATTCATAAACTTAAAGGTTTTTGTGGTCACGACATTGATATCTTTACCATTTCCTATGTTTCCTTGAGTGGCTTTTACCGACGGGTTGCTTTTCCAGTAGAAATTGTAACAATTTAAGTGTAAACCTGCAAGTATCTAATGCACGCGAACACGCGAATACTAATAGCTAGAATTAGAAAATTTTGCTTGGAATGCGACTGAAAAGGATAAGTTCCGTATTTAATTTGGGTAATATTAAACTGAATAAAGCTATATTTATAATTATATTTTTATATTAATCAGAACTCACATTTTGTTTTGTAACAAATTGAATAGAAAACAGATTGTTTCAATAATTGTTAGATATTTACTTTAAGATGACTAAATTTTGTTACATTATAGCTAGTAAAACTATCTACAGTAGGTTTCTCTTTTATTAAGTCAGTGTACGCAGATGTTAAGTTACCTAAGTCAAATTTCTTTATTTCTACAATCAGTCATATTTTTCTTATGAAGCCGTGCTGAAATGAATAAAGCAACCGATATTAAGTAATATAAAGTTGAAAAATTAATAAAGAGGAAACTTCTCCGGCTACTGTTAGGTACGCTTGTAAAATGAATGGAAATAAAATTGTATCGCACAGGTGCGCTCAAAACCTTTGACGATATTAACTTTTTGTTTATGAAATATACATAGAAAGGTACTTATTCTTGCACCGCTGTATCTTATTATTGATCTCCTTACGTGCGATCTTTGAATTTAGTGTATATTTAGGTATTATTAAAAAACATAATTACAAGTAGGTAGTAACAAAACGTCATACCTAGGTAATTTGCTAAAAAAACTTAGTCTGCCAAATTAAGAAAATATTGTGATTGGTGTAGAAATATAAAGTTAAGTTTCCGAACTTACTATTTAGATATATGTGCAGTAGATACATAAGGCATACCAACTAAGTACATTTATAAATGAAAATTTTAAAATCTTATACTTTATGGATATCAACTTAATTATATTATTGGTCCTATAGTAGCTATTAACTAACTATGAACTAGAATTAACATTAAATTAAATATAATATTAAATTTGATAATATTATAATATGCCTCAGCGCGTTAAACCAAAATGTAAATTAATAAACATAAGGTGCTGAGAGTGTCTCCGGTTTTTTCTCTCTTGACCCAATAGTGGGTGGCACCAATTGAACCGATGAGTCCGATTAGGTAAACCAACTTATTAAATGAATTTTATTTTAAACACTACAGGCCAAGTAGTGATTATGAAATAATCAAATTTAAATTTAAATAAAAATAAATGATTGTTTGTATTTAATTTAATGTAATTAAGATATTTATTAACCAAAAATGGTAAATATAGATTGATTTAAATAATTTGTAACAACTCTATACCTATATTTGTGCAAATAAACGTTTTGTCTTTGTCTTTGTCTTAGAAAATTTGGCATCTATTGGACGGATTCACCGAAAATCTATTTCTAGATAATGTTTTTTTAGAAAGTAGGTAGATACCTTAAAAATTGATTGGATTACAAAATAAATAAAAGCTTTGATGTTACTTAAATAAACTAAAGTAAATTTTTATTTAATAGACTTCTTACACGTTCATCTTAATCGAGATGGATGAAACGTTTGAAATAAAAGTCAATGGAGTCACGAATAAATTGATTCTTTGAAAAAAAAAGGGGAAAGAATGTTTAATAGAAGATCAATTCAATCAGCGTGATTCGATACGCACCACTACGCAAGGAACAGTAGCCCGATCCCAAACCTGTCATAATACAATCGGAAACCCTGTTGGGATCTTATTATGACCACTACAGACTCTGAAGGACATCTAATACTTACCTGCTGAGCTATCCCCACCATCTATTTAAGCATCCCTTTGTCCACAACCATCTCGGGTTTCCGTTTAAAAAATAACTTTCCCAGAGTTTTTAAAGCTGTAATTAATTCGACCCTCATAACAAACGAAGGTGTCGATTGCACAGAAAATTTTAGATTGTTCTTTAAAAGTTGAAAAAAAAGAGATTTTTAAACAGGGAAATAAACTACGGACCAATGACATTTAATTTTATCAATGTATTAAAATAAAAAATGCACCCAATCTGAACAGAGGAAGTTTTTGTGTGACCAGTGAGAGAAACAATTTGTCTTTGGAGCGAGTGAATAACGAAAGCGTAATTTCTTGCTCGATCCTCTATTTAATTACAAAATCGATTCGTTTCTTTTGAATTAATCTATGACTAGAAGTATTGAACGGTTTTTCAGATTTCAATTGTAAAGGGCAATGTTCCTTGTGGAATTTGTGTCGTAGTCTCCAAAATAATCGAAAGTATCATTGACAAAAAAGGTAGTGAAGTCATAGGTAACATAATAACTGTCGATCCGTTGTCGAATTTAAATAAAGGCTCGTCGTTTGATTCTACGCTGCTTTAACGTTGGATTGGATGTAGTCTGAATTTTGTAATAAGTCTTTTGCTCCTGAATTAACACACTTCAAAGGTATATTGGCGTGGGTGGTGAAGTAGAATCCAATATCAGTTTATATATTTTGTTTAAAAACATTCATCCAATTTTCTTGGTCCTCCCAATGTCGTGAACGGGAAGACAAGGACATGAAAGGTTAATTTTTTATTTAACTGAAGCGCTCAACCGTTACAGTTATTTCAAAGAACAAATAGATTATAGCTCTCAAAGGAGCCGGCAATTCTGTTTTCGGAGCGGCAAATGCAAAAATATTACGTATTCAAACAGACCTAATGGGACATTTAGGGGTGGCAGCGAAGTGAAACGGCAAAGGCCGAAGCTTTTAAGTGTATAATATTTAATTGTGACGCCCTAGGCGAATAATCTCGCCCGGGATAATAGGTTTCTGTTTCGGGACAACCCTCGACGAGCGACACTTGCGAGTGTGACGCCCTGGAGCCAGTCTCCACTGAAACAAATCGGATTATAATTGAGTTTTTTATCTCTCGAATGCTTTTGAGATAAACACTCAAGATCGAGTATTGTTTCTTTTTCTTATTTTTCCTATTTTTTAATACTATTTGATTACTTAACATTAAAACAATTATAAAAGGTACCTTATTATCGATACATCGGCTTTAAAAATAAAATGAATTGTGTCTATAAAAATAAACTTTACTTTCGTTCGTAACACTATGTTTGTGTTACGAATAGTTTTAATTACTTTATGGAAAGATTACGCACATAAATAAGGTACAATTAAAGCATAAATTGTAAACGAATATCGGGAAAAGAAATTGAATTCTCCGCTGAGAAAATGTTCGACGAAAGTAAGCAAAAAACGTGATTCCGTTTATATCTTTTATATCTCGTAAATTGCAGGAGGCGGCAAGCGTTGCATGAAATTGAATAAGCATATTTCGTAAAACGTAGACGTTTTCGGAGACAATTGCCTTACCTCACCTACTTTTGCCTCTTCGCGAACTTTGTCAATTTTCCTAAAATCTTATTAGAATATCTTCTGTGCGAGACGTGTTTCACTTTTAAATTACCTTCCTCTACGTATTTTGAATGTTGTGATTGCAATACTTTATAAAATGAAATAAAATCATTTTTCGATTTTAACTAAAAAAAATAGTTACTCTTTCAGATAGATACTCAATATTGCAGTAGAATATAAGAGTTGAGGTAGGTACTCCTACGTACTTTAATTTGTGTTTTTTAATAACGAGCTCTAATATCAAAAATTCATATTTTTGTGAAAATGTAAAATAAAATTGTAGACATAATTAAGTCCCTAATATCAAGTTAAGGTACACATGTAGGTAGTATTGGTATAGGTACTCACAAAGTAGGAACTACGAACACAAACGGTAGACTAGACAACCCTTCTGCACACAATTTAATAAGCGCTTATGACGTAGCCAGCAGCAGGTTTTTACCAAAGGGAGGATTGCATATTAAATTAGGAAGTGGCATTCATATTCGAAGTCCGTTTGATGTTACTTCCCCGAAGCACTAATGACATTTTCCGGGGCGACACACTTGTATTGTATTTTATACGTTCCTCGCAAATATGTACTTATGTGAAAATTCTCTATAGGGTACAGGACTGCTTCTGCAGAGATGGCGATTAAGTAGTTACTCGTTTTAAAACTGTGCATTTTTGTTAAAATGGAAATGATAATAACCTACCTATTAAAATTTAATCTTTATTCTTGTATATCAATACCACCAAGTCCAACAACATTATGTGTAAACTATGTGTATTACCGGGTTTAAGTTCATTTATGAACCATTTGGTTTTGTCAACAGAATCCCTCGCGCAAGAGCTCGAGATGGAGCGCAAGTCGCGTCAGCAGGCGATGGAGCGCGACGTGAAGAGTCCTCTGTCAGACCGCGCCGGCTACTACAAGAACTCGGTGCTCTTCAGTTCGGCCACTTAGCTGGCGCCTTCCGGGGCTTCCGAATACCCCGACCTTCAAGAATATGATAAAGAGACGGACGATACGAGAAAACCGATGATCAGTGTTAAACCCGAATTCAGAGAAAAGTAAATCCAAAGAGTTAAAGTGACTAAACGTGCGTCCGCCGTGACACACCTCGAGGATAGCGAACGATTATATCGCGTTTTGTGCTGATTAATACGAATCGGAACGATGTTCTCCGTATGTTCATGTAAAATAAAATTATTCATCTTTAGTGTATTAAAATTTAATGTAACAGATCTCGATGAAGTTATATTTTCTCGTTGAGATTGTATTGTAAATACTGTTATTAAATCGAAGTAAGCACCTATAGTTCGTGACGTTAGGGCGAAGTCTCAAGAATTCTTCTTCCATAGTGAAATTTGTAAATATTTCTTTATATTTTTTAGCTGTAAGTAATAATAGTTTTGTCGACGATTCCAGTTATTTATTCGTCACATTTAATCATTTATAAAGCGTACCTTAAACTTATCTTTGGATGCCATATTTATTATTAAGCATCATTATTTACCTGTTGCATATTCGAGTTAGGACGGCGTTTTTAACTTAATTTTATTATTTATACCGGCGTTAATTAGTGGAAGAACAAAACTAATTAATTAAAACAACGGTTGGAATTGAACTAAGACTGCTTTTTCAATTCTGTTTTTCCAAGCGTTTGTCCAATTCTTAACTTCTCTACGCGCTAGTCGAATGAATGCTGTATTAATAGTATTTTAGTTCCTACGTACATTTCGTTTGTAATAATGAATATTTTCATCGACCCTACTCATAAAATTACTACTGGTGCATTTTTCTCAAATAAAAATTAAAAATAAATAAAATGTGCAAAGATGGGTCTCTTTTCATTACAATATGTGATCTTCAGTATCATGTAAGTTATTCAATTTTAGTGCAATGTTTAGATTTAACTGATATCTTTCAAACATAAATAGATATACTTATTTTAAGTTAGGTAGTGATCATAAACTCTTTCTAAACACAATTCATTTTTACAAATTTATTGACTGAACACAAATAGACAGTTGTCGTACAATACATACTTAAGGGATTTCTTTAAGTTTTCTGTAGTAAACTTTGTATAAATAACTGCATCTCATATCCAGAGTTGAAATACGTGGGTAGAAAATGTAATAGTAAGAACGGTAGATTTAACTTAAATATAAAGTATAAATGATAGCGTTATTTATATCGATGCTTAGTTTACGGGACGACTTTTAATGTCTAAAATAGTTTAAATACTAATAAATAGACTTAGACATTGTAACGGGCGTGTAATTGGCGCTTGGCTATTCAACGGATGGATAAAAACATCGTTAAAAGGAGATTTGTAACAAATAAAGTTTATATCCGTAACAGTGTAGCCATTGAAGCGAAATATTTATTTATCGTTTGTTAAAGTATTGTTATCATTAAGAGCCCAATTATTGTAATAGAAAATAGTCAAGCGCCGATGTAAAGTTCGCTTGAAACAATTAATTTCATACATATTATCTGTAATGGGTAATGCGAAGTAATGGATAAAAATTAGTTGTTACTATAAATGTTTAGCTGAACGAAAGTGTGAGTGTACAAAGTGCGTGAATGTGATTCTTTCCTGTCTTTTATTTTCTCTTCCGGAGAGATGTAAGAATGGTGATCGAAATCTTACAGATAACGAATAAATTGTAAAGTTCTGTGGCAAACGTCTAGTATTGTCGTAGCGAGTAGGCTTTCTTTGTCAATTAAATGTCGAGGCTTCACTGTACACGTTAATTTCTTCGTTATAGTATGCGAATCACAAAGCAACCGGTATTATTATTTATTGTTTCTATTATAATTATTATTAATTTTACTTAAAATTGTGTGTGTGCCTTGTATTGTAGAGGAAAATATCAAGATTAAAAATGAAAACTATAATTTTGTCTTTGGTTTTTACACCTATATCTACCTACCTATAATTTTAAGTCAACAATTATTAGACAATGCACGAACATATAATAGTAAAATATTCACATATCATTGAGCTGCTCTACATCACGAAACCTCAACCAGCCATTTTTCTCCATATGTTTCTTTTATTTAAAAATAGTATCCACTTTGACCATAAAAATATATAAAAATATTACATCAAAATTATTAACTTAAGTTTGCAAGTTAAGTTAAAGGTCGGAATACCTATCTAGCATATTACCAATAACTTAAAATTTCTATCACATGAAGAACTCGTTTATGCAAACATTAAATATATTTATAATTTACAAAGTAGATTTTATCATCGAATTAAAAGTTTTATTTGTAGCCATACCTACTAACTTGCATAAAAATTTGGTGCTAAAGAGTTCATATATTATCGTATAAACAACAACATTGCTTGGCGTTCAGTGCCATTCATATATGTCTTGTTATACTACTGGACGAGGATGTCCTCGCTTGTGCTAGTGATAGCTTAATTAGATAATGAATTTTTAATGCGTTCAATCGCACCTTATATTTCTACACCTCGACGAGCCGCCTTTAATTTATTACTTAGATTTGCATTACCGCCGAAATTGATGTTAAAGGCAAAATCTGAAACAGAATCCTTTCTCAATAAGCTAATTCTGACAACACCAACACTGCTTTTAGAACTTTCCAGTAGTACCTATTATCCAATTATTGCCTTCTCTTCTTCTCAGCCGTTCATACATAAGTCCTCTGCTAGTTTAAACATAGGCCTCCCCTAAGGCGCTATTTCTGTATAAAAATATTTTTTAGCTCCAGTTTATGTAAAACGATTGTAAAAAACACGTTTTTATTGCGGTTGCGCTTGTATCTGGAGGCGAAATTCATGATCTGAAAATATCTCCAATAAGGGACCAACGATTGAACGGTGTCCGAAATCGACAAGGGAGGGCCCGCATCAGTGCGTCCAGCGGCCCGAGGGCAAATATAAAAATCATTCATATGGACAAAATAAAATTGCATCCCAAATAACCCGGTGCTCATCGGCCGAAAATCTATTAGCAATAAATATGAAGTTTTCCGATTTAACAGGATTTAAAATAGCGCTCGGCGCGGCAGAATTCCAATAAAACACAAACTTCTTATGACTTTTCTTGTTTACGACGCTGTAGTTTTATTAGTGTCTTTCTGCTTAATTTTATATTAGCTACCTGTTCAAACCGGTAAAATATGATATAAGTGCATCTTTTCTTATAAATATTACATAATAAGGAAATAAATTACAGAAATATAATAATATAGCAAAACAACAATGACAATGAATCAATGCCAAT
Organism: Erynnis tages; assembly: GCA_905147235.1. Lineage (NCBI taxonomy): Eukaryota > Metazoa > Arthropoda > Insecta > Lepidoptera > Hesperiidae > Erynnis > Erynnis tages. The sequence goes on along the minus strand of LR990078.1, from coordinate 7,469,184 downwards.
TTCTGGTTTCTACAGTGGCGGTTTTAAAATAATTGTAAATTGTAAATGTAGTTTTTTAAATACCAATACATAAAAATATTAAATTTTAAGCTCTAAAAGACGTCGGAAACGTACAACAATGTTACAATGTACCCGTTTTTATTTAAAATTTAGTTGATTTAAAAGCATAAGTAGTTGCAGCGTAATTTATGAGAAAAGGTAACAAATCTCGTCGAAATAAATTACAATCTATTAATTAAATTTCCCCTTTTCTTCTCTTAATTAATGTTAAATTCATTGCCAACAACACAAGCGTACCTGGTCTGCTTAATATAAATAAAACGATGACATATGAAGTGTTAGGTAGGAAGGTAGGTATGTGGTTAACACTCTCCCTTAAAGAACGTTTTCCAGTTAATAGTTGTCACATCGGAGTTAATATTGTGGGCATAAATATTGTCGCATGAGACAGCCCCGTGCCGCCTTTAGTCTTTATTGAAGTATGACCCTTGCATACAGGGTGATTCAAAACCCGTTTAGCGTTTAGGAATACAGATCATAATAAAAATAAGTACAGAAACTAAAAAATAAAATGCACACTATTTTATACATTTTTAAAGGTCGCTAATAAAGTGAGAGGAAGGGTATAATTATAGATACACTTACTTATTATTATACACTGGACAGCAAATAAACCGAGCCACCCGCCATCTTGTAATAAGTACTTATCACTGATAAGTTATCAGATTTTCCCAGGAAGTGTGAAACTTATAGCGATCATATTTGTATCTACAGAAAGTGCGTTTTATGTTAATTAACGCCGGTAAACTCACTCACTCACAAGTCACTTTAAAATTTAGGGGTTTAAAGTTATTTGTGTATGGGTGTAATATCGCAATAATTTAAAGCACCCTGTATAGCAGCACCTACGCGGCGTACGCGTCCTGAGGCCACGCACCTGCCGAGTGCGACGCAATTTTCGCTCTGCTCGAAGGATTAGTTTTTCCTTACGATATAATTAAATAACTTTGAGCTATGTTGTTGCGTGATCTATGGCCCTGTTTATTGTCTTACCGTACAGCTATTCGTTAACTGAGATGATGTGGAGCCTCCGTTTTATTGTTCGCTCTCTACACGCTCGCAAATATTCTATGTAAATTCCGATGTAAGGAAAGATTGATTGCTTTGTGATTTGCGATGTACTTATTATGTTTTGGATGATCATTTTGGTAGAAATTTTTTTAAAGCATATCTTTTATATCAACTTGAAGTAAAGAAAATCGAACATGCTAAACATTGCATAGTTTTGGTATATCATGCTGTTCATATTTTCTGTCATTACCTTCAACCGTACAATTTGTTATTTTACACCTCTGCACAGACTGGGACATGCTCCTTAAGAGTACTTATTCACGGACAAGAGAAGAGGTTTAATTTTTCTGTGAACTTTTAAAAGAAAGAAAATACAGAAAGCCGTTTATTGTTATAAGAAAGTACCTAATCTTTATTCATTCAATCAAGGAACGGAGGCGATTGTCTGACAATTGCTGGCACTCCGTTGCAACAACAACTTAACCCTTCTTACTAGGGGCCTTGTACCGATTTGCATTATAACCCAATGCTGGTCTTTTACAATCTCCTTCTGCCTTCTGTTATAAATTATATTATCAACCTTTAATTTACTTTTCAATGAATCATCACAGGATCGAGTCTCCTCTCAGGATGAGGATGAAGGGTTCATTGTAGACCAATTGTGGATTGGTGGCCTTTGAGAACGTTATCGAGAACTCTCAGGCAGGCTGAGGTTTCCCGTGTCGCTACGTTCCTATACCGTAACCGCAGGTTAACGTAGATACGGATATCTCTCAAATAAGGGGCCGAATTTTTGCCACCAGACTATCACTGCTCAAGGCGCTCAAGCCCTCAGATGATCTACTTATAATCTACTTCTCATCTTATTATGCATCTTCTCATCATCATTGTACTTTTAAAATGAGACAGTCCTCAGTTCTGTTTGAGTTAAAATGTTAGGCTACAGTTACCTATCAATTAACATCAGGTTGCATGAACGATTGTTTACCTTTTACATAATAACCTACTATCAATAAATAAAATAGTTCAAAATACTACCTAATAGAAAAAATTATGAAGAAGATTTCAAAAGAATTTAACAAGAGAGTAGCTACTCGTAATTCTTTGCTAGAGACAGAGGTGACAATTTCCGTTCATTAGATCCTGAATCCAGGTTGGATTCGCTGCGGCATAAGCAAAAATCTAGGGCACGTAGACACAACAGACTATATATATACAGAAAGTATACTTCGCAAAGAAATTATTATTATGAGCACAATCCAGTACATTACGGCGAAGGAAAGATGGCACAGTTTTAATTATAAGTAATTAGTACCTACCAATTATTTTTGTAAGTACATATTGTAATTACTGCCTATTCATTATTCATTACTGCTGCAATTCAATACTGCTTATACATTAGTAATAATAAATCAACCGAACATGTTTTACGAGTATTCTAATACTAAGATATATGTATATACGTTTTCAGAATAAGCCAGCAAGAAACAGTTTTAAGTGAATCCAACATTGAATTAGCGTGCGGATTTTCGCAAGGAAAATTCCTGTATTCCGTCGGCCCCACCGAACAAATTAACAAACTACAAATTAATGAACAAGGACAACAGGACAGCCGGCACTGAATAACATTAGACAAGGCAGAGATGAACTTCGTTCTTAATCTTGGGACCTCTTACTGCTAATACGATTGGATTTAACGACGCCCTGCATTGAGGGGCAAAGACGCTCTCTCCATTTGCAATTTGGCGCGAGATATTGTTATAATAGTATTTGGAATGGAATTTAGTTACACGACACAGATTAAAATTGAATGAAAGTACCTACGTTGTTTAAGGAATAGACAGACACTGTTCAATAATAACCGAAACATTTATTAGGAATAGATAATCACATGAGCATATGAGGAAAGGATACGCTGTAGCATTAATACTTGTAGGTGATAGAAGAATAATAATTGTAGTTCATAAGGTCAGACACTAGCCGAGTTGTGTTGATTGTTATGAGATGGTTTCTGAAGATTGTGCAACCGTAGAAAAAATTTGCCTGTGTGAATGCGTTAATACCTCCGCAAAAGAAACAATGATTCTTTTTATTCAGGTAGACAGACTTATTTCACTGCGTACCCACTGCGTTCTTACCCAATTTTGGAAGAATGAAATAAGTAAGTACAACTTAAGCAGTGATAGCCCAGTGGCTTAGAATTCGACCTCGAATCTAGGGGACCGGGTTCGAATCCCAGTGGCACGCACCAATGACTTTGTAAAAAAGTTATGCGCGCTTTATAAAATTAAATATCACCTGCTCTTACGGTGAAGGAAAACATCCTGAGGAAACCTGCATGCCTGAGAGTTCATAAAAAAATGTTCTCAAAGGCATCTGAAGTCGACCAACCCACAGTAGGCCAGCGCGGTGGACTACTACATCCCTCTCATTGCGAGATCCCGAGAGAGAGGACCCGACCCAGTGGGTCATTAATGGGTTACTGACAATTACAACTTTGGACACTGTAGAAATGTTAAAAAGCTTTAAGTCGGCACCTACCTACACCTTTTAAATACATCAATACATATCTACCTTCCAATTAATTAGTGTAATTTTTAGGGTCCTACCTATAATTTTAGTGTGAGCCATTATGATACATCCTTATCTGTAGTGTAGTTTAATTCTGTGGACAACATGTACCAATCGATTTGGACCCAGCGAGCTATGAACTTTAAATATCACTTGTGCCTTATCTCTGGGATCTGAGAGCAATACTTTAGTTTTATTTACTTTAGTTTTGGTTTCCAATTATTTTACCGATACTTTTAATCTCTGGAGATGATAAGACGTAGATAAGATAAAATTTCAGTAGTTACCTAGAATTTTTTGTCCTTTCTTTAAAATATTCTGAAGCGCAAGATGGTTTTACTGTGCCTATTAACAAGTAAACGAAGAGATAGGTCACCAGGTGGTAAGTGGTCATCACCGCAAAATCTACTATTTCGTTGCCCACTCAGAAAGAAAATAACAGAGAAATTTCTTAAAGCAACTCATATACAATAATAGTTTTTTTCTATCGACTACAGTAAGTGCAGTAAACGGAGACTAAATTTAGGTAGATAAGTATTAGAAAGAGGTACTCTATAAAAATATTTCATACAGCAGGAAACTTTTATATCGTTTTAAATAGGCATCTACCTAACTATCATTTTCAAAATAATAAAAAATAAAATAGAAATATAACGACTATCATCTGATCAAAAAAAATTAAGTACCCAATTTATAAGGTGTTTACAATTTCTTAACATCGACACAAAAGATTTATTTTTACCTCAATTATAAAAATATTTAAAATAAACCTGACCTCCACGACGCGGACGACGTTAATACGTAGATATATTTTTTTAGAAGGAACTCGTTGCTCCTTAATTACTTATTAACTCTTACCTAGCGTTGCATGGTGCAGTAACACAATTGAATGTATTATCCTAAGTTCGACTTCATTCTGGTGCGGTGGTTCGATAAAATGGCGTCGGTTGCGACGAAGGCGGCACAGAGACACAATAATATATTGTAATTACAATTTAAAATGAGCAGGCGTCGCCGTGGGAGTGGCCTCCTGCCCCCACACGGCACGCCACCTTCGACTTCACGTGTGTGCACTTTTTACACTCATCCTGCAAGTAATTAATTCATGTGTGTGCATTCTAAACTGCTGGACACAGACAAATGACAAACGCAAACATTGAGTACACGTATGAATATAGGCAGGCCTATAGTTATATGTAAGCTTATTTTTTTTCAATAGCAATTAATAAAAAATCTTAATCTAATTGCAAATATTTGAAATCGGATTATATAAGGTATACACGTAAGATTAATTTTTTTTACATCAAATTATATTAGGTATAACACGGAATTGTCACAGTAATTTCAATAGAAGCTTCTTGCTTCTAAAACTGTAAGAAATATCTTAATTTCATAATGACTGATTAAACAAATGGAATTAGATTTTTAAGAGTTTTTTTATCTTTCGCAGTTACTAGTAGGTAGACTCTACGTTTACTCAACATTTTGACTCTACTTTTGACACTTCTCATAATAACACGAAACTATTCACTACCTACCTGATAAAAAAATGAATTTTCTTTGAAATATTCAATACAAATGCAGTCAAAATTTCAAGAGCGACAAAAATATAACTACCTAGGTTATAGGTAAAGCATAAAGAACAAAAAAGATCTCATTTAAATAGAAAATCATGGAATACCTAAATGAAAATCTAAAATTTAATTTTCCTCTGACATAAAAACAAAGGTTTCATGAGCATATATTTTAGAGGTTAGTAGCTATTTAGAACGGCAATGACACCGCTAGGACGAGGCGATACAGGTAGCTGAGATCGTGATAAGTGCCACTCCACGCCTCGAGACTCGACTGTAGTAGCGAAAAATATTACAAAAGATAGACGCAACAACTACTACATAAGTGTTCGCGCTACTACATAACTGTAGGCCAGTTTTTACCTATAATGAATTCTCCAACTTCAATTGTCCGTATGCACTCGATATTTCATAATTCTGGACTGCATAGGCACTGGTCATTTCCCCTGAAAATGACTGGAAATGATACTGAAAAAAACATCATATTATTATACCTACTCATCATCATACACCGTCACGTGACCGTAATAATTTTTAGATAGTGATAGAACGTACTTATATTATACCTATACGTGACAAAATAAAGTTACTCTTATTATTCATACAGTTTAGAATTATTACTCCAAGTACAACTGTGTAGGTAGGAGGTACTTTGGTAGAAAATAATAATTAATTTATAACAAAATGAAGCATCGCTCTGCCCTTAAATTTTATTGTATTCTCGGTACTTAAGATAAAAATAAAAACAAAAAATATCTATCCTCATTCAAAACATAACGCAAGTAGTTATTTAGCATATAGAGGGATAATGCGAGTTTCATATTTAAATGCGATTTATACAAGCCTCTCGCAATATTGACTCGATTATAAATAATGTAGCTTATTCGTAATACAAAGCACAAAAATGAAAAAAATATGAAACAAAAATATATTATCTTCACCAAGCTGATGTGAAACTGTTTTAAATTTGAAAGATACCTAACGTTTTTATTACTAAAATGGTTTGATTCGTATCAAATAGCTATTTACCAAAATTACACGTTACAAAACTACTTGTTTTATTTTCTGGTCCTCTATATTCAAGTATGATTTTTAAAATAAAACTGAATTAAATTAGATTTATACATTAATAAGGAAGAGGTTCCGTATGATATGTTTTCAAAGATAACAAAATTAAATTACTTTTTAAATAACCTGCATCGTTTTTTCCCTATTTCCTTCGATTTAATAATATGGATCTCAGACTCTGGACGTTCAAAATGTTTTCTATTCTTTCTACCAAGCAGCTATTCAGAGTTATCAAATTCTAAATTCGCAAAAACCAAAATACATTTTATATAGTAGGTAGGAATCTACTTATCGAATAGCTCGCTAAAACTCTATCAAATCTATATTAAAAAACCGCAACTTATAAAAAACACACAACAGAATATTTGTAACTTGTAAATCCATTCAGAGCCGGATGCAGCCAAGTGTCGCGTACTGCGAAGAATCCATTTTAATTTTAATTCTTAACCTCTTAGCGTTCGAAATACGTCGGTCCAATAAGTATTCAAAATCAACAAGCCCAAACAGTTTTAAATCGCCCATCGGACCTACAAAAGTGGAACTCTAACGCGAGGTACCCCAAAAAAGGATAGAGATCATAATCGAGCGGCTCCGAGTGGAGGCCGAATAAAATGGGAATACATTTTAATGATTATTATGCCCGTAAACGATTTGCCCAACGCTGTTATGCTATTCAATGGACCAATCGCTAATTTAAACACTTTCCACGTAACTATGACTGTTTTTATGTTTCAAAATATGAGACTCGATATATAATATAATTAAGAGTTTGTATATTTAGGTTTCTCAATTGCTAGGTTTATTTCTTAAGTCCTTTTATATCTTGCTTACGGAGCAAGCATTAATGTAGGTACCGATTCGTCTGGGCGTTTATTTACATGAAAATGTTTTAATAGGATTTATACTTCGCCTTGTGGTAATATGATGACAGATATATTATAATATGATGGCATATTATATGATGGCAGATAGGTACATAATAAAATATGTATATTAATTATAAGCTAAAATACCGATGCCGTACAATATAAAAAAGGAAAGTTTTTGTCTTTTCTACGTATTCAATACCAATAAAATATATTTCTGCGTCGGTACAGGATTCAAGTTAGTAAGTCTACTATGTCGGGTCTTGGTCTGTACATCGGTCCCGCAAGCTCGCTTTCGTAGGTTAACAACAACGCGAGCGCCAAGATTTTGTCTATGCGCTCACACCCTCCTTTCTCTTTGTCTTTTGTTGTTTTGCAGCCTTTGGGACAGAATTTGCGACAGGCTCCTACATTTACTTAGACATGAATTCAAACATAACAATCCTCTACAACAGAAGTTATCTCCCATCTTTTACATATCACCACAAAGTAAAAAAATCCTCTGTGAGGTTATAAAATAGTTTTTCTTAAACTGAATAAAACATAAGCTTATAATTATAATTTATTAAAAATAGAAGATTTGGTGACTGTCGTAGCCAATTTTCTTCTTAAACGCTAAATGATAAAAATTGATATATGTAACCACAACTTCTCGACACCTGCCGCTATACATAAAAACCACCATAATCTAGAAGCAAGCCTTAGGGGAGAGGACTGAAGAAAACTTAAGTAATACAGAAACAGACATCCTACTCGTATGCCCTCGGGTGCATCGCCTGCGCCCTTCATCGGTTCCGATACTCAGCTTGTGAGCAAAGAGGACGTTAGTCTGTTATAATAACAAATGCATTATGGTTAATCGCATTTCATCACTTTAAATAATCGTAGAACAATCGTTGTAGAACCTATAAATATTATAAATGCTATTTTAAGGCTAATCTCAATGTAGATTATTTTTAGATCCTTTTCGTCATTACGAAATTCTACTTAAATATATCAGTAAAAAAACAAAAAGTGAAGAATATTTTGTTTGTGTTTTCTTTAACCTGTCGCCACGAAATATTAAATCATCAAAATTTTTTCAATCATTTGTATTCTAATGATTAATGTATAGAAAACTAATGAAATTTTACGTACTATAATGTAATTTTCTTTTCATGCAATTGCATAACTCCAAACACAGGAGTTTGCTGAAAGCGAACAAAACTAATTCTGTATTCTTTCAATCAAAACACAAGCTTCCGGACTTAACCTAACGTTTGAATATGGCAGGGTTGACTCGTCTGACGAGTCTGACTCGATCTTTATGCGAGTTTGACTATTCTAGCCGATAAAATACCAATATCACGATTGCTCGGGGTCCAAATTTATCGAAGTGGCAATTGAGTGGTGGAATATTCCAGCACAAGCCCGGCTGGCTGCGGAAAGCAACGAGAGCACTCTTCGGGCACAATGCGGTTTGTTTGTCCCTTCTGTTTGTAGTGCGCGGTGCAACGCTGAAATAGAGAAATTATAACTAAATTTTGAAGCCACATTGAAAGGTGAGCACGCTAGATGAACGCTGTACAAATTTGAACACCAAGTTTGCTAATGTTGATTAACCGACCTACCTAACAGTTGCATATAACTGATAACGCTTTCAAATGTTTTGGGTCGAGTGTTTGATTTTAATGGTGTTGCAAACAAATTCTCATACTCGTATTGCTCGCGTTATTTTAATTGTTACTATCCAACAGGAAATATTGTTTAATAACACCCTATTTCTCCCATATAATACGGTTATTATATGGTGTTACATTTTGTTAAGTTCTCAGAGGAGTGTGTCTACGTAATCACTGTAATTCTGCAAGCGTACCTAGTCTCTTTGATTGTGACTCAGAAAAACTAAAATCGTCGCCTCCAACAAAATACATAGTTGCGGTGAACTCAATCCTAACCAACACATAGGGACTATCTTGTATAACTTTGGATGCGACGGTAGCTGTATCCCTATTAAAGAACTGCTGTACGTCAGCTGTTTTATACATTAGTTTTTTAAGAGATATTAATTTAGGTTATTCACTATAAATGATCCTAAGTCAAGAATTGTCGTTATTAATGGATTTTATTATGTTAAATATATTTATATATGGTAATATGGTATCATTAAAAATTCCTAAGATTGATAAGATACCCTTACCAACCAACGGTACCCTAGCAAGTATATGCGCTTATGTAGGTATCCGTTATCAGTTATAATTCCATGCTTTTTGCATTATTGCATTTGAATTTTAAAAAGGTAAAAAGTATTATGTAGTTAGGACTAATTGCAGTGAACCCTATTAACATTGCAAATTTTGCAATTTAATTAATAAAGCAAATTAAACCAACAAACCACAAATGTGTAATCCACATGTGGCCAGACTAATTGATGCGCGAATCTTTTGTATAATGTTTCACATGAAATTAATGTATTGTGTGAACATGAAGACAACATATAAGTAGTTGAGGTCTGATAAAATATTCGTGGGGAAATGGCTAACTTGGATAACATTACTCGAATTGTCAACCTTTTGAATAAAGATCTAATTGGTGCTATTCATACTCATACAATCTTAAGCAGAACAGCAGTTCTGTTGAAGTAGATATGTACCTTATCCTACCCAATGTTTAGTTCTTTAAGAAGATACATAGAGATCGTTTCCTGTAGCAAAATATTACAGAGTAAAACTATCGTATCCAAAACATGTTTACTAACCCAGATTGGTTCAAATCAAAGTGCAACATACACTATAGTCTTTTATATGTTGAAAAAGAGAAAAACAGTGTTAGTTGACCAATTGCAATAGGAGATGGCGGTCGCGTGCCGAGGAGCATAAGGCCGCCTCCTGGCGCCGCGCCAACGTCGAGTGCTTGTCGCTGCCAGCAATTCAACTAGAATGCTCACTTCACTGCCGATTTATCGATGGGCCCAATGATAAGTTGTTCTACTTTTGATAGGCCCACCAGGCCCATAACATAACCTATTCTAGTCTCTAATGTTTTGTTGAGAAAAAAAATCTCATTCAGAGATTTTATAATATGACATCTAGAACATCGTGAGGAAACTTGCATGCCTGAGAATTCACAAAACAAAAAATGTTCTCAAAGGTATGTGAAGTCCACCAACCCGCAATAGGCCAGCGTGGTGGACTAAGGCCTACATCCCTCTCACTGTGAGAGGAGACCCTGTAGTGGGTCGTTAATGGGTTACTGACATGAGGCTACCAGAAAGGTACCTCCTCGGACGAGCTACTACTAGACTACCACCTATTAGTTATTATTTTGCTCAAATATACACAGATACTAATAAGAAACAGAATACTACCAATCTAATAGATGTTTGTGAGGAAAGAAAGATTTTAAAGCACCAGTGCTGTACCATTAGTATAGAGGACACGTAAGTCTCGAGATGCAAGGCAATAACTCAATTACAGGGGGGCGGCCGGGGTTGAAGGCGGAGGTGGGATTATAAGAACTTCGTTAGTCTCACGAAGGTGTCTAACTCAGCTCTGAGACGAGAGGGATTATCGCTTTTGCCTTTAGCGCATTTTGTCGTCGGTTTAATATGTCTGATATGCTAAGGCTTGATGCATACCGCGGCAGGAGATGGAAATGCAGTTTAAATGAACTGCTTCAGTATCTTTGTATAGTGATATTGTAAACAGTAAAATATCAGTCAAAATTATATTAAATATAATATGATCTAATATAAAGTAAAAAAAAAACCTGCAGATATAGAGCTTTGAAAATAACTAGATTTTGTTATTAGTTTTAGTATTAAACTTTAATATTAATTTTGCCATCTCCATCTCCATGATTATTGAAATGCAACGCAACGTATTGAAATGTAATGCATGCAATGCCATCATAATTCAATCATTTACTATTTTATCTAGGTATTTCACATGAAAATTGGTCAGGAAGCCAATTGAAGGTGCTAATCTCAAATCGAAAGTAAGTAAGAACACACCCATGTGACTATGGACGCACATGTTCAGTTACAACCCATGTGTTGAAGTCCCTTAACATCTGCATATTCATTTGGTATTTAATAAACATTTAAACATTGCAGTATTGCAATTTAACAGTATCACAAGATTTCTAGAAAATCGAGGATATTATTTGCGAACTTGTCACTGAGTGAGATAAAGAGTCAGCTTCACAAAGAGAAGACGACGAACACAAAAGGTATCGCGTCTAAAGATGCGGCAAAGTTGCAGGACGTAATCACAACTTGCGCACCGTGCTGTACACAAATACATCATAAAGTACACTTTATATTACCCACAGCGGATTTAAAATTATAATGAAATTAAACTTATAACGTAAAGTAGATAATAAAATAAATTAGTAATCATAGATAAGTAAAGTACCTAAGATATCTAGTAACTATCTCATTAAACTGAATTAAACTGTTAACGGTTTAAAAGAATTAATACGTCATAGTTAAAATAATAAAACTAGATTATGTATTGATACCTCATTTATAATGCTGGCCGAACTCTAGTAACCACAAAAATATTGTAGTAGCCAAGCACTGGCTGCCGTCAACAAGCTGATAAACAGACGAGCAATCTGATGGCAATGCCCCTGCTCAATGACAGATATGTTCAGCAGGATAGATCTTGCGCGTTTTATGAGAAATAATGGAATCTCTTCTTAAAAGATTTCAAGTGATCGCAAGCGATAATCTTGTTGGAAAACCAAGTGTGAAAAGATTAATAAGTAGTAGGACTTGTCACAGTTAGACATTTATTACTTCGTTTGTATATGAAACAAGGACACAATTTTCATCAGAATTTAGGCATTTTCTTATAGACTACAAGCAAATGAACAAAATTTACCTGTGAAATGAACCAACGTGAATAACGCTTAGGAGGCTGTTACTATATTAGAAAATAACTCTGAGCATTATGCGGTCATTTCTGAGCTTTACACCTGGTATCATGATCAGATATAAGGGTTGCGACCCTTGGCTTTCGAGCCCGGCCTTGGAAATATGTACAGCGTTCATGGAAAAAGTATCTGTATATGTATACAAAAGGAATTACACAAATGTACGGCACTTATTGTACGGCATTTGTGACCTATGGTCATTTATTACTGTACAGCATTTGTGTAGTTCCTTTTGTATACATATACAGATACTTTATCCATGAACGCCGTACATATTTCCAAGGCCGGGCTCGAAAGCCAAGGGTCGCAACCCTTATATCTGATCATGGTACCAGGTGTACCGCTCAGTAATGACCACATAGTGCTCAGAGTTATTTTCTGATATTATTATAGTAACAGCCTTCTAAGCGTCATTCAGGTTGGTTCATTTCACAGGTGAATTTTGTTCATGGGCTTGTAGTCTATTAGTCTAATAAAACAACAATATTCGCATGCTCCTGAACTAAGATGACTGAAGAGGCGGCTTCACAAAGAAGACGACAACACAAAAGGTATCACGTCTGAAGACGCAAAGTTCTGATGTAATCACAACTTGCGCGGTGTGCCACACACAATGCATAGTATTAGACACCATTTATATAGTTACCACTAGGTACTGGTAATGATAATAGGGTGGTGGTTATAAAATGTATCAATTTTAATGCAATTATATTAAAGTTATTATATTAAAGTTGCAAACAAAAACGAATATAATCGTTTTCATATTCAAAACCTATTTACTCATTTAAATACAACTTGTCAACGTTCATTTTGTGAAGGTTTTAGAAATTTAAAAAAGGCTAGAGAATTTCCATAACGTTACTTCTTTTAAGTAAGAACCTACCGGTTTAAATTAGTAGTAAGTAGGTATATATTATTTATGTGACTATATGTGTAAATTGTATAAACGTTTTGTATTTAAAAAAAAAAGGTAGTTCTTTATAATACCTATTCTATGTAATATATTAAAACGTTATAAGTAACGAGATATTATATTCATATTATAGGATTCTAATTATATGTGGCTATGAATATGAGTTCGCAATTTCACGGTAAGTATAACCGGACGAGTAGTTTTACATACAAAATCCGTTTCGCAGCACGAGTTCAATCTAACTTTGAAATTATAAATGTAGGAGTTCTTTCTCTGATAGAGTTCTCTAGTTCATAGTTTTCCAGCGCAATTCTACTCCGTCAGAAATTTTAAATTTTCAGCAAAACCATTTTAATGTTCATAATTCTAAAACTTATTATCATAGATTAAATTATATTTTAAGGTAAGTTTATCTCATAGAGATAAACTTACCTTAAAATATAATTTAATCTTTTCAACTAAAATTTAATCTTTTCAACTAAAATTTTAATTTTGATGTCTAAAATATTGTTCTGAAACGCTGTGACATTATATTTTTATATTAGCGTTGTAACGCGGATTTTTTATCGATTTCGAAAAAAGAAGAAATTTTATGTTCGGCAGTCATATTTTACTATTAACATTAATTGTATTATAATGTCAAAAAAAAATTCGATATAAAAAAGCAGAAATACAACATTGTAAAGTGAAACGTCAAGTCAAAGTAGCTTTCAAATAGTTCGGTAGGCATATTACTCGTAAGTAGAACCGGAAGGGTCGCTGCGAAACACACAAACATACATATTTCAACTTAATAAATAACTACGTACAAAGTATAGATCATAGAGGTTTCCATGCAGACCAATGGGCCTTACGGAAGATGCCTGACCGCATCCTGTTTAATGATGCTTCTAGAATTATTAACTAAGATTTGACGTAGTAATAAATTTCAAGTTTCAATGGGGAGGCCGGGTTACTTGTTCCGGTCCGTAACTCTCGGGATGTGTTATTGTTTTGATATACATACTAGTACTTACTGTTTTACGCATATTCATTTAAATTTATCGTATTTTGGCTCTCTATCTATTTAACTTAAATGAGAGTCTTTTGTCAATAAATTAATTTTAATTTCCCCATAACATAATCTAAAACAACACATCTAGAACATTCGTTGTATTTTGAGGCAAAATTGAATCGATGAGGCGAGTAAGTCAGTTGAACCCTTTGACGGGCGCGGTCGCTTCCGTTTTCCTCTCCTTAGGATTTTTCATCCTGGGCGTGAAACTCGGTGGATATCGATGGATAAGTGTAAACACATACTTCCGCCGTCTAAATCAAATCTAAAGCTTCCTAATCTATTTCTTGTAATTAATACCTACGCACTTGCGAAACCTAGTCATTAAACCCTAGAGTTTAAACATCGAGAGAGGATTTGAATATTCTCAATCAGGGCTAATTTATTGCCTTATCAACTATGATTATATTATGTCAACATAATGTAGAATAGAAAAAAATCAGCCTATTTCTAATAGGTAGCAATTCAATTTTTAGTGACGTAGTTGTAGTTCACATTTAGTGACCTAGTTGTTTTAGGATATCTGGGATGGAAAAAAAACGTTCACTTTTTGTGTGCCTAAACCGCTTATTGCAAACTGAGCCTTAATGTTTCGCCCACTCATACGATATTAAAGATCGCTATCAGGCAGGAAGGTGCACTAAAGTTTCGCTTCGTTTTCATTAAACCCTTTTGATATGCCTTAAATTAAAATAGTTTGTTGCCCCGTCATATTCTTATATAAGCCGATTGCTACTTCGGGCTCTATTTTGTAGAATACTTCGGCTTATCTAAGATTGAATGAAAACTTCGGGTTGATGGGGTTTTGTTATTTTCTCGATCAAATAAATTAGCATTGGAAAAGTTATGTTACCACAGGCAACTAAATCTGCGTTGATATTAAGTTATTAACGCATGGACTTATCAAGTATCTAGGTAAGTATTTATTACTATTGACCAAAAAATCTTCCAAACTGATTTGCAATTTAACTGTGTTATACAATGAACGTAGGTTGCGATGTCCTCGAACATTTTACGATTTGCCCGTAAATTAACTACTTACCTCTACAAAATAAAAAATAAACTTATTTGATGAAGTAGATCTGGACGTTGAAACAAAAATTAACCGTATGTAATTTCGTTTCTTGCTTGTTAATTGAGTAATTATTTTAAGCGTGCTGACATTAACGTTCACTGTAGAAGAGTAAATTATTCATAGTTATACTAGTCCCATAATTAAACTAGATACGGTTCAATTACTTCTTATTGTTGACTCTACCCAATAAATTACGTAATTTTATTAAGCCTGGCAGAAATAAATATTGCTAGTAACCCATTAATGACCCACTACAGGGTCGGGTCTCCTTCTCGTAATGAGAGGGATGTAGGCCTTAGTCCACCACACTGGCCTACTGCGGGTTGGTGGACTTCACATAACTTTGAGAACATTATTTTGTGAACTCTCAAGCAGGTTTCCTCACGATGTTTTACTTCACCGTAACAGCAGGTGATATTTAATTTTATAAAGCGCACATAACTTTTTTTATAAAGTCATTGGTGCGTGCCACTGGTATTCGAACCCGGATCCCTCGATTCGAGGTCAATTTCTAAGCCACTGGGCTGTCACCGCTATGAATAATGAAATAAATAAATATAATGAAATAAATATTTCATTATATTGCAATTCCTAAAGATTTTTAAACAGCTCTCTAAAATATCGGAAGTAAAAATCCGTTCCACTTCTATTGTGGGTGTAGTATTACTTGACTCTTTGTTCAAAACACAAGTTTTGATACCCACTGGTACATTAACAAAATCATAAAATTTTCTTTATTGGTACCTACTACTATCAGTTTAATTAAATAGGTAGGTACGTCATTTCAAACAAAGAGGAATTAATTTTTAAATAACATAAAACTCTACCTGTGTAGGTTTAGTACGTAACCTAATTCCTAACTACATACAGTTGTGGACTGATTTAAAGTGCAATCAACGGTAAACCATCTCTAACAAATACATATACTTATATATTATACATACTATTATAAATACTTTTCAGAATTAGAATTCAACTTGACGTTGTGGAGTATTTTTCCGGCTTTCCGTTACTGTGGATTAGTTTTTCTAGGATCTCAGAATAGAGTTTGGTTTTAGTTCACCACGCTTGACAATTCCGAGCAAACAGAACTCGGGCCTCGCGAGTAAGACGCCGAGTTCAATCCTTTGGACTATTACCACCTATTTGGATTCCTTAATTACTTTTCTTAATTACTTCTTAATAGTTTTGGCCAATTTCGCAATTAGTTCGCTCAATACATCGTCCAGTAGCTTCGCCCCCGATCGACATTGCCGCCCAATCATATTACGAACTTACGAGGTTGCCACCATCGAGGCAGTAAATTAAGAATTAACACGGAAACTGATTATTTTAAAACATGCCATATACCCTTTCTAACGAGGTCGGGATAGAATGGAGACCCTCGAACTGGCACGTATCGGGTAGCCCAGATTAATTTAAAAATGAAGACGAGATTTACCAAAACGATTAGCTGTCAAACAATATTATTCAGTTGTACAACAAGGAAACGTTGTACTCCAGTCAAAGAAGACTCTTTTCATGTTTTTTCGTAATGATGCTAAAAATATATTACTTGAGATTTAGGCAAATCATAAACATTAAACGACACTGCACTAATACCACAAGCTTCTTAACACAATAGTAAGTATCTATAAGCGAAACCATTACTGCAATGGGTTAGCGTAATTAGTAAATTATCGATAATTATAATAAATTATAATATATTAGTATGTATGTATACCTTGTTATTAATGACAGTAAATATTTAAAATATAGAGAAGATAACGTACCACACATGTTAGTAAAGTTCAGGTGTAAAATAAAGGTGTTTACTGTAGGTTACGCTCATTTAAATAATAACAATTAGTTATAATGATTGTAATATATTTTTAATGATAGTCATGACCAAGACGCTGAATTATCTACTTAAGTTGTTCGCAGTTCTTGTTCTCAGAATATACTGTCTCTATTAACGTAATGATTTCGAATGGAAAGCTCTTAAGACAGGGCTATTTGTACCAAAATTACTGTAATATCTTTATTGGTAGCTTTCCTGCGAATTTAGCAATGTGTCTGTAACGAAACATAACACTTTAAAATTTAAAATAGTCCCTAATTCACATTACGGCTCTTTTTTCTGTTTAATGACATCTACATCAATCTATTGGGTTTAACATGTCCTCTTTTTGAGGTAATCTTATGAATCTAACAATAAATCTTTTAAACTAAATACATCCATGTATAAAACTTCGGAAAACTTGAAATAAAAGAATGAAAAGCTTTCAGGTTTTGGCAAATAATCGCATCGGGCAAATGGTATCGTGACAAAAATCCATGCCTCAAGCGCGCTTCAGTAAATCAACGCTCGAATGAAAACCAATTACGTCCACAAAAACCGCTTATGTCTACAATACACCCTCCATTTGCTTTGCTTTCTTACAACAAAATCACGAATTACAAAAACTGTAACAGATAGAGTGGTTAGAAACGTTTGCTGGAATTTACTGGAATTTATGGAAGTACCTACAGTATCAATTCAAAATACTGCGTGGCGATAAGATATGATAATATTTTAGAATCTCTTGTGAGCCATAAATCGGAATCCACCTTTTTGGAATCAATATTAGAACTTGATTTATTTGGAATCTAATTTAAATTTTAATACGAATCTTGATGTGATCGCTAACGACATTTCGGACGCCTCGCACGATGGTAGGCCGCGGTCAAGTTTTCGCAATACTGCAAAAAGTACAAATAACAAAATTATTGAATTTCGCAATTTAATATCGGCGCGCTCGCTCACTGCTGGCCATAATTACCAATGAGGGCCCAATTCATCATTCTTTATTACAAGTACAAAATTCCATGTAAATTTCATGCACGACCGATGAACAACGCGAGTGAGTTTCGATGGTTCGCTCAAATCTACGCTTATTGTTAAATTGTGATTCAATGGCCTTTAATATTTACTTTTGTTACGTGGAATAAGAAATCATACTTGTTATTTTTTGTAGCTTAACGTTGTTACTGCTCTATTTATTACTTATCTTAATCATTTGTTTTTTTATTAGGGCTACGTCTGTAAGTACTATGTTTAAGCTAAGCCACGTTAGTAGAAACATTGATTCGACTCAAATTAAACCTAAAGTAAAGAAACCAGATACAACATTTAAAATTTTAATGTTCCATACACCAATCATTATTCACTCATAAAATACTGAACGCAAACTTCTTTCAAAGAAGTGACATTAATTACCAGAAATCAGTGTTTATCTGGAGCTATTTTTGCACAACAAAATGACTTTCAAAATCATTGTCTCGTAAGCAGCGTCGCCCGCGTGCCAACTGAAAATGTCATTAATGCTTGAGTAAAATTTGGGGTCTAATCTCGTCACTGCAAAGGTTATTACATTTATACAAGGGAGTAATCTTGGAATAAAGTTTTCAATGGAAAGTGTTGAATCATTGAGGATCGCGAACCCTTCCTGCTGAAAGAACTCGGCTCGGTTTTTGCTGGCGAATGCTGTTTGCGTAAACCCAATAAATTGTTTGTAAGTTATTTCGGTTGTGATTGAAAGAAAATAATTATTTGGGCCGATCTAGGTCAATTTGTGAAAAAAATAGAGAATTTATAAACCGCTATATAGTATACAAAATCTAGTTCATGTCTAATAATAAATAATAGGTATATTTTCGCTATTTTTTAATCATTCAGAAATTACAGTAAATGTAACACTTATGTCACCTTGTATTTCTAAATGATTTTCAAAATCTCTATTTTTAATAGAGATTTTGAAAAATAAACAGAGAAAAGGTCCCTATTTCCTTTTTAATAAGCTTATCCCTAAAAAGAATCGGCTAAAGCTGGTATATTGCATGAATAAGAATAGAAAACCTCATATTAGGATCCTTCGTACTTTCACCGGGAAACATCGCGGTGTTCAAACTGCACAGTCATTGCAACGCAATAACCAATTGTGAGCAGCCTATCACAAAGCTCCGGGCTTTTTAGCAAGTGTATACAGCAACTAGTTGTGACATAAACTAAAATGGAATTGAAGATCAAAATTGAAACAAAGATATTTTACATTTATGGATCTAAGTACGTGGCTAAATTCACATCACAAGTTTAAACATAGTTAAAACTATCATATTTTTGATCGTATTTGAATCGAAAGGTTTAGGTTTAGGCCAAATAAAAGAGATGAAAACCAATTTCATCTGTTTTCTTCGGCATTATTACAAAAGTTGTGTTACTCAACACAGTTGTGTTACACAAATTTTTTTTTTAAATATAATAACACAAATTATTATCTATTATTGATTTTGTTAAAATATTTTTGTAGATACAAAGAATTAAATTTATAATATCCAGTACAACTTTAAGTCCGGGTAAAGAATTTTTATTACTTTGACTGTGATGCGACAAAGTCGTTTTTGCGCAAACATATCGCGACAATGGGAAACAGGCCTTTTGTATTTTTTACTTTGATTGATGATTTTAATTTCCTATCTGGTTCATTGATTTTAGAGGTGACAGAGCGGCTTGAGTATTTGTCCGGCTATATGTATACATATGTACGAGTATGTATCGTTCACGGGCATAAAGGAATGAAGGATATTCGTTTGAAATGTATGAGCTTTATTTATATTAAAAGAAGTAATAAGTTATATAATTTTAGTTGAAGCATATCTATGGAAGTTTCAACAGATATTTAATAAGTTGGAAGGCTCAGTCTGTAGGCATTTAAGGTATATAAGCAGTTTTATGAAGATTTATGAATCGAAATTCTAGTAAACTACTTATTGCAAATTAAAGAAAGAGTTTTAAGGTAATTGAAAAGAAAGACATTTTAGAACTGCTTATTCAATTGAAAAATATATTTTTAAAGCCATTAAACGCCTGTTGTTCGATGTAAAAATTATTTTTGTAAAAACGATAAAACGCCTGTTGTTTGTACTATTGCAATGCTCACTACTCGAACTGCTGATGTTGCTTCTATTATGAATCAGCAAAGGTTTCTTTAAGAATTTATTAACTGACTAGATTGGGCGCGCGGCTTCGCCCGCGTAGATTTTAGACCTTGGTACAGAGAAGGGTAAAAGTATCCTATAGGAAGGATAGTGTCACAGAGGCTTCATTTACAGTCCTGTAAAGCTGCCGACTACAAGTGCTTCCTTGTGTTTATACCAGGGTATAATCAGAGGGAATGCTTTATGATTATCACTTGCTAATGATTATTAAACAAAAATACAAATAACGAACGGAATAATGAATGGATGGTTCGCAATTTCAATGTAAATCATGTTTATAGATAAACCATTATAAAAAAAGAATGTAGTAACGCGCATATAATTTATAAATAACTAATTTATAATTAAAACTGTGTCGAGAGTTTTTTCCTCCGGCTTTTTCTCTGTTTGCCCAGTAATGGGTGGCACATTGCATAGCCGATGACTTCGAATAAAGTGAAATATTAAAATAAATAAATAATTTGGAGTGTTGAACCATTACCATAAAATGTAAAATTAGTAGTTTTAGTTATGTAAGACATAGTTATTGTGTTTATATTTATAATATAAGTTTAGACTGTTCTAAACTTATTATAAATTTTTGGAACATCTTTCTCATGTACACTAACAGTCAACAATAAAAGTATTGTTTCTTTTCTTTTTTATGTATATGTTAATTCGGGTTATGATCTATGTATCTGTGTAAAAAATTTCATCCAAATCTGTTCAGCCGTTTTTAAGTGAAAGAGTAACAAACATCCATCGATACCTACTCACAAACATTCGCATTTATAATAGTAGTACTTAGTAGGATATTATTATGTTGATAAATAATTCTCAACGAAATGTCCGATTGGAATATAATAAAAAGAAATTTACTTCTACATAAATACCCTTGATAACATAATGCTTAAATTGGATAAGGATTAATATTACGATACACATATAACGTTGTTTCTTTCTTCAGACGATTTAATATTTTTATGAACATAAGCATATGAACATGAACCGTTGGATTCAGAGGGCCCAGGACCGGGCGGAGTGGCGTCGATTAGGGGAGGCCCGTGTCCAGCAGTGGACTGCCAAGGGCTGAAAGGAAGGAAGGAAGGAAGGATGAACATAAAAGCGGTTATTGTGACTAAACTATGATAGTTAGACATGTGCTCCCGCGGACTTTTTTGTAGATCTTATTAAGCAACCTACAAACCCGTAGTACGTCATTTTGTTCTATTGTCAATAGTTTTTGCAGCGCACGCATAAATACCTAGGTTTTCGATTCAATTTTCTTAAGGATCCCTAATTTTTTTTAATAATAAAATATAGCCTATAACCTTCCTCTATAAATGGACTATCCAACAATGAAAGAATTTTTGAAATAGATCCAGTAGTTCCTGGGATTAGCGCGTTCAAACAAACACACTCTTCAGCTTTATAATATTAAAAAAAAATATTAAGAAATTAAGTATTAAGTATAGATTTAACGTGTTAGTGAATACAGGAAATACGTTATCCAGAAAAAAATACGTTTTGTATAATCGAAAAACTAAAAGCCCTGTACGTATAAATGCTTATAGACATAACCTATAGTCGCGAATGCGACGGCGCGATTTAAATATGGCGGCAGCCTCATCCCGCCAGTGACGCTGTGACCGTCCATTTATCACTCTGGTAAGCCTCCGCCGATATTATGATCAATGCCACTCGCTCGCCTGATTCACCAAATAGGTATCTTCAAAGGAATGGTTTGAAAAAAAAACCTTCAATAAAATACTAGAAAATAATATACCTACGAGTAGATGATGTGTGCTAACATCAAGATGTACCTATTCTGTTGCCGTTGTTATGGCGAGGAACTCTTGAAGAGCATTGTACATGTGTTCGAGTGTCAAATCAAGTTGGGAGGACTTACTTGGCCCGTATCTGCCCTTGTCCTTTATCAACTCTCTTTTGGGGCAATTATAACATGCGGTTTTAAGAACATGCGGTTGTTTTTTTTAAATCCAAGAAAGTATTTCATCAGCTTTTAATTTAAAAAAAAAAGAGATGCCATAATTTCAATAGACATTGCTTCTACGCAAGACATACGTAATAAGTGAACAAGCGAATTACCCACATTGCATACTTTATAGATATCGCTGAAGTCACCACCTGCGAGAGTGGCCTATTAAGGAGCCTTCTATTACACTTTTATTCTACCAATACTGTCATGATATCTATAGGAAATTGCCGTTATGTTATTGATTTCAGGCCAAAAGAACTTTAACAAAGTAGAGAAGTAAGAAGCAGAGACGAAACGAAAGAAAACGGAAGCGAGTGTTTCTCTCTTTCACATCCATTCCAATATACTTAAATATATTATATAGGTACTTTCATGGCTATGGTAAGCTTTACGATATCGAAATAAATAAGAAAATTAAAGTTTCTATCCTTATTTTCCAACTCCCATGTTATTAAACCAAAAAATGTAACATTAGGTAGGTACATATAAATAGAGTATCACAAACGTATCTAAATGTAGAGTGAGGTAGTGTATGCTACACAGCTACACTAATGCAATGCCATCAGTTCCACTCCGACCCCATTCTTCCCCTATTAAATTTATAAACCGATCTATCACCAAGTAGCCATATCACATCACTTATCACAGCTACCTACATTGTAACAAAGACGATCTCAGATATCAAGTGACGCAAGTCAAAGTGCGCCTGACAAAAGAAAGACAACCGGAAAGCGAGGTGAGTGCTACTCGATGCGGATCCCTCCTCGATTGCGATGAATGGACTCAATGAGAGCCATCAACCATCTGCGTGATCAATTGATATCGGCACGGACTCCTTTTCACACGATCTTGCTTATTTTGTTTTCATTTAAACCTCATTATTGCGACATTTCGCACAACATCATAATTTCAAGCACAACGCCTTTTCATTTTTCAATAGCAAAGCAACAAAACTTTAGCTCACCAGAGCTAGGCTTTTTATTCAAATGGCAGCGCGACGATTACAAACTGGGACTCGTGGAACCAAATCATACTCAATTATTCACCGTGCCCCAAAACCACTTGAAAAAATCCAATCAGCATAACTCGTCACTCTAATATTGAACCCCAATCTGCGAACACTTATCAAATCGCTTTATGCGTAGATATAATATGAAAATGCAAAAGTGAGCTTACCACAGCTTTAATGGACTTTGGGCCTTATTATGAAAGAAATAGCAGAATACTTTATTCTATTGGAGACTGTATAAGCTTGCCGGAATACAAAGCTGAGTGGTTTACTTAGAATTTAAAATATTCATAGCTTGTACTGGATCGTATTTAAATATTTACATAAGTGTCACGCAGCGTCAGTGACGTTTGTCGATAAAATGTATTGAGTGGAAAGGCTGAGTTGAGTCGAGCGCTTCACTTAAGAAGGGCGCGGTGTTTCTGGATGGAAATATAATCCCATTTTTTTACATTAGTCCATCATCTATTCAGTAAGAAAATGTCAAAACATGACTCAATTTAAAATATTTTGGCAAAATAATGTAGTAACACCTATTAAAACAAATATAATATTTTCATAACTAGATTGACATAGGCAGTTAGAGGGCAGAGACAGTGATAGTATCTACCCACCTATCTATAGCATCTGGCCACCCAGAACGTACTCGTATATTCAAAAAATTACTTTTCACAAAAGCTCACAGCACTTCAGAACCTACCTATGGAAATATTATTCTCGTATTTGACTCAATAAACTTTATTATCAACGAATAAATAATGACTCAATAAACCCTTGACTTTATTGTAACAACAACAGAATAAAGCACATCTGCTTCAAGCAGTTGCACAGTCAATCTGACTTGTGACATCCCTCGATACACCTCCGACGTTAACACGTAGTAGGCAAGGGGAGCTTCCACTAAGCACCGTGTATTTGAGCCATAAAAAATAATGGATCTGCGAATCGTCGAGATATGCACGGAAATATGGAGTGAGGTGAGCTCGAGAAATCGTAATGGCATCACGAAAATGGGGATTAGAAAACGATCGAGTGGAAATCGATTCGGGGGTATGCAAAGACACACAGTGTGGCGACAAAAAATGTTAAAGATTGTTAGTAATAAGTGGAACTGAAAAAATTGATCGTTCGTGGAAGTGGCTCCGCTTGCCTACTACGGGTTAACGTCGCAAATGTATCGACGATGTTTATGACATAAGATGTTTAAAAAGCAATGATTAACTACCTGGTATTTATTTGTTAATTTATTATTTACTGATTTTTGTAAATATGTAAAATGTTAGATAATTTATACCTAATTTAAAAAACAAAATATGTACTGATTATTTAAAGTAAATATTGAAGATAAGACTGTAATAAAAAAATTACCTACCATGGTTCAAATATTTTTGGTTAATTGGTTACCATGTCTACTATTTACTATGGAAAAATATTATTGTTTCTGCCGTCTACATCTATTTATTGAAGGCGGCGAGTCGCTAGTCGATAAGAAGCTGTATAAAATAAGCTACCTATTAAAAAACGAACACCATAATTCTCTTTCTACCTACGTACAAAATTCGATTGACATAATATATTTCCTTAGTACAAACAAACTAATTACGTTGCGAGCATTTTACATGTAAACTCTAACCGGCCTATTCCAGGTAACATGTTTGCACGAGCAAACATTATGAACTTAAACGACAAGATTTCACATGGTAATCCAACCTAATAAAGTGTACAAATAACCAGTTACCTACCCTTATAAAGCATTGGAAAATTAGTTTATAGAATTTAAAAAAATCAGTGTAATCTCGACAAAATTCCAACATATGACTCGCTACAAAGAATCGTAGTACTTACCTGTTGAAACGCTTCTAGTATTTGTGGTAAGTTCTTTAAAAAAGTTTCTTCTTTCTTTGCATTGGCTGTGGCTCTTTTAATGATAGATAGCTTAGGTTTACTTTTTTTCAATGCAATGTAGGAAGGTTTTTTTCTATTTATGTACCAGGTACCTACTTCAAATATTCACGATGTAACTTTTAGTCAGTAACCTGTTAATGACCCACTACAGAGTCGGGTCTCCCCTCACAATGAGAGGGACGTAGGTCTTAGTCCACCACGCTGGCCTAATGCGGGTTGGTGGACTTCACATGCCTTTGAGAACTTTTTTTTTTGTGAACTCTTAAGTATGCAGGTTTCCTCACGATGTTTTCTTTACAAAATCATTGGTGCGTGCCACTAGGATTCGAACCCGGGCCCCTCGATTCTAATTCTAATTCTAAGCCACTTCATAGCTCAGATACTAAAAGTTGTACAAAGCGGATCACCGTAGTTTTACTTTACTTTTAGTAGGTACTTTACATTAATTTACCTCATTATAGGTCTAACCAAGTCTTCTGTGCAGTAGGTACTTTTTCAACTCTCGTAAATACCACGTTACTGCCCTTATTTCAGGTAACGTGTTTGCTCGCCGAGTGCAAACATATTCGATGTAAATGACGGCATTCCTCTTCGAACCAACTCGAAAATGCCTGCGTTACGGACTTTTTATGAGCCTCGTATCACATCATATTCACATGGATTTCAGTGAAGTTGTTTTTCTCTATTAAAAAAAAGAACTAACTAAATAAATAACAAAAACTTGCCCATGCCCTTACTTTCTGGACTTGCGCGGTTTATTTTCAAAATTTACCGAGTTTTCAACAGATATCCTTAAATGTAAAGTCACCCTTAATAGAACCTACATCTTTGAAATCCGAGCTGAAACATCGACAATCCCACACATATACATGTACATATGGGCTAACACAAGCATATCGTACCTTTATAATGTCCAAGTAATTCGTCTTAAGTTATCGGCGAACAAACAAAGTTGCGGCGGCCGGGGAGCGAACCCAATTATCTCTAATGAAGACAATGATATAAGCGCGGTTATTGATCTAGATTTAAATTTCATGACGGGTCAGTCCCTACGATGTGCGAGCCCTTAATGCTTCCAGCCAAGTTTCTTAGACTGCGCTCAGGACGACTTGATTCTCGTACGATGATTTTATATAAAAAGGTCTAATTTAATTTAACTAATGCGGTAATTGTTTCAAACTTGTGTTTTAAGTAATTGTTTTAATATCAAACTTATGTGGTAATAATTTTTAAGAATTTAATATTTGTAATTGTTTCAAACCAATAATAGAATCAGTTGACTTAAATTCTAACGATATACATATTATGCTTAAATCCGATAACGTTTTCCGTGACTTCCGCGCTCAGTAGATACATAATATAAGAAAACGTGGCATGAAAGGCCAAATATATGCACAAACTCAATTTATAATCGGTGTAACTATATTTGTTTCCAATAAAATACCGCAAAAAATTTTTTATTAAGTTAAATACTTATCTACTTTTAGTGCCAAAAACTTTAACTCGACGTACCGGCTTCCAATGGTTTCGGAGAACTGTCATGTTTGTGGGTGACAGGAAATCAGTGTTGCCTTTCAGAAATATAATTTTCAACCAGATTTGATCCTAAACTCCGGAAAGATGCAAGTGGCTCCTTCAAAACCTGGCTCCTTCATGCCACTTTTCCCCTGTACTAACATTCAAAGTTCTCAGTACATTAGTTTTTAAGTAAATATTGTTTCTAACCACTATGGATGCAATTATATCAAAATAAAAATTTAGCTAAAGAAATGAAAATCCATTTCAGGTAAATAAATGAAACGAAAAAAAACAGTGTAGCCTTCATAGTATTTTCAATCTATTTGATGCAAAACCGAGTATATGCTTCAAATGATTTATCATCAAGACTACCAAATCGGACTGTACTGAAGTTTAATGTCCACTAACTAATTTCTTATCCCCAAAACATAATATTATGATCCAACATACACACGAACAAACGTCTGAAATTATGATTAACGAGCGTGCACACACACATAAAACTGAACCTTTGTGTACATTTACTCACAGAATACATCACCATGTCAGATTAAAATAGATTTCGTATAGTTTACGAAGATCAATCAATATTATATAGGTGAACACAGGTGTTCTAAGGCTTAAATTTTATTTAAAGTTTAGACAGTAAAGAACGACATGAAATGCAACAGTTTAGTAATTTTTGGAATTCAACTTCCAAAAATTTTATATAGGTATCTTAATCTGAAGAAATTATCTACAGTATCTCTAAAAACTTACTGAATTTTAACAAGCACAAAATTAAACATTAATAAATAACACATAAGTGTAGACTTTATTTATAAAGGTCTATTAATAGCTAAATATTTTAACTCAACATAAGTAAAAAAAATGTGTAATATTTCTTTTTTAAAAGTAACACTTTATTAGAAAAGATTGTCTATTCTTTAAAATTTATTTCAATAGATATTAAATTACCAATAAAAAGCGTGTAAATAAATTGCGATTAAGCACATTAAAATGAAACTAAGCGATGAAACAATGTATTTATGAAATAATTTGTGAGTCGCATCGGAGGGTTATTGTGTATCGATCGTGAGAACGCGATGCGATGAGTTCTCGGAGGGCGAACACTTCCTCTCGTTAAGATGTTAATGATTTTGCATATTAATTTGCATCGAAACGTACATAGCTTCGCGGGTCACGTTTACAAACAGATCCCATATCAGATTGGATTAAATTAATGTAGGAATTGTGTTTTCTATGCTTGCTTCATTGTATTTAAAATGGTTATAACAAAATACCTAAAACCAATAAAATGAGGTTATTTTTCAAAGTGTTGTAAGAAAAGTTTAGTTTTATCGGTTCTTTGGTAAGTTATTCTATTACTTTTATGTATCCAACCTCACAGTAAACTTAGTATACCTAGACTATAATAGTTACAGTTTCATTATAAGTCATACCTATATGCCTACCTACTCGGAAAATCTTTGAGAAATCCTGGTTCGGACGCAACTGTTGAAGGGTAAATATGGAATAAGGAAACCTCTTGCAGAAAAAGCTTGATAGGTACATGGACATTGTCTAAATGACCTTAATACAGAAAAAATAGTAAACCCACCCCATGAGTTATATCATAGCAATAATGGGAGTATCGCGGGCTGCCGGAGCCGTCGTATCGGCGCCGCGGTGACCCCCGGCCGAGCGCCGCTTCCTCAAGCGATCCCATCTTTGCCATATTATAGTGCTGAGATAACATCGACTTCCATTTTTTTCTTTGGACATTAAATTAATACTAGAATCCGTAGAATAAGTAATTAATACTAGAATCAACTAAGTACTTTTTTGTTTTATAGCTTAGTAGAAACAGCTTAATACTAACTTTTAAAACCTTTGTGTCACTACATATTTACTGTAGAGTAACTTACCATTTCCGATTAAAATGGTTTGGTCTACATTACGATCTTTATTCTACTGACTTACACAATAAAAACTAGATCTGATATTCTTACATGGGTTTTGCCTTAATGACCTTAATACAGCAAAAATAAAGTAAACCCACGGCGATAGCCCATGAGTTATATCATAGCAATAATGGGAGTATCGCGGGCTGCCGGAGCCGACGTATCGGCCCCGCGGTGACCCCCGACCGGGCGCCGCTTCCTCAAGCGATCCCATCTTTGCCACATTATTGTGCCGAGATAACATCTATTTCCCTTTTTTCTATGGACTGTAATGTATGGTTGTAAGTTGGTTAGTTATGTAAGGTATGGTTTATGGTTTTCCGTTTCTTTGCCGCAGTAAAACAGTTCTTTATTGATAAGTTGAAATTATTATATTTTGCAGTAATAGAGTATATGCAGTAGTAGATCTACTCACGAGATCCGTGTCCTAATTCTAACATTACAAATTCTTTTCTAAGATGGATTACTCTCAAAAACATGAAAAGTTCACCAACCTGCACTAGACAAGCGTTTTGAACTCAGGTCTTTTCATTCGGAGACCCGTTCCTACTTTAATTCTTAAAGATAAATAAAAATGCACATATAAAAATGATAGTCCAAAGACAATATATCCCTACTGAAGTGTGGAAATAATAACTAACAAAGCATAAACGTTCACAAATATCCTCCAATAAACGACAAACAGTATCAACCAAAAGGCAAGTTTGGCATACTTTTAGACGTAGGTAATAACTTGGCAAAAGTACCAACGAGCCGAGATTTATGCGAGGATCCGTATACCTACATTACCCAACGGAACAATAAAGTAAAAAACAAAACATCATTTCACACTTCCCCACACGCAGTTCTTAAAAACGAGAAGCAGCGTTACATTACGCCGCCCGCCCCGGGGAAACCAATAAAACAAAGGAAAACACCGTACCGGAAGGAAACAAGAGTTTAAACTCTACTACAAAGTATGTATGTATCTATCGATTAGGAAATGGTTATGATTGGAGTAATTTTGGCGTGATTCTGTAAAACTTTGCTCTTTTAGGATGCGTCCACGTGAGCTTTAGGATTAGGCAGAATAGATATGAAAAAGTAACCTTTATTATGATAATCCAGGTTGAATTCTTTCGTTTTTCTTAAACATAAGAAGCAGCATTGTATTGCTAGCCCCGTGGAACACAATGAAAACTTTACATAATATTATGTATCTTTCGAAAAGAAAAAGAAGAGAAAGAAAAAGTTGTGGTTTAACAGCCCGTAGTTACTCATTCATTTAAAATCAAATCTCGTAGGCGCGTAGACAAATAAACATAAAACTTGCGCTACATCTTTCAATTTTCAACAAATAACACTAGCTTTTTTAAAATTCGATACGTCGTAACCCATATCTCATTATTGTTAATACAATAACGTACCAAATATGTATGAGAATGCAATATAAACCTCAAACCAATTAATCGCAAGAGGACAGTCAAATTACTACAATGTTAGGCAGTAGAGCGACTCTGTAGGGAACGTGAGTGCGGGTCATCAATCTACGATTCGCGTGTCTCTTTGTAAGCTATAAAAACTGCATGCGGTTGCTACCTTTTTTGATATTTGTTTGGTAAAAAAAAATCTAATTATAAATGCGAATTTTCCTATGTTCAGGTTGTGACTTTAAAGCGTTATTATAACGTCCAGTTATACTTATAAAGTAAGCAAGCTGTTTTTGATCTTCTTTACATATTATAAAAAATATATGAGAGTTAATATAAGAACAAATACAGCTATTAGAAAGATTTTAGAATTAACAGTATTACTCTAAAGTAATGTAGTTAAAAAAATCCAGAAAATTAGAAAACAAATTTCTTCATTGACAAATAAAAGCATTAATTAAATTAACTTAATTACTGTTTAATTTTCTAGGTTCCTCAACCAATTTTCAATTTATTTTTAAGGTAACCTTACTTTTATAGCTTCTTAATAGAAATCAAAGTGATTGTGTAAATAACTGAATAGGGTCGAGAAAATTCAAAATGAACAAATTCTTTGCCACAAATTAATTAAAGACGAACAAGTTATCTCGGAGCGACACCTAGCGGCTACCGTTCTCTTTTGTATAGCCATCTTTTCATCGTTGAAACTCATTTCAATTAATTTTCCTAAAAGTAAGTAAATGATGTGCCCTTTAAAGGCGAGATATCATTAACACTGCGGCGGGTGGAGGCAGCTGACGCAGTACGAATATAACGGATCAAGAAATTGTATAAACATAACATTACGTTAAAGTTTTGAAAACATTCTTCAAATCAAATCTAAAAGACTGAAATAATTTTGTAATTAATTTACAAAATGTGCTATTATGATATTTAAAAAAAATCAACCCTTTCTAATAACAAACAATTCACTATAGAGTTTAATTTATCTACATTTGCGGTCAATTAAGATTTCAGAAATATTTGTATAGGTACACTTCCTATTGGTTTTCTAAAACAGATCCATGTTTATCCTAACGTTCCATTATTATGAAAAATAAAAAATAAAAATAAAACCGCCCTCTCGGTCACCCGCCTCCCCGGACCCATGGGAGAATCATTAAGAAAAAATCGTGTTGATGGATTTAATTACAAAAAATAATTATTCGTAAGAAAGTTGCCTGAATAAACTCGTAGAGAGCGGGTTCTTCGATTCCTCCCCCTAATCGGATTAATTTACTTTTAAAAAGCAGGGGGCGGTTGTTGTAATTAATGGAATGATAACATTACCCACCTCGCGGTTGACGCCTTTGGAAACACAATAGCCTGACGTGCGGAATTATCCGAAAATATATAAAAGTCGCGAAATAATAAACATAAACCTTTCCAATTTATCCCGAGTCCAATTTATCCGGCCCTTTTATCACGGTTACCTAAAGCTGCGAATGTACTGAGGGTACATCATGACAAATACGAAGGATTTTCCAGTACGTAAAAATGTAGCAGCATTGGAATTGCTTTCATTAATACGTCGACCCATAAAATAAAACAATGGGTACTCAAGCAATAAAATAATGACTGCATTCGGTAAAGTAATACCTAGATTGCTCTTAAATTAATACTAAGATCTATTGAATTCATAGTTGTAGATAGGAATCCGTGTCCAGCAGTTAAATAAAAAAGATTGCAGCCATCCTATAATTTTGTTGATACATCACTGAAATGACTACGACAAATATTCCTAAAATATCCAATTAGTATACAAGATCATAAATATTATGATCCCGAATGATAATTACCGTCACAATGAGAGGGATATAATAGATAGTTGATGAATTTTACAACTCCCTCTCAGGTATGAGACACAATTCTTAGCCATATCAGCCATACAGTAGCATCATCATTTTATTTGGGTTCCTAACGGGAAATCTAACCGCAGTCTCCACTTAACCCTACCCAGATTTGTTTACTCTTAATTGACTCCTGACTAGCCACGTTACCATAAAATAAGTACCTATAATATTTAGAGAAAAAAATTAAGCATCTTCAGTCTACTATAAAGTAAGGGAACAAATCGAAAACGCCACTCGCATTTGAACGAGGTTTGGGAACGCGGCGATGAGAAGCGTTTTTTCCGCTCGGTTACCGTCCGGTGATCTGTTCTGAACGCATCTCCACTGACGCAAATCATATTGCATGGAAGGGTTTGAGTTTTCCTTCGTAAGCGTAACTCTTAGTTTTCTTAACTTTTCGAACCATCAACTTAATCTCCTTAATTTGGAATTGAAATCGAAAGGGGCGGCGATAAGAACCTATTTAAAGAAACTATTTGAGATTTACCGAAAAGGGTTCTTAAATCGCACAGTCATCAACCTCTGATTTTTTAATATTTGGTTCACGTTTGTCGTTTGGATTTGACATATGTTTATAACCTTTTAATAATTAAAATAATTATGGATTTCTTGTCTAATCTGCAAAAAAAGTGGCTTTTCCATACTTGTCTTAGTCTTATACCTAAAAGGTTGGCGAGTACATTGTTATGGAGATAGATAGATACTCGTCTTTTTATAAGATATGGATTACGGAAACCATTGCAAACGTAAAATCATAAAATAACAACTTATTTTGGTGAAATCGAAAAGAAACAATGATAAGAAATGAAATGTTTAAATAAACTATTTGGGATTTAGCGAAAGGGATTTGCAAGTTGCATAGTCATCGACGGCTGATTTTTAATGTTTTGGCGACCCCATGGCGTAATGTTACTTTGAATCGAATGCATTTAAACATAATACTTGTACGTACTTAAAAGTGAATTATATTGTATAAGTCTTTGGAATTGCGAAAAAATAAAAAAAATTGCCATAGAATTAAAAACGGTTAAAAACGTTTAGTTCGAATCATGGTTTAAAAGTTACTTAGTAAGTAACTATGTATAGATTTTATTATAAGTATAACAGTCATGTTATATAATAAAATCTATAAAAATACAGTTTACATCTACAGTATTATATTTTTAATAGGTATTATAAAGGAAAAGATTTGATTGTTTGTTTTATATTGAATAGGTTCCGAAACTACTATACCGATTTGTATATTAGCGTTCTATTGGTAAAAAATCTTTTACCAATAGAACGCTATGTTCAGTCTGAGTAACATAGGCTATAATATATTATATTAGATTTTCAAAAATATTAGGGATCCTTTCGAAAACTTCTATAATGTAACCCACGGTAGAGAAAAATTACTTTTAAAATTCTTTAGATCGCGAACGTTGGGAAAACTATTGAAGATGTAACAAAACGATTATCTACACTTTTGTATATATATGTAAATATTATAGTTGCGTACTTTTAAAAAGCTAAAAAATACCGTGGTGTTTACCATTCTCTAAGTCCGATTTAAAATCGGACTTTTTATTCAAAAGATAATACGATATGAATCGTAAAATGTGAGTAGGTATTAAATAAAAAAAATCATCACTATTGACGCCAAACCAGAATAACTGAGTCTAGGAGGCAAAATTTTGGAATACCTATAGGTTTTTTATGGTCCTTTTATCCACTAAAACAGAATTTTACCTTTAACGGGAAAGACAGGGTATCTTTGTATAAGAGTTAAAGTTACGTAAGGAATATTAGGGAGAGATAGGAAACTTTGAGCGTCGCTTAGGCAGCGTGACGCCTGCCGGGTCGATTCGTTATATTATATTAATAAACATATTATTATTTTCATTTACATGTATTATTTATATGGCTTGAGATTGCAGCTTCAATCCTTTATAAGGTACAAACATTTTCTATTAGGTACCTATTTAGTTGTCGAAAAACGTAACTTTTATTTACACGCTTAACTGGATCTACGCATATAAATGAACATGTCACTGCGCTGTACGGTGTACCTTAATTGAAATCCGTCATGAACCTCAATGGAAAGTAACCATTCAACCCTAAATCGCCTGAAAAGTTTTCTCATACAACACAAAGAGGGAATGGGCGTTATTTTTCTTCCATGTGCTGTCTCATGTCGCGATCATTCTTTACCGTTTCTATCTATTCTGCCCATACATACGAGTACGTGTGCTCGAGGGGGCAGCATGACTCCACAAACCAACCACCAGATGTTTCCTTCGGAATTCTTAGTACATTTTGCCGAGTTTTTCCTTTGAAGTGATTTTTTGTGTCTTAGGCCTTATCCTAATTGGCGGACATAACTGACCGAGCAACCAACACTACAAATTTTAAACACAGGGCTCTGTATGGAGTTGACCTAATTGAAATACGTTCTGATATGCGACATTATTGTATGCAATGACGTTATCGTACGAGCAACTCTTGCGTCCGACATCGAAATTAAGACAGTAGGTGAGTCAGAGTATTAAATAGCTCTCATTTAAAACCTACTTTAAACAAACTATATCACTTCAAACGGTCACTGCAGCCCTTGGACACCCACATCCAAACGCAAACCATCTGTTGTATATAGATACATTTTACTTTGGGCGAACTTCAATGGTTGTACAATTCTACAAACTATGCGTGCGTGCGTGCGTGTCTGGGTGTGTGTGAGTGTTAAACTTTATCGATTTACTTTAAACTTTGAACCAAATGTCTTACAACAAAAAAAACGCGTGTTTTAGCGTTTTTATTCAAGTATGGGTAAAGTTTGTATGGGTAACTTTTCAAAACTCTGATTTATTTCAAATTTCGGGTCCAGGTGTCTAGACTATATTAAATAAAGAAACACGTGATTCGGCGTTTTTGAAAATTGAATAGAGGAGGGGTGAAATTGTGGTAGGTAATAGTTTGAATGGTATATTAAATTTCTCAAACTGTTTTGATATAAGTACCACGTGAAGCCACGGGCACAATATGCTATCAAAAACAAACCATGTAAAAAAACCAACTTAGTTCTTCTACCGTAAAAAGATCCAAGTCGGTTAATTAAGGGTCCTTCTGTCTTAAGTTATAACGTAATTAGCTAACCTAACAACATCTTACAGTAACCATATTAATACTTAAAATCTTTTATGTTTTAAAAAAATAAATAGTTTGACTTGGCAATATATGGGATACAAATATGGCCATACAATGGGATGACAACGTTATTTATGCAGTTGGTGTATCTAGAAAATTGGACCGAAATTGCAATTTTTTTAGTTTTCCCTTGATTTATACACTAAAAACTAAATTTGAAGCTTCTATGTCTGCTAGAAGTGACTCGGACTTTTGATGATCGCTCATTGAGTGAGTGAGTGGCGACAACATCAAAAAATTTGACCAGTTATAATTCTGAAACTGCTGCAAATTAAAGAAAATTTGAAATTTACCGTGTTTATACAATACCTGCCTGGGTACCGAAAATTCAGGCTTCTAGTTTTATCCACAACGAAGTTACAGGGGGTCGAAAATGGCCTGAATTGCTTCGAAAAAAGGATCGTGCCGTGCTGCCTTTTGGCTCGAATTGGCGGAGGCACTGCAGCTGTGCCCCCAGATTTTTACTATGCTCCTGCGCATGGCTCTCTTGCTCATGCTCAGATTTTACTATAAATTGCAGCATGATTCTTAAACAATCAAAATATTATATCATTTTGTATTGTCAGTAACCCATTAATGACCCACTACAGGGTCGGGTCTCCTCTCACAATGAGAGGGATGTAGGCCGCCGTCCACCACGCTGGCCTAATGCGGGTTGGTGGACTTCACATGCCTTTGAGAACATTTTTTTTTTGAACTCTCAGGCATGCAGGTTTCCTCACGATGTTTTCCTTCACCGTAACAGCAGGTGATATTTAATTATTTTTTTTATAAAGCGCACAAAACTTTTTTTACAAAGTCATTGGTGCGTGCCACTGGGATTCGAACCCGGACCCCTCGATTAAGAGGTCGAATTCTCAGCCACTGGGCTATCACCGCATTTTGTATTATTCATTAGAAATTATAAAACAGAAAGTAATGTATGTTTAACACCTATGAAACAATAGAGCGTTTCCTTGATAACGAATCCATTATGATTAGGTATAGGCGTATATAACCCACGCCATGAGGTATAAAGTTGGCCATTGATTGCGTCAATCATCAGGTATCACTCAGGTAGAGACTTTAACAGCTCTTACCTAGCAATTTTATTGAGTTAGAACATACGGTTTTTGTTTGTTTTGAAGCTAATATGCTGTGGAATAATAATAAGTCACAAAATATCCCAGTTATACCAGGATAATTTTGAAAAGTTTTGAAATTACTGATAATTATTGCCAAAAAAATTCATTTTTGTTACAAAACTCAAAGTTTAGGCCATGATAGATGTTTTGAGAGCTGCGTGTTATTCTATCCTCACTGCCAAGTATTTGACATATTATTGTTTTTTATTTCAACGTAATCGAAACCTCTACTTTGAAAGAAATCGTGGACCCTAAGTTATCAAAAAAAAATGAATCTATTTTTTCGTCGATAGCTTTTGGTCTAGTTTCACCCTCTTTCGGGGTTGCACTTTATCCCGGGATGCACTGTATAATAAACTGTGTCTGGCTACATATGATTAAGATCTCGTTGGATGCGTCTTGACAGCCCAAACATAGCTTAAATATGTGCCAATAAAAAAACGAAATATACCTACTATGGCAACTAAAAGAACGCTTGTTTGGGGAGGAACAAAATTAAAGGATTTTTATAAGGATTTCATTACCATAATAAAAAAAATCTACGGTACCTACTCGTACCTAGAGCAGTTTTAAATTTACTCATTTACGAGTATGCGGTACGAGTATGCTTATCAAGTGACTAACGCGCCGGTTGCTAGTTCACAATAAAATCACATTCAACGTAACGTATTACACATACGTTACGACTTTATCAGAACATACGTGTACTACTAATAGATTTACGTATTTTGTAGTAATAACAATTCATTTCTTTCTATAAAACTGGCTCTTTCTTAGGAACGTTTTCAGTTTTCTTGGTGACGTGCATGTTGATAGAAAGAAACTGAAGATCAAGTGCTTACATGTCATTAGAGTTTTCATAATTAAGGTAAGCTAATTAGGTTTCCTTTACATTAAAAATAGAGCGTGCAATACACCTTATGTGACCTGTGGTTCTTTCTGTTTATGGATAACCACATCCGTCCAATCCAATTTGTTAACTTAGTTTTTAGGGAGGATTTTTAGTTACTATTTTTTACTATCTTACGAGTATGATGTAGCCAAAACAGAAAGTATCCAAGAAAATATCTAAAATCAATAAAGGAATATAACTTAAAACGAAAGGCATTCTGATTAGACGAACCTTACAATACAACGAAGAAACATGAAAAGACAGCAGCAAGTGACAGTCTAAAAAAATTATTTCACGATTATTTTTAAATATTTCAAATACAGTAGATATTTAAAATGGTAATGGCATTATATAACTTGGGATGTTACCATACCGCCAGCCACGGATCCAGCCCGAAAATCGACCAAATGCTATAAGATGTGTGTTTAGGTTTTCTTTTGGTCAAGGTTATTCTGATAATAAGATATCGGTTATATTGTATAAATCGCACTAGCCATACTACCTTAATACATGACGTTTCCTTCGGCAGGTACTTAAAGTATAGTAAGTATATAATAGTGTTTTGTTTTGTTAATAGTAAATGAATAGCAAAGGGACATGCAGGACGGTTACTGTAGTCTATAAACGCCCACGTCCAACCTCAATTATGATTTTCGCATGAACTTTAACTGACACAAGACATGAAGAATAAACTGCTTCACAACGGGTTAAGAAGGTGGCGGTAAGGGACCTCCACGGGCGAATTACTATGGCTATTGGTGGTAACCAAAGAAACCTGGTTTTAGATTGGATTTTATATGGGCTGCAATGCCTACTTAACCCTGTAAGTAATCTGTTTGATTATAAAATAAAACCAAAAAGACACGCTGAACTAAAACTCCAGTATCAAGCAAAGCACACGAGAGCAAGTTACATAAAAGTGAGCGGGCGTTTCTCATTCTCGGATTGTTACCATCGTGGGCGATACATAACTTTGACTTCCGAAGCACACGCTCTGAAATATTTATTCCTGAAACGTAAAGATCGGGCGGGGTGGTGGTGGGGGGTGGTTTATCCCGCGGTTTCCTTCCCGCCGTGTTTTACTTCGAGAATGGGAAGTCGCCGCCGCCGGGTCGATATCGGCAAAGATAAATCAAATGATAGAAATGAATATGCTCTCGCAGAATTACTACTTTCGGAACGAGTTTTATTAAATTCATGCTTAGGAAAAAGCCCAGGACATATATTAATAGGGCCAATAAGGATCCAAATAGTATAATAAGGGTCCAAATAGTAAATACCTACAGTAACGATTTATGACATTATACTCTACTTGCAAAGTCGTTTTTAATTATAGTTTTTCCTACGTTAGTAAATATGGTAAGATTTCCATTACAACCAAATTGATATTACTTTTTCGCTGTATAAACTTATACAAAATATATTTTAATTTATTGAAATCCCTACTTTCGTTGCTTAATAATAAATTAGTCTACGGGTATACTTAAGTATAGCTCTAGACAAAAGTCCATTCAAACACATTTACGCATCTGCTAAAGCGTCGCCTACAAACAATACCCTTGAAGATATTTAACAGCTAGCTATACATGTGTAAGGTGTATGTGGCACATAATCTTTGCCGGTTCCCGACCTCCAGTGGGGGCCCCCCCAGCGTTCGATTGTCTGCGGAGGCTGCCCCGCCGGTGCCATCTGATGTGCCGAGAGCACTCCAGATCTGCATAGATCGTTGCCTTCGTTTTTTCCCTATCGAAAAATCAATACTCACTGTTATATATAAATGGCAAGAGACACTCCTTAATGATATCGGAAGCTTATACTTTTATAAGCTCTTTTTGCCGCACAAAATGTCTTATGAAGAGGGCTCGCTTATCTTTAAACAACTCGTACGTACGTAGGTACTTGTATACGTACATGCCACCACCTGTTTTCATGTTCCTGAAAACACTGAAGAGATTTTTTTTATAAAATGTACATATCCAGGACATCCATTTGAAGGCTTTCGAGGCGCAAAGCTACATAAAGACTACATTATGTGAAATGTCTCTTCCCAAAACCGTACTGAGGTTTCCGCCGAAGCCTTCCTCAAGGGGAAAGAGGCTCAAACACCAAGCAATAAAGCCTTCGAATCCGGCAAAACAAATACAACGTACATTCCAATGCTAGATATCATTCGCTCCGCCCACACAGTCGGCATTACGACTGTAAGCGCTCTCATTGGTCGCTCGGAAGCTTTCACCATTTGGAATTGGTTATTTTTTTCTACAATTGAAATTGGCACTGTCCGTTTGTTCTGTTCGAATGAAACACGCATGCGTTGGAAGGCGTCTACGTCACGTAGATTCGTAGACGTATCTACATCTACGAATCTACGTTTAGAGGGCTACGAATGTTTTATTGGATTTCTCTCTCTGCGTTCCCATTCGTATTTCGGATTCGAATGTGGATTTGTGGCCGTATTTCTGGCCGTATAAATGCGCAGCCGTGGCATTATGTACCCAACGAAGTTACGGTGTTCTATGTAAACTTGGTAACGAGACCGTTTACGTTTCTCTTAGGAACATGTCTGTTGATGCGTTATATATAGTTATTATGAGCGTAAATGAATATTGAGTGAATATTAGCGTGGTAAAAATGTGTCTTAAGAAAAAGTTTGATGTCTGTTGTAATTTGTGCATTAGGAAATCTGATAGAAACAGAACTACATTTTACGTTTCAGTTAAGACACACTTTACGAGCATTGGGTATTATGAATGGAATCGGTTTTGAATGATTAGGTAGAAAAATGATATAATGAACCTACCCACCAGCCTCTTAACCCGTCGTTAAGCAACATGTTCTTCATGTCTTGTGTTTCAGCTGCGGAGGTATGGTTGCCGGGGATAGTTTAATTGAGGCGAGCATCGTAGTCCTTATGGGTAGCGGAAATCCCGCATACAACCACAGATAGATAGTATTTTTTTCTCTGTTTGAGGTTGAGTGCGGATCCATGGGCTTCTGTTACCACTTATCATCAGGTAGCCTGCTTGCCGTTTTGCTACTTCATTACTATAGATGATAATTTTACATATAAAAAAATCGTTAAATTCAGATAGGTATCATAGGGAAGATGAAAGAAGTCTAAATAAAAAAGACAAGGTGATACATATATTTATGTAAGACTATATATGTAAGAATTATATTGTGAACAAAGGCGAAGACCACATTTTCAGATCAGAGTACGCTTTAAGATCATCTATTTCATGAGGTATTGTTTCACTGTACCTACCTGAATAGGTATATATTTTACAAGTTTACTTTAACTATACCTACACATGAAAGCTGAAAATGTATGCGTACCTACATTTTCATAAAATAGTAAACTATGTTCGCAACTGTCAGCAACGCAAGCAAATTTAATATCCTAAACAATAATGCCACACACATACGCATTAAACGCATGTGGTCCAAAATATATACATCGGCATTCGCTTGCAACAACTGCAATAACACATTGGCATCCATAGTAGGCTCTGTCCGGAACAATTTCATTTGCGACTGGACGAGGATAGCGTTGTAATTACAACAACAATCGATAGAGGCGCCACCGTCTGCCGCACGTTTAATCTCGCCGGAATCAAAGGACCGTCGCCTCACACCCACCCTCCAACTCGAATCACCTATCCACTTCTAACGACAAAACGCACACTACTGCACCCTGTCCATTGCTTCTTTCCCTCCGCTAAACTCAGCAATAATCACCAGATCCAGCAATGTAATGCTAACAATGAAAATTAATTGTTTTCAACTCACCAGTGGTGAATACTTTGTGTCTCCGGACCTAGATATAGACAGGGATATATTTAGGTGCCTCAGAGCAGATAGTTGCATTTCCAGTCTGTTTAAGTATAACTATTCATGGAGTTTTATTAAAGCTTAACATTGTTTACCGGTAGTTGCCGCTTACGACCGACGCGACGGCACTTGTTTTAGTAGATATTGTTTTGCTAAATAATGTGGGGCTTACACGGGTGACTAAAGCCGCACGATTTTGGCCGCACGGCTAAAATCGACCGTCTAAATGGCAATTCGGCTAGGTCGCAAGTGACTAAAGACTTTGGCCGCGCG
Source organism: Erynnis tages (assembly GCA_905147235.1). NCBI lineage: Eukaryota > Metazoa > Arthropoda > Insecta > Lepidoptera > Hesperiidae > Erynnis > Erynnis tages. The sequence continues at coordinate 7,428,102 of LR990078.1, read as the reverse complement.
ACGGCCGGCCGCATGCGGCTGGCAACTAAAATCGACCGTTGCAGGCGCTCGCCCGACGCATGAGGGTTTTTCCGGGCATGTTTTCCCAATATTTACGTTTTCTTCTTTCGTTTGTTTCTTCTTCTCTCTTTGTTCTTCAAGTAATTCTAGTATAATTGAATACCTAACTATTTCAATTCAATTTTCAATTCAACACCTATTCTGCTCAACATTTTCGAAGGAAATGACCGAGCCGCAGACGATTTTAGTCACCTGTGTAAATGGGCTAGCAATGCGGCTTGGTAGGCGATTTGTGAAGCGACTAGCCGCACGGCGAAAATCGACCCGTGTAAATCCCCCATGATAATAACGTACATATGTACCCTCGCTGTTATAAAATCTAAACAACGATTTACTTTTGCATGTATAATAATATAAAATGATTTAATGCGTTTATGTAGATAAGTAGGTATATTCTATACCGAGTAAATCTTACTTAGATATAAAATCTTGATTTTCACTCTCAATGCACCTAGTCGAATCTATATATAAATCACTTTAAAAATCCCCAAATTTACTTAATATAATATTATTAACTATGAAACTGATTTACGGAACTATGAAAAAGATTTCTATTCAATGAAAAGAATTAGGTGTAGGTATCTAGTAAATTTCTTTTTACTTACTTCATTAAACTTTTCTTCATTAAAATGATAATGAATGTTTCTTTAGTGTATTTTTATTATACTGCAGGAGTGAAACTTAATTTAAAACATACAAGAGTGATCAATAAATTATACGAAACTGCAATAGATAGCAACGTACAGAATAGAATACTACCTCTAGCGTTCTACTAATTTAATAAAAGCCCTAGCACAAGCCATAATTCAGTTTAATACGAACCTGTAAATTGTAATTACTGATTCTTGATACAATTGACTCGTGTCAAATTAAACTGCACCATACTGGAGGATCAATTGCCTATGCAGGTACCTACGTCTCTATCTTTTGTGTACCAAAGCAAAGGCTTTTTGAACAGCTTAGTGCTCAGTTTAGGCATGAGAAAGATACAATAAGTATCGATATCCCATAGTTTTATCAACGAATATGGGATGCTCTTTCTCTAGTTACTAAACTAATAATTTCATTAACTATCAACTACTTTTTGAAATAAATAAATTTGAAATTTGAATTTCGTTAACTATCAACTATGTTCACTGTAGACATGACTGAAGCATACGATAATATTCTAAAGTTTAAAATGAGCTATTTGAATACGCGACCACAGGTATACTACTCTACGAAGCGTTAAAGCTCTAGGTAATCTTAGCGCCTGAGAACGTAATTGGCACTCGGCTCTAAATTCTTCAATGCATACATGCATCGTTCAAGAGAAGGATTATAATGTATAATAATAACCTAAACTAGGTATATTAATAGTCCTAGTTATAATAATAACATAGGGTAACTACCCGCGACAAAGGAACTTTAAGGAATAGGCATATTTTTCGCCATAAAGAGCAACACACGTGTCATTAAGCTAAACTTATTATAAATCCACAGTAATTTGAGGAAGTATCAGTTATATATTTTTCAATCGCGTTTTTAACTTCGAATTCGTGTTCGAGTAGTTGCTGTATAGAAAAAAATACCGTATACACGCCTTATGTTGCCATATAAAATACATTTAACTACTATACCTATAGATACCTTATCTGTGGCATTTAAAATATACTTGAATATTTAAAATATACCACTTGAATGAAATATTCTCTAGCTCTCATCTCTAAAAATTGTCAATTCGCTTCTCGTAGAGAAGAATGATTTACGTAGCAGTAAAGATCTTATACCCGTGGGACAGTGATTGCTACTCAACTTTATTTTCCTCAATCAACAATATAGGACTTTTCCGAGAACTGTTTTTGGATAAACTTTTCTCGGAAACTCTTTTTGTTGTTATGGATTTAATACAACATTATAACGAAATGTATATAAAATATATAACTTGTATAAATTGTTGTTCTTACCTCGACTTCTGAAAATCTATGGACATACTACATTCATTGATATAACTTTCTCCAATAAGACCAGTTATGTGTCCTACCTAACGTCCATCTAATCTACATATTACCGATATTAGCTACAGATGTTCTCTAACAGATTCGCTAGTTAGAAATTGGTACGTTCTAAAGGCCATGCTACTTATAGAATACCAAGCGAGTGTAGGTAATGGCGTAAAATAGTGACGCAGTATTATTGCAGTGGGTGGTGGGGACCCCCCTTCCGGTACACGTTACCCCCTCTTTCCCCCCTAAGAGCGACTGAAAAGTCCGCGAGAAAAATAAGATCCGCACTCCGTCCCGCTTATTCTTGGTAAAGCTTTTTGTATATTTTTTGTATATTCTTCGGATGTATATGCCATGCCATCTCTGTGTGTGTAAGTAAATAATACTCGCCGAGAGTTCGTTTGTAGATAACGCTTGGTTGTGTTTGTTGGGACCTCTCCTGCAATGTTTCGTGAAGTATCGTTCATTTCATTTTTTGCTCTAGGTACTAATATCGTTTCAATTAAATATGGCTGAATAATATGATCGTTTTATTGAAGCTATTTAAGTTAAACGAATAAGTGAAATTTGTACAATTAGAAATTAGTGCTCGGGATAAAATGATTCATAAATAACATGCATTGGATTCGCATCACAAGTACATTACATTTTCCCTACCTTTTTCGTAATCATGAAATTTGGTATAGAATTTAATATTTAAATACTTGCAGTAAACTTAAGGGTACTGAAGATATCTGATATTCCTTTCATTTCAGTGTTCACATTTTATGCTCGTTCGCTCCCAACACTCCCAAGCAACAACGTTCGTGGGCTATTCAAGTCGCTCATAATTCAGCAGCGCTTGTTGCCTCCCAGGGTGTATATTGCATTTCCTGGCTTAGAAATAATCTCAATCATTTAATATATGCACTATGTATTTATTTTGTGTATACTTTTCGTCCTTATTACTTTACTATTTTGTTAGTAAAGTGGTTTGCGTACGAATGCAACTCGTACGTTCACGCACGAACAATACCAACCTTCGATACAAAAAAAGTCTTGTCCGCCATCTTGTATTACAAAATTAATATATTTTTCTTAGTCCCCAAATCAAAATATCCCGAAAACAACATCTACTTAATGTCTAATATATTCAAAAAAGTTATGTCCGCCATCTTTAAGTAAAAAAAAAATGATTGTCCTCATTCCATACTACAAAGAATATAATATTATTATGGGAAAACCTAGTCTGTTTATCTGTTTGTTTATGCACACACATGCACACCTATGATTTTTTAAGGCATGACAAAAAAAATAGTTAACTTAACCATCAGTATTTTTCAAATATTTTTTATCTTATTATTTCCATATTAAAGTTATTATATTGGTAGTTCAGTTTACCGTAATAGTTATATTACGGTAAACTGAACCTAGTGACATCTATTGCGTAATTTTGTAAACCATGGATGATGATGGATACCATGAATATTTCAAACAACAAAAATATTTATTTTTCTTAAATGAAAGTGGAATTGTATATTGTTACTCCTGTTTACACTTCGTCACATTGAGCGAACAGACGTTTTCTTATGAGAAGATGGTCTTTCGCGTCACACGTCTTACTTTAGACAAATTATAACATAGTGATTGGGGGGTTGGACTGTGCTGTGCCCTAGACTTTCTACGTCATAGGATCGTGCGGGAGCGTTCCCTCAACAACTACAAATAAACTCTGAATTTGTTTGTGAATCATGAAGTTCACGCGGACGTATTCGCGGGCAAAAGCTAGTATGAGTAATATGACAGTGTGCTGGAAGTTTTCATGGTTATAATACAAATATTATTGTAATATTTTGCTAATTTGATTGTAGTTTGAAATTATTTTTATAAATGCACTTGACAATTATATCATTTCAACGCCCTCTGTTGCGAATCTACCAAACTACGACTAAGTCTTCAAGAGGCCATTGGGCGCTTTTCACTAGGTACTTTTCGTGCGCCACGCCTCATAATGTAGTCTTGAAAAGTGTAGATGGCAGAAGCGCAGCTTTCGATAACAGTGTTATTTAAAATTTATATTAATACAACGTCTCATCATTGCTTTGTAGTTTGATAATGGGTATTATATTACGAGTGTTACAATAAACACTTTATTATAGTAGATATTTTATGAAATATGTTTAATGAAAATTAATTGAAATAAGAACATAATGAACAGCCTTTATTTAAATTGATTGACGTATCGAACTGCTAGTAAGTTGTAAGTGATATTTTTCTAAGCCTACGACAACATGACCTTATTCATAACCTGCCTTAAGATCTGAACCATTGAGACATCAATACGAAACCAATTTGGCCGGCGGCGCCTAAACAAATTATTGCACCGTCTGACTCTGTTGCGCGGACGGATGCGGTGTATGAACCCGACAAAGAAAGCATACCAATTATATATATTTGGGTAGTAATGTTCAAAGGGCAACGCACTGACTAACTGGTTGAGAGAGGTCGAAAGTACAATTTTTTGCAACAATTTAAGTGAAAGATTGTCGCTTTATCGACTTGATACGTTAATAAATACCTTCCACATAAATTATTCACTGGCAATAAAAGTGAGCCAGAAGAAGAAATTTGGATCGTTGTAAGGATAGAAACCAATATTTAACATCATAGATACCATAAGCATGTCAAATTGTCCACCTCACACCACAAGCTCTCCCAAACTTTCTTCACTCTCACCTATAGAGATTAAATAAAAACTTAATATATATGCACACTCGATTACTTCCCAGCATCGCTGGGCAAGGTCAGTTACTTTCTCCATTACTAATGATAAGAATGGTTGGTACCTACTGTAAGAAATGGTGTTGTGTACGAGTATGGCGTGCATCTCCATAACCTGTTCCTATCTAATATTGGCTTTTTTCTAACTTTCACTTCTTGATTACATCATCGAATACCTCCAGAAGGATCAGTTGGCGAGATCATATCACTATCAATTCCTACAACATTACCTGGGTGACCGAGCGTTACTCGGATATTACTTTAATTACACTAAACAAAGTAGTCTTAAAAATTTTTCGAAAATTTTCGGTAGATACGAGTAGATACATAGATGACGGTAAACGAAGTCCACATCGTATTTTTTGAAATGGTCATCCGGAAAGTAATATCCATGACTAAAAATTCCAATAAATGTCAAGTCCGCATCTTGTATTACAAAATTAACGTATTTAAATAAAATTTCATAATTCTTCTTCCAAAATGTCCGTGTAAGTACGTGAAGTATGCGTATCGATGTACGTGTATTAACCAGAAAAAATATTTAACAGTCAGTTTTATAATTCCAAATCTGTTATAGGTACCTATACCGATACTTTGAGAGTTTTGCACTCCGTTTATTTGGAGTGTTATAAAAAGTAATATAGGTAATGTTGTTAAATAATGAGTAATATTTTCGAGAAGATTACTGCAAATAAAAGCGATTCCCAAATGGGAACCCTTCCAACCGAGCGTTGCGCTGCTTGTCGGCGATTGAACCCGCGCGGGGTGACATTGCGTCTCTGTACTCTTTCTCGCCAATTGTTTTGATACTTGCGCACTGCCTTTTCTTAACCTAACCCAACAATTTCTTTAATAGTTAAAGCATTGAAGATTCCTGCCGCCCTCACATCATGATGAAGAGTATATAAGAAGCATCTTATAATGTTCGTATCATCTCATTTAGTATAATCCATTCATTATTCGAAGTAATGAGAATCATCTAAATTTTTAGCAGATTTGATCTCGTATCTAGTTGTTAATAAGAAACTATCAATTAATTGCCACTGATACTAAAAAATACTCGACCCGAGTAGCGCAGTGGTTAAGACACCGGTGCTCTACGTGGAGGGTCCTGGGTTCGATTCCCAGCAGAGCAGAGGTTCGAATGATGAATTTGAATTTCTTTGTTTGGTCTGGGTGTGTTGTGTTCTTGTCTTGTGTGTGTCCATGGCACCCACGACACAGGGAATCCTAGTGTGGGGCTATGAGTGTGAAGCGTTATTTTTACAAAGATTACTAAGGATGAGATGTAAGTGGAATAGAAAAGAAATTTTTTATTAGATATTCTCCAAATTATTATGTTTTTGGGTCCTTGGAGGTCCTGAATAGTTACTGTTATATTAGGTCTTTACCTATGAAATTGCCGTTTTGTGTGGAATAAGTGTAAGTACTTATTTTTTTCAACTTTTTATTTATGTTATTCAAAGAAATCACCTATGCAATCGACGCATCTTTGCTAACGCATTGGCAATTTATTGATTCCCCTTCTTGTAAAAATCAGCTGGACGGGAGGCAACAAACTCTTCAAAGGCATTTTGTACTGACTCTCGGGAATTGAATTTTTTACCCACTAAAAAGTTGTCCAAATTTTGGAAAAAGTAATAGTCGGTAGGTGCAAGGTCTGGTGAGTGTGGCGGATGAGAGAGAGCTTCCAACCCCAGCTCTTGCTGCTTGGAGACTGTCTGTTGTGCAGTATGGGTTCGCGCGTTGTCGTGAAGGAGCAGTGGGGACGACCGATTGACCAAAGCTGGTTGCTGATGTGCAAGCTTCTCCATCATTGTCTCCAGTTCTTCACAGTACACTTCTGCAGTAATGCTCAAGCCGTTTTGTAAAAAGCTGTGGTGAATCACACCTGCACTAGACCACCAAACAGTGACCATCACCTTTTTAGGGGTCATTTTTGGTTAAGGCATTGCTTTGGTGCTGAACCAGGATCTAACCAACTTGCTGAGATCTTTCGATTGTCGAGCAGAATCCATTTTTCATCGCACGTAACAATTCGGTTCAAAATTCCTTCATTTCTTTGCCTTTTGAGCAGCGCGAGGCAGGTCTCCACGCGTACGTTGCGCTGGTGATCGTTTAGTTCGTGGGGCACCCATCTATCAAGTTTTTTTACCTTGGCTATTTGTCGCAAATGGATCAAAATTGTTTTGCTGCTAATTCATCATTGCTGACCAAAGTCTCCGGACGACCACGAGCATCATTTTTCAAGTCAAAATTTCCAGAACCGAACCCGGAAAACCAATAACGGGTTGTGCGTTCATTTGTACAGATCTCTCCGTTTTTGATGTTACGTTTTTGTCGCGTTGGTACCACGACAGAACTCATATTCAATAATTACACGATTTTTTAAAGTATCCATTATGACGAAAAATGTTCAAATGTAATGAAAACACAACGCTAATCAATAAACAAAAGATGAGTTTGTAAAAAGAATGTCATGTTTTTAAAAAATAATTAATTTGAATTTAGAATATAAAGCAGAATATAAAATAGAATATATAGAATTTTTCTATTTGAAATGACCAGTACTGAAGAACGACAATTTCATAGGTAAAAACCTAATCTAATTTTATTGATGTTCACTTTTTATTGTAGACCGTTGATTAAGTCATAGTTACCTTCACTGAAGATTAATTTTGCAAAAATTCCAACCGTAAGATTATTTCGTTTTCAACACAATTATCCTTTACCCATAATCACTATATTTGCTCTACCTATAATCCTCTGATAGTTACTCTACATTCCAGATCCCTTCATGACAAATCCACCGCAGTACTAAAGCGAAAACGCAGTGTGTTTACGCTAGTCTTTAGTCCATTTGTTTTCTGTGTGTTGGCGTGTTTTCTATACAACTGGAAATACTTACATATCGTACAACTCTAGATCACGCATTCCCGCGCTACGCTGCGTGATGCAGGGCAGTGTGTAATCACCTAACAGCTCTACAGAAGAGCTGCGTTGTTTAATTTTAATCAGCGCCCCCCTACAAAAAAGAAGATGCTGCATTTTAATCGGGGTCTACTGGGGCAACAAGCCCTAATCTGCCACTGGCCAAGTTTCCGATGTTTTGGACTAAGTTTTCGTAGACATTCATTTAAGAAGCAAGTGATTATTTTTACATAATAGACCTAAATAATTAAGTCATATAATTTTCCTTTCCCGTTCATAATTAAAATCCTTTATTTTGCTGTATAATTAATTATTTTTAGAGAGCTGTTTTATGTGTAGATTATAAACAGGTCGACAGGTTTGTGCTTTTTGTCTTCTCAAGCATTTTGTGACGAGATAGAGATCACTGTGTTTAGTTATAAGATCACCTATCTAATTTCAGCGTTATATTATGCAGTTTTGTTAACTTCAACATTCAACACAGAATTATTCAATTGTTGTACAGGTTATACTAAAATGCGGTGATACTCGTAGTTCAGGGACCAAAAATTCGATGTAACCTAAGAGGTCCTTTCGTTAGACTGGAATCACTAGGAGGCACTAATTGACTTCCTTAAACTAATTTGCACTTTTCAAATTTGCTGTAACGGTGAAGGAAAGAGTCGTGAGGAGTGAAATCGTGGGAAGAACTGACACTGCAGTGGGGCACTCACTTTAACTCACTTATGAGCTATAGATAAGAAAAAGTAATTGTAACAGATTCAAAAGATTTGTAAAGATTTTATAGTTTAAATTTAAAAGATTGTAAAATAAGCTGCAAATTTTTTGTTGGCTAAATTTTATAAGTAAAATAATCGCAGGTACGAGTAGGTACTGAAAAATCAAATAAAACAAAAAAAATAATAAATACATCAACGATCAAGTGCATTGCGCGTATCACTGAATGCTCTGCACTTGCATTATGGCGTATGGATGCACCGACTTGAATTTTTTTCGCCGGTTTTTAACTGCGTCCTTGAATTTCAAGTTTAGATTACAGCATGCACGTTACCAAAATGCAATGACTGTGCCCACGTTCAAGTCACCTATAGGTAGGTACTTACGCAGATGTGAATACTGGGTACGGAATGGGCTTAATCTGTTGCTCCATGAATGATACAATTCCGATATCTATTTATTCGAGGTTATGTTTTATATTTTATATATGTTATAAGTTATATGTTTTTTATTTATTATAACACAAATAAGTGCTTAAGTAATACTATGCCAAGTCATGTATGTCAACTCATCAGCATGTTGAGTTTATTTAGTAGTAGCTATTTACTTAGGTGGCAACAATTTTACAGTATACGAGTACTATATTTGGGATAAAGTACTTGTGTCCCTTATTTTGTTCCGGATTTTATTCACATTCGTTTCGCTCGATAGATTTCTCTCTATACCATAACCTCTGTTACATTTTTTAAGATTATAATTTGTAGTGGCTATTATATATTTACCAAAGTTAATTGTTTAATTTTTGTACCTATAATTTAAATTTAAAACATACTTACATAATTTATACATGATGTAATTGTAGGTAATAGTAGTAAGTTGCGAATTAAGCAATAAAATCCCGTTAGGATTGTCAACTAACGTTGCTTGATTGAGTCATCAATACAAATCACATTATGCTAGGTCAAGACTAACTCAGCTGTGTAGATAGTAAGGAAGGACGCAAATAAAGGCAATACAAAATGTAAAACCCGACGCAGCCACAGGGCAATGCACTTTTTCGTGGACGGTCAAAGAAGATCGTTGAATACGCCTGCTTCTACCAAAGACTTGTGAGCTGCATTTCAATTTCATCAGTCCTTCACAAATAATATTGGACTCTAAATCAAGTCGTAACGTCATAATTTCAAACGTATTTTTTACAACACATAATCCTTTTTAAATAAAAAAATAAAACCGCAAAATGCGCTTGCTGTTATACATGAAAAGAAACCTTAAGATCTCTAAGACTGATTTCATTTCAAATCGCAATACTTAGTATCAAAATTGCCAAAATGCGGCGTAATTACATCCTTTTCTTTCACCGATGAGAAATAAACTTTAAACTAAAAGTACGAAGACACCAATTTCTATATGCAGGCCGTATAAGAATGCAATCGCAATGTATAGGTAATTTGTACGTAAGTTGGGTACACGCGAATTGGTGTAACTAAGGTCATGATACTTGCTATGTATGTAAGTGCTGAGCATTTACATACATAGCAAGACTTTTACCCAAATGAAAAATTTTGTCATATAATACCCGTATATACTATATAGTGTGTTTGGCTTCGAACTAGCGATCATTTAAAGGCGATAAAGAGATAATTTGTCGATGAAAATGAAATGAGAGTGGCAAAAAGTACTCAACGTGCTTTTGGGTAAACATCTTATTTTCACATTATCTTGAGGTAAAATAAGCGGTGCATTTTTTATTGTTACTTTCCCAGTCGGCTTGATCCTTTGATGTTCTTGATTAACCATTTGTTGCTAGTTCGTCGCCTTGAGTATATTGCCAGTCGTCACGGACCGAAATTCCGTCTGCATCATCTGTGATGAAAACGTCATCTATACTATTATTGTCTTTACAATACGCCGACGTTCTTCGATCTAGCAACCACGTTTCGGACTGTCACAGGCTTCTCTAATACTTTATATTCTGTTTTAAGCTGGGTCAAGAAAATATATAAATTGTAGCAGGTGCAAGTTGTGCAAGGCGTGGCTCACGAAGTCATAGTCCAATGACGGCCAATGACTCGAACTATGATTAAGAGAGTAGAAGTAAGAAGCCAAGTTATCGTCAGCATCGGCTTCATTTGCGGGTTGAGCAGCGGCAGCCTCCAAAGTATATGTTGTAAAAATATTTTAGGAAATAGCCAGCTGACATTTTTATTTATATAAGTAGGTACAGTCACATACAACATCAAGTGATAAAGTTTAAAATGGGAGGCCATCACTAAAAAAATGTTGTCATCATATTCGTATTACACATTAATATCAGTTGTTTTTTTTTTTTTAATTTGTCAGTAACCCATTAATGACCCACTACAGGGTCGGGTCTCCTTCTCGTAATGAGAGGGATGTAGGCCGCCGTCCACCACGCTGGCCCACTGCGTGTTGGTGGACTTCACATACCTTTGAGAACATTTTTTTTTGTGAACTCTCAGGCATGCAGGTTTCCTCACGATGTTTTCCTTCACCGTAACAGCAGGTGATATTTAATTTTATATAGCGCACATAACTTTTTCACAAAGTCATTGTTGCGTGCCACTGGGATTCGAACCCGGACCCCTCGATTCGAGGTCGAATTCTAAGCCACTGGGCTATCACCGCTCTTTTTAATTTAATAAGGAAATATTCAATGATTTTTTTCTACAGCTGACGCTGCTTAACCCACCCATGGAGTCGCAGCTGACGAAGACCATGACCATGGCTTCTTAGTTCTGTGCTCTAACATTCTACATTTTAGTTTTACATAGTTCTATTGATCGGGAGGAATTTTCTCAAGAAAACCTGTCGCTGGCTTACGTACTATATCTACTAACCTACATACTTCGAGCTACTAAGCATATTTTAATTATATAATGATGGGAAAACGGGAAACTGTTAAGAAATACAACTATTCTCTAACTAAGGTCGGGTTAGATATTTTATCAAAAAGTTATAAAATTATTAGCTGACCCCGCAAACGTTGTTTTGCCAGTAGTATATAATCGTTATCGAGCGTTAAAAATTTACTCCACCAATCCGCAGTAGGCCAGCGTGGTGGACTAATGCCTACATCCCTCTCATTACGAGAAGGAGTCCCGACCCTGTAGTGGGCCATTAATGGGTTATACTGGCAAAAATTGACTATTAAAAAATAGGGGTTGGTGATAGAAAGGTGAAAATTTGGGGTTCATTAAAAATATGTATTTTTAATGCCACATAATTAAAAATAAAAATTTAAAAAATGGTCAAAAAATTAAATAAAAATGTTAGGTGTGACAACCCTTATCACTTAGGGGTATGAAAAGTAGACAGTAGCCGATTCTCAGACCTACTGAATATGCATATAAAATTTCGTAAAAATCGGTCAAGCCGTTTTGGAGGAATATGGTAACTAAAACTGTGACATGAGAATTTTATATATAAGAGAAGATATAAGAATAAAATATGATAAGATAGCGTTTACAGCGAAGTGACACATGCGGTACGAGATGCTGTATTAGTCTGACTTGATGTATATTACTTAATAATGAAACTTGATTTGAATATTTCGGGTTTTGTATAGCGAAGCGATCCTATAGTAGGCACAAAATGGTATTTTTTCGTTTTAAATTACCAACATATGCCAATGCTTTTTTATAATTTTATTATCTGTTGCAACCCTTGGACCGACTTACTTAAGTTATGTCTACGCAAAGTGTTTACTATATATGTAGGTACATAATTACAATATTAGGTATGCAACTGCGTGGAGGACACGACCGACGGAGCTACAACCACACACACAGTCGAACTTCATCTTTAGGTTCTTCAACAGTTTTGAGATCTTAGATTTAGGCACTGTTTAAATTTGTGTAAAATAGTTAATATAATATATTGTTATTGCTATTATATAGATTTTAAAAGCGATATAATTATAATGAAATGAATGGTCGTAACGACATACATCGTAGGTATTTCCTTAAGCTATTGTGTTCCAAAATGAAATAAAAGGATAAATAAAAATAGACGAGGCGAAGGTCATTGAGGTACCAACTTTACAAAAGATTATTCACAAACGAACACGTTGCCGATCTAACATCCAGATTGTCAATCTACTCTAAGATCTTAACACGCGCCTTCTACTTGCAAGTACTTATTTCGAAGTAGACCGGCCCATATTAAAATAAATATTGTTGAATGGGAACAGGAAAATCGATTATTTTCGAGAAAGAAATCTTAGTACACTATACTATACTATAGTACACTATATTCTTTAAATGCAATAAGATGATAAAATGAGATTTCAAGTAAGAAGGTGCCTACGATTGCTGTAGCTCGGAACTTAAACACGAACTACTGTATTTTCTGCTTGCCGTAGCCGTAAGAGTAAAAAAAGTAGTAAAATAAAAACTACATTTTAATAATTGTAATTTAATAATTTTTCATCCCGCTCGATAATTTGTAGGGGTCGATAATAGCAATTTGCAGGGTCAGCTGGTTGTATTCTTTTGAAGTTCCTATTTCTATGATCAGTCAGTCAGTGAGTGACGAAATTAAGAAAATTTCACTAGGTAGGTATAATTCTAAAACTACTGGTTTATATTGAAAATCATAAGCTTAAAGGTTAGAAGTAACGTAATAAGGATTTATTTTAAGAGCTCTACCAACTCTGCAATAGTTTCACGGCAACTTCCTGTTTGTGTAACTATTCTAATTCTTTTCAGATTTTCCTGGCATGATTGTTATCTCGTATCAATGACTTAGTTAAATCTCGTTTTGTGTTACCATTTTTCCACTGTAGTCGACGATGTCGTCGTACGGTCGCACATATAAATACATACGAACACCACTCCTGTCGAGACTGCCCGCCGAAACCGCGTCGAACACGGCAACCTAGCGCACGCGCACCCGTACTCTGTTAAAAAACAGCGTAATATATATACGTCAATACCAAATAATAATCATGAATGATGCCCAACTTTATCATAGCAGCAACGCCTTACAGAAGAGGGACGCCGTCCAGTGCCTGGAAGAATTTGCGGCGACCATTAAATGGAAAAATAGTGGCGATAGAATCATAGATATAGGATGTGGAGACGGAAGCGTCACCATCAATATTTTGAAAAAATATATACCACTTAATTACAAAAAGATCGTTGGATGCGATATTAGCGAGGAAATGGTAAAATTTGCACGCAAAAATCATACCAGTGTTGATACAAAATTTATAGTTCTGGACATTGAGGGAAAGCTTCCGGACTCCCTGCGAAATAGCTTCGATCACGCATTTTCCTTCTACACACTGCACTGGATCAAGCATCAAGAGTAAGTACACCAATTGGCTTCTTATTTACCCTCTACTGAATGTTTTTATAATTTAAAAAATCCTCTTTCAGTTAAATTTTCTATAATAAGACGTTTTGTGACATAAAGTTTTTGTTAGAACAAAAATTAGATTACATTAATTTATTTATCTAAACTACTTACTTCGTTTTACTAAAAAGATATCGTGACTGAAATCAAATATCCTTTTTTTCAAATTCAAAGAAATTTACAGAAATAAAAAAGTATTAGTGATTGACAAGTAGGTATCTTATGAGCTTGTTATCAATAGATTTGAAAAGAATTTGAGCGCTAATGGTTAGACCGTAAGTACAACATAAAAGCGCAAGCTTACCATTCTCTATGATTTTTTTCACTGAAAATTAGATTCTTCAATAAAGTCATTCAAATACATGTATATGATTCCGCTGGTGATGCAAATATTTATTTAGAAAAGTTATACTTATTAAATACACAACTCACATACTTATTACATTTTAATCTATTTTATGCACAGGTCTTCACAGTGTTTTTTACAGGATTTTTTCTAGAGATTAACACTAGCTATTGTAAGTACCTACTCGTATTGTTTTGTTAGGGTAACTGACCTACGCCCACGGCATGGCAGTCTTCTAAAAACACTGTGAAGACCTTTGTACATTATGTACTAAAAGCTAAAAAAAAATTCGGTAAGTCCTAGCTATCAGATCACACCAATCTTCTCATCAATCTGGAGTATTGATCAGACAAAATATGAAATCATTGGGCACGTGAAATTTAATCATAGATAATATTTACATACTCTGAATACATGCCCAACGATTTCAACGATTTTACTTTCAAGTTTTTAGTTTTGTTGTAGTATCAACTAGATCTAGAGACTAGAACTAGTAGAGCTCTAGTAATCAAGCCCTTTCATTTGATACCCACGTTGAGGAAGTTGTGGAAAATATGTACTTAATCCGCCATTTTGTTGCGGCGGCCATCTTGGATTTTATTTTTTTCATAGTGAGCTCTATTCTACCAATCAAGCTCTTTCATTTGATACCCATATTGAGGTAGTTGCGGAAAAAATATGTAATCCGCCATTTTGTGGCGGCGGCCATCTTGGATTTTCATTTTTTCATAGTGAGTTCTATTCTACCGAATTCTACTCTTTCATTTGATACCCATATTGAGGTTTTTGTATTGTAAATTACGTAATCCGCCATTTTGTAGCGGCGGCCATCTTGGATTTACAATCATAAAGAATGTATCGTATTATTGTGTTGTCATCAAGATTAAGAGTGTGTACCAAATATCAGATCAATCTGTCATCAGGAAGGGGGTAAAATTACTAAATTTGACCCAAAAAAGAAAAAAAAATAACAGGGCAAGCTACATAAAACCGTTTAATAAGTAAAACAGTCTTATAT
Organism: Erynnis tages; assembly: GCA_905147235.1. Classification (NCBI taxonomy): domain Eukaryota; kingdom Metazoa; phylum Arthropoda; class Insecta; order Lepidoptera; family Hesperiidae; genus Erynnis; species Erynnis tages. The sequence goes on along the minus strand of LR990078.1, from coordinate 7,412,906 downwards.
TAAAATGTGAGGTGTGAGTTGTTTATTTAATAAGTAGATAGACGATAATAATAAGATATCTAGTTTTTAAGAACATAACAATTTTCAGGTGCGAATATCTTCTTGTTTCATACTTTTTAGGACATGTTTTTAATAGTCAGATGTTAGTTTCTGAACTTATTTTTTATTGAATTGCAATGCTGATAAAAATCAAATCTGAGTCAATTCCGTTAATACTTTTTGAATTTTCACTGCCAAATATACTACCTAAAGACTAATAGAAACAAATTTTTTTGTAATAATATATTGATTGAGTTTTGTGATTTTATTCAATAGGTACCTACTCAAAGAATATCCAGTGATTTAAAAGTATCATAAGATGCGAGCGGTGCGTCTTCTAAATTATTGCACCTTATTAGACATTGGGTGGCTATCTTTACTATCCAAATCTGAGTTTGAATGCTGTATGTAATGGTTAATCTGTTATTAAAATCTGAATATACGTTATCTGAGTACCTATATTATGTCGTTAGGAAATTGTAAACATTACAAAATAACATTTTATTTGTTTATTATTTTATTAACAGGAGTGCATTCGCAAACATTTACGATCTCTTGGCTGAAGGCGGCGATTGCCTGCTCGTGTTCATAGGGCACATGCCAGTCTTCGATGTATACCGGCTTCTTGCACGGACCAAGAGATGGCGCTACTGGTTGAAAGACGTAGACCGCTACGTGTCTCCATACCATGATTCGCAAGTACGCTATTGTCGCTTTCAATTTTCATTCAAAACCCAATTTATATATGGTATTTCTAACGTCTGATTCAACTGACGTTTAACTGAAACTTTTAATTTTACAGTTATCAATTAAATTGAAATGAAATTTGAAATGAAAAAGTCTTGAAATATAGGTTTGACACATTTCATATTGCACAAAGTTGGTTTTTTTTCTTTACTACGAAATAGATTAATATTAAGATCATACCTACTAGCTAACGCTTCATAATTTCGGATTAACTAAAACCCCACCCTTCTACTGACCCATATCTAATCGCATAAAATATCCGAATAAAATAAACACGTAAAAAATTGCAGCCAATATAAGAAAATGACTTTATTGATTCGTTGATTATAAACGTTGGTAACGTTCCAGGCACCTGAAAAAGAAATTAAGAGGATGATGGAAAAAATTGGATTCACCAACGTTGAAGTCAAAATCAAACACATGAGTTTCGTCTACGACAGCATTGCAGACGTGAAAAGTAAGTGACGATGGATGGAGGAATGGATAATGGATATTTGTAGATAATTCATTTGATTACAAAATATTCATTATCCATTATCTGTAAACCTGTAATACCACTGCCGTAGGGTCTGGCACTCTAGCAGTCCAGCCGAATGCGATGTGAAAACTTAATATTAATGTATTTTATTATAACTACGAAGTTTGCAGTGTAGTTAAGAAAATTGGTATTAATGGATTACCTCCTGTCAAGCGTGCACTGTGATTGGACGCTCCATGGACTGCAGTGACCAGTCAGGCACGGCCGATAAGAGCTCATAAACAATAAAAAAAACACTCAGTTTCACGGCGGGTTATGAGGTGGTGGCAATAAATGCCTGGGTGAACTCCACTACCTTCTGCTAGTATTACTTATAACTTATAACCTACACTCAATTTACTTCTACTTACCCTACTTATAAAGTTCAAACACACTTTATTTGAAAAGCTACATTTTTGAATTTCAGAAGCGGTTACAGCTGTAAATCCCTTCAAGATACCGAAGGAAATCTACCACAATTTCATGGAGGACTACGTGAGTGTACTACGAGATATGCAGTTCATAGATCAGTATAATAATAACGACAATGGCCCGGTAAACGTGAGATTTAGTTATAGTTTATTAGTAGTTAGCGGCAAGAAATTATCAAATCTACTTAATTCTTAATTTATAAATTTTTATGCAGCGAATAGGTAGGAATTTAAAAACTTATGCGCCATTAAGTTAATGACAAAAATAACATAATATCTTATTTAGTAATTTAATTTAATATAATATGTATTACTTGTGAGATACATTGTGTTCTCGTGCGATGGCTAAGTCAATCTATGGATACATATGTATTTACATGGATCTCACAACTTTTACGGTAAAAGAACTGAGTTGCGCGACTTGGTTTTGATACAAGTTATGTTTTTGATGGCATCTCATTACTTTTTGTGTTGTCAAGTCAATCTAACTGTAAATGTAAATTTTTGTAATATTAAGGTAGGTGTAGGTACTATATATTCATATGGAATTACAAAGTTATTTATGTAGTTGGTGTATCTAGAAAACTGGACCGAATTTGCAATTTTTCGTTAGTTTTTCCTCGACTTATACACTAAACACTAATTGTATTCTAAATTTGAAGCTTCTATGTTTGCTAGAAGTGCCTTCGGTCAGTGAGTGAGTGACAAAATTAAGAAACTTTGACCAGTTATAATTCTTAAACTACTGGCGCAAATTGAATAAAATTTTGAATATATGGTGTTTATATAATGCCTGCTTGGTTACTAAAAATTCAGGTTTCTAGTTTTATTCACAACAAAGTTATAGGGAGGGCGAAAATGGCCTGAACTGCCCAAGACAAGTAGTAAGAAATAATGTGTATGGCCTACTTTGCAAGAATTTTTGCATATTATTACTCTTAGTTCAGCATTAAATACTGACTCTATGTGAACTTGTAGAGTCGTACTATCTTTTATAATTCGACAAATATAGAATTAGGAAGTAGTGCAAAAGCTTAAACTTAATTACAATTAATAAATGACAATTTTTTATAGCGATAAGGTAATAACTATATTTGATTTTAATATATTTCAATGCCGTAGACTCTAAAAATATTCATACTACATATTTTAAATTGAATACGAATCGAAAAAGATGAATACATATTGTAAATGTTTTTTTCTCAGTTTTTTTTATATTTTGTTATTAGGTATAGCAATTAGATTTAGTAAATATGTAATTTTTAATTGAAGGTGTAACATCATGAATACTTAGGTATTTAAATTTAAAAACGTACAAATTAAATATAGTTTTTGGTTAAAATTTATACTTAGAGGTTAATTAAATTGTTAATATTTAGGTACTATTTATTCATACGTCAGCCTAAAATCTATTTCTATTATTTTATTTTATTTATTGATAGCTATACTTAGTTTGATTTCGATTTAGATCGATGATAAAAGTTTAACTGCTAAACTACATTTATGAGACTTAATTTACTTTCAAAGTTTGCCTAATCCATGTAATAATAATAATCTAACCCATGTCAGATTATGTTAAACAGCACAGGATTTTTTAAATCTAGAGTTCTAGACAACTGAGTTTTTCCATACAACCCAGTGACTAGGTAGTAGAGTAATCATGCAAATTATTTTATCCAAAACTGTCGAATTAGGTCTCGCACATAAAATAGGTCTTTACCCATGGATCTACAAAAAAGGCGGACGGAATCTTATGAAACAATAACTGAAGCACCCTGAGTAAGACAGTTCGCTTATACAAACAAGCCGGCACGCACACATTCACACCTCAGTAAGACAGCCGCTCGCTATTACGCTCCCAACCGCACCGCGTGATGTTATTGAATTAAAATTAACGATGCCGTCTTGTGTAGTGAAAAGCTGCCGAAACAATAGTAGTTACATTTAAAAAAAGACAGGGAATCACTTTTCATAGGTAAGCATGTAATTAATTCACCTTATTTCTCGTTTTTACTTCAAGCTATCTTCAAGCACGAAAGTAAACAGTGTTGCCAGTTATTAAATTTGCAAGTTACGTTAAATGTGGGAGATAAGTATTTTTGGTTTACTTTTAATTGTTACTTAATTCATTTACCTACATTTATATACAATATACATGAATAATACTTAATTCCTGCAATTCTTTTGCTGTCACATGTTACTAAACTGTTTAGTTTTATTTTTTTGTGTTTGACATTTTATAGATTTCCGATAACCGATTTCCGACTAACGATGTGTGGAAAAATGATTGGGTACAAATTATTAGAGAATGTAGAAATGAAAACAATTGGAATCCATCTAAATATAGTGTAATCTGCAGTAAAAAATTCGTAAATTGTCTGTAGGTATAATTTTAATAAATAAAAATATTTTTATAATTAATTGTAATAAAGAATACCTTTTTACAGGCTTTACAGCACAGCTGACAAACAAATGCTTATCGAAGCTTACCTTTTGACTGCTTGCATTATTTTTAAAAATATTTTTTCACTCCCCATTTTACAATAATAACGTATTGCGTTGCCTTTTTGTTATTCATAGCAAAAGGGCTCCGCGATGAGTCTGATGTATTTTAAATAAGCATGATGACTAATATTCAAAATCTCTTCTATGATAGTCAGAAATATGATACAAACATATTTTAAAATATAAATAATTATTAACTGCTCAGTAGCTTAGTAAATGATTTAAGTGGGTTCAAATATTATCATCACATTGTGTAATAAGTAAGTTGATAAAGTAGAAGATACATAGATTGTTATAATTAATTTAAAATATATTTTAGTGGTTTTTTCTATTAAAAATATAATGAAAAGTGAATGAAGTGAATATTATTATTTGATAATTGCCTGTTCTAACTATTCCCTACTCATAAACATAGCATCCACCTGTTTCAAGCATCGCATAAAATACCTAATTGTCGTCCTGAGACTTCATAAATAATACGAGTGCAAAGCTAGAAACCCGAAATTTTAAATACTGTTAATAAATTTTAAAATTGATGCACAATAAGAAAGGAGTTAAACATGTTTTGTTTTATTTGGAGCAAATAATAATAGTGCCGCAAATATTCTTCCCTGGTTGATAATTACCTTTTTGCGGCGCTTGCAGTAGAAACTATGGGTCCGTTGTCGGCCGATATGAAGAATTTTATGAAGGACATGTCTGCCCGGCTTATCCTCGCTTCGGGTGACCGGAGGGCTGGCAGATACTTTACCCAAAAATAAGCCTTGCCATTCAACGGGGTAATGCTGCCAGCGTTCTGGGCACCATGCCACCAGCGTAGCTATTGGATGGCATATTTAGTCTGTAGATAGTTTCTTTTATATATTATTATTTTCTTTCTATTCTTATTTGATGTTAAATATAGTAGGTACCTAATATTATTATTTTCTACTTTCAAAGTTCGTAAAGGTTTATAAAAATGTTTGTTTTTAGTAACATTTTATAAGTAGTGATAGCCCAGTGGCTAATAATTCAGTCTTTTAATAACCTTGTAATAGGATCCGGATTTGAACCTCAGTGGCACACACCAATGACTCTTAAAAGTTATGTGCGCTAAGCACTGCGCTTTATACTTACAATGAAAATATATCCTGCTGTAACGGTAAAAGAAAATATTGTGCGGTAACCTGCATACCTGAGAATTCTCCACAATCTTCTCAAAGGCAGGTAAAGTACCCTAAAGCAGTACAAACCCGCCATAGACCAGCGTAGTGGACTAAGGCCTACATCCTTCTCATTTTGAGGGGAGATCTGAACCTGGAGTGGGTCACTAATAGGTAACAAACAGCCAGATTTATTTATACCTTTGGTGATGCCCTCTGCTCTAGCTTAGCGTTATCGCGCTATACTATCGCGCTATCAAAATATATACCGTGAGCAATAAAAGTGCTACTTATTGCTCACGGATGTGAAATATTGCACATTTTATAATAAATCAATTAAACCAATGAATGCCCACGTCATGTATATTTTTGTTAATTAGACTTGTGTCAAATTGTGTCAAATTAGATAGTGCCAAACACAATAATTATGTTTCCCTGCTTTGACATAATGTTCGCCTTTATGAAGAACTCGCCGTAGAAGAAAGATGTTCCAAAAAACAACCGAGCAAATTCAGATAAGTTAATTTTCACGATATTGGACGCCCTAAAAATATAAATTAATACATTCATTACTTTTAGATATCAGATATGTATCTATATAAAATCACACCGTTGAAGATTTCTTGAGTCGTTTCAATTGCAAGCATAATCAGAACATTCGATTAGTGAGTCTTTTAAGGATAGTAGAATCTACTTAACAACAAATATTTTTTAAAGATGGTAAGAAATGTGCAGTAAGTACTTTACTAAGTGCAGTAGTTTTTAAGAACAAATACAAACCTTTTGAACTATAAAATTACGTGCATGTAAATTATATTTTTCAGGCTCGCTGCGGCAAAATGATGACATGGATCATTAAGTTTGTAATTCAGCAACCGGACCGAACCGAACATCGCGACACCAAAATTACTTTAGAGGAACTTACAATTTGGAATATAGGTTGGCATTCTAAATGTAAATTAAAACATTGGGATCGAGTGCCGATTTTTAATTGTTGGAGCTTTTTTATTGTAACTAACGTGTTAAATTTGTTTGAATTATCGCAACGGACTTGGTGGTGAAAGTTTGTGACTCAAAAAAACTTTGGATATTAGTCAAATTTATTGGCAGAGCAAAGCCTGCTGGGTCAGCTAGTCACATACGCTGATACTTTTATACTGGATACTTTATTGGTAGCATTCCCTTTGTATTTGATTTAAAAAGTAGATCCCACACATGAAGGACAAATAAGATTACTATTTATTTTATTAAAGTAAAAGCGCAGGAGTATCAGAATAAGAACTCAAGGAACATACGTTAAGAACGTCATAATTAACAGTGAAAGCCGCATGAAAATCTACTGAAGTTCAGTCGTGCTTGAACCTTTAACGTAGGTACTAAAGCACAGACGTTGAGTATAAATCTTACATTTTACAAGCACCAGAACAAACTCGCGGTACACATAACACGGAAAGCACCAGTTTCTCCAGAATTTTCCAGTTATGTGACGCTAAGAGGATGAGCAATATGAGTATTGCTGCAACGTAGTGATGAAAGTGAAGAACAAGATAAGTGTCTTAGTAACAGTCCTGGTTACAGTTTCAGACGATGAAAAAATATTTTAGTTGCATAAATCAATACCTACCTTTGTAATCAACCACCACAGGCATAGTTAAAACAGTCAGTAAAATTAAAAAATTATGTCGTACCAAAATCACTGGTATGGAGTGAAAAAAACTGCTTCTGTGGCTGGAGTACAGCTGAAAAAGGTTCCACTACTCAATGCATGACCTACGAAACATCGTGTCATAGGATGGCCTTCGTGGCATGCAGACGCATAAAAAAATCACATACTATTAAAGAACTGAGTCAAATACTCAAAAACATTTAATAGCGTATTAGTTAGGCAAAAAAGGACTATTTCTTTCTTAACACTTTGCCTGTCCAATAAATAGACATAATAGTTAAACAATGGATATGTATCACATGTGACTCACGAGACAGCGAATTGGTTAATTTCAATGTGCGTTTCTACAAACAGTCCTCTATCTCATTGGTATTCATATCCTAGCTCATCATGTTTACTCGCAAATGAAATTTTGGAGTCCCTTTCATTTGGTGGGTGCTTACAAAGGTTATAAAGTCGGATGAGCTCGCGGCGAGGCGGACGAGACCATTGCTTTAGTATTAAATAAAGTTAAAAGTACATATATCGAACGCCCGACGCTGTTTCACCCTAGCTGTTTAATACTAGTATTTCGTTCATTATTATTCGTTTTAAACTAATTTTAAAATTTATTATATCCGTACCTGATTCATGTGTAGGTACTCAATATCTACTTGTTACGCCTCAATATTTGATAAAAACTAAATGCATGCGTAGCGAACCTTTAGGTTTGATAAATAAATATTATGAATTTTAAAATTTCAATAATCTGAATATTTATTTTTTACTTTTGAAATATCAAGGCAATCATAATGTTTGAAATGACTAGGAATTTTGTGAAAATATATCCGATAATATGATCTTCAAATGGCAGCTTGAACCTAAGAACTCACGATGAGGTTTTTACCCGCACCCGTCGCGGTAGTGAAACCGCTGTTTTATTTACTAACTCACGACCGAAATACTGTGCGACGCAGCCGTCGCAGTTGTGATTACTTTCGCAAACTTTGCCGGCGATTATCAGAAGACGGGCGGTTGCAGGACTTGCAGGGCGGGAAAACAGCGATTACTTGAATTTCAGACCGCCAATGATTCGCAGAGGCTGCGGCCTGCGGGATTCTACTAGTTGCCCGCCGGTGCAGTGGGAACCACATACAACCATTTATTACGGGCGCAAAACACGTCATGAAATGTGCTTTAATTTTTTTACATGCATATTTGTATTTTACGGGGGCTGCGGGCCGACACGACAGCCTGCCGCAACGGGCGCGGTTAAAAACCGTATCGTGAGGTCTTAGCCTTAGTCAGTAACATTACTGATACCGTCTTTACTGCTTGGTCAGTAATACTGAGTACCAAGTAAGCACCAGTGTGCTTCACAGGTTATAATGTAATTTAACCCTGCATGGATTTTTCAACCTTATGAAATTAAATACATATATCTTATATCTTTAAACGAGCAATTCTTGTATATTATATATATATATATATGTATATATATAATCTGGATCTCGGAAACGGCTCCAACGATTTCCATGAAATTTGGTATTTAAGGAGTTTCGGGGGCAATAAATTTATCTAGCTAGGTTTCATTTTTAAAAAACCTTTGAGAACCTGTTTTTATTCGTGTTTTCGAACATTCGAACAATATAAATTTGCAACATCTAACGCTATCTATGCATACAACAATATAACTAAATTATGATTTACCGACACAGCAACACTACAGCTACTTGACATAGATGGCGTTGTTATTCAGCACTAAATATGTAAATATTTTTCCCAATAATCATCATTTACAAAATTAAAATACCGAGCAAAGCTCGGTCATCCAGGTACTATTTATTATATAGCAATTATTTTCTAGGGACAATAAAGTGGAAATATAGAAATTTATTTTCATATACTGAACATACAACATTAGCTATCATATTATAGTTTATAATTAATCATTATTTACTTTTTTATAAATATTGTTTAGCGAAAAACACATTATGTTTCCTTGCTTTGAAAAAATGTTCGCTTTGAATAAGTATTCTCCATAAAAGAATGATGTGCCGAAAAATAATCTTGTCACTTCAGTAATGTTTACATTGTTGATATAAGTACCCTGAAAATAAAAAAATACAATATTAATTAATTTTTCTCAAGGACCTAGATATAGAACATAACATACAGTGTGTTTGGCTTCGAACTCGCGATATTTTAAGGGCGAAAAATAGACCTAATTTCATCGACACCTACCATATAGGTGTCTATATTGTTTTTGAACTTGAGCCAATAGCAATAGTCTTTATTTAGTGCAAAAACGGTGATTTTGAGCATTTCATTCCCATAAATTGAGACTAATGCATGTTATTTAAGGTCACTTACAATCGTTTTGTTTATTTTGTAAGCCATATTCGAAAAATATTTTAGTGCCCGCGTCATACTCATGTTTAAAAACCAATAACCCAGAAGTGCAACTTAAATAAAATTTGTCATGTTTTGTGGCTATTTATCTATAGCTACAAAACATGACATTGTGTCTAATTATCTTTGTGTACCACTATCTGTAAAAAATATTTACCTTAACAGGTTAGTTTTCGAGTTATGTAAAGAAAACTGAAAAAAATACACTACTTCTAGATTGAAATCAGTGGAAAAACCTTTTTTACGACACTTTACATTTCCTTCCTTCCTTTCAGCCCTTAGTAGTCCACTGCTGGACATGGGCCTCCCCTAATCGACGCCACTCCGCCCGGTCCTGGGCCCTCTGAATCCAACGGTTTCCCGCTGTCTTCCTCAGGTCATCAGTCCAACTGGTCCACCGGAGGGCGGTCTGTGCTCCTTTTGCATAAACGCGGTCGCCATTCGAGGACCTTTTTTCACCATCGGTCGTCAGTCCTGCGAACGATGTTGCCAGCCCATTGCCACTTTAATTTGCAAACTTTGAGAGGACGGACATACCGTCACCTTTACATTTGAAAATTGATTTTTTTTCTTTTTTTTTCGGAAAGATGGTAACATTATCTATCAAACAACATGTTTTTATCTCTGTAGAATATTCAGGTCTGGAGAAATCGAAATTATCTTGGGCACACATAAAATTTTTAATACAAAATTCAAATGGCTGCCATGTCAAAAGGACCGGGGCCAGACCCCTATATGGGGCGTGTTTTGTCGATGAAATTTGATCCTTAAAATTAATGTCCTTAAAATATCGCTAGTTCGAAGCCAAACAATTTATATACTTACTAGCTGACCCCGCAAACGTTGTTTTGCCATATAAGTTATGGAGCGTTAAAAATCGACTATTAAAAAATAGGGTTTGGTGATAGAAGGTTGAAAATTAAGGGTTGTATGTATTTTTGATGACACATTATTGAAAAATAAAAATAAAAAAATTGTCCAAGAAATAAAATAAAAGTGTTACCTAGGTGTGGACAACCCTAATCACTTAGGGGTATGCAAAATAGACAGTAGCCGATTCTCAGACCTACTGAATATGCATATAAAATTTCGTAAAAATCGGTCAAGCAGTTTTGGAGGAGTATGGTAACAAAAACTGTGACATGAGAATTTTATATAATGTATAAAAGATTAACTTACCCATTGCTAATCATAATGTTAGCAACTACCTACATTGTATAAGCATTTCTAATGAACTAGCGCAATTATCGAACGTAGGTAAATATAATGTTAAATTATATTTTAATGTGTAAATTAAACATAATATAAATTGAATTGAAAATTAAAAAAAAAACCCCGACACAATAACAAATTCTAATGAACTAGCGCAATTATCGAACGTAGGTAAATATAATGTTAAATTATATTTTAATATGTAAATTAAACATAATATAAATTAAATTTAAAATTTAAAAAAAAACCCCGACACAATAACAGCAATTTTCATTGAACATATTATTTTGTAATGTGCACGTGATGCGCATTCATTTGAGACCCCACTCGATTATATTTGCAGAGACATTCGGTAATTCTTCCCCACTTTCACCCTCCCAACTTTTAAACGACAACCGATTTTCATCAAACATGTTTAAAAACACTTGCCCGTAACTCACCTTTCATACAAAAAAACTAAATTGAAATCGCTTCATCCGTTCGCGAGTTTCTTTGTTTGTTTGCATTTTTTTCAACTTAGGGAATGGTAAGAGTTTCATCAAAATCGGTTCATAAGTTTTCGTGATATAGAGTTAAAACTAAAAATTACAAAAAAATATGAAATAAGATTTGTTATATACTTTAGGCTTACTATTTTTTAAGGTTGGAGCCAAAATTTAACAATGGAAACAAAATACTTGATACAATAGTAAGCCTGTATGTATGTAAGTAACAAATTTTATTTCATACTTTTTTGAGGTCGGTTTAATTTTTTTTTTATTATTTTTATACAAACCTTTTTTACCATACATTTAGTTGCATTTAAATATTTTTCCACCATATTTGCGACGGCGTAGTGATGGCATGGGTCATTAAGTTTGTAGTTCACCAAAATGGTTTTACGTTTTTCTTTTACAGAAAAAACTGTTAGTTTTACCTGTTAAGAAGATGTCAAAAACAAATCACTACGATTTCTTGCGATATTAGTATCCTCTTTTCTATTCTTTTCATTATTGTATTTTTTATTAAGCTATATATATTAATATAATATACTCGTATATCTGGTAAATAATCATATTGATGATAGCATACTCCCAACACTCCACTTGTAACACAGAAGGAAGATTGACAAATTATTCTTAATTCCCGAACACTATACTAAACTATGATATTAGCTCAAATTCCTTAGTCATTGAGTCTTTTCCTTACTTTTTATTATTTCGAAAAGATGTATGACCATTAACGTGATAATGCTTTTGTAAAACATTTTTCTATAACTTAAAATGTGAATAAATAATGAAAGGTGCACTACTGTCGCGCTGATAGCCTGCATGCAGCATGTAGCCTCACGTAGCTTTTCTTCTGGCCTTACCTCATCAATTCGGGATTGAGCCAAAAAAGTTAAATTGGATTTTATAATACAATCATCTTCTACTTTTGCCATTTCAATGGAATAGAGTGACACGTTCCTTGATTTTGGACCAGCACAATACTCAAAGTAATCACATTGTACTCTGTAAGGACCCTGAAAATAAAGCAGATTAAAGCTATGCCACAGAAAACGCAACCCACGCGCCACTTACAACTTTGATGTAACCACACCATAATTAAATCTGACTTTATAACGTCTTGCAATGTATTTGCACCATTGCCAGTAAAAGAAATCAGTTCATAATTTTGCTTTAACATGACGTGGTCTAAAAAACCTCCCGTCGTCGGCGTCGGACGGAAGTTGTAGACAGTTTTTAAAACAATAATTTGGATGAATTTATAAATAATTGTTCTTAGTACTGAGAGCACACACTTTGTGTAATACGTATTTCAAAAAGTTGTACTGAACTGCCCACACAAAATATTCCATTACATTTAAGAGCAACACAATGTTATAAATACTTACATAATTATCAATTTTTTTAACTAACGCTTCAGACTTATATCCCACACTAAATATGAAAAACAAGAGTCGCAAAGCCCAATTTTCCACAAACATCTTCCTGTTTAATATCTCTCACTGTGCTGTTTATTATTGCTTCTCTATATTTAAATATACATACGAGTCGTTAAATAATAATGGTGTCAATAAATTTCATAATCGTTTTTTAATTTTACTTATCATTTCCGATCTACGGTATATTATAATCATTTATAATTTACAGCAGATATTTAGATATAATTACAGTCAAAATCTGTTATGACGATATCAAAGGGACTGCTCATATTCAGTCGTAAAAACCTATAATCGGTGATGTTTAATGTGTATTGTGTAAGTACAAACAAATCGATAGGTAATTATTGGAAAAATATATTCATGTATAAAATTTAACTATGTATATTTTATTTAATACACATAACACTTATTAATAGAACAATACAAAAAAAAATATTTTTCTGTGTGCATAAAATCTGTAATTTTAGTCTGGAACACTTCTGGAACACTTCACGATGGATTTTTTTAAATTAAATTTTAATTAAATTTAAATAAAAATCTGGCATGCATGGTACGCGCCCAGTGGCGCATCCATTTAGGGTTGAGGATCTTTTTATTGGGGCGGGAGGAGGTCTTGTGGAATCCTCCTTTTAATTCTCGCAAACTGGGAATTTGTGATGTACCACGGGGAGCCAGTTATAAGGCGGAGTATTTTAGCCAGAAGCGCTGTATGACTTCCAGACCTGAGCGGCGCGAAAGCCAAATTGGTGCGCTGGGATAACTTCCGATTTAGCGAGTTCTGATGTTAGAATTAGGGTTTCCAATATTTTGGAGGGAACTGGCAGAAGGCTTATGGGTACGAGGAGACGCACTCTGGGCTGTTGCCAGGTTGGTGAATCATAATAATTTCTGCAACCTTCCACTGGGCTGGCACAAATTCTCTGCATAGTATTGCATTGTAAATAGTCAGCAGAATGATTGCAGAACGGAGTAATTGCACGAATTTAACACAATAAATTTAAATGAATTTATGTGGTTTGATGTTGTTTACAGTCAATCTTTTTCTATGATAGTTAAGATATAATTTTATCCAGACATTCCAGAGAAAAAACAATTTTTCCGATTTATATTCCTTTACTGTGAATGTCGCGATATCTACGATATTAGGTGACTTTGTAAATATCGTCAATATTTATGTAAACCAAATAGTTCAGCTATCTCTACTTATTATGACATAACTTCTTTTAATCTCGATTTTAGGTTTTTTTCATTATCTGCAAAAATAACGAAAATAACAATCAGGGATTCATTTCACATATTTCATACTTTTTTGAAGTTGGTTTAATTAAAAAAAAATTTTTTTGAAATTATATTTGGCTTTTGGCATTGTCATTAACATTTTGACAATAGAACAATTTTATTTCATTGTAATTATTTGCAGTGAACCAATAAACATATTATACGAGTATTACGTAAGAAAGAAATCCCGTTATAATTTTCAGAAATAATGAAAAAGGGAAAAGTAAAATTAGAGTGATATTGTTATTCTTAAATGAAACGATATTTATTATTCTTCAGAATTTTCTTTTAAACTCGTGTTAAATTACAGATTCGTTCAGATGTATCATTGCAACAAAACAGAACTGATGTGCAAGAAAAAGAAGAAGTCTTCGTGCCGTTGGACATATTAACAGTTAAAGTTTTAAATCTCAGAACACCTAACGAGGAATCTGGAACGTATAATGTTGAAGTTATTTTCTGTGATCAGATATTATTGAACAGTACAATAGAATCAGTCAGTGAAAAGGAAAGTGTAAAAGCAGTAAAAAACAAAAAAATCCCTCGCGGTATTATGAGTTACGATCCCTCCGATTACGAAAAAATGAGTACTTTTGCTGACAATCCCCTGTCCAGTGTGTTTATTTGATGTTAATATTCTATATTTTTTTCATTATTGTTAGCAATGTATTTATAACTTATTCATCATTATTGTAGTAAATCTTCAGCGCATGAGTGATATTGAAGCTACTCAGTCAACGGTGGAACAAACGTCGATTAATGACAATAACCATACGTCAACTGTGCATAATTCAGAAATACTTTGTTGTAATATCGACATTTTAAGTGTGTTTATCGGCAAGTACCTACATATTACTCTAAGAAAATTTTTGGGATTTCATCAAAAGAAGTATTATATTCAAGCCATACTTACTTTTACTTACTTAATTTATATACTGAATTTATATATTATATGTCAGGTAAACATAAATTGAATGTGACCAAACGTATGGAGCCCATAAACGCTCGTACAGGTCTTTCAGCGATCAGTTGGAACAATCTGCCAGAAATATCAATTCAACTGAATGTCTTGCGAAATAAAGAAAACAAAATCCACCAGACAAAGTTGGACCATGCAAATATCCTAAATATAAGTTTCATCGGAGCCTACAACATGTTTGTACCGTTTGACGAACAATATGTTTATATGGCTGCATCTAAAATGCCTCTAAATAAGGATGATGAAATGGTACGATGATATTATTACTGGAACGTTAAAGAATTAGAAAAAAAATTAAAAACATACAAATAGATTTACTTACAATAGGTATTTGCTTTTAATAATAAACTTTATTGATTTGCAGGACTGTAGAGTGATTACATTTAACAAAGGATATAAAGTTCCAAAGAGATTCAAAAATACTAGTTTTTATCCTGCATGGGAGAGCTTAACGACTAAACAAAGTTTTACAAAGTGTGATAAGAAATATGAATATAAGACAGAAGATTTGATAAATGATTACAATATCAACGTACACCATTATTTTAACAATGTACCTGTTTGCTGTAAGCCCTTAATATTTTATAGTTTAAGTGCATTTATAAAAACCTTATTCGTATGCCGTTTCTAATGATTCATTCTTAATTTAAAACACTTCGGCCCTTAAAAGTTTAACTGTTTTTGCGATCTTCTTCCTTCATACCAAAGACAGGTTTTCTATATTTCATCCCGAATATTTTCAGATAATACGATTTGGGGATCCTTCCACCGTAGTCTAATGTTCGGAAATGCGGAAAATTGGTTATCGCAGTATGTACGGCGGTACAGCTATCCCTTCGAAGTGCACCTTTTCAGTGATTGCAGTGGCTACAGCTTTATGGCTTTTCTCGATCTTTTTAAGCTCCTTTATCCTGGAGGTATTCAAAAATTGATTTACGGAAACTTATCTTCAGCAAAAACTATATTTCTAACTTGGTTTCGTGTTTTATCTTAATGTAGGTACCTACTATAATGTACCGATGATTTTGATGTAGGTAGGTAATATAAGATGTTGTCGACTTGTGTCGAGTCCCCACCCAGGACAAATATTTTATGAGAAACACGAAGTTTAATTTCTTTAAGTATAAATTATCTACGAGTTACATTTATTTCATTAAATATTTTGCGTTGATGCAGTCATATTATAAAATGAGATTTTGTTACAAAAGTTTTGTAAATTTTAGAAAATGTGGTTCGCTTGGTAACACCGTTGCATTGGCTCAGCAGTGAAGCTATGATGTATAACTGTGGTTGTGATCTTTTAATTGCAACAAATGATAAAGTGTCTTCAGCACAAGCCACGATCAAGAAAACAAGCAAGTAATTATACCTGTGATAAATTTAAATCAACTACTTCGCTTAGGTACTTTTTGTTTATCGCTAATTCCACCTCATTTTACATGTAGATAGTTGTAGTTCAGATGTAGGTACAATTTAAATTATAAAACAAATACCTAAGTATAAATCGTACATTCACATATTGTTTCGTTTGCAGGGCGACCACAGACTCAGTTCCCACAAGCACTAGTACAGAGCTGGGTTTCCTGGCCAGACCAACCGGAGGAGATGACACTAATGCCTTCATAATAGTCGAAGTGAAACTGGCTAGACCTCTGAGAAAGCACGAAATACCACCCCATATACCTATGTATGTGCAAACACATTTTGATAACTATAGAAACAACTCAACACCTTAACCAATAATCTTTTTTCGAAGATCTATCGATTTTAATGCGCTGTCTTAATTATAATTTGTATTTTTATGGTAGATCAGAGATAAATAAAATGTTATTGGAAATGGAAAAGCCCCAAATTAAACGTGAGTGCACAGGACGAGGTCAACTTAAAAGGGACTGGTACTTAACGATAAAGAGTGCAGCCAACTCTTTACGGAGGATCCCCTACTACGGTATACTTAACGAAATAGTAAGATATGGTAGATACATGTTGTCCTATGACGCTATCGTTAGCTTTGGTAATACCATTATTTTGTATTATTAAACATAATACAAACTCTATTAATTTATTATTGTGTGGGTGTGTATTAATTAACCATTATAATCTACTTCAATACCAGTAGATAGAATAGACAAATTTTAGTAGCCATAAGTTTAGTTTTCCGCAATTTAATGTGTAATGAACTAGTTTAAATTTTATTGATACTTAAAACTTAAGTACTACTTACTAGGATTATTTTTTCCGGTACGTTTTGCAGACCCAAATTCTTACTTTTTGCCTGCAAAATAGTAGTCATTCGTTCCATCTACTTATTTCTAATTTAACTTAATTATAATTAAAGTTTATTTTCCTTTAATCAGAGGTCATCCTTATCTCTTCTCTTCTCTCCCTCAGTATCTAGTAATGTATGGTACTAGGTGTAGATATGGTTAGATATTGTTTTTTTTTTCTTATAAGGTTTTGTTTCAGGCATGACTGATATCTGTGCTATCAATCGACAGTTAGGAGAAACACGAAACCGTGTCGAAATTATCACATCTTTTTGGCAAGATTCAACTATTTACATTAACAACAATTTTGTGCTACAAGACTTCTTAGGCGATGAGAATTTATATGAAGTATATTCTTTATGTCTTTTTAAGTAGTAAAATTTCTTTTTTCTTCCATTGTAATGTCTTGTATTACTTTCAGGAAATGCTAATGATAGCACACACGTGTCTAATGCGATCTGCTCGTGATGCTCTGGTTGGAGTAGATAATCAAAATAATTACGAGCCCACGTTGAAAGCGGCCAGACATGCCAGACAATTAAAGGACATCGCACATGCAGTGGACCTCTTTCTTCAGGTTGAAGTTTTACGGAATACATAATATAATATATTCTCATGTCTCTCGGCTGCTGGGATTTTAACTACTACCTAATTGTCATAAGTGACCCACTGCAGGGTCGGATCTCCTCTCACACTGAGAAGGAACCACGCTGGCCTAATGTGGGTTGGTGGACCCTAACTACCATCCCCTAACTAGACTTGAAAAATCTAAAAGTCCAATAAAAGATAAATTTTCCGTTTTTTTGATGACCATGAACTGACTCGCTGAGCTTGCTATCGTATTATTCTTATTCCGACATGTACCTAACACGTTAAAAGACTCGTCGGTGCCAATATCCTTTACAGTTAATAGCCGAAAGGCCGCGGGATGCCTGTCTCTGGCGTGAACTCTCAACGTGCCTTAAAGAAATGGACAGAGAGTGGGCCAACGTCTGCATCAATAAATCACTTACACTCGGCCCGCGTCATCCGCTCACGTAAGAAGTCTTAATCAGTGTGATTGCATTGAACGAACATATCAACATACTACCACATGACTTCACTGAAACCGTACACGAGAGAAAAGGACCTAACTCGAAGAATACGATTTTCTGATAAATTAATTTATTCGTAGGTATACAAAACGTTTTTTTAAATACAGTATATTTTATAGATTGTTTTCGAAAGCATGCATGGTGTTTGAAGAAGATCCTGATGCCGCTGAACCTTTCTTTATGACCCTCTTGGCTCTCTATCCCTTTTGGGTGCCAATGTGGGTTGCAGTTAATGCTTATTTTCTGTATAAAGAAATGTATGAAATGGCACAGGAAATAATGGAATGTATTGTAAAGTAAGTTCTAAAGTTCTTAGGTTTTCTGTTCGTACACAAGTAAACTGGACAGCAAATAGGTAAACCGGGCCACCCTTGTAACATTAATCCGATTTTCTCAGGAAGTAGAAAACGTACACCCATCAAACAATTAAAATGACCATAAATTTAATCTAAAGTACTGACAACTGATACTGTAATCAAGCAACAAACAAAATGTTAACGATTTGCTCTGTTTTGACTACAGTTTTGATATTGAAGGTGGTCGAATTTTCTAATCATTTCTTTAGATCATTTACTCAAACGCGTGTAGTTATGCCAAATTTATCGGTAAAAATGGATACAATACCTCAGGAAGCAGCTCAAGCTTACATTACTTCGAGCAGGCTTTGGGCAACGCGAGGTCGCTCGCAGACTTCGAATCAGCAAATCTTCGGTGCTGCAGTTTACAGGCGTTAATATGCACTTTCTGTAGATATAAATATGATCGCTGTAAGTTTCATACTTCCTGGGATCATTAGTATTACAAGATGGCGGGTGCCTTGGTTTATTTGCTGTCCAGTGTATTAAAAGTACTTGAATGCCTTTAATGTTAATGTAGACCTAGTTTTTTTAATATATTCACATTGAGTTGATTGAATACTTACGAATCTCTCTCCAATACCTATATTAAAAGAATATACAGAATTACTGGTAAAGCGTCGTATTCCCCTTTAGGACGTGAAGGTAATGTCGTTATCTCACACGTGGGGAAGCCTGCGATTGTGGTAGCCACATAAGGTAAAAGCAAAAGTTTATGTCATGTTCAGCCCAACCCAAAATTCAAAAATATTCGAAAAATTTGATATTGATTGAATTTAAAGAAGCAATGGATATTCACATTCTGACTTAGTATGCGCTTTAGTTGCGATTGTTAATTTGCGCTTATTAGTAGAATCGAGAAAAACGCCTGCCCTGCCTATATAGCCGTTCTATCCTTATTTCTATAACTTCTTATTTCTATGTTCGCAACAGAACTTCAGCTGATGGCCTCGAAGAAGAGAATAGATTTCCGCTCACATGGGAACAAGAGCTCGGTGATTGGTGGGATCATACGCCACTATTGCCTGGGACCAGCTTGTACTACGAGGCTGCTGATCTTCTTTTAAGAATCCGCGCAATATCCGTTTGTTATTTTTCAATATTTTGATGAGTCTTCTTTTGATGACGACCGCTTTCATCTTCAAACCTATGGATGGTAGTAGTTGTCTAAGGCTGCTTTTCCGCCAGAGATGTGCGAGGATGCGTAGCGAGAGATGGGTTTTTGAAGAACCAATAGAATTGCTTCATTTACCTAGCCTCGCTTAGCACAGCTCTGGTGACCAGTTTATTAAACAAAGCAAATAATATACTTTAAATGAAAGATATCATGATTTTTTGTCTCTAAAAGTATTATTTATTTATTAAAGTAAGTAATTTCATACAGAAAAACCTTAAAAATGATAAAAAAATCAATACATTTATCATTTTTTTTAAGTATAATCTGGCTCTTTCATAGCTTATCGGTATTAAAAGAGCCACCAAAAGTTATGAAAGAGCCAGTCTGTATTATAAAGTGTAATTGCTAAAAATATGCAAAACGAAAATTATTGCAGTATTAAAAACTACATAATTCAAACAATTTCTTAGAGACATCTAAGACATCTTAACATTTTTAAGAATTATTTAATTCTAATAGTCATTATAAGTAATTCTAACCAACGCCTTAATCTAATTAATAAACAATTATTATACTACCAATATTCGTTTACAATAAGTACGAAAAAACAATTTAAATGAAGCGAAATATTTACTTTTAAGTGCCAAAAGCTTTGTCTCGACGTGCCGGCGTCCAATGGTTTCGACCAACTGACAAATGTTTGTGGGTGACAGAAAATCAATGATGCCACTTAAAAATATAATTTCCAACTACATTCGATCCTAAACTACCGTAATAATGCGTCGCTCCTTCAAAACCTGGCTCCTTCATGCCACTTTTCACCTACTGCTACCCTTTGCATAACAGTACCCTCTCGCAGGAAATTCAAATATATTTGCGTGAATAAGTAGATATTACCTATTATTATGTCTTGTTTTACTATTGATATAATATTTTCTTGTTACTCCTTTCCAATCCGGAAATTGGGGAATTTAATTCAGGAAAAGATAGGTTGTGTTTACCTAATCTTTTTATATTGAATTTTTAATTTTTATACTATTTTAACGATTATTTAAAAAATTATACATTAACTGAACCTTACTGAATCCAAGTTTTACTATTACAGTTAGCTGAAGTGTGCATCGCTCGTGCACTTTGCCAATCCGGTGAGACTGCCGCACATTACCATCTGGTAGCGCTATGTTGCCGCTTGAGAAAGGATCCTAAAGACGCTTTATGTCACTTACAAACAGGAATTAGAAAGTTTGGTGATGTAAGTGGAAAATATTTCTCTAAAATTACCTAAATAAGCACCGACTAAAGTCCTGACCGACCATGGTGCTGCCAAAGCGGGATTAACTTAAATAGCCACAAATTTTAAGAATGTGTACTTTTTAAGAACTTCTTAAACGTCTTAAAATTCTCCATACATGTCTATAACATTAATAAAATTGTGATAAAATTACATGTGCAGACGGCCAAATTAGGGCGGACCGGACTATTATTTATCGTCTCTTTTTTATAGATAAGCTATCTAAGAAGCCTGGAAGCAGAATGTCATCATAAACTGAAGAATGTTTCCGCTTCTGCAGCAAGTTTTGAAAAAGCTGGAGCTTGTTGTAGTGGTTACAGGTAACACCTTATTTACTGAAACTTTCCTATTACCTACTGTACAGTACTCATGATAGTACCTACAAGTTTTGTTCATAACTTACGGTAACTTTAAGTAAACTATACCTACTTATTTACAACGTAACAATTAGCCTAGTCGAGAAGTGAGTTTCCTGCGAAAAATCTTTACAGGGCTCTTAAAAATATGGCGATTATTGCATTTGATGCAGAATTTAATTCTGAAGAAAGTATATTTTTTTATTTATCCGCCAATAAAAATTTCATTTATTATAAACAAAAAACAAAGAGGAAAAAGGGAGTCTTGGTTTTGTATTCATAACTTTTTATATTAATAAATCTGAAAAAAAAAATTTTGTTTAATTTTTTGATTTTTCGAAAAAAAAATTCTGTACTTTGTTATACATCGGTGTTTTTGTAATTTTAGGAGTTATAAAAATTTTAATGAATGGAGGAAAAAATTTTTTTTTTCGTCAATTATCGTCTTTTATCGAAGAAAACCCGATTATGCGAGAATAAAATGAAAAAAAAAAAGTCGATAATATTATTTGGATTTTTCATTGTTTGTTCAACTTATAAACAAAGTATTCAAATTTGTAAAACTTCTACCGAAGCATTCCGTCATTTGTTAACCGATTTGAATTTTTTCTTTTTGGTTTGGAAGGTGTTACTTTAAATTTGGTCCCATATTAAGTTGATGATGATCTGATGAAGAGTTTCGGAGATACAGAGTGGAACTCCTCAACGGGTAAGAGTTAAGGAACGGGGTTAATAAAGTATTATTGTTTGTCACATTACCTATCTAAACATTGACCACCTTCGAGTCTGATGATGGAGTGGAACTCGTTTTTTTTTATATTTCTGACCGCCGCATTCCGTCATTTGGTAACCGATTTGAATTCTTTTTTTTTTTGGTTTGGGAGCTGTACCTTTAATTTGGTCCCATATTAAGTTGTTGATGATCTGATGAAGAGTTACGAAGATACAGAATGGAACTCCTCAACGGATAAGAGTTAAGGAACCGGGTTGATAAATTATTATTGTTGGTCACATTAGCTTTGCAGAACTATATAAACATTGACCACCTTCGGTGCTAATGATGTAGTGGTAGTAACTCGTTATAAGATAGGAATAATTAAATCGTGTTTAAAGTACAAATTCTATATTTAAACTATAATAGTTGTGTCCGTAAGGTTACCATTACGAAGCCAGTTGTCGCAATCTATGATGAAGCATTAAAACTAAGATACCAGAGTCAGATTAATAGAGTGGAAGTGAAACTATGACAACTAAAAAGCATGAAATAAATTATTTTTTAACAAAAATGTGAACCGACTTCAAACTAAAAGGTAAGAAATAACTTTACAAACAGACTTCAATAATAAGGTATTTTTGGAGTCTGTGCCCAAGTTCATCCACAGTTTAACCACAAGTAACCTCATTTTTGCAGACGACTTCAAAAGTCGGGAAGAAATCATGATATGTAGGTACCGTAATATATTTACTAAAAAAAATGTAAATATGTAGGTATTTTATTCATTTATCAAAATGTACAATGATCAGATTGATTTATACAATTTATACAATGATTTAGATAATTTTCACATTTTTGTTAAAAATTAATTTATCAGCGTTAAATTTAAACTATAAATATGGAGCTACAATTCCGGGAGTCGAGACTTATTTTACTAGAATTTTCTCCTCTTTTAGGATCTTTTTCAAATTTCAGATAACTTTAATATTTTTGAAGTTATAGATACAAAACCAAGACTCCCTTTTTCCTCTTGGTTTTTTGTTTATATAACAAATGAAATTTTTATTGGCGGATAAATAAAAAAATATACTTTTTTCAGAATTAAATTCTGCATCCAATGCAATGTGTAAGACACTGTAATTAATATTACATTTATACTTATACTGACCTCATCTATTAAGTATCTAACTAAATAAGAAATCTAATATTTCATAATTAAAAAGTCCTTGTATTTGTCGGTGAATTTTTTAATACTTAACTTTTTAATAACTTTTTTAATTAATTTTTAATAACTAATTTTTTTAAGCATCTTACTATCACTGACGCGAAGAGAGCCCAAGAAAGTGCGTTCGTTGCTCGTTGATTTAATTCGACGCCAACCAAGCGCCTATGCATGGATGGCACTAGCTGATAACTGGTTGACGGTGCTCATATTTTCCCTATTTGCCTTGTTTTAGCTAAAATTGATCATAATTAGTATCATTACAATGTAACATAAATGGACTTTCTTATAATTTTACCTAATCTCTAGTATAGTCTCTAGTCTCTACAATGTATAGCGTGGATGCTTGCTTTCACAATTGTAACCCTGACCTTTAATCCAGTTATCATTTCTAGTTCTGATAAGGTATCAAGTCATTCCATAGTATACCTCTACTAGTTGATTAGTTTTTGTAGCCGGACATCGTACCTCGACCCAAAAGCACGTGTTCCGCAATCTGCTCGGAAAAAACATACACTCTGCATACACTACTGCACGCGAGTAGCAATAACTATAACGTTCAGCGTGGACCGCCACGTGAACAGCCACGCAAGTTTGACGTTCAAAAATAACGTACGAGCCGCAGTAAATGTGTTAAAAATTAATGAATTATGATCTTGTCACTTTGCATCCCTAAATCCATTGGAGCTTTCATCGTAACAGCATTATAATATACATATTATGTTTATTGGCCATTATGTGAAATTTTACCAGTTTTAAAGTAATTTATCACAAATAGCGTAGCACAGGAGAAGACGATGAAGCTGGCAAAAGTGACGAACAGTCGTCGGCCCAGATGATTGCAGCCGCCTGCGCGGTGCAGGCACTGAAGTTGGATCGGTTCGCGGGTCGCGCGTGGGCTCTACTGGCCAAGCTTGTCAAACCCAACGCTCGACGCCAGTATTGTAAAGCAATGGCTACATCCGTAAGATTAATTCTAATTGGTTACCATGAACCGTTGCTCTATGTATATCTTGTCTGTTGGGTCTCTCAGAAGAAGAAAGACGAAGGCCTTAATCCACTACGGTAGCCTAATGCGGGTTGGTTGGTGGACTTCACATGGCTGTGAGAACATTATGAATAAATCTCAAGCATGCAGGTTTCCTCGCGATGTTTTCCTTCACCGTTACAGCAGGTGATATTAAGAAATTCATTGGCTACTGGAATTGGAATTCGGTCCCTTAGAGGAAAAGGCCGAATTCTTGTAAAATAAAATTTTCACTGGCTGCTCGAAATTCGAACGCCATTTACTTATGGTTAGAGAAAAGTTATTGAATCGCACCGTAAGTAAGTATGCAGTTTTACTAAGATTATTTTATCCAAGAGCAAACAAACAGCTGCAATAAAGCTGCATATTGCACTTTATTTCTTATTTGGACTATTAATTAATTAATGTTTAATAAGTACGATTGATTCGTTATAAATCGACAAGATTTTCTTTACAGTGTGGATACAACAAATGGAGCGAAGTGCAACTACTTGAGAGCAGTGGTTCGCGACAATCGGTCTGCCACCGACTCGGCAATGCAATCCGCGAATGTCAATGCAACGTGTGTGAACATCTCGTCTTTTAAACATTTTATTATATTTGAAACGTCATCTCTATACCTACTTACTTTGTGGTGGAAGTTACTTTAATTCAACTTAATATAAGCACTTAAGATACTTATGAAGCGTTTTATTTTAGACTAGCTTGTGCCCGCGTCTGCGTAAAATTAATTGAATTAATTGTTTTGTCGTGCGTGCCAAATTAACAGCGCTATATCCGCAGTAAAAGATTAACTTTTATGATTACACAAATTCATGTGTCCTAAAAAACTTACATCGATTTTATTTAAAAAAATCACAGATGTTCAAAGGCTGTTGACATTAATTTAACAGCCTTTGAACATCTTGAAACATCATAACATTTAGGTTTATTTAAATATTTTCTACCCCCTTTCACCTCGTCATACGATGAGTTTCAATAAAATACGAAACACGTCTTCTATAAATTCTGTTATAACTCATTTTTTTTAAATGTTAGTTGTACCCTTTTTTGTTACGTCGGCAGCATTATTTTAGGTACAGATAGCGCGCGAGTTGAATGCAGAGCTCAGGAATGTGATAGTGCTGTGACCTTATTAGAATTAATGATGACAATATGTCGATAAATTTTAAAATCGTTTTAAGATTAACATTTTAAGTTTAGAAAAAAACAAGAAAATAATTATTTAAAGTGATTGTCAAATTGTTGTTCTGCCTTTCTTCAATACACATGTCTAGAACATTTTTCGTCATTTCGCGTGCTTGGCGATGAATAAAAACTCGTTTTTTTTGTAACAGAACTTGCTGAACGGATCAGTCATTATTAAAAACGAAAATAACACGCGGGTGCAACTTGAATATTAACGCGATAACACAGTAAACGTATGATAGCTGTCAACAAGGACAGCACAGCACTACACTGCAAACGTGCGAGGCGCGGCGTGCGGACGGCGGGGGGAGATGCTCCCGCCCTTCGTCTCAGGGCCCGACTGCATTCAACTCGCGTGCTATCTGTATAGTATAAGATCCCGGTATACAACGACCTTCACAATGGTTACCTAACAAATTTCAGTCCAGGATACGATTAATTAATAATAAAAAAAATTTTTTTTAAACATTTCACCTGTTCGATTATTGCCAGATATAAACAGGTAAATCGACACTTATAGCATTAGGCACCGGTCTGATTATTGAATGAACATTAAATGAAAATAAAGATCATTTATTATGAACACGGTGATATAGGGTTGCCTGCGAAAAATCAGTCCCGTATTGCGGTTGTCGAATTTAGAAAATTGAAATATTGCTGCGAGTGAATATGTACGAGTGAGAGGTCCCAAACAACCATCCTATGCGAAAGAAGAGGACACAGCATAGCATGGGCATCATACCTTCGATTGGTATAGAATTTGTTTAATAATAATCAAACCGGTGAAATATTAAAAAAAAAATTTTTTTAATTATTAATTAAATCGTATCCTGGACTGAAATTTGTTAGGCAACCCATAGGAAATATATTTATTGACATATTAAATTGAATATTATAAAATACGTTTCATCAAATAAACATCTCGGTGAAGGTCGTTGTATACCGGGATCCTAATTTTAAACATATTGTTTTTTTAATCTGTGAAAAATATATGTCATAGTTAGATAAACTTTATTGATTATTTTATGGTTCAAAACACGATATTTGTAACTTCACTCGATCGTAAAAAAATCACGAAGATAAGAAGATTTTGATTATTTTTCTGGCTTTACTTAAAGATTATCAGTTTTTTGGTAAAAAATTACATGGATAAATAGTTTACGACATTTAGAAGTATATTCAACGGTTTCTTATACTGTTTATACATAAAATTCTCATGTCACAGTTTTGTAGGTACCCTTTCCAATCGATTATTTAACTTTTGACAGAACAAGGACATAAAATTTTGTAATTATTTTTGATACAATGTAAGTACTACAGGGAATAATGTACTTCATAAACGGGCTCCGCCCACTTAGAGATGTGTAATTCGTAATTAATGACTACAGACTATAAAACTGTATTGAAATAAATCGATTATCGATTATATTAATAAAACATGCATCTCTACTACACTACACTTCACCAATCGCTAAAAATATAATAATTGAATTTATTCAAATTAATTACGCAACCAGGACATATCTTGGATAAACTTCCGTTTAGCCCATCCGATCGATCTGAATTTTGGTACACACATTGAAGGGATTTTTGTGTTAAATTTAGACTTCTGACACTGACCCTTGCTCCGCTTCGCTTCGCTCGGGGAAAAAAATTGTCCTATAACTTTAATTTGAAAGATTTTTCTCTAAAATCTGTATTTATCGCAATACATGCGAAAAACGAACGAACAAAATATAATTTGCGGGTATTGTGAGTATGATATTCTTAATCAGCGGGTCAAAATCCTTATGTGTACCAAAATTCAGATCGATCGGAGGTATGGGCTAAACGGAAGTTCACCCCATATCTTAATCGATCTTTAATTAGGCTCTTAAATAGGTAAGTAATTATTTAACGACAGAAACGAAGTACGAATTAGAAACTGATGACTCCAGTTGCACTTTGGTTTTGGTAAAATGACAAGACTATGTGGTTTTATTGAATTTATACAATTATTTATTTTAAAAGATGTATTTATACAGTGTGCTTTGAATGAAATAAACTTACCCCAAGGCACTATACGGGGACTACGCAGTTACTCCGATAACTACAAATCTTTTCTTGGAATACCCTACGCATCTGTAATTGAAAGGTTTCAGGTATATATACATTAAATATTGTTGTAGCGATTTGTTAATTATGCTAAATTATGAGTGCATTCACAATAAAACTGTATATACCGTACCTATAGGCCTCGTAACGTAAGTTATGATTTCCCCTTGGTAGGTACCACAATTCAAATAGATAGGTAAAAGATATTTAATGATATTTATTTTGAAACTACTTTCTCATTAAGTTTTCACGAGTAGGTCCATAATTAAAAGAAATAATGTTACCATATTAATAAAAGTTAAAGAATACCATATATTTTGTAAACTTAATGCCTTTGTTTAACGTGACAAGTTTTAAAAAGAATTTTATTCATCAGGAGCCTGGCCCGCCTCCTCAGTGGAACAAAACATTTAACGCTGTACGCGGTTCAACTAAATGCAAACAAATAGACAGTAATTCCAATATACCAGTCGGTCAGGAAGACTGCCTAGTCCTCAACGTGTTCTCACCTATTACTTCTAATAAACAACTACTTCCGGTCCTGATTTTTATTCATGGAGGAGGATTTTCGGATGGTAGCAACAGTGATCTTAAATACCATCCAAGATATCTTTTGAAGAAAGAAATAATTGTTGTAACTATAAATTATAGACTTGGAGCATTTGGATTTCTATGCCTGCAAACTCCTAAAGCCCCCGGCAATGCTGGCCTTAAAGATCAAGTAGCTGCTTTGCGTTGGGTAAAAAGTAATATTGAGTATTTTGGAGGAGATCCGAATAAAATTACACTATATGGACAAAGCGTTGGTGCAGCCTCAGTTACTTACATGCTCACGTCTGCAGAAACTGAAGGATTATTTCAAAACGTGGTCATAGCTAGCGGTTCATTGCTGGTACCATATGCATTTGACAATGATCCCATTGGAACTGCTTTCCGCATTGCTCGTAGAATGGGCTATTCAACAAATGATCCTGATAAACTCCTTCAATTCTATCAAAATGCATCAGCGGATGAAATACTTAAAGCCTCAAATTTCGATGATAAAAACGACCCCATAGCGCCATATGTTTTCAGGCCATGTGTAGACAAGTCCGAAGGTTCTTTGGTAATAGCTGGCCCGAGAGAAATTATAAATTCAAACTTGTTACAAAAAAATGTTACCGTTGTAATTGGTTACAATAATATGGAAGGCATTAAGTGGGCTGAGCGATTTGATTCCAAGGGTCTTGATAGACTTAACAAAAACTTTTCTTCGATTATTCCATATAATATTATGTTTCGCAATGAAGAGGAAAAATCGACGTTTGTAGCCGAAGTCAAAGAATTTTATTTTAAAAATGAAACAATCGGACGAAATAGCTACAACCCCTTGATCGATTACCTTTCCGATTCAATTATAATGTACCCATTAGCCGCTATGACAAGATATTTTCTGCGCACAAATATATCTGTTTATAATTATTATTTTCGATATAACTCAAACAGGAATCTTCTTAAGAAAACGACATCGTTGGCTTCGAAACCAGGTTCTACCCACGGCGATGATTTGTTTTATATCTTTGATCCATTAGTATATCGCCCGCTTCCTCCCACAAAAAATGATGCAATAGTCATTGATACGATGACTAGCTCGTGGTCAAATGTAACGATAATCGGGTACGTACATCATGGTATGATTTCCCATTTTTTTTGACATCCTTCCTATATACTATTGTTTCCATAATTCTTCCTATATATCTTAACTGTCTAATATCCTTGTTTCGTCTTATTCCTTTTTAGTCAGTAGTCCTAATTATTTATGATATTTTTTCAATCATATTTCCTTCTTCATACGTCTTTCCTTTTTGCCTTGTTTATCCGTTTGTTAATATTTTATGAGGTTGTGTAGGATCTTCTTAATTGTTTTTTTGTTTTAGTAATCCTTCGACTGACAAGATTCAATGGGTACCAAGTGAAAGAAACAATTTGCAGTTTTTATCTATAGATAAGAAAATTGAAATGATTTCTTTACCAAATAGAGAACGCTTACTTTTCTGGAAAGCTATCTACGCAAAATATCAATCTTATTAACTTTTATAAAAGTACTAATAAGCCTTGTCCTAATTGGCTGACTTAAGCAACCGACCAACCAACAACACGATAAAATTATAACACAGGGCTTTGTATGGAGCTGTCCTAATTGGGTTTTTGAATTATTTTTTTTTTGAGAAACGAAAAGAAAAATAAATCATCAGCTGATTATAAAGTGATGAGTTATAAATATGCTTGTAATACGAATATGACAGAAATACTTTTTTCTTCTACGAGGCCGGGACTAAATGATTGACGAGCAATGCAAAAATGAGCAAGACCAAAAGAACTATACGTGTGTAGTTCAATTTAATGAAAATTCCATACTATACAGAATGTTCGAAAAATTGTTTTTAATTTTTAATTAAATAGATAGGTTTCTATAATTTTTTTATTTCATTACAATCTGTCGGAACGTATAAACTAAACAGTTGAAGATGAACATGTAGTTTGTGAATACGCGACTAGGGGCGCTATTGTAAATATGTATTGGTCGTGTTATACTTTTGTAGCAACAGTACCCAAAATCTTTGTAAACTGTTTACACTGTTTTTTACTTTATGATTATATCTTTACGATTCAACTCAATCCTTTTCCTAATATCCAACAAAATCAACTCAAAGAATGCCAAATAATATACCTATAAGATTTATATATTGATAAAGATACGCAATATTGTACTACGTAAAATACTATTAAATTGTTGTTTTATTACAAAATATTTTCTTTAATTTTATTGTTGAATCTACATGTTAGTTGATATTCAATTCAAATAAAATATCAACTCATAATACTCAGCGAGTGTGAGATAGGCAAATAGATGTTTTGGAATACCATGTGCAGTCGACGTCAGTGGAACGTCACGTAGAAATCAACTGTGACAGGCACACATTCACACACGTACGCACGAACACTATCATACCGTGTACGTATACAAAACACACAATCAAGGATTGTGGCAAAGATCCAGCAATCATTATATACAATCATTCAAAATCAATTAAGTCGAAATTCGCGCAAAATGACAAATTTGATTATCATCTGACTCTTTGACATAAAATTAATTTTAATATCAAAAACGTCCTAAGTGCAACATGCATGCTTGAGAAGAAAAGGAATTGATGCCATTCTAAAATTAAAAAAAAATCGGCTGAATAGCTCAAGGTATCATATTGTCGATTGTACGTAAGTTCTTTTTATTTCGATGTATGCAGGGTGATGCTTCAGAGTCAACTATTTGTGATTCTTCAAGATCTTTTGATTAAGTCAACGATATTACTCTTCAAATCTTCATTGCGTAGGTATCTGATCTGAAAACCAAAAGTAACATATTTCCTATTAAGACAAGAATTACATATAATATAATAATAAAATAGTATTGCTATCCAAAGGGAGAATGCAGCCAGCATCTTGGGTACCCTGCAGCAGAACAGTGGTTTGGACTCATTATTGTATTTATAAAATTTTATTTTTATTTATTTTTATTCTATTCCTTTTTTTGTTATAAGTTATGTAAATAGTTATATAAATAAAGTAGATGACGGAACAAAAAAGAATTACATAATTATTGTAGCATTTTGAGACCAATTTTGTGTACAACTAAACTGAAACAAATTAATAAATGCAATGATTATGCGTTTGCATCCACAATAAAATCGATGAATAATAATATCAAAATGTGTTGGGTGATAAATTTGACGGCGCTTCCATAAATCATAGTGAACGCAAATGAATTTAATGAATGACATTCAGTGTGACCATCTCAAAAACGGCGAATCTGCCACACACGGACCCAAAAATCTGCCAAAATCTGCCACACTCGACGTTTAAAAATGCCAAAAATATGCCAACATGAAAATAAAAAAAAACGTGCATATTTTCATAATTTTTTTTAATCAACATTATAACTACGCTAAAAGTACAAAAAAACAATACACCTAATCAACATTGGCTTCAAAATTTTCGTCTTCACTTTCTTTGTACATGGATTTTAACGATATATTTTTTAACATTTCCTTGCTTGGTTTAAAGGAGACGCAGTCTCCGTGTTCCTTTATTCCCTCTTTTGTAGTAATTATTGCCGAGACATGTTTATTCAAAAACCTGTTCCTTATTTTTGTTTTATTTAGATTGACTTGAGAAAATATCCTTTCGCACGACACATTTGACATCGCCAAACACAAGAGAGCTTTTGCAAAGTTTGCAATATTTGGATATTTTGGACTTCACATACACGCTAAGCGCCGTAAGAGAATGAAATGAAGTAAAAACAAAGATGATTGAAAACTCAATCAAGAAAGGTTATAAGAATATGAACCCTATGACTTATCATTTGCAGCCCACAATCAAATGACAATACCTATGTAAGAACAGATCAAGCGGGGAATCCCCGTGTAATCTGGGCTGGGTATCAAACAAAGGCATAGGTTGCCAGATTGTGAAATAATTTTCTACTAAATATTTTTACATTTACCTTATTTGAATTTTTATTACTTATTTATAATGTCATGTAATTTAAAATTTGCATGATTTTCATTAAAACCTTTGAAATCTGCCAAAATCTGCCACATTTGTAAATCGTCAGCATAATATGCCACAGCTTAAATTTTGGATCCAAATCTGCCAAAATGGCAGAAATCTGCCACAAATGGTCACACTGATGACATTGACGTTTCCCGCTCTGACGCAACTCCGGGCGCTAGTGTACAAAAGCGCGCGAAAGGGCGCTAAAAATAAGAAATTCGGTGGTGTCGTGCGAGTGCATTACGTGTTTGGTGGAGTGTCAATGATTTTGTGTGATTAGTTCATTGTTACTATTGTTTGACTATTAGTCAGTGATTCTATCGTTTGTAATAGAAGGCTACTTTTTATTCTCCTCGCCCGATCTACCTACGCCTTCCCAATGATATCTACCGTGAATTATAATATTGAGTCACAGGAAAATAGTGATAGACACTGATAACGGCCCTGTGCCTTTAAATTTTTATCACTATGACTAATGACAGAAAGCAGTGTTGCCATACGAAGAATTCAAACTAAATGACGGGACACGACTCGCTTGCCAGACTCTAGAAACGTGTCATGTTATCTTTTGGCAACTATTTTGAAAATTTTATTCGTTGTTCGATTGCGCGACTAAGGTCAACTCGCGCGCGTACTTTTTCACTTGTGAGACACTAACTTCATAACATGCACGTTTCTACGTTATACTAGCGTTTTTATACAAACAAGGCAACATGAATACCATCATTCAGTGTCCACAAGAATCCACAATTTTGGGTTAATGACTAAGTTCATGGATTTCTCCAAAGTAAATGATGTCTGGGGCACCTCTATTATGAGCTAACTAAAATTTTATGTGAGTATTTGTGAGGTAAGAAAGCAACTTTTTACAGGTATTCCAAAGCGTTTTTAAAAAAAAGGTTAAATCGCTCCACCCTAGTGTACACTTAGCTCAATTCATTTGAAACAATTAGAAAATATTCAACAAAGAGAACTAATGCAAAACTGACAAAATGGCCAAATTTGATTACTTACCGATGAAAGCTTATGATTTCCACATCATTTTCTTTGCGGGACGAATGTGATTTATATCCCACTACAATGCAGGAAATGATTTAATATTTAAGCTTTGCGATTTTCACTGTAGCACTGATAATTTAGCACTGTTTTTATAAAAACACGTAAAAACCGGAGCACCTCAACGCACAAGCGCGCTTATGCACTATACGAAAAAATGTGATGGTCCAAGATCCGAACCTAAGTCAATCTGCAACGGGCTGATAATAGAATAAAACTTATTTTATAATAAATTTAGTGTATTAAAAAATATCTAAGGTACTAAAAATGGGTTTTCCAAAAAAATCATGGACAGAATATTTTTAAATTTAAATTTAAATCTTTGAAATTATAGGACCGAATTTTTTGCAGACAACCCTATATCAACATGTTGGCAATAAAACAGCGCTTATGCCGATATAAAAAAAATCTATTATCTTAAAATAAGTCCTCTTCTATGGCAAGGGATGGTTGGTTGACCATCATCATTGGTTGGTTGGATGATGGGACTCCTCTCACTCGCACATTTTCACTCGCAGCAATATTTCAATTTTCTAAATTCGACAACCGCAATTCGGGTCTGATTTTTCGCAGGCAATCCTATATAGTAACCGTCATGAGTCGTGAGCACAGATTATCAGTGGTAGGGATATTGTACACTTTCGGAAAAACATGGACGACGCACACTGACGAACTGACGTTTGTCGAACCAATCATATGCACCGCAGTGCAGTCAATGTCAAACCGACCAATGAAAGTTCTGCTCACCACTAGTGACGGCAACTATACCACCGTGTTCATAATAAAATGATCTTTATTTTCATTTAATTTAAATTTTCATTCAATAATCAGACCGGTGCAAAATGCTATTAGTATCGATTTACCTGTTATACCTGGCAACCTGAGGGTTGTGACAGGACAGGGTTGTTCTATGGGCATCATACCTTCGATTGGTATAGAATTTATTTAATAATCAAACCGGTGAAATGTTTAAAAAAAATTTTTTTAATTATAAATTAATCGTATCCCGGACTGAAATTTGTTAGGCAACCCATATGTCAGTCAGTAAACCCATTAATGACCCACTACAGGGTCGGGTCTCCTCTCACAGTGAGAGGGATGTAGGCCTTAGGCCACCACGCTGGCCTACTGCGGGTTGGTGGACTTCACATGCCTTTGAGAACATTTTTTTTGTGAACTCTCAGGCATGCAGGTTTCCTCACGATGTTTTCCTTCACCGTAACAGCAGGTGATATTTAATTTTATAAATCGCACATAACTTTTATTACAAAGTCATTGGTGCGTGCCACTGGGATTCGAACCCGGACCCCTAGATTCGAGGTCGAATTCTAAGCCACTGGGCTATCACCGCTATAGGCAACCCATATGCAATATATTTATTGAGATATTAAATTGACTATAAATTACGTTTCATCAAATAAACAACTCGGTGAAGGTCGTTGTATACCTACAAAGATCTTAGACTAATAGTGAAAGTAACTGGCTGAACTGGCATCGACATACCTGTTTATACCTGCAACCTAATGGTTCGTCCAGAAATCATGGACAACCCTACGTCGGCATATTCTATTATGTTTTTTACTTTAAGAACGCGCGCACACAGGAAGCGGTCAGGAGTTCTGAGTTCCAAGTTCCGCGTTCGGCGTTCATTAGAATGTACTGAGTCTATAACAACACCGCACATAGCGGGCGGTCAGACCGCGGCGGTCAAAGCGGAACGTCGCGTTCTAAGAGTTGTTTTCCCGCCGAGACAGAAAACGCCAGAACGCCGCGATGTTTGAGGTTGCAAACACGTAAAAGTTAATTGAATTGGTTAGGGAAAGGAGTTTATTATATGATTTAAGTGATGTAGACTATAAAAACCGCGACAAAAAAGCCGAAAAAATTGCCACAGAACTGCCACTTTTGATGAAACAGTTCCTGCAGATAGTACTAGGTTTTCAATATCAGGTTTTATGATGTTATACAATTCATTAAAACTATTAATCAAGATTCGAAAATAAATATAGAATCGTTGTTCATCTCTGACAAATACTACTGAATTCGCCTTATTCTTATCACGTTATGTTAATTGGGTGCACCCAATACTTCCTTTTCTTTTAGAAGCTGCTAGGCACAATAATTCGTCATCGAATGATGAACTTTCTAGTGACATGTTGCATGTTGTGCAAAGACCCAAACGAAACTAGAACGCGAGAATTTCGACTCTTCGGAACTCTTGAGCGGTCAACGGTCACTAGAACTCTAACCGCTCTGTGTGTGCGCTCGTGCTAAGTTCTAAATTTTTTTATTATCTTGATCTTGCAACATTAAAAAAATATTTAAAATAGTCTGTCCAAGATTTTTTTGGACAACCCATTTTTAATACCTATATTTTCTAAATATACTAAATTTATGATAAAATAAAATTTTATTCTATTATCAGCCCGTTGCAGATTGATTTAGATTCGGATCTTCGACTTTGATGAACAAAGTCATGGACGATAATCAGAGATATAGTAACTTTTAAATTTTGGTACCATAAAGGTAGCAAAGGTCATGTAAAAGGTATTCAAATTGACGTTTGCTTTGAGACATTTTAGGGTCTGCGCAGCACACCACACCACAACCACGTGACAAAATGCAGTCAGTTTATGATCTCATATGAATAGCACCATGAAGAATAGCACACGTCGGTAAATGTCGGCCGTGTAAATGGAAGTGTCAGTTTTCATACTATTTGACACCCGACCACGTGGTGTGGTTGCGGTTGTGGTACGTCTGCGCAGACCCTTACATTCTGAGCAACCAACATCCTTCTCTTTCTAACGCTGTTGTAAGTGCATAAGAAGACGAATACGAATATATTAGTTTAAATTTTTGGCATTTATGCTTTAGTTATTGTTCTGAGGTAAGTACCAATGTGGTATTTGGCATTTGACAGATATAGACTATAATGTCATGACATGACATAGAATTTTTTTTAAATACAACCACTAAGCAGTGCAGATAGGATTCCACTAGATTTAAAATACTAACATTTTTAAGAATAATTTAATTAAATGTGCACATTATTGCAAAAGTCTTAGCTTATTTGTATTAGCAAGTATTTACTGAACACAATTTTTATGGCAAAAGTGTGTGTATACCAATATTTTATGATTTTTAATTAATGATTTTATTCAATGCAACAACTATATAATATGCAGGTTAAAAGGGTAATATATAAAATAAAACATAAAAAGCGTAATATATTAAAAAAACCACATTTAGTTCGGTTATGTTGCTTTTTACTATCAATTTTTGATGTATGTGTACAGTATGAAATCGAGGAAAATAAAGGAATATGTAATGTTTCTTATTATATATTCTACATCGCAGTACTCATTATGAACAAACATTGCTTTCCATAAAGTAGTTCTACTCATTCATATTTTTTTGTTCGCTCACTCATTATTGGTTAAGATTCTTGCTTGAGAGCATGTTTCTTCAATACATAAGATAGAACAAAAATTAGCTATATAAATCCAATCAATTTAAATGAAATATACTAGATTAAGAAACCATTGCATCCATCGTCTGCAGAATATCTGCAAATACTGCATAAAATCTAACTGTACAGACACGTAATGTAAACGCATCAAGGAAACTCCATCGGAATCCTCATGATATTTATTACCAAGGTCTCGCTTACAGATGCATAGAAACGAACAATATTCTCACAGCGTACCATAATAATGCTGAAAAAACCTAAAATTCACATACTGAAAGTCTAAAAATATATTATATAATAGATTTCAAATGTCTATACATAGATTGAGTGTTCACTACACGCTTATAACGAGCGTCGCGCGTCGAGCGCCGATCGCGTCATAACGTTACAATATTTATTATTTACGTCAAGTCGAGCGGCGCCGGCCGTACACACGGCGGTCGTCGAGTCGCGGATACGTCGCTACTCGTAACCATACCGGGGACTAGACACATATCCGAGAGTACCGGTCGCTCGCCAATGAGCGACGACGCGACTCGCTACTGCGTTAAGATTAGAGTTCGTAACGAAAGTAAAATTACATATAATATAATTATCATATATAAATCGGAGCGGGGGCTCAGACGAAGACTTTGGCGAGGCCGTCGGCGCCGGCGCTTGCGATGTAGGGCCGCAGCGGGTGGAAGGCGACGTCGAGGATGCTCTCGTCGAACTTCTTGCGGTGCGCCGTGATCTCCTGCACGCAGGTCTTGGTGTCGAGGTTCCAGAGGCGCACGGAGCAGTCGTGCGAGCCCGACAGCAGGAACAGCCCGTTGGGGTCCAGCGCCAGCCCCGTGACCGCATCCAGGTGCGCCACCATGGCGTGCGCGCAGCGGCCCGACACCGCGTCCCAGAAGCGGATGTGGCGGTCCTCGTGCGCCGTCACCAGCAGCGGCAGCGTAGGGTGCGAGCGCACGCGGTTGGCCGGGCTGTCGCACGACACGCGCAGCACCGCCTGCGTAATGTAATACACGTACATTACACATCAACATTATCACATATCAGCCAAAGTGTGAACATTACTAAGGACATATGTACTATGTTATATGTGGTTGTTAATGAAATGGCTGGTGGATTAGGTAACAGGCTAGAAGGACTGCACTGCCTAATAGGTGTGACGACAGTATCAAAGAATCGGCGATTTAATCATTTTAGGGCAATCTACATACTAAAAAAATTCAAATCAGTGGTTTAGTTTTGTTTAAAATAATAAGATTATTAATAGTATAAAATCCCGGTATACAGCAACCTTCACCGAGATGTTTATTTGATGACACGTATTTTATATTCAATTTAATTTGTCAATAAATATACCTGTACCATGATGTCAGAGATAAGGGTTGCGAACCTTGGCTTTCGACCCCTGCCTTGGAAATATGTACGGCGTTCATGGATAAAGTATCTATACAAAAGGAATTACACATAATCCCGTACAGTAATAAATGACCTATAGGTCCTATAGGACATTGGGACCTTTTTTCATGGGCTTTTAGTCTACAAGTTTGAACCTTATTTTAACTGATTTTCTCATATTATTTCCATAAAAAGGACTATAATTCTAATTTATCTAGTTTAATTAAGCTCTGAAAATATAGGCAAATATCACATTTTCAAATCCTATGAAGAAAAAACTTGCTTTTCCTCATATTTCCTTTGTCTACTGTTAAAGCTTTAACCAGCACATAACATTACTTCTTCAATAACAATCACTTCACTATAGTCTTTTTAGTTAAGTCAAGAATGAATTCGCTAAGTTACACGTTAAGTATGAAAGTTAATATGGCAGCCTAATTGGGTATTTAAAAAAAAAATATTGATTTTTTTTAATGTATTTTAAAACTTTATTATTAATAATAGGTATTGATATTCAATGTTGTAGATGTTTGTAACGAATAAACTCAAAAACTACTGGGCCGATTTCAAAAATTCTTTCACCATTGGAAAGCTACATTCAGCCTGAGTAACATAGGCTATTAAATAAAAATTTAAAAAAATAAAAAATTCATTGGCAGAGCGAAGCCTGCTGGGTCAGCTAGTTAATTATAAACAATTAAAAATTGGTGAAATTTAAATAAAGATCGCGTGACTATAAACGCGCCATGATTGGTCAACAGTACAGCGTTTACGGCTATTACACGTGAGTTGACTAGACATTAGACATTACATAGTTTGTCATCTTGGGGAACATTTTTCTATCAACTGCAATGAGTGAAAAATAACATTATGACGTCACGTTTGTTCGGAAGTTGTCGGCGTGTCTTCGGAACTAGATTCAAAACTTAATTTTTATTCTGAAATAACTTTTGAATTATTGCGACGAAAAAAATAAAATAAAAATAGTTTTGTTATAAAACTGATCTTTTCATTTATCACAAAAAAATGTCAAATACCCAATTGGTTTGACTGAAATAATAAAGCAGCCATGTTATGTCTCATGTAAACCCAGTGACATATGGACTCAAAGTTATATAATTTCTCTAATAGTCTAAGAGCCAGTGAACAGCTACCTATATGTGTTTGCAGACCTGGGTTTTTGTACACTGAGGCCTCTATACCTACCGTACATGAGTTGGGGACTCACTAAGCCCAAAGTGGTGGACACGGCGCGCGCTCAAGTAAGACCGGTATCGATTTTTGGCAAATTTTAAATGTATTTGACCACATCTGCCCTTTTGATATTTGACTCTTAGACCATAAGGGTCGAACACAGAAAAAACGACACCGAAGGCCCGTGACTGCGCGGACACCATCCGTTTGCAGGTACATGCAAAAACAAATATATATGACCCCCAGGCTGCTCTTACGATATATATGAGATACGTAAGCTCGTATTCTACACCCGAACTAACCTGCGAGGTGTCGAGATCGTAGAGCAGCAGCGTGCCGTCCCGGTAGACGACGGCGGCGCGCGTGGCGGCGTCCGCGAAGTCGGCGGCGGCGGGCGCGGCGGGCGCCAGGGGAGTCGCGGGCGCCTCGTCGCGCAGCGTGCACAGCAGCGGGCGCGCGGCGCGGGGCGCCCACAGCCGCGCCGTGCCGTCCGCCGACGCCGACAGCAGCCGCCCGTGCTGCGACGCGAGCGACCACACCGCATCAGTGTGATCGCGCAGCACTGGACCCTGGAATCAATGTTACATACTAGTTACATACTTGAAATGAAACAGTACGTATGAACATCATTTTTCCAAGTTCCAATAACCAGTTTCAGTTATATACTATACTGGTTTGGATACCAGGTAATATCTGTTTTTTCAAAACAATTAATAAGATTA
The DNA here is from genome assembly GCA_905147235.1 of Erynnis tages. NCBI lineage: Eukaryota > Metazoa > Arthropoda > Insecta > Lepidoptera > Hesperiidae > Erynnis > Erynnis tages. The sequence goes on along the minus strand of LR990078.1, from coordinate 7,372,916 downwards.
TTTCCATACCAGGTGGTATATAGTCATCTCTTCTTTTAGCATACCGCAAAAATTTCAGTATATAAAACACAAGTCTAGATGAAGCAATATATTGTTTATTCTTCCGTCAAATACTACATGAAATAAAGATTTTCACTATTATTTTCAACATATAGTACAATCATTTGGTATTTTTACTTAGAAAGTTTTCCGGGAGTTTTGAAAATTGGCAATTTTCAAGATTTTGACGTGCTTAAACTGCTTTTAGGCGCCATTTTTCCAATATGGCGGCGAGCGGCAAACATACGAGGTCGCAAAGTTGAAAATCGGTAAGAACACGTCAAAATCTATAAAATTGCCAATTTTCAAAACTCCCGGAAAACTTTCCAGGTAAACCCCCTTTTTGCGACCAAATGATCGGACTAATAGGTCAATTAGACTATCGTGTATCCCACCTCCCCGTGCAAATAATGTCGGTGTTACAATTGCACATTGGAATGTAACTATCGTTGACGAAACGATAAAGGAAACGAAATACTACCTGCACGGTGGGGTCGTATGGGTCATAGGGGTCGGCGGTGGGCGGGGGCAGGTTCCACACGCGGATGGTGCCGTCCAGTCCGCCGGAGAAGCACTCCTCGGAGCGCGGCGCGCCCATCGCGAGGCAGAGCACGGGCGCGGTGTGCGCGCGGAACGTGTACAGCGGCTCCACGTCCAGGCCGGCCGACTTCTTGGCGGGCACCGTGCGCTGCAGGTTCCACAGCTTCAACGTGTGGTCCTCTGACGCGGTCACCAAAGCAGCTTCCGTCGGGTGGAACGCGAGCGCTCGAACCTACAACGACAACAATATTTACATGAGTACAACAAAGCCTTCTCTCTCCAGCCGACATTGGTCCACTGCTGGACATAGGCCTCTCCCAAGGCGCGCCACTGAGCCCGATCTTCGGCTCTCCTCATTCAGTTACTTCCCGCCGCCTGACGCAGAGCCACGGTCTCCACTCTTACTTCTCTAACTACAACAAACCCTTATCCAAACTAAACGTAAAAAATACTGTAAGGCGATTAACACACTGCCCCGCATCACGCAGCGTAGTGCAGGGGTGCGCGTCCATTTATATAGAAAACGTGCGCACAGCAGATGCGTTTTCTGTGTGATGGACTGTACTTGTTTTTTATAAATATGGAAATACTTACATACAACGCTAGATCACGCATTCCCGCGCTAATAACCTAAACCAGTACCTTACTGAACTCAACATAAAGGCTTGTCTAAACAAACACAAAAAAAACGAAATGGCTGCAAACGGACAAATAATTCAATGACATTAGGGATGTAACGATATATTATTTTGCCGATACGATACCGATAATGACTTTTGTATTAAATTATGACATGAATATAATTATTATGAATGACAGTATTATTTATATAGCTCTTAAATGCCTGCCTGCGACGAGTTTTTAAAGGTGGTTGAGACAAATATATATCACACAGTATTAATACGCATCAATCTATATCACACGTTAATACTGTGTAATATAGATTTGTCTCAACCACATGCTGCTATGTCAGTTACGTGTGTGTTCAACTTCCATATATTAATAGATAAATTGTTTTGAATTAAATAGTTTTTTTTTATTTCATTAAAATCAATTCAAAGAGGGTCAAATTAATATGAGGGTAAATTATTTATAACGTTACGCAAATTGTACTAAGTAAAATACTATTAAATTGTTGTTTTATTACAAAATATGTTCTTGAATTGTTAAATCTACCTGTTTCATGTCATTCAATTCAAATAAACATCAAGCTGTATTTCTTTTTAATTAGATTACTCGAGCGCGATATGGGGATATCTTACACCCTATGTTCCCTCATAATTTGAGCCTTGTGGTAAGCAGGTTATGAATTACCATCCCGATGATAACTTTGCTATCGTCTGGCACATAATTGCAACCCGCAAAATAGGTTTGCATTTTTATATGCTTAAACATAATGTAAATTATAACATAATAAAATTGTAGTCTTGTGTTGATAATGAAACATCATTTAAATTTTTTAGCTTTTTAGCTCAACACAAAGGTCCAGCTTAAGAACTATACCAGTGATTGTATATTCAACCCGGTGGTCGAGAATAGTCGAAATACCCTAGTCACTCATTTCAAAATATTTGACAGTTCAAATTACACGTGCACACAAGAAAAATAAACCATACAGTATTAGGTTCCAAAGGAAATATGTGGACAATAAAAAATTTGCAACAGTCTCAAAAAACTTAATAAACAAAAAAACAGTACTCAAACAGTGACTGACCCCATCGAAGTGGGAGCGCAGCGTGTACTTGGCGTTCCATGTCTTGCGGAAGGACTCCTTGTTGGCGCTGGCCACGTCGTACGCCTCGGGCTCGTTGCTGACGGTGAGCTGCGCCAGCTCGCCCAGCGCCAGCGGCTTCTCGTCCGCCTCGCCCGCGCCGCCCGCACCGCCCGCGCTGCTCACTCCGCCCACTCCGCCCACTCCGACCACTCCACCCACGTTCCCGCCGGGAAATTTCACTACGAACGAAGCTCATTATCTCAAACTCCTCTTTCTACTCTAGGTACTGTAGTACAGTACAGTATTGTAATGTTTACACCTACGTCTTTATACAATAGCGACATAGGGATAAAAATTAAACAATCAATATACAAGTTGAATTTTACAAGTGTGCGTGGATGTGGAAATCCGAAACTATGAGGAATAGCGAAAAATGCCAAAAGGAGTCTGGGGACCGATTTCGATGAAAACTAAAACTGCATTTATATTACATATTTTGAGAAATCGATATGCCCAGCCAGGAACCGAACGAAAGGATTTGAAAAAAAAATCACACATGTATTATTACACCATTCGATAAGTAGTGTCACTAATAAGGAACGAATTCTGGAAAGTAATGACATACTGATAGAGCTCATTTTTAACAAAATGTGTTTTTTTTAAATGAGCGTAGCGTAGTTGTATTACCAAGCGTTTAATATGATTTTCATTGTTACCAATTTACAGCTGGATTCGACGTCTCAAGGATTGTGTTGCGTTCAGTTTTACAATCACTCACATTTAGCATTAAAAAGAAGAACAATTAAGAACATATAGTGTATAAGTGTAAGCGGTGATAGTCCAGTGGCTTAGAATTCGACCTCGAATCGAGGGGTCCGGGTTCGAATCCCAGTGGCACGCACCAATGACTTTGTAAAAAAGTTATGTGCGATTTATAAAATTAAATATCACCTGCTGTTACGGTGAAGGAAAACATCGTGAGGAAACCTGCATGCCTGAGAGTTCACAAAAAAAATGTTCTCAAAGGCATGTGAAGTCCACCAACCCGCAGTAGGCCAGCGTGGTGGACTAAGGCCTGCATCCTTCTCGTTGTGAGAGGAGACCCGACCCTGTAGTGGGTCATTAATGGGTTACTGACAATAGTGTATAAGTATAAAGTAGTGTTGATGAGGATTCCTCTTCCTCTTAATGAGGAAGTTACGCATTTTTTGGTACTTTCACATCCTCTTCCGCTTCCTCTTAGGGAAAGTTGAAAAATTCCTCACCCTCTTCCGCTTCCTCTTAAATTAAGAGGAATTTATGAGGAATTTTGTGTGACCATGGCCATGGTTCACACGTCAAAGGGAATCACTAGAATTTCCTAGCCAGCCTATTTATTTATAGTTTTTACTCTTTTTTCCTTACTCAAACCGCTCCCCTTCCTCTTCCTCATCCTCTTCCTCATGAATATATCCTCATCATATTACTCAGTGCTTGATATTTCCTCTTCCTCATCCTCATAAATCCTTCCTCATCAACCCTAGTACACAGATAGTAAATAACACAATGAGACGTCGATTCCAGCTAGAAATTGGGAACAAGGATCATAATTTTGATCGATCCAGACTCCTTTCAGTATTTTCCGATATTCCTAATATTTTCTGATTTCCCCATCCACGCACACTTGAAAAATTCACCCCGTATGTAAAAAACAAGCTACTTATTTATTACGCAGTATTTTAGAGCATTTGTTTCCTTCTGTGATTAAATTGTATGTATGCGTTTTCACTACAATACGCGTCATAGTCACGTTTCATCACCACATTGTTTAATGTCAAAAACAACTGTATTACCGTTTATTATTGAAAAAATTGATAAAACACGCGGCTGTCTGATGTACTTCAAATGGACAATGTGAATACAGCTTCCTAATTTACTCTTAATTTGTAAAGCGCTCATAGCTTTTAAGAAAATCATTACGCCACAGGATCCAAAACCTGGACCCCTCGAGTAGGAGGTCGAATTTTTAGCCACGGGGGCACCCAACGTACTTAAGCAGCAATTAATAAAAACTTCCCAATTTTTTTATTTTATTTCATAAATGACAAAAAGTCAAAAAACAATTTCATTTGAATTTTAAATTTGAATTGTTTGTAAAAAGTGACAGATAGATAATTATAATTAATAAATATTTAATTTTATGCAAACATTTTTTTCTTTTGTGAGAAATCTTAACCCTTCCTAAGGGCCCCCAAACAAATCTTTATACGGGGCTCCGCCAAGTAGCGTGCCTGCTTACTGGGCCCGGGCAACCACCGTTAATATTTTTTTCATAATATATAATTATGTAATATATATGCATACATATTCACCGTTAATTTTTTTTATGTATGTCGTACTCAAAAGATCTGGATTTAAAGATTCTGGGTTTATGCACTGCTGTAAATTTTTCTCATCGATTTAAATAAAAATTGAAGAAAAAAAATTAAAGTGACTGTGACCTTTAATTTTACACATGACATACACTCACCAACGGGATAGTCGTCGCCTTGGCCGCCACCGTCCGCCTCACTCTCGGTTAGCAAATTCAACTCGTTTAACACCTCCTCAGCTTCATGGTCTACTTCCTCGCCTTTTGACAAAAAATCAATTATTACAGTTAGTAATCTTAATCGAACGCCCATTAATGAACTTGTTGGAAATGCTAACATTGTTACTTAATATAGTTAGTTTCTAAGATTTGGAGATATACGAAAGAATTTTACCGCATACACACCCCAACCGCTATGAGCTGTTAGATGTGGTTGAGACAAATCTGTATACAGTATACGTCTTAGTACTATACCCTTTCCAATCGTTTAACTTTTGACAGCTAATACTTAATCAAATAGACCTATTACCGATTCGATTTCTTTTATCGATCGATTTTATTCATGAAGAAGTTTTAATCGATTTAACACATGTTGCATTCGACAATAAAAGTTATCTGTCCAAGAATTGATAATAATAATCAATATTACTGAGAACTCAAGTGATGATGATTCCTGGTCATACGAAGAAGACGATTCTTTATAATTAAAAATAGTATTACAGTACCTCTTTTGGTTGTTTTATTTGAACCAACTACAGTAAGTCTAAACGATTATTTTAGATTCATTAATTTGCAGCGAATACATTCGATCCCATTACTCTGCACCAGTACGATGGAACTGTTTTCATTGCGCAAATTATATATGCACTAAAACAGAGTCCTTTAGGGCATTTTAATGCAAAATAATAAAGGTTTTTACTTGATTTGATACTAAATATAATCACAATAATTTTATTGTATGTTTTAATATAAATTTATATAATCGATAATCGATTTATTTCAATACCGTTTTATAGTTTGTGTTCATTAATTACGAATTACACATCTCTTAGTGGGCGGAGCCCGTCCATGATGTACAGTATTGCCTGTAGTACATTATATATAAAATAATTACGAAACTTTATGTGCATGATCTTTCAAAAGTTAAATAAACGATTGGAAAGGGTATAATACCTACTGTGTGCCAGCTGTGTCGGTTACGTGTGTGTTGAACTTCCATATACAGTATGATTGATAAATTGTTTTGAATTAAATAGATAGGTTCCAATTCCAAAACTTTTTTTATTTCATTAAAATCAATTCAAAGAGGGTCTAATTAATATGAGATAAATAAATAACGATACGCAAAATTGTACTACGTAAAATACCTACCATTCAATATTTGTTTTTTTACAAAATGTTTTCTTGAATTGTAAAATCTACATGTTAATTGTCATTCAATTCAAATAAACATCAAGCTGTATTTTTTTTAAATCGGAAAAACAACACAAAAGTTATCTTTGTCGGGCTCATAAATTACTCAATGTGTGTAACAGAGGCAAATAAATGCGGAGTGGCGTCGATTAGGGGAGGCCCATGTCCAGCAGTAGACTACAGCAGTGGAGTTGGATTCTTCGAGTGACCTCACTCTCGAATTTGGACATACCCATTCGGATCGTTTGTCCTAGGTAAACGTATTCGTCTACAGCTTCGAGAGCAGTGCCGTCAACAACCACCGGCACGGGTGTGACATGGACATTAGACATGATTTTCGTCTTGTCCATGTTCATATTAAGACCCACCCGTTGTGAGGCACGATAGAGGTCGCTGAGCATAATGCTGAGTTCCTCCAGCGACTCCGCCAGGATCACTATGTCATCGGCAGATCGGAGGTGTGAGAGGTGTTCGCCGTTGATGTTAATACCACGTCCTTTCCACTCCATCAGCTTGAACACATCTTCCAGTGCAGCGGTGAAAAGTTTTGGGGAGATGACATCCCCCTGTCGTACGCCGCGCTGCATGTGGATGGGGTTCGTACTGTTGTCGTGTACTCGGACTTTCATGGTGGCGGCATTGTATACACACTTCAACGCCTCGATGTACCGATAATCGATCTGGCATCGCTGAAGAGACTCAAGCACCGCCCAGGTCTCGATAGAATCGAAGGCCTTCTAATAGTCCACATATGCTACGCATAGCGGCAGATTATACTCCTCGGTCGTTTGTATAACCTACCGAAGCGTATGTATGAGGTCCATGGTACTATAGCCTTTTCGGAAACCGGCTTGTTCGGGAGGCTGGAAGTCGTCGAGTCTGCGCGCTAGACGATTAGTAAAGACCCTCGAAAACAGCTTATAGACGAGGTTCAGAAGCGCGATGGGCCTGTAGTTTTTCAGTTGGGTTTTGTCACCATTCTTGTAGACCAGTACCACCACGCTTCTGCTCCACGCCTCCGGGGTACTTCCAGTGCTGATGACGGAATAGGGTATTACGGCCTATGTCAAAAAGCTTTTTATATGAATTCGTAAGTCATAAAAACCCATAAAAAATTGGAAAAAAATATTATGTAAAAAAAGTTCAATTTAAATTTCAAAAATCCCCGCGAAAACACGGTATCGGCCGCCTCGGCGCTGCCGCCATGCTTGTGACGTCACTCGCAGTGTAAACAATACATCTCTGTAAAGGAAGAAAGTTATACTCCATTGTTTACTTACACTGCTAATGACGTCACGCCGATAGCTTTCATGGCGTATAGCGTTTTTGACATTTGAAAAACAGATTAACAAACCTAAATTTTAAAATTGAAATAATAAATGTATACTACATTTTTTAGAAAAGAAATGACCATTTTTTTCTTGCTCTTAACAAAATCTATCAATATTACATAATTTTGGATTTTTCCTTGCATGGTGCGAAATACCCTATTGAACAATTGCTGGAGCGCGACTAGGACGGGTTTGCCGCCCGCTCTCAGCAGCACCGTTGTAATTCCGTCATCCCCCGGAGCTTTGTTGTTTTTAAGCTGTTTGAGTGCCCCCCTAATTTCGTACAGACTGACGTCCGGGATATCTTCGGTATAGTGCCGGGTTAATTTAGCTCGCTGGTCGTTCGCCGCCTTGGGAACGGGAGGAGGTATACAGCTGTCCGTAGTATCTCTCAATTTCCTCAGAACTTCGGGCTTCGACGTAACTATGGTGCCGGAGTCGGTTTTCAACCTCGTCAACTCACTTTGTTCAACCTCCAGATCTCTTGCGAACACTTTTGAGCCTTGGTTCCGCTCGATCGTGTTTTTTACGCGTTTGGTGTTATAAACACGCAAATCGCGTCGCCTACTCCGAGAGATCTGTTTGTTGAGCAGTTTGTATTTCGACATTGAGGTTGGAGACTGCACGCATAGTTCCCGCCTTTCCCTCATAAGACCGAGAGTATGTTCTGAGAGAACTTGAGGTTTACCACCGGAGGGAGCCTTGAAATACTTAGACCCAACCTCGTGGACAGTGTCTACCATCCTGGTGTTGTACTCGTCCACTGAACTGCATGTTTCCAGGCACGCGAAACGATTGCGGAGTTCCAGCTGAAAGGCCTCGGAGTACTGGATCTGGGCAGGTGTTGGTCGGAGCGTAGAATTCATCAGGCGTGACCGTTCCAGCTTGACATTGATATTCAATGTGCCTCTGACCATCCGTTGATCGCTTCCGGTTTTAAACCTGCTCATCACAGAGACATCATTGAATATAATGGCTTGTCTGCCATAATGAAGTCTATCTCACTCTTAACGGAACCATTGAGACTGATCCAAGTCCACTTGCGCTGTGGCTTCTTCTTGAAGGAGTTCATCATATAGAAGTCCTCCTTCTCCAAGAAGTTAGCCAGCAAGTGGCCTCGGTGGTTCCGTTGCCCGACACCAAAGGGCCTCACCTTCAGCTCGTCGCCGTCTCGCGCACCCAGTCTTGCGTTGAAGTCCCCCATCAACACCGTGAAATGGGTCTTGGAGTTACGTATGGCCCTACGTCCTCATACATAACTTCAACCTCATCGTCGGGGTGTGCCGAGGTTGGTGCGTAAACCTGTATGACCTTCAGCGAATACCGCTTGGATATTCTGAGTATAAGGTACGTTGTTGACGAGGGACTTGTGGACGAGAAACCCGACACCAACTTGGGACAGATGTTCGCCCTCCCGGTGATAGAACAAGTTATCGGAGTTTAGGATTATCGTGTCCTCCCCCTGTCTTCGGACTTCGATATACAACCCTAAATTTTCACCCTCCTATCAACAACCCCTTTTTTTAATAGTCATTTTAGTAATTTTATAATTTTTCATCCCGCTCAATAACTTATAGCAAAACAACGTTCAATAATATAATTATAATTCAATTTATAAATGAAAAAACTAGAAAACCTGAAATAAGGCCAAAATAAAAATATTTCTATAGCTTTTGTTATTTTATTTTGTAAAAATGTTACATGCACCCTCGTTAGCCTAGTCGATCTCGACTCTAGCGGGGGGGGCGGCGCTCACGCACACATACACGGTGCGCGGGGACTACCTAAAATAAATTAGCGCGAGACGCTCGGTGCCCTCTTAAGCTATTTATTTTTATTTACAATGACGGGACATAAGTTTTGTGATACAAAATTTAAAGTTTACAAATATTATATGTAACAAAATATCATAAAGTACATTTGTTGAGTGCCGAGAAAAACATCTTTGTGAGATAAAAGAATGAAAACCATCACCAAAGTTCATCTATCTAGGTCATAAAAATACTTAAAAAGTAATTGAATTAAATAAGTAATGCATGAGTCTATTCTATTAAGTGAATAAATAACAGCTTGAATTAGTCCAGTAACATTTATCAGTTTAAATAGTTCCTGTTAGTAATTTTCAAACAGAATTTGCAAGAAAATTATCTGACAGTTTAGGTAAAGACATTTATCTAGTTCTAGCCTCCTTTTGATAAATAATGCTAAGATTTATGGTCTTAACAAAGTCAACAAGTAACTTAACTAACACTAAAATAAGAAACCTAACAGTCGTACCCAGAGACATTCATTAAAGTTAATGGTTCATTATGAAACTAAAGATGACACTTATGTTAATACGTATAAAGACGATTGAATTTGTTTGTTAATGAACATTACGTTAAATGACGTCTCTGAGTGCGGCCGTAAGTCACATTTCTTGTACCTTGCTTGCCAGAAGCGTGGTGCGATTGCTTAGATTCGAGGTCATCGATCTCATCCATGTCCATGTCCTGGTTGGCCAAGAATTCGAAGTTGGCGAACACCGCCGCAGTCTCCTGGACTGACAGCCCCTCTTCGTTATATGCGCCACCCGCCGCTGCACCGCCCTTACGTTGTTGTTCTTTTCCACCTGATTCAAATATCTTTACATTGAAAATTTATATCTTACGAGTATATGTAAAATTCTCATGTCACAGTTTTAGTTGCCATACTCCTCCGAAACGGCTTGACCAATATTTATGAAATTTTATACGCATATTCAGTAGGTCTGAGAATCGGCTAACGTCTATTTTTCATACCCCTAAGTGATAAGGGTTGTCCACACCTAACAGTTTTGTTTTTATTTTATGGACAATTTTTTTTATTTTTATTTTTCAATAATGTGGCATCAAAAAATACATACAAACCTACATTTTCACCCATCTATCAACAACCCCTATTTTTAACGCTTAATAACTTATATCGCAAAACAACGTTTGCGGGGTCAGCTAGTACACAATTTCAATTTATTTACTTATTTATTTTATAACTCAAAACAAGTGCAAGTGGGGTAACTCATAACGTTATATACCAAGGATGTGCGGAAAAGATCAAAAATTATGCAAAAAAGACGACAGAATATAAAATCATAACTGAATATTGAGGACAATAGTAGGATAGAATATCTGAAGAATAAAACACTAATGGGAATCATAGAGGTATTGAAAGTTACGGTAATTTCTATAATAAACATAGTGTACCAAATATTCAGTGTTTCTATTATACTTTTTATCCCATATATATGTAGTTTCTACAGCAAAGAAGTACAGAGCACGCTAATTTTTTATGAATAGGGTATTTCGCACCATGCAAGGGAAAATCCAAAATTATGTAATATTGATCGATTTTTTAAAAGCAAGTGAAAAATGATTATTTCTGTTCTAAAAAATGTAGTATACATTTATTATTTCAATTTTAAAATTCAGGTTTGTTAATCTGTTTTTCAAATGTCAAAAACGCTATACGCCATGAAAGCTATCGGCGTGACGTCATTAGCAGTGTAAATAAACAATGGAGTCTTTGTTGGTCTGTATTTATTATTGATAATTTGCGTTTTCTCAGTTTTCTTGAACATCGCCACAGACAATTCGAAATAATAATATAATTTTATCATGGAAGAAATTTGTGAAATTGAGTGATTAGTGTGAGTGGCGAAATTTTTCGCATGCAATCCTGATTTCTGCTCATCTGAATTGAGGAACGTTAAGACATCTGTGTAAGTACTTTCCCCGCGTTTTAATGCTTGCATTCAGGCACGAGACACCAACGATAAGGACTGTAACTCATTTTGTTTTTGCAAAAATAACTTTCTTCCTTTACTGAGATGTATTGTTTACACTGCGAGTGACGTCACAAGCATGGCGGCAGCGCCGAGAGGGCCGAGACCGTGTTTTCGCGGGGATTTTTGAATTTTAAATTTGAAAAGTTTTTTTTTACATAATGTTTGTTAGCAAAAACTTTTTTCCAATTTTTTTTATTGATTTTTATGACTTACGAATTCTTATAAAAAGCTTTTTGACATAGGCCGTAATACCCTAATGTGTTGATCTTTTAATAAACAAATACGGAGCTTTAGCTGCTTCAATCTTTATACTTCATTAGAAAGTCATTCATCCTCTGTTCTAAAATAAGTTTTATTCATGTCAGTTTTTACACGCTTTATATTGGCTTCACCTGTTTGTTTGTAACCAACTCCTTTGGGCACGATTTTGACCCAATTTAAACGGATTATTCCTATCTGTCCCCTGCAGGTGACAGATAGGAATAAAAAGTTCTAAAATGAATAAATTCAAATTAGAAGACTGACTGTTATCTATGAGTGATTTAACGAAATGTGATTTTTAGAAAAATTGTTGTAATTTTTGTAAATACAGATGATTTTAAACCAAAACAAAACACACTAGTGTTTTATTTAATGAAATGTTGCTTGAAGCGTGTGTCATTACTTTTTACAATTATTTTATTTAATTGGGGACAGATAGGAATAAAAAAGTTTCTATCTATCCCCCAATCGAATTCAATCCCTGCCTTTTCACAAATTTAAACAAACTATCAAATCAGTCCTGTGCCGAAAGGCCTATTATGAAACTAAGGACTATTTAGAAGATAAGAAAGCGTGGGATTGAATAACTTCACTATAGGCTATTTCTATACACTATGTAACAATATTTATTTGTGAGCGGATGGCAATGGGGCGATATTGACACACACGATAGCTGTCACGTGTGTTCCTTTATTGGACCTAGCCATACTGCATTATAGACTAAGTTTTATTTACTTTTAAAAGAGTGCTGGGAGTTTTTTTTCGCCCGCTTTTTTCTCCCAGTCTACGTTTTGCCTGAGGGGCGATCAAAGCGGATGAATGTAGAATGTATAATTTATCTGTATGACTTTCATTAAGTGTGCACAAATTGTACCTAATAATGAATAAAAGCTTTTGAGTTTGAGTTTGAATCAGCGATTGGGTTGAACAGTGAATAGATTTCGATCGGTCACCTCTTCGTTAAATGGGGGACAGATCGAACTTTTTATTCCTATCTGTCACCTGCAGGGGACAGAATCGGGGGACAGATAGGAATAATCCATTAAGCGATGATTGCCCAGTGGCTTAGAATTCGACCTAGAATCGAGGGGTCCGGGTTCGAATCCCAGTGGCACGCACCAATGACTTTGTAAAAAAGTTATGTGCGATTTATAAAATTAAATATCACCTGCTGTTACGGTGAAGGAAAACATCGTGAGGAAACCTGCATGCCTGAGAGTTCATAAAAAAAATGTTCACAAAGGCATGTGAAGTCCACCAACCCATAGTAGGCCAGCGTGGTGGACTAAGGCCTACATCCCTCTCATTGTGAGAGGAGACCCGACCCTGTAGTGGGTCATTAATGGGTTACTGACAATAGTGTATAAGTATAAAGTAGTGTTGATGAGGATGACAAGTGATGTCTTCAACGGAACCCTCATTGCCAACGAGAATCGACTAGCGCACGGGCGGATTAGCGCGACGGGTCCGCAAAACAGGCGGCCGAAGCTGGCCGGTGCTGAAGCCAACCAAAGGATGAAGGTGCCAACATGCACGCATTCACCTTGCAAAAGTTTGCACGATGACGTATGTGCTATTACTGCTACGTACTGTGATACATATAAAACAACCGAGGGACTAATAACGATCGCCTGAGACAAAGGACATAGTTTTGTATAGCTGTCCCATGAGCGACATAAAGTGGTAGTAATCAAATCTTGTTCTTTATAATTAAAATATATAATATTAGTATGCTAACAGTAACAGGGACGGCCGAAATGATAAATAATCATAGATATTATCACGATAATTATCTTAATCTATACTAATATTATAAAGAGGAAACATTTGTATTTTTGTATGTTTGTAACGAATAAACTCAAATACTACTAGGCCGATTTCAAAAATTCTTTCACCATTGGAAAGCTACATTCAGACTGAGTAACATAGGCTATTAAATAAAAAAATAAAAAATTCATTGGCAGAGCGAAGCCTGCTGGGTCAGCTAGTATAATAATAAAACGCTGAATTGTCGTTTTATCCATATCTGAATGCAATTTGCAATAGATGCTTAATTTAACATCGATAAATAAAAAATGAAGGGGATTGAGATCATGGGCAGTTATTATTAATTATCTGTTATAAATCAGTAATTAAATAATGTAAGAATTTTAAACTTTATGTTTATGTTTAAACTTGAAATGCAGTACTTAATTGTAAGAGCATTTAGTAAGCGAATTTTTTGGTTTTATAAACTTTATTACAGCTTAATGCTATACACTGCTGCTTTAAACAGTAAGATTGATAATATTTTAATTATACTTTAAACAGCAATTACATTTCATGAACAAAGCTAATATTAGTACGTAAAGTATTGGTACCTACCTAGTGATATGTCATGTCCTATTTGGTAAACAATCTTAGCATATCTTCTTATTTTATTTGCGATTTAAAAATTACACAGACTCAAAATTACAAAGATTAAAAAATAAACTGTCATTAAAAATAAGTGCCAAGATTGTTTACCAAATTAGACAGAAGTAAAAAAATAGACTGTACATATTAATAATTATGTAATTTTTTTATATAATTTTAAAAATAGTTATATGTGTAAAAATAAATGAAATATATTAATCTTTGTTTATTTAAGTATATAACTATATGAAAACCCGGCTTCGCTCGGGTGAAATGTGACTCAATAATACACATCTAGGTACAAAATGTAGGTAGACATTTCTGTAGTCATCGGTTCTCAAGGAATATTAAAGGTAAGCAAGTCATACCTAGATTCGTATAGCTTCGTTCATTGTGTTTAATAATATAGTAAGTAAAAACTGCAAAAGTTTTTACACAAATAATTTTTATTTTAAATCAACATTCAATAACAACAATTTTCATTGAACATATTATTTTGTAATGTGCACGTAATGTGCTTTAATTTGAGACCCCACTCGATTATATTTACAGACATTTGGTTATTCTTCCCCACTTTCACTCCCCACAACTTTTAAACGACTCAACCGATTTTCATCAAACATGTCTAAGAACACTCGCCCGTAACTCACCTTTCATACAAAAAAAACTAAATTGAAATCGCTTTATCCGTTCGTGAGAGATAGACAGACAGACAAACAGACAGACAGACAGACAGACACGTCAAACTTATAACACCCCTTCTTTTGTGTCGGGGGTTAAAAATATAAACCAACATAAATTAACAAAACATATAACTTTTAAGGTTTATTCTCTGTAAACCTCTTTGTTTCAAGCACTCAGTCTTTTTCTCTTACTTTGGCAGGTAGATATGTAGGTACTTACTAATTAAAAAAAAATATAAAATTTTTTCTTCCATATATTTCGGCATATTCCTATTATTCATATATTTCGGCATAATGTGTGTATTGTAATCCAAACAAAGTAAATCACTATGCAAAACTAAATTAAACTAACTTATTTTTATGACATTTGAACTAAAACTTCTATTTTTGTTATGGTTAGTGTTCTTTTTTCTATGATTTTTTTAAATAATGGCAATCACATCTCTTGTGAGCGAGACGTACCTATTTGGCCAAAACTAAGACATTATAAGAAAGTAGTACGCAGGAAAAATTTTCGGTGTTTATTTTCTATGGTTGTTATCGAAATCGGCCAATCTCATAAAGAAAAAATTCAGGTTTAAAGAAAAAACACATAACAAAGAGTAGGTATATCATAAAATAGTGTCAAAAACGATATTTTCGCGAATCGTCAACAACTGAAGAAAGTATTTAGTTTTAGTTTTGTTCATGGAGAATAGAGATAAGGGGGATCATCTTGTACATGAAAAAGTGTCAGTCGAAATGCATTAAATTAGGGTAGCGATGGCGCCACTTTAGCATCAGATTTATATTTTAAAGCCGCATTAGGCCAGCGTGGTGGACTAAGGCCTACATCCCTCTCATTGTGAGAGGAGACCCGACCCTGTAGTGGGTCATTAATGGGTTACTGACAACTACTTTAGTCGACAATAATATTAAATTAACTCGGCGTACTTCAATTCGTTGCTACATTCATACCATACCTATATGTACACCAGCGCCATCTAATTCGTTTACAATTGCTAATAAATTGCTATATTCATACCATACCTTTGTCTACATGAGCGCCATTCTGGAAGGTTTTGTAACTGTGGACACTTTTTTCAATCTCTATCCTTCATGGTGCTGTTTTATTATTTAGGTAAGGTTTCGATCGAGTCTACCATACCCCCTGGACGAAATTATTAATATAGACCATTTTGTAAGACCGATCTGAGAAATCAAGAATTATTCAGATTCTGAATAAAATAGTGATTTTGTATAGAATTATGGCCGTTCTTAATTAAGATTCTTAATTCCGGATCTGAATTCAGCAAGCCATTCCGGCTGTGTGAGTCCAGCCTTAAGCATAACAGTTATGATTCATTCACTCAATGTCAGTCAATGTTTTTAAGATGGCGACTGCGATTTGACATTTGTCTGTCAACACCATTGGAATTTAATAAAATTCTCCATAATCCGAATTTTACGGATATATGTTGTTGACTCGAAATCAATATTTTTTTATGTTTTATTATTTAGGTAAGGTTTCGATCGAGTCTACCGTACCCCCTGGACGAAATTATTTATATAGATAATAACATAATACATACCATAATCATATTTGCGAGCCAAAGAATTAATAGCGTAGTGCTGTTTGTCATAGTTCCTGTAGTTTGGGTCTTCAGCTTGTTCTTCATTATTAAGTCCAAGCAAGGTCCTTACTCGATTCGAACGAACATCGAGAATAGTATCTGTGTAGCCTATTTCCTGTAGATTGCAAAAAAACAGAACATTAATCATGATTTGTTTTTAATAGGAACTGTTTAACTATATCTATCAATAGTGAGTCTTACAAAGTATAAGCAACTCATTTTTGTGTCTAAATTACATATTTCAGCTGAACTTAGCTTTTGATAACAGGAACTGCTTAAATCCATCATGTGTTAACAAGTGATAACTAAGATCAATGTTAATAAGTAACATGATGGGTAGTTACTATAAAACAAGATTATCATTATAAACCTAGCAGGAGACAATGCCTGCACTGTTTCAATTATTTCCATTATGTGCAACTTGTCAAATAGTTTACCATTAATCTTTTGATTTATTTGAATAAAGATTTAATTATTTATTTGCCCATTGATGATATTAATAGCCTGGTCAAAATAGATATTAGCATAGCATAGCACTAGCATGCAGCTTATACTACTACTATACACTATAGCTTATACTGTATAGTAGTTGATTGTAATTATTTTATAAGCTAAAGCTTATAATAAAGCACATAGCATAATATTGTCACTAAAATTTATTTTAGTTTATACAGGTGTCCCAAAACTCAATGTCAAGCAAGTATGAGGTGGAAGGCTAGGTCATTAGATAACTGAAATAAAAATATCCTTATATCCTGTATGAATAGGCAACCCCGGAAAGGTGTTATCCTGCCCTTAATTTAGATATTTATGGTACATGACATTCAAAGACACATGAATTGAAGTAAGAAACTTTAACCTTCACACAGATTTACTTCCATCAAATGGGTATAGAATGTTTCTAGTTTAAATTTTTTTTAAGAAATGCTTAACCAAAGGGTACAGCCAAATTAAGGGCAGAGGTGGCTCTTCATGCTTCCCAGGTTGGCTCGTATTAAAATAAAAGATGTGGAATGGTAACCAAATCATAATGGGGCCATTCAGTTATCTACACCATAAATAATATCGACGGTTCCCGGGCTATTTGTATTAAGCGACATTTTGTAAACTTTACACCAGAGCAGTTTAAAGTTTTGATTTTTGAAAAAAAATTCATAACTTCCGCAATTTGTAAAATTTTAGAAAAAGATGGATATTTATTGATTAGGTTACATAGTCTGCATATTCTGATTAGGTTTTTTTTCTGATATTCCTATTATTAACGAAGTTAGATGTCGTTTAATACAAAATAATCCTTTTATTTTATTTTTTTGTTCCAGGCTAAATGATTTAACCGCCTACAATTAGTATTTTTTGTTCCTGGCTAAGTGACTTATCCGCCTAGGTTTATTAATTCTTGCTCCAGGTTAAATGACCTAACCGCCTAGAACTGAAAAAAATAGCTCCAGGCTAAATGCATTAAATTGAAGATTAGTTTTTACTAATTTGTTTCTAATCGTGCCTGAGTAATGAAGTTTACTGAAACGGGCGGTTAAAACATTGTTGAATTTAAAGGTACCTAGGAATTATTATTTTGTCAACAATCTCCCGGGTGCGCTCAACGGCCTCTTTATTTACCATGACGGCTTCACAGAAGGAGACCACTGCCTTCCAGTCTGTCTTCTCCGCCAGCATCTTTGCTACAATTGCAGACGGAGCGAAGTTAACCCCAATTTGGCTAACCAAGGCGGAACGCTCATATTCCCATACAGGACACGCTTCAAGGGTGTGCTGAGCGTCCTCCTGATCTCCATCACAGTGGTAGCAATGGGGTTTTTCTTCCCGTCCAATCCGACACAAATACTCACCGAAGCAGCCATACGCGGTGAGGATCTGTGTCAGTCGGAACGTAACACTACCTTCCCGTCTGCCCATCCAGGCGTCAAATTTGGGCAGAATTGCTCCACCAGCTCTTTGACCTGCATGCTTCTCCTCCAGACGTTGGCGCCATTCAATCCAAGCCTGTCTATGTGCCTGCTTTCGCAGAAGACTTGGCTCATTTTGGCTCAGGCTTGGCTCAGGCTGGCGTTATTTTCTCGTTGGAGAATTGCCCGACTTTGCAGGTAAATCTTGTCATCCATGTCCGCCAAGATGTCGAGGGGTGGAAAGCGTGCCAGGATTGTTGCCGCTTCAAAGGATATCTAACTCTCAATCCTGCAATGTTTTCAGACCACCAGTATACTTCTTTTCTATTAGAGGCCCTACATCGGGGCATCGCTTCGTCACATATAGATGTCATTACTTCCCGTACCCAGACTGATTCATTCTCGGGATCAGAAAAGGTCTGGGTTTCTGCCCAAAATCCAGCGTTGGTAGCAGCGAGTAATAGATCCCTATTAAGCTGTTTAACAGACCATCGTCGTGCTTGACCAACGTGTCTGTTATTAGGGGGTCGCAATGTCACAGCGAACATGATGTAGCGATGGACGGATAGAGTTACTAACTCTTCTGCGACTCTCCATCCCGATATCATGTGAAGCCCATGTCAAATCCACAATTGACTCCCCCTGCCACCGTACGCAGGTACTTATGAATCCAGTGTTGAGAAGCCGAAGGTCCAACCCTGTCGCCCACATTTGGATAACCTCTCCTCTTCTGTTTCCCCTTGTGTCACCCCATGGTTTTGAGCGAGCATCAAAATCACCCAGCACTATAATAGGGCGTGGTAGGCATCTACGGGTAAAAACTGCGAGTCTATCTAGGTATGCTTCATAGGCACCAATTCCACAGTTAGGAGATACGAGTATGTAGCAGCCTACAAATGCGAGAGGTCCACATTCCACCGAAACATAACTCTGCCCTCTATCAATGAGGGAGTACGAAGGGTATCTCTTTCCACCCCAGTAAATGGCAACAGAGCCATCGATGTCCCCGAACCAAAGAGGATGTTTCGGCACATCGTACGGCTCTGCCACCACTGCCATGGCAATCGACCACTCCGCACAGGACTTTTAACAATAAAGCTTGAGCCCCGCGGCAGTGATTCAGATTGCCCTGGAGGACCCGAAATCCTGTGAATTCTGAATCTCCATTGCTTCCTCAGTCGTTAGTTGACTTTCTATGTCAATTTGTGCTGAATCCTGAGATGGGTTAGAAGAATCCTGAGAACTTCCAGCCAATCTCTTGCTCTGAGGCGGAGTACATTTTTTACCTCCCATTCGGTGGTCTGCAGGTAGGCCAATGTCAGCACATACGGTACATTTAGGTGACTTAGCTGAGCATTCCCTCGCTTTGTGATCGTCATCTTTTTCACCGCACATTTAGCAGCGAGGACTTCTGTCCACAGAGCTCGTGCTTTGTTGTCGCACGTGTCCAAACTCCAAACATCGGAAGCACTGCAGCTTGCGTGGTGCCAGTACTTGAACTCTTGCCCTGATCCAATCAACACGGGTGTACTTTTCACTAGCCAGTTTTTTAACTGGAGTGAGTGGACAACGAGCCCATACCATTCCCAGTGGGGTAGGGTTGAAACGAATATCGCCAACTTTTATGTCCTTCAAGGGCAACCGCAGGTCCGCAATCGCTGCCATAATTTCCTGGCAGCTTACGGATTCCACCAAATTCAATATTCTTATTTCTCCTGTTTTAGTGAGATGGGCAATTTTGACATCCATGTTCCCGAGCGCCCCACGTAACCGTTCCGCTAGAATGTCCGCTTTTTGTAGAATTTCAGACCCCTTAAATTTCTAAAACTAGTCGCCCTGTTATTAGACGGACGCGCCGCCAGCGCGCCCTTGCTAAAACCAATGTTTTAACCGACGCCTCAATAGTCAATCCATACTCAAGTTTGATTGTATTAAGTGTATACTGCTATTATTAAATTTGTTTGAAGTACTAAAATTTTGTTTTTGTAGTGACTGTAGCGACAGTGCTAGTTTAATAAAATATTAAAGAACATGGGTTTATTCGCCACATCTAGCAAATTCAAGTATCTAGACAATTGTATTAAGCGACATTCTTACGTATTTATGAGGTAAAGCTAATTGTATGAAGTGACATTCTAATGTATTTATAAGGTAAAGCTAATTGTATGAAGTGACATTCTTATGTATTTATAAGGTAAAGCTAATTGTATGAAGTGACATTCTTATGTATTTATAAGGTAAAGCTAATTGTATGAAGCGACATTTCAAAATATTTATCAGGCGAGGCTAATTGGTTTAAATAACTCTCTGGTATTTCATAGTATAGCTTAAGTACACAGTTCCTAAATTTGTCAAAATTTTGTGTCGCTTCATACATCGTAGTGCAAAATGGGCTCCAAAAATGCCATTGTATTAAGCGACAAAAAAGTGCTCAGATCGTCACCAAACCCCGCTCAAACGACGCGGAAAAATTCGCTGATTCCGAATATGTATATAAGTCAATTTCGCCCAAAATGTCGCTTAATACAAATAGCCCGGGAACCGTCGATATGTATATGAACCTCAATATTCTCTTAAAATTTTTACCAATCTTTGATCAATACAAACCTGCAGATATTGCTTAATGAGTTGGCGCCCTTGCTTCCACTGTGCCCTTTCAGCCGGCTCAGGCTCTGAGGGTGGCTCGTCAGGAGGTGGGCGCATGTCACCCTGTTGTAGTTCCACACCATACTTGAGCTTGTGAAACTTTGCTCTTTCTTGTTTCAAAGCATACTCTAACATTTTGATCCGTCTCACAAGATCATTCTTCAGATTTTCTTGTCCCTTTCTCTCACCTTGGAGGAAGGCAATCCGCGCCTATCACATAAAAAGCAGGTTAAAAAGACCACACATTTGCTTTTTCTAATAAACTGCTACACTGTAATTCATGGAGACCAAATACAATTAGCAAGAAAAGTTGGAACAATTTTCGGTTCAAAATATGAACTAGATTCCTTATTTGTTTACTCCAATAATATTTCAGAAGCTGTCAGTTTTAAATCAGCTTATTAAAAAACTTAAATCTATTACTTTCACTTTAAGCAATTTAAACCCACCAATAATATTTTTTTAATTCTACTATACTGGTGTTACTATGCTGAGGGGGGAAGGGGGGATAACGGACTCAACATCATTTCCGGCCCCAATTGTGAACCTCACCTGCACGCGTTGGTGGTTCCCCGTAACCACCAACGGCGGTAGTCTTCTTGCTACCGCGGTCCCCCTGCTAGATAACAGACGAGTCACTGGCGACCGAGCAGTGGCGGTGTAACCACACATCCGACTGGGCAACCAGTACGAAGAGGCCTCGACGGCCTTGGGATCCAAATAATCCCAAAAATGTTCGGTGCAGAAGGCAACGGGAAACCACTGCAACTATATTCCCAAGAAAATCGTCATGGAAGTACAACCAGCAAAGTCAAGTTTTGGATGCGAACCGCTTAGCAACCGTCGTCGCGCTGTGTCCGGGACACGCGATGTGAAATTGGCGACCGGCCACGGGGCAGTAGGGAACCAGACCCCTCGTGGAAACTCTGCTACTGGAACCACTATGAAGCTACGGAAATCCATATGATAGCATGGAATGTCCGAGGCCTCCTTGCTCCGAGAAAGATGACCATCTTAGAGCGGGAGATAACCAGATGTGGTGTGAACATCTGTGGACTGAGTGAGACCCATTGGAAGGACAGCGGCCACTTAACCACCAACAGCCATGTCATTTACTTCTCCGGAAATGAAAATGCCGTAATGGAGTAGCTTTACTCATTCCAAAACATAAAAAAAAAACTGTGTTATGGGTTACGAACCTGTGAGTGACCAAATAATTAGCGTCAAACTTAGAGCAAATCCAGTCAACCTGAACCTTATCCAAGTATACGCACCAACCAGCACATCGAGCGACAAAACCATAGATAACTTTTATGCTGAGCTTGAGGTGCATTGTTGATCGAAGGAGGATATGGAAGAATCGTAATATCACGAAGGCCACTAAGACCCGGCTTACTCAAACTCTCGTTTTCCCCGTATTCTTGTATGCTGCTGAGAAGTGGACGTTACGTGAGGCAGAGAAGAAAAAGATTGATGCCCTGGGGATGTGAAGCTGGAGGAAAATGCTTGGAGTATCGTGGACGGAATATCGTACAAATGCCTCCATACTCGAGGAACTCGGCATCAAACAGCGATTATCCGCTCTAGTACAAACCCGCATACTTCTGCCACATCTCTAGGAGAGACAATGACTCCATTGAGCGTCTAGTTGTGCAAGGCAAAATAGAGGGTACCAGGCCACGCGGTATATCGCCCATGCCATGGACCGACCAAATCAAATCTGCTGTGGGCGGTCCATTGAGTGCACTAAATGACCATCAACCGAGCAAAAGGGCGAGAGATTGTGAGGAAAATTACATCTGATGACCACGACCGCTCTGCCAAGAGTGAAATGATTGATAAGAGGATACTGATGTTTAATATTCGAATTGTTTTATAAGGAGTAAACAGTGAATTTTTCAAGTGTGCATGGATGGGGAAATCCGAAAAAAAAACAAAAAAATCAAACAAAAAAACCAGACTACACCAGATTATTTTTTTCAAAATCAATGAGTTCAATTCCTGGCTAGGGATATTGATTTTTCAAAAATCCAATGATGCAGATTTAATTTTCATCAAAATTGGTTAATTTTCATACTCCTTTCAGTATGTTTTATAGATAGGGAGCTGGCGAGCAAAAAATTTATATGATCGGCTCGTGTGGCAGACTTTATTAATAGTGATAATTACACGATAAGGAATATTAAACACCACGTCTGCCACCATTGGAGCTCTGCGTTGTCAATTGACAGCCCCTTAAAAATGTTAGAAAAACAGCTATACTATTTCATTTGCTCGTGTCTGCCTCTAAGGCTGATCTTTATACCCCCTGTCAAAATGAATAAAATCAAAAAGGCAGACATCTAGAACTCTGATTTATGAAGTTATGAATTTTTTAAGTATTTTTTATGATTTAAAAAAAAAATATGAAATGCAAGCTTGGCAGACCTGCAGTGTTCGTTTATTTTTTTTCAACATTTTTGAACCCACCTGCTGAGATAATGCAGAGCCCTGGATGTCTGCCTCATAGATTTTCTTCATTATCAAAATGGTATTAACTATTAACCCCAGAGGCAGACACAAACAAATGATTTAGTACAAATTTTTTTTACAGGTTTGAAGCCTTGTAGAAAAAAAACGCAGCAACATACAACCTTCATTCATTAAGAAATTTTGTCATATTGATCCCAACTTTAATGCCTATCAATACGGAGTACAAGCAAATCATATACCTAAATGCTTGCCAGCTCCTATCTATTAGCTATTCCTCATAGTTTCAGATTTCCCCATCCAGGTACACTTGAAAACCCTGTATATTCTTATATATAAAATTCTCATGTCACAGTTTAAGTTACCATACTCCTCCAAAACGGCTTGATTGATTTTTATTAAATTTTATATGCATATTCAGTAGGTCTGAGAATCAGCTAAAGTCTATTTTTCATAAGCCCTAAGTGATAAAGGTTGTCCACACCTAACATTTTTATTTTATTTTTGGACAATATTTTTTACTTTTATTTTTCAATAATGTGGCATCAAAGAATACGGGGAGAGTACAATTTCCGAGGCGCCAAGATTTGGCGATTGATTCGGCATATTTCGACGATTATAAAAAGAATTTCAAGAATAAAATATTTGCTGATTCAGCTTCCTTAAGGAGTTATGACCATTTAAATTTAGAAAAAAGTACTTTTTTGGCTATTCATAATAGATTTTTAGCGTGCACAGCTATGTGAGAGTAGGAACATCTTACGTTGAAATGATTTCTCGAAATATAAAATGGTGTCAATAGCAATTTTTAGACTAAAAAGGCTAGAACCTAGAGATGTAAAATAGGGTAACCATAAGCATTAAAATTGGTTAGGTTAGGTTAGAACAGTTAAAACAACCAGAACCGAATTGTAGGCGTTTTCTCCTCTCTACCTTCAAATCACATCTTATTTTGGGCTAAATATGAAGACTGCATGGTCAAAATTTGGCGCCTCGGAAATCGTACTCTTGTAAAAAATTCTATTTTTCGAAAAATATTGAGCCAATATTTAATATAAAATATGCGCCAGAAATCCTTTGGCGCACTTGCTTGTATCGTCGAGTAGAAGGTCTCCACCAAATTTGAGCCAAATCGGATGTAAAAGTTATTCAGAAATGATAAAAAACTTAAAAATTTCAAACCCCCGTTTCACCCCCTTAAAGGCAAAATTTCGATTTTTTTTTACTCTTAAAAAACATCTTATTTTGGGCTAAATATGAAGACTGCATGGTCAAAATTTGGCGCCTCGGAAATCATACTCTTGCCAAGAATACATACAACTCTAAATTTTAACCTTTCTATCAAGAACTCATATTTTTAATAGTCATTTTAGTAATTCAATAATTTTTCATCCCACTCGATAACTTATATAGCAAAACAATGTTTGCGGGGTCAGCTAGTTGTATTATAAAATAATTAGTAATTTAGTTTATTATCTGTGTGGTATCAATAGCTTTTTATAAGCTAGTAAGGATGCAATTTTTTTTATTATTATATTTATTTAATTCAGACATTGTCCATAAATTACAATTACACAACACTAGATCAATACATTTTTAATGCTGAGACAAATTTTATGTGTCTGGTAATGCGAAAATGAAAATGAATATCATTTAAACTTCAATAATTGCTACCTCCTATCACTAATATTTTTCCTACAGATGAATTGTGGCAAAAAGGCAGTTAATTTTAAACTGAATTTAACATACTAGTAAAAAACTTTTAAAGTGGAAATTTTAAATGTAATAAAATTAACAATCAGCATATTAGGACAAAAATACTTTTTGTCCTAATATAATATCATGTGGTTATTGAAACAAATAACATATTTATTTAGTTATATTATTATTATTATTATTATGATGATACAGTTGACCCTATTTGTCTGATGGTTAAATTTGTCACTTTATAGAGTGCTACCAAAAACCTGATAGGTATATTTGGATAGAAGTTGACAGAATGCAGCCGACTGTTCGCAGACTAATTCTTAACTCACAAAATTATTATAATATTAAAATTAAAATACCAGATTTTTAAAAATGAATGCATTGGTCACTGCCCTCTCGGACTAATAGTTTTTTCAAAAAAATGCACCAAGTCTTTAAATAAAATACAAATAGGTATAAAATGTAACAAAAAATCAGCTCATAAAATTATTATTACAAAATCTACAGACAAAATTATAGAATAACTACCAAAATAGAACTCCTTGCAAAGTTATAAATGTATTTAAAGCCAAATGAGTATTTAATTTTCCTTACTAAGTTCTATATTCAAAGCTACTTTCTGAAAATATTTTTTGTGTTGTGTTTAATATTTGTTTTACTAATAGACTTTAGTTTCATATATGGAAGTAGTCACATTTTACAGTATTATTAACTTCTAAATAACACAAACATAATACTATAATAAACCCTATATTTATTTTATAACAGTTTTAGGGCACTTAATCTCAGTTAAAATCACAAGGGGTATTTATAAGTTAAAATGCAATGCCCTGACTGGCACTTTTATTAAAATTTACGAGATTTATACATTGTTTTGAATCAAGTGTTTAAATTACTATGTATCCTAATTTACTATGTATCCTTTTAAATGAAACAATAATAAAATGTAGAATATAGTTTAGTATCAGTATGTTCTGTAACCTGTCAAATCCATTATTGAAGGAACATTTTTCTTTTTAGGTTTCGCTATTGCAAACGAACAAATAACTGCCGTGTCCTGCATTATGTTATAATTGGAAATCAATACAAATATAAAAATAATCACCTCAAACTCTGCTCTGTCTACTTCCCATTGTGATCTCTCGAGTTCGAATCTCGCCCATTCGTGTTGGATGAAATGTAAAATGCCCGGTATGGAATAATGGACACTTTGGTTCGTTTCTTCATTTTGTTTATTATTTACACTGACTCCGATTTGAGATCCCACTTGCCCTCCGTTGTGATGAGATACGGAGCTATCATCCATGGCTGTGGGGATTTTCATGACATGGCCACCATTACCGTACTTGTCACAGACCTATCAAGAACTACAAGGCGAACTAAATGTTATTGAATACTAGAATAACATATTTGACTAAAATCTAACTAACGTTCACGTAGACAACCCCATTTAAATCACTTTTCAACAATAAATTCATGAATGAAAAAAATATTACTGCATGACGGAATACAAAAGTCGAAACGACGTCCGTCCGCTTAACATTGCTTATGCTTTTTACTTTTTTTATTTCGTCCGTGTGTGTTGCCCTACGTTTCTTTCGACACTAAACAATTAAGTTTTTTTAATAAAGCCCGCTACAGACCTTCAGTTTTAACTACACAGTTTTAACTTTACAATCGAACTGTGCAGTTAAAACGTACGTGTGCAAGCAAAACTGAGAACTGTACAGTTGAACTGACAATCTAAGCAAAATATAATTAGATAAAACTGTGCAGTTAAAACTAAAGGTGTGTATGCACAGTTGTCGGTTTTTCGAAGTCGGGTGAGCACACGTTTTTGCTGCGTTGGTTCTTGATTAAATGCCATGCCAAATCCACGTAAATGGTTAGAAGAATTTATAGAAATATATTGTTCTAAACCTTGCTTATGGAAAATGAAAGCAGAAGATTACCACGACCGTGGCAAAGAATATATATTAATTATTTATATATTTTAATTAAAACTGTTTTATTAAAAAATCTTATTAAATGTGAATAAGTACTTCAAAATAATTATATTAATTAT
Organism: Erynnis tages; assembly: GCA_905147235.1. NCBI lineage: Eukaryota > Metazoa > Arthropoda > Insecta > Lepidoptera > Hesperiidae > Erynnis > Erynnis tages. The sequence goes on along the minus strand of LR990078.1, from coordinate 7,345,985 downwards.
TATTATCTTAATATTTATTAAATATTTATGTATTCTTAATTTTTTTATTTATTAATATAAAATTATGCCACAGCGTCATCCGGTGAAGCCACTTCAACGAAGTGTCACTTCGAGCGAAAACAGATAGCCTAGTCGAGAAGTGAGTTGTCTGCGAAAAATCGAATTTCTGCGAAGTGCATTGGATGCAGAATTTAATTCTGAAAAAAGCGTATTTTTTTTATCCGCCAATAAAAATTACATTTGTTATAAACAAAAAACAAAGAGAAAAAGAGAGAGAGTCTCGGTTTTGTATCTATAACTTCAAAAATATTAAAGTTATCTAAAATTTGAAAAAGATCCTAAAAGACGAGAAAATTCTAGTAAAATAAGTCCCCACTCCCGGAGTTGTAGCTCCATTATTTATTGTTTAAATTTAACGCTGAAAATAGGCCTCCGCGCGGCACGTAAAGGGTTCGGTCACGGCAACAAATTCGAGTACGTCACGCTCAATAATTGTTTTAACGTATAAATTATTATTTGAATATTAAAAAAAAATATGGTATATTCGAAACACTTCAAAGAACTTTCTGCCGAATGCCCATGGAAATTTATCTTAAAGTTAATTTTTCAACAGGTTCTATAGATGATTGATAATAATTAATTAACACAATTTTCTCGAACTTCCATTTTCATTGTTAATTAAAAAAAAGGTTTAAGTAATAGGGTATTACGGCCTATGTCAAAAAGCTTTTTATATGAATTCGTTAGTCATAAAAACCCATAAAATAATAGAAAAAATTTTTTTGCAAACTAATATAATATGTAAAAAATGACTTTTCAATTTAAATTTCAAATATCCCCGCGAAAACACGGTCTCGGCCGTCTAGGTGCTGCCGCCATTTGAAAAACAGATTAACAAACCTGAATTTTAAAATTGAAATAATAAATATATACTACATTTTTCAGAACAGAAATCACCATTTTTCACTTGCTTTTAACAAAATCTATCAATATTACATAATTTTCGATTTTCCTTGCATGGTGCGAAATACCCTATTGTCGTAATTTTTTTTCCTTTCGTGGAGCCCTTCTTATATACACGAGATCACGCCATAAAAGTTTTACAAATTTGAATACTTTGTTTATAATAACTTTATAAGTTGAACCAAAAATGAAAAATCCAAATAATATTATCGAAAAACTTTTTTTTTTTCATTTTATTCTCACATAAGCGGTTTTTCGTTAGTCTTTTTTTGACGAAAAACGAACAAAAAATTTTTTTCCTCCATTGGTTAAATTTTTTTATAAACAAATGGACTGTTTCAATGCTTTTAAAAATTGTTTAAATTATTAGGTAAGAATTTTTTTTTTCTTAAAAACCATAATTGACCATTCTCAATGGTACACAAAAAAAATTGTCAAAAATTTCTTTGTTAATTTAACAATTTGTTATAAACAAAGTCTCAACTTTTATATACTTTTTTTCTAAAAATTACAAAAACAACGATGCTTACAGAAAAAAAAATTGGTATACTTTTCGATTTTCCAAAAAAAAAATTCTGTATTTAACTAATGTAATTAAATAAGTACCTGGATGGCCGAGCTTTGCTCGGTATTTTAATTTTGTAAATGATGATTATTGGGAAAAATCTTTACATATTTAGTGCTGAATAACAACGCCATCTATATCAAGTAGCTGTAGTGTTGCTGCGTCGGTAAATCATAATTTAGTTATATTGTTGTATGCATAGATGGCGTTAGATGGTGCATATTTATATTGTTCGAATGTTCGAAAACACGAATAAAAACAGGTTCTCAAAGGTTTTTTAAAAATGAAACCTAGCTAGATAAATTTATTGCCCCCGAAACTCCTTAAATACCAAATTTCATGGAAATCGTTGGAGCCGTTTCCGAGATCCAGGTTATATATATACAAGAATTGCTCGTTTAAAGATATAAGATGTAAATTAGCGCGAATCTTGCAACCGACAGGATGCAGCGCTTGCTCGACTTGCTGCCTGAGTGGCTCGACAAGTGGCGGATCTCCGTCAACGTCGGTAAGACGGTGGCCGTTGTTTAGCCGCAAAATCAACCTGCCGCTGTCGCTAGTTCCGGGAACGGGATATAGTTTGGCAGCCTAAAGTTAAGTACCTCGGATGTCACATCGATCACACGCTGCGGATGGACCCCATGGTGGACCACTGTGTCCAGGAGGCGGGCGCCGCGCGTGCGATGCTCTCCGACCGATGTTGAAATCCAGGTTAACACTTCACAGGAAACTGTAGGTGTACAAAATGTATATCCGTTCCCGACTAACTTATGCGGCCCCGGCATGGTACGCGTTGGCAGCCAAGTCGCAGCGCATTCGTCTCCAAGCGCAGCAGAACATTATGTCTGCGTGTAATCGCAGACGCGTTCCGCTACGTAAGGAACGACGTCCATGCGCGTGACCTGAAGGTGCAGTCCATAGGTGAGTTTGTGGCCCAGTTGGCGAGGCATATGTATGATAGGGTAGATTAGCGGCTATAGCAAATAAATAAAACGTAAATAATACTTGAAAACATTTTGTTTACTTGTAAAAGAGAAAATATATTTTTACAATAATAACACCACACATCAAAAGTACAAGAACATAATACAAATTCAAATACAGTGCATCATAGAAAAGTATTAGTGGACAGCATCACAACCTTCCAACAATGTATGCTCGAGCCGACAATGGGCCGCACCCACACCTACGGGGCATAGCGCCGTTACACGCGCGGCCCCCTTGGCCCCCGGACGGACGTCCACGCCCTCGCGAGATCGAGGACTGCATCTTTCAGCGGGTCCACTTCTACAGGGCGGTTCTACACCGCCCGCCGAAAACTGTGCTTTAGAAGTGCAAAGACGCACCCAGGGCAGTGCACCCTGTGAGATTATTGTCCAGGTAAAGAGGAAATCCTGACCCCCTATCCTCCATGTGGCGTTTAGCACACCGCGAAGTAGGACGACTCGCGTCTGTCTGTCAATGAATTCTTCTGATTCTAAATTAGTTTAACAATCATTTATCATTAATTGATTAGTTGAACATAACTAAATCAACATTCAAGTAATCGAACCAAGACATTGTATGAATTAGTTTCGCAATCATTTTATCATTACTCATAATACACATTAATTAGATTAACTGAAATCAATATTCATGTGTAGTTTAGCAAACTTTTATCATTAATAATTAGTTTCATATAACAAAACAAACATTTTAGTAATCACATCAATGTGAAATAATTAATTTAACCAGTATCATGAACCATTTTATCTTCCTGATTATCATTGCTAAGTCAATCTATGGATACAACGGATCTCACAACTTTCAACGGTGCAAAAAGTAGCGAGACTTGGGTTTTTTACAAGTTATGTTTTTGATGGCATTTCATTGATTTACAAGTTCATTAAGCTCGTCAGGCATTATTTACAAATACGCTGCAAACAAGCGTCCGCTAGTAAAGTTGTACACGTCGTTCGTTTAACCTTTTGGGCGCCTGCGGGCGCCACGACCCACGCCCACGTCCGTCACAATGGCATTGGCATAGAGTACTTAAACTAGTGTTGCCGATCGATAGTCGGACTATCGATAGTTAATCGATAGTCTATCGATAGTCCAACAATCGTAAGACTATCGATAGAACTATCGATAGTATCGATACAATCGATAGTATCGATACTATCGATAGCACAGAACAAGGCAATACTATCGATACTATCGATACTATCGATTAAAATCAAATATTGTACTCACTAGTTACAGTCCTAAAATATTGAAATGTTGGTAATGAAATAACAATGGGGTGGAACACGCAAAGCTTTTCGTAACTAATATAAGTGTATATTATATTAGCACTAGGTAATCAGTCCTAGAATAGTAAACATCTTGGTTATGGAATTAAAGTCTACTTATAACTATATAGGTAATGATCAGTTTTAAAATATTAATCATCACCGACGCCTTCCAAAATGCGAAGAAGTTCCGAGCAATCACTCATTTTGCACTGCACTAATTTTCAAACGCTTCGCATATGACGTCATCAGCATGTCGTCTATCCTTGACCACGGCGGCCGGCGCCTAGCGAACTGATTATCGGTGTCACGCTAGGGATGCGCTAGAGTTGAAATCAGGGCTTGAAATACCGGTAAAAATATGATGTCGTTACAGCGGCTTGATGCAAATATCGTTAATTAAAAAATAACAATACCATATTCCTTCTGTTTTATACAAATATCAATAATATTATAAGTAAATAACACGTTTGAGTAAATTAGTTAATTACAACACTAGCGGTCAAACATAGACGACTTTGGCGTGCTGGACATGGAATTTACTAAGATAAAAGTATATGTGTTTTAGTTTAATATTTCTCAGTACTTGTGGCTCTAAAGTTCCTGTTTTTTACCCTCATATGTTTCTGAGACTTTCTATTTTTGAGGAATGTAGAATTAAAATACCAGTTATGAGAAACTGAGAAAACGCAAAAAAAAGTATCGATACCTCAGGGTATCGATACTTTTTTGTGTATCCCTAGTCCCTACTAGCAGTTGGCAAGTTGGCAACACTGGATTTCGGTGGCTTTCTGATTCGTTTTCGTTTACGGTCGATTCGTGCAATGACCGCGGACCGCCATTTTGTCCTGTGTGAACTGTGAAATACAAAATTGGAAATTTTGTTGAAATTGTATTGCGCTGTTGATGTCATGTTGATAGAATAAAATACCACGTGGTTTATTAGAAGCAAATGCTCCCACTCTTGAGTGCATAAATATAAGAAAACGTAAGAAACGTCCTGGAATTTCTTTGCTCAAATGACTAATTGTTCCGATAAAATTATTAATATTAATACTTACTTTTATTTCAGAATATGTCGCGATACGGTGACTGTAAAGTATATGTCGGAGATTTGGGTAATAATGCCAGCAAACCTGAGTTAGAAGATGCATTTTCATACTACGGCCCACTAAGAAATGTATGGGTAGCCAGAAATCCACCCGGCTTTGCTTTTGTTGAATTTGAGGATCCTCGTGATGCCGAAGATGCTGTAAGTATATATCAAATTTTAAGGGGATTACAATTCCAAAAACAATTTTTCGTTTTACAAATGGATTAACTAAATTTGTAATGTTTGATGGTAGATTCGTGGATTAGATGGAAGGACGATTTGTGGGAGGCGTGCTCGTGTAGAAATGTCTAATGGAAGCAGGGGCTATGGAGGAAGGGGGCCTCCGCCTCGCTCGCGTCCACCACCAAGGCCATACGATGACCGGTGCTATGACTGTGGAGATCGTGGTCATTACGCTCGGGACTGCACTCGTCGGCGCCGTCGCAGGTGACGCTCCTTTTCCTTTCAGGCATACTGACTCTTATTTAGACGTGTATGTGGTACCTTGGTATGGAATCTGTGCAAATACATGTACCTCATGATTCATCTGGCACAGACTGGAGTGATTAATTATAACACATGTGGGATGAAAAGATTCCATTCCATTGCTTTTGTTTCACATAAACCAATGATAACTATGTTATAGGTTATCATTGGCCTGTGCGCCGAGAACGAACTCTGCAGTGTCTGCACTTCTTATTGTCTGCGCTACGTAGCTTTCACTGCTCGGCGTGTACTACACTTAAGTTGGCCTCAGCGGTAACTTCGCTCTGCGAACCACGTAGCTACAGCCTACGTGCAATCTTCAATTGTCGAGAACTACATTGAGCATAGTGTTTGTACTTCGCATCGTGTTACATCTGTTGTAATCACTGCGTGCACTCAGTGAGTTACAAATTATTACCCATATTTGAGTTGAGAGAAGACTTGCATTGAAAAATTATTTTAAATTCGTTGCTGTAGCATGGTTTGAAATATTTCAAAATTCTGAACCATTACTGAGTAATGATAATTATTTAAACATCGCTAAAAGAACTTGTAGGAGTAGTGTCAGCTTTTATTATAAATCTTTGGTGGAAATATTTTTCTAATTAAATAAATAATATAATAATATTCATAATTAACTAAATTTTTAAATTACAAATGTTATTATTTACAGTCAAAGCTCCTTAAATTAAAAGGTTAACATTTAAATAAATTTTCTTTAACAATAAAATTTAAAAGGAGCTGTTGAGCAATTATATTTTAATAATAATATGGTTGTATTTATAGTTAAATGTGGGGCAATTGTTTTTTGTAGTGTAATTTTATGTTAGTATCCTACATAAACCGTTTAAAGTAATCAAAGGATCAAACTTCTATTACTACAAAGCAAAATAAATCTATTACATCTCAGAGTTGAATATTTTGTATTTTAAAAACATAAATATTACCTATGTGGTCAAAATATAAGGTCCCATAAAATTATTAATAAAAATCTTTTAGAAAAACTAAAAAATTCAAATGTATAAAAATCAACCCAACCCTATGTCAAGTCCAGATGATTTATCATTTAAGAGATTTATGACACAAAATTACAGATATTGCATGTTTAAAATGACTATCCGAGAAAATAAAAACATGTGAAATCATAATTGCAGATGATTTCCAAATTTAGGTACTGCCAATACCTTTATTATGTCGCTCGTTTAAAAATAAAGTGAAATAACACAAAATTTACGATTTCATCAAAAAGTGACGTAACTTGAAGGGGTTGCTCTGAATCCAACTCCCATTTAATGGGACCCATTGTCAATACGACGCGCTCGTTTAAAAATAAAGTGAACTAACTAAAAAAATACGATTTGTGAGATTTCATCAAAAAGTGATATATGCTCATTAAAAAATAAAGTGAACTAACTCAAAAAATACGATTTTTGAGATTTCATCAAAAAGTGGTATAGCTTGAAGGGGTTTATGCTCTGAATCCAACTCCCGTGTCATACGACGTTTTTGACGGAGATACTGAGTTCATGTGCCTCTTTAAGTATACATCTGCACCATTCCAGTGTAAAACAAAACTAAAACTAAATATTTCGTTGTTTTATTATCAGTTTTAAGTTAAAAACTTTCTTTTTCAGATTTATTTCACTTTATTTATAATAGGATCTTTTTGAGTTAATGCACTTCATGAGAAATTATCTTGTTAATAGGCATGATGACAGTAATCAAGTATCGCCAAAATATATATCTGATCTAATGAAATAAGATTCAAAGATTTTGAAACATGTATTCTCTTATTAATGTCGAGATTAATAATTTATTTGTTAAAATAATTCTACAAAATACAACAATCTGCCATGATAGCTTAAACACCCATCAGATCGAATTACGTCAATTTACGTCACGTCTTAGTAAACGTCATTTTTTTCGTAAGCATATTATACGCGATCTGGCATTTTTTACTGAGCCGTGGCGCAATGGCAGACGCCATGACACGGGCGAGCGTTTTGGAATGAATTGGAAACTTAAAATTTAAATGTACTTTTATTGCACAAAAACCTCAATTTTCTACAAAAATATGATATATTTTAGACATAATAGAAACTTCTGAATGTCATAGAAGAGTTTTTGAAAATTAGTCATCATGCCCATTCCAGTTGTGATTGATTTTAACTTATTGCTTTTTATTAATAAGATCTACTTAATTTTATAAGGTTTATTGCATTTTTTTAATTAAAAGCTGTAAAACCGTATGAACTTTAATCCCACAATTTCTGGTAACCCAAACACCCCAAATCTTGTGAAATTTCTCATGGAACAATTTCATTATTATTTCCAACATTAAAATTTGTCTTATGAAACAAACTGACTTAAGTTTCTCTAAAAAAATATTTTACTATACTTATAGGAATTTTGACTGTAAGATTTTAGGAATATTTTGCATTTTAAATATTTCTAAAAATCACATATTTTGTAAATAAATATTTCCACTACTTTAACTCACTTATGTGTTCAACTGAACAGTAGCCATTAAATTTTCATTTTTACTCCACTATTTTTCATAAACTCCCAGCTCTGAGCAAATTTAAAAACAATTATTGATCTACACTATGCCTCCATTTTAGTCTAAGATCCTGTTATACAACGACCTTCACCAAGATGTTTATTTGATGAAACATATTTTATATTCAATTTAATATGTTAATAAATAGATTGCATATGGGTTGCTTAACAAATTTCAGTCCAGGATACGATTAATTAATAATTAAAAAAAAAATTTTTTTTAACATTTCACTGGTTTGATTATTAAATAAATTCTATACCAATCGAAGGTATGATGCCCATAGAATAGCTGTGTGTTCGCAAACTTTAGTGTCACATAAAATATATATACACATAAATAAATTCATTGATAAAAAAATTTAAATAACTATTCCGCTATTATACTAATAAACTACTCCAAAATGATACACAGTTTATATGAGTCTATCGCTGTCCTTTTCATTTTCAAGAACAAATAGCATGCACACTCTCTTTAAATTGACGGACTTCGAACAGCAGCTGCTATGCTGTGTCCTCTTCTATCGCATGGGATGGTTGGTTGGTACCTCTCACTCGCACATTTTCACTCGCAGCAATATTTCAATTTTCTAAATTCGACAACCGCAATTCGGGACTGATTTTTCGCAGGCAACCCTATACCACTGTGTTCATAATAAAATGATCTTTATTTTCATTTAATTTTCATTCAATAATCAGACCGGTGCAAAATGCTATTAGTGTCGATTTACCTGTTTATACCTGGCAACCGAGGGTATAAACAGGTAAATCGACACTAATAGCAACGCAAAAAAATAGACAACCCAACGTTTGCATATTCTATGTGCTTCATACTTTCGATTGGTATAGAATTTGTTTAAAGATCAAACTGGTGAAATGTTAAAAAAATTTTTTTTTTTAATTATTAATAAATCGTATCCTGGACTGAAATTTGTTAGGCAAACCCATATGCAACATATATATATAAATATATTGACATATTAAATTGAATATAAAATACATTTCATCAAATAAACATCTCAGTGAAGGTTGTTGTATACCGGGATCTTATACGATATTGCATAAAACAAAACTAAGATAAGACCACAGAAGACAGACAATGTGGTTGTTGTTTGAATAGTTTATAGTGTGTCAGTTATTTTACCTAGGTGTATTACATCTAATTTTTTGAATTTATAGTAAATTCTTTGCCTTTGCAAAAAGGGACAAGTCAATTTAGTTGGTTTTGTTTTGTAAGCAAAATAGGTTTGAATGTCAAAGTTGTACAAAAAATATCAGAAGTAAATATATCAATATTCAATATACATAATACAATTCATTATATTTTCCAATCCTCCAATACATATTATTAGGTCGATAAAAATATCTACTTTACTGAAATATTCTATGGACATCTGAAAATATCTTTATATTTGAATATTCTGTATGGTTTTATGACTTCTGATGTGTACAGTACATGTAAGGTAAAACTGTAATGAATTTGACGTGTTAATACAAACGACACTATCAAGAAAAGGACAAAGGCAAAAGTTACAAATATAATAAAATAAATAAAAGTTAATAATATGAACAGAAAAAATACTGATTCTCTTCTCCTGGACCAAATGTGCAAATAATTGTCTGCATATGAGGTCAGTGATTTGTACTAGGTATATTGTACCAGTTAATTAATCGTATGTTCACAGCCGTTCCAGGTCTCGCCGTCGCACTAGGTCCCGCTCGCCGCGCTCCGGATCCCGCTCCCGCAGCCGCTCCCGCTCTCGTTCTCGCTCCAAGGGGAGATCGATGTCACGATCCAGGTCTCGATCGCCATCTAAAGATTCCAAGAAGTCCAACTAATTTTAATGATAAATCATTACAAATACAATTTTAAATACTTTTTGACTAAATAGTTGACTTTAATATGAAGTGTCAGTTTTAACTTCTTTCGCAACATTAATATCATTCCTAAGTAGCCATTGACTAAGGTACAATAATGGAGTATTGGTTTTGAGATCAATATACTGGTAATAAATAAACTTGTTTTTTTAAGTAGGTACTCCCATTATCCCACTATCCCATTATACTATTATTATTCATCATCGGGCATATTTTGCTAAAAAAGTGCACAGCGTTTTTGATTCCTAGAAAACATGGCCTCAAGGAAGTTAAAAATAAACAGATTATACACGGCAAAGGTTGGTTTCATCCATGTTTCATCTAACTGAAAAACAATTAAAAAATTCAAGCAATTTATTAAAATCTTAAGACTGCAAAATAATACGAAACGGCCGCCACAGTTAAAGTGATTATCATCAATATAATTACCATATTGTTTTGAGCACCACAATGAATGTGTTAACAATTTTTCGTTGGCAAAAATTATAATTATTGCCTAGTTTAAATAACAAAATTACGTAAAGATGGACAAAAATCTTAAAATAGCATGCCCATATTTAGTTGAATTTTGATAGTAAACTGTTGAATTTTTTAACAAACTAATTCATATGAATCTTTAATAATCATACTACAATTTGTAGTTTTAACATTTTCGAAAATGTCGCTTGGTTATTTTAGACATTATTTTGTTTAAAATTGAGCGCAGTTTTGCATCATACGCAACGTACGTTCAGTTCAGTCCATAGATAAATACTAATGTTCACTGTTCAAGACAGTTCAAGTGTTCAGTTCAGTTCAGTCGTCCACGAGAGCTCGGAGTATGGTCACGTCTCATCGGGGAGCGACACGCAGCTAACCATACTTCGTTCGCGATCTATCGTGTATTGTAGTGTTGCCGATCGATAGTCGGACTATCGATAATTAATCGATAGTCGGACTATCGATAATTAATCGATAGTCTATCGATAGTCCAACAATCGTAAGACTATCGATAGTATCGATACAATCGATAGTATCGATACAATCGATAGTATCGATACAATCGATAGTATCGATACAATCGATAGTATCGATAGCACAGAACAAGGCAATACTATCGATAGTATTGTAGTTCGTTAATAACAAACTATCGATAGTATCGATACTGTCACTTTTATTTGCAACGATACTATCGATTGTTTTGGACTATCGATAGTTTTAACAATTTGCAATAGTATAGTTTGCAATTTTCGGGTATAATAGTCAATCACAATCAAGTGTTTGTCAATAGAAAATTTTTTGGTATATTTTACACTGCATAAAACTGCATCTATTCTAATATTAATGCCAGTTATTTGTTGTTGTGTGATAAATAATTTTTTATAGAACAAATTCCTCTTTCTTTTTATTGAAAATAAACATAATTTGAATTTTAAATACATAAATCTCAAAACAAATTATATATTAATTACTTTTATCTAAACAACATTGATAGTTCTTTTTAACCATTTGATTGCATCCAATTTTTCGTATAGCTTTTAGCCAAGGCATGTTGGAAAATTACAAGAATAATTTACACTGACATATGTAGGTATTTATATATTTTATTCTTGGAAATATTGGAGCATCCATCAATGCAAGAATACACTTTTAATGAGTCTTTTAATATACAAAATTATTTGTGATACACTTTTCAAAAAGTTAACATACGGTAGCAATCCTACCCATAAAGCACAACTTTGAAATCCAATTTGTATGGGCTTACAAAATTATTTATGCAGTTGGTGTATCTAGAAAACTGGATCGAAATCGATTTTTTTTAGTTTTTCCTCGACTTATACACTAAACACTAATTGTATTCTAAATTTGAAGCTTCTACGTTTGCTAGTGCCGCTTTTTGCTGGACTTGTTGGGGGCACTGCCGTGCCGCCAGATACCGGCCTATAATGGTCCTCAACTACATTACTGTTAAAACAAACCTAATACTATTGCAAATTGTGAAACTATCGATAGTCCAAAACAATCGATAGTATCGATACTATCGATACTATCGTTGCAAATAAAAACGACAGTATCGATACTATCGATAGTTTGTAATTAACGAACTACAATACTATCGATAGTATTGCACTCATTCGATAGTATTGCCTTGTTCTGTGCTATCGATAGTATCGATACTATCGATCGTTTCGAAACTATCGATAGGCCTATCGATAGGGTACATGATTTTAGATGAAAACATCGATAGTAAAACTATCAATAGTTCGGCAACACTAGTGTACTGTCTTATGCCAATACTTGCCAAACGTAAACGGAAGAAAAGCTTTACGCTGTCAAAGTGTGCGTAACGGACAGTAACGGAGTTGCCAGCTAACTCAAATATTTCTCCCTTCATTGTGTGCATCTTACCTTATAAAATGCCGTGACTATTGTGGAATGTTGTTTTGGCGACACTTACACACAACCTCGTTCGTCACCGTTTTTTCGAAAACTAAACATATAATGTAAAAAAAAATGGCGGCAACCGTAGACAATATTATTGTTGCCAGTGTTCAAATGTTATCCTTTTTGGTAGATTTTTATTCGAATATGTTTTAAATCACACCGTGACTATAAACGGAATTCCGGTATGCACCGTGACTATAACCGGAATTCCGGTATCTAACAATACCAAAAAATATACTGAAATACTCTATTACTGGAAAAAATACGGTTGATTTCAATCTGATGACGTAGGCACAAAAGAAATTCCATCAAAATTCACAATCTTTTTTAAAAGTTTAACGTCTAATAATTAAAATTTTCTTGTTTTAATACTTAAACTAGTTAAAGTAATTAATTATGTAGTCAATACACTTGATAATATCTAATATCATCAAGTGTAATTTCGTTGAAATGAACTCTTGGACAGTACTATTTAGCGACTTGCATTTTTTTTGAAAACCGCCCTGCAGAATGGCCATATTAATCACAATACCAATAATTCTATTTGTTGGGTTTCACTATCTTTTCTTTACCTGAATAAAAAATAATTAACTTGCTTGTTTATTATTGACGTACTTTAAATAAGGAAGATTTTGGAGAAAAAATACAACTTATATGCATTTGGGTTATTTATTTTCATAGTAAATACAGTACAGGTGAAAATGAATTCCTTTTGATGTGGTGTACAAATCATTTTGATCAAAATGTATGCTGCATACCACACTACTTTTGGTTGGGATCCAATCCAGATGACCTCTACAGTTTCTTATTAATGTTATCCAGTCAATTTTCCAGGTTTCGTTTTCTGAAGGAAACCTTCAAAGAAATGAAAAAATATAGGCAATCTTTCAAACAACATTATCTACAATAACTATTTATTATTGATTAGGTTACCCAATTTTTCGGGTAAAGTCCCTATTTATTTCCTGGTCACACTGGCTGCTACGGTCAAATCACGTGTACTAGAGGTTTTGTGTTCCAAACATATTAATTTATTTGTTTTTAAAAAAGAACAGAAAAAATGAAATAAGAAATGACTTATACCTGTGAAAAGTAATCCCTTCACCCTTGGCATATTATTTTGAATTTTCAATTCGCAAATTAATACACCGGCGTAGACGATGGTCGCGAGCGTAATGGCGGTCGATCGGCTTATCGCGATGTGAGTGTGTGCGTGTAGGTTCGTATTTACACGTAACTGGCTTATCTTGGGTGCTTCACTTTTTATGTAGGTGACGCGGAGTACCTACTTTTTATACGTCCATGCTGTGACATGAGAATTTTATATAATATAAAAATACCAGCAATTGCACCAACTTCTCTATTTGCGAAAATGTTGGACGTTACTCAGGTAAATGTAGCTTTCCATGGTGAAAGATTTTTTTGAAATCGGCACAGTAGTTTTTGAGATTATTCATTACAAACATACACACACACAAAAATTCAGTGGCACAACAATAAAGTGGCGCCACCCTTTAATGCATTTCGACGGACACTTTTTGATTTATACAGATCTGATGATCCTCCTTAGATCTATCCTCCATGCTGCGTAGGGAGCCGACCGCGCGAATGAGCCGCGCGGCTACCTTCCTATTTTATAGATGTGCACCCCCGCCCTCCCAATATCTTTTGAATGGAATATATGATTTGAAAAATGCAAAAAGTAATACAATACAATACTCTTTATTATGCACATACGTACAAAATCAGATTAATCTACGGGTATCGAAACAATTTTGAATACAAAATAATTTATTTGGCCACATTGTTGCGGCGGCTTGAATTTTCAATTTTTTCATAGTGAGCTCTATTCTACCAACCAAGCCCTTTCATTTGAAACCCATAATGAGGTAGTTGTGGAATAAATATGTAATCCGCCATTTTTTGGCGGCGGCCATCTTGGATTTTCATTTTTTTCATAGTGAGCTCTATTCTACCAATCAAGCCCTTTCATTTGATACCCATATTGAGGTAGTTGCGGAAAAAAATGTAATCCGCCATTTTGTGGCGGCGGCCATCTTGAATTTTCATATTTTTATAGTGAGCTTTATTCTACTAATTAAGCCCTTTCATTTGATACCCATATTGAAACAGTTGTGGAAAATATGTAATGCGCCACTTTGTTGCGGCGGCCATCTTGAATTTTCGTTTTTTTCATAGTGAGCTCTATTCTACCAACCAAGCCCTTTCATTTGAAACCCATAATGAGGTAGTTGTGGAATAAATATGTAATCCGCTATTTTTTGGCGGCGGCCATCTTCGATTTTCATTTTTTTCATAGTGAGCTCTATTCTACCAATCAAGCCCTTTCATTTGATACCCTTATTGAGGTAGGTGCGGAAAAAAATATGTAACCCGCCATTTTGTGGCGGCGGCCATCTTGGATTTTCATACCCATATTGAGGTAGTTGTGGAATAAATATGTAATCCGCCATTTTGTGGCGGCGGCCATCTTGGATTTTCATTTTTTTCATATAGCCTATGTTACTCAGGCTGAATGTAGCCTTCTAATGGTGAAAGAATTTTTGAAATCGGCCCAGTAGTTTTTGAGTTTATACGTTGCAAACATACAAAAATACAAATGTTTCTTCTTTATAATATTAGTATAGAAGTATAGATACCTAAACTTCAGTCACGTAATTGTAACGTCATCAACCGGAAATGCTTAACGACGTTATCAGCGTTCGATCACAATTCGATTTGGTTCGGGAGTACCACTTTGAAATCGAATTCGAATCAAGATCGAGCTCAAATCAGGATCCAAATCGAATTTAAAACTGTTTCGGGAGGAGGCCTGCTGGCCGTTTAAAGTGGATCAAAATCGCGCCAAAAGGAGTCGGTTACACACAAACAAACCAAAATACATACAGGTGAAGCTAATAAAAAAGCGTGTAAAAAGACACCAAACGGAAAAAATAGTAGGCCTAAAATATGTAACAAATTTTATTTCATACTTTTTTTTATTATGAAGTTCTTTTAATTATACAACTATTTACATTACTTAGAACAAAAAAAGGAATAGAATAAGAAAATAATAAAATTTTATAAATAAAATAATGAGTCCAAACCACTGTCCTGCGGCAGGGTACCCAAGATGCTGGCTGCATTCCCCCTTTGGATAGCAGCAAAGAAGGATCCAACTCTTGGGTCCCCAGATTTAAGCGAAAAGATAAGTCTTTAAAAATATTTTAGCTTCCGGACCCCACGGACCCAGAGTTTCAACTCCAAAAGGCACAAACATGTAGCTCTCACCTAGAACTGCATATTTGCGCCTCTTGGCGCTCTCAGCCGCCTCGGCCGCTGCTCCAGCCCGCAATGCGGTCGCAATATGGGACGGAGCCAGGGTATCCACACAAGTGGCGTCCCACACAAGCGAACTGCCTTGTTTCCAAGGTACGAGTGTCATACCATCGGGGCTCTTGCCATCATCACGTACGACACCATTCGGCTCTAGACAAGCCGGCACGTTGATGGTGACAAGGGCCCTCCGGATGACATCGTTCAGGCAGGCGTGTCGCGATAAGCGATTTGATGTCGGTTTAATTTTTATTTATTTATACTTACTATTTTATGTACTTACTTAACAAATTTTATTTCATACTAACTTTTTTGGCGGTTTTTTTTTTATTTCAAGAAACCTAGCTCAAGCTAAGTAAGCTTTACGAAGAATAGGGTATTACGGCCTATGTCAAAAAGCTTTTTATATGAATTCGTAAGTCATAAAAACTCATAAAAAAGTTTTTTGCAAACAAATACTTATGTATCAATAGACTTCAATTTGAATTTCAAAAAACCCCGCGAAGACACGGTCTCGGCCGTCTCGGCGCTGCCGCCATGCTTGTGACGTCACTCACAGTGTAAACAATAGGTACATCTCAGTAAAGGAAGAAAGTTATTTTTGCAAAAACAAAATTTGTTACAGTCCTTATTGTTGGTGTCTCGTGCTTGAAGAAGAGTGAAGAGTATAAGCATTAAAACGCCGGGAAAGTACTTACATAGAAATCTTAACGTTCCTCAATTCAGATGAGCAGTAATCGGGATTACATGCGAAAAATTTCGACACTCACACAAATCACTCATTTTCACAAATTTCTTCCATGATAAAATTATATTATTATTTCGAAATGTCTGTGGCGGTGTTCAAGAAAACTGAGAAAACGCAAATTATCAATAAAAATGCACATCAACAAAGACTCCATTGTTTATTTACACTGCTAATGACATCACGCCGATAGCTTTCATGGAGTATAGCGTTTTTGACATTTGAAAAACAGATTAACAAACCTGAATTTTAAAATTGAAATAATAAAGGTATACTACATTTTTCAGAACAGAAATCACCATTTTTCAGTTGCTTTAAACAAAATCTATCAATATTACATAATTTTGGATTTTTCCTTGCATGGTGCGAAATTCCCTATTTAGTAGTAAACTATACAAAAAGTGTGACACAGTATGAAAAAAGAGTGTGTCAATCTGGAATTTAGAAAGACCGCACTTAGAATCTTAATAGCTTTGATACAGTTTCACGGTCTTTATGTATAAATAGCCATAGCATATAATAGGCCTATATGATAAAAGGTAGGTATTAAAAGGTAGAAGAGGAGGAAAACTGACAATCAGACAAATTATAATGAGTTAAAAAACTTGAAATTGTTATTAATTATGAATTTTTAATAACACTTAAAAATTATTACAATGTTATAAAAATGGAGACAGTTTACATACGATAGTCTATTCATGCTTTTTGATTTGGTTCTTAATTAATTCTAATGTTTCACCACCATAAAATAACTTTGTGGGCTAATTCTTAACTGAGATCATATTTGATTATCTACTGTGCAAAGAACTGCAATTACAAATATTTCTTTCATTAATTAATATTACTTTTATTTCATACATTTCATATCGGTAGGAAAAATAAATCAATGGTTATCCTGATGTTAAACACAATATAACTATAACCATGTTACATAAAATCCTTATATTATTATGTTCATGTACTTAATTATATAGTTTATAATCGATCCAAATTTAAAAATAACTTCAATAATCTCACGTAATATCTTTTAATAACTTATTTTACAATAAAGAAATATTCACAAAAAGAATATACACAATAAAAGTCATACATTATAGTATTTCAATTTTTATCCTGGCGAATCCAAACATCACTACAATTTTTATATAAGAAGTCTTTGTTTCATAGACTTATAACTTATAAGTATATATTAGTTATAAGGTACAGTGTATACAATTATAAAATGCTTATATTATATATTGTTCACCTCAAAGTAGAGATTGTCTTGCTCATTTATTTTAAGGAATCTACTAACTGTTCAGCCTTACCTATTGTAAGGTAGGAATCACTGAAAGAATCATTTATTGTTAATCGGGAATATAACAGATACAAGACTCAAATATAAGACTTATTTCGGATGGATTTCTGAAAACGAAATACTATAATTATATTTTATACCTAAAACATAGTAAATGTTTTGGTTTAAGTCACAAGTTTAGTGATGTCATAATCCTGTTGAATACTTATTGAGAAGCCAACCCTAAAAATTTTTGCCATGAATTAAAAATATATCCTATCGTGTAGTATCCAAGTAGGTAGGTAACATAAAAATAAGTTATTTAATATATATATATATATATATAATTAGGTAACATAAAAATGAGTTCGTTTAAGAAAAATATTAAAATAAATAAATAAATAATTGAACTGCTAAGCTATCATAACTTATTTTGTCATGATAAAAATATAATATTAAGCACTAGTAATTTAAGACAATTATTGTATACCCGCATAGGGTAGACTGTTCTTATAATTTTTGTAATATCTTACTCGTGTAACAGTCAGCAATAAACGCATTCTTTTCTTTTCTTTTATTCAAATTTTTCATCCCATCTATTCGAAAAGTACGACTTTGCTCCCCTTTAAGTGCACCAAAAGTTGGTGTTTTCTATAAGAAACTTTTTAGCGGGCAGGAATGAGTTTTCCCTCCCTCATCATAAGTTCCAAATTCAAAAAGCGCGCGGAAAAGTTCATTACCACGCACTTTTACATTTTACATAATTATTATCTTAGTGTTCAACGCCAAAGAAATCGAACGCAAATATTGTTTGAATAAAGACGACAGAACTACAGCCCGCGTTTTTGTCAATTTTCACGGATTGTTAGAAATGAGCCAGAGGCAATGGCAATGGTAATGAAAAGTAGAGTGTATCACTGGGGACAAAATATTTTTTTGGCTCGGGCGACGTACTTTGAATCCGTCGCTACGTTCAGGATTCTACTAAAGAAACCCTCGCTACGCTCGGGATTCTACTCTAGAATCATTTTGCTCCCTTCATGCTGGAATCCTCACATTTGAAATATCAATGAAAATGAATTTTGACAATGCTAAAAAATAGTCCTGAAATAGTCGTACAAGTAAAAAAAATAGTCGCATTTTAGTTTCGGCGTTATAGCTATAGGTTAGTGAGGATTATGGCTTGAACATCAAGCTGTAATCCTCACCTCTGGTGCAAGCAAACGGTAAAGTCTATCGTATTGGTTTAGGTTCCTAAAAATACTAGTGAAATTGTCGCAACGACATGCCAAATCTCAGAAATAGTCCATAAGAGGTTCCAGAGATATAAAGGTACCTTGGTGAGGATTATGGCTTAAGCATTTGAAAACTTTCTCCGAAACGCCTACGATTTTCGGTTTAGTTTGTGCCAAAAAATAGTCGTGAAATAGTCGTATGAAGCGAAAGCAAATAAATTTGAGCTGATTTAATTTGAAAATAAAAAGCTTTACATAATTATGTTCCATACTTTTATGGAGGTACAGTCGTGTACAAAATGTTTTACTTCATTTGATATTGTGAAATATTCTGCTTAAAATATAATATTTCTTCCAATTACGTGTTTTCGAGCCTCCTCGCTCACGTTTCCCCCCCCGCTAGCGATCGTATTGTTTTATCACGTACATAGAACAAATAAAAAAGTACGTACATTGGAAGTGATTATGTTACTTTATAACCGCAGTTTACGCACGATTTTTCTTGACCTAAATATTTTTCGAGAAGTGTTCGATCATAGTCCGAGAGCTGAGACTCTGAGACGGATCCCCAACCCCCGGTGCAACGGAAACAAATTATTATGATGGCTAAATGTAGATTGTGTGATATTTAGACTAGGTAACCTTATATCGAGTTTCTTATTTATCCATCTTTAATATTTTAGAGATGCACTGTCAAAATTAGATAAGTAATATAAATACGCTTCCAAGTATGTAATAAAATAATCCAATCCATTTCACCTCACTCAAATCAAAATCACATTTTGCGCTTTATGTAACTGTGCCTTCAGTATCGAAAAAGCAATAAAAAAATGTTCATAGATTATGTATTTGTGAAATAAACTAAAATAACGTAAAACATGGTACAGTTGCACTACTATTAGAATTTTACTGGAACGCTCGCGCATCCCGGTGACTGCGACGCAAGGTCAGAGAGTTCATTTGATCTATGCGAACCCGCGCAGCGTCACGCGGGGAGTGAGGTAGCGCTAAATACCTGCTACGCTCGAATATCCTAGCCTTAAACAGTATGGGATGCTTTCTGACAGTTGGCGCGATGAATTTAAGTAACAGGTTGAGGGCAGAGTACACTAATGAGAGGAAACTCCAGTGTTTCGAAATGTATATAGATACCTACATAATATTGACAAATTACTTGACCTACCACAAATAATAGACATTTGGATTTAAAAATTAAATAAGATTTACTATGACTTATTAAAATTAAATTCCCTTTTTTATACTTCAGTCCAACTTTATTTATTAATATATATTATATAATTAATGTTTGATTGATGGTTTTTTCCTACATAAATCCTTTATATCAAATACAACACTAAAATTTATTCATATGAAAAATCAGATGCTTATTTATAAGTAAATAAATATTGAATCACATACTATGCAGAAGATCAATTTCTAGTGTAGATGAATATATATTTTTTTATTTTACTGAAAATTATGAGAGAAAATTTACAATGATCAACTCACTAAGAAAATACTTTTGATGGTGGGAGGCACCTATTACCTACCCTGTAGCTTAAGTAAATTGTAATTATAATCATACTGATAATCTCCATATGTGTTTTCAGAATAATAATATTATTAATTTTAGGATAAGCTCGGATTGGTAGGGGCTCTCCACTAATGCTGATTCTATTTATAAGTCACGAAGTTTAGAGTTGATCCCGGCCAAAAACATGGGATGCAGCAAAGTAC
Source organism: Erynnis tages (assembly GCA_905147235.1). NCBI lineage: Eukaryota > Metazoa > Arthropoda > Insecta > Lepidoptera > Hesperiidae > Erynnis > Erynnis tages. The sequence continues at coordinate 7,325,421 of LR990078.1, read as the reverse complement.
ATGCGAAAGAATGCTGAGTTGAATGTTGGTTTGGAGTATTCACCTAGTTAGAATATAATATGTCACTAGAATATTTAGGTTTTCATAACACTGTATATTGATTTTTGTGCCAGCAAACTGTATTTAAAGACTTTAATAGAGTTAAGATTTCAATAAATGTTATAGTACCTACCTAATCTCATATATTTTAAAAATAATTTAAGTAGCAGCAGAAATACAGCCAGTAAGTTATGTATTATTTATCCTTGAATAGAGATTAAGTTAAATTTGAGTACTATAAACCAATATACAGTATTAGTAATATGCAGCATATTTATATACAGTGATATTTTTGTAACATATAAAAAGAGCATAGTTTTAGTTATATTTATACTTTTGTTTTCCTGCAAAATATATAGATATAAAATATGTATGATATAAAATAGGTTAAATTTTGTACACAACTCTCTACAATCAACATAATCCTAAAAGCTAATATTATACAATAAACAACTTATAATAATATATAATACTATTATTCGTTGGTGTAATTGTTTGTACATTTAAATATTTATTCACAAATGATGTGTAAATTAAAATAATACATAAATATTTGTAAATTTTTAAAGAAAAATTTAATATGGGGATCAGATGTCAAGACAGATATTATAATAAAGTATCACAATGTTGCAGAAAGCACATAAAATACTTATTTCCAAGTACTTAATGTGAAACCTATTTAGATATTGCAATTAAATTGCATAATCACTTACACCACTACTAGTCTAGTCGAGAAGTGAGTTTCCTGCGAAAAATCGTTACAGGGCTCTTAAAAATATGGCGATTATCGCATTGGATGTAGAATATAATTCTGAAAAAAGTATATTTTTTAAATTATCCGTCAATAAAAATGTCATTTCTTATAAAAAAAACAAAGTGGAAAAAAGGGAGTCTTGGTTTTGTATCTTTAACTTCAAAAATATTAAAGTTATCTGAAATTTGAAAAAAGATCCTAAAAGAGGAGAAAATTCTAGTAAAACAAGTCTTCGAGCCCTTCTTATATACATTCTTAACGAGAGAACATTTTTAAGAGCCCTGTAACGATTTTTCGCAGGAATCTCACTTCTCGTCTAGACTATACCAGTATTATGTTCACACTTAGCCACAAATTTAGAATCTTTGTTATTGTATGGCCTCAATTTGTCAACAATCACAGGACCGCATCACATAATCCAATCAAATACATTCATTTACCAGTCGTTTTAGTCATAAAAATGAAAATGACTAGGGTAAGAGATGTTTCAATATTAACACAGTACTATGGCAATTGTTGCTGTCTTTTCCGTTGCCTACGCTGATGAGATTGAAGCTGTGTTTCTAGCTGGGAGGAATCTTGTGGATGTTGTGTTTCTTGATTTACTGTATCATGTTTCTTTTCAGGTTTCTTGACCAGATGAGCATAAATAGGATATTTGAGAGCAGTTCTGAGGTTTTCATTGTGTTCTTCTAGGGAATTTACAGCATAATGTAAAACAAGCTCATTTAGGGTTCTGAAACAATGAAACAATGGTAAATATGTATTTGACAATTTTATTACTGACTAGCTGACCCAGCAGCCTTCGCTCTGCCAATGAATTTTTTTATTCTTTTTATTTTTATTTAATAGCCTATGTTACTCAGGCTGAATGTAGCTTTCCAATGGTGAAAGAATTTTTTAAATCGGCCCAGTAGTTTTTGAGTTTATTCGTTACAAACATACAAAAATACAAATGTTTCCTCTTTATAATATTAGTATAGACAACAGTAGGTATTTCTCAAAGTAAGCCTTGACATAAATAATCCAAGATGGCAAGACTATGAAAATATAACGTCGTTGCGCGTGCAAAAGTCGCTATGTGTTTTTTACAAACTATATAGGAGACAAAAAACATGGTTCAAATTTTCGTAGCAGTTTCGTTGTATGAATGTCACATAACTAAACTCCGTAACCCATGTGACTTGAAATATTAAATTTATCACATAGCTGTTTTTACAGTACATGTACGATTAAGACTGCTTAGAAACCGAAGTCCGAAAACGACTAAATTTTTGAGGTTATGTTCATGCGTGTCGAATTGATAACCTACGTTTTTGAAGTCAGAAAAAAAATCTTTTATAACTATTAACAAAATCACTATTAAAAACGATCAAATAATGTAACCAGATAGTTCAAGAACATGAAACTTACAAAATAAAATAAATTAATTAGTTACTTTATTCTAAAAAAAACCATTTTCTAAAAGTGACGGGTGGGACAGCTGTCCATTTTATCATTAAAATCAAGACAAACTAGAAACATTTATAGTCTAGTCGAGAAAAGTTTCCTGCAAAAAATCATTACAGGGCTCTTAAAAATATTATTGCATTGGATGCAGAATTTAATTCTGAAAAAGTATATATTTTTATTGTATAAAAAAAGTTTCTTAATAATAATATTTAATTGTTTATAATCGTTTTTTCAATATTTCTATTGTTTAAATTATTTGGTAAGAAAAATTTAATTGACCATTCTCAATAATGGTACACAAAAAAAAATATCAAAAATTTCTTTGTTAACTTAACAATTTGTTATAAACAAATTCTCAACTTTCTTATACTTTTTTCTAAAAAATCAAAAAAATAAACGGATATTTTTTTCTGTACTTTGTTAATAACATCGTTGTTTTTGTATTTTTTAGGAGTATAGAATGGTCAATTATGATTTTTAAGAAAAATAATTTCTTGCCTAATAATTTAAACAATAGAAATATTGAAAAAACGATTATAAACAATTAAATATTATAATTAAGAAATATTTTTCTTTAATTATATTTTGTAGTTTTCGAACATAGTCTATGAGCTGGTAGACATTTTTCGAGAAGTGTTCGATCATATTCCGAGAGCTGGTAGACATTTTTCGAGAAGTGTTCGATCATAGTCCGAGAGCTGGTAGACATTTTTCGAAAAGTGTTCGATCATAGTCCGAGAGCTGGTGGACATTTTTCGAGAAGTGTTCGATCATAGTCCGAGAGCTGGTAGACATTTTTCGAGAAGTGTTCGATCATAGTCCGAGAGCTGGTAGACATTTTTCGAGAAGTGTTCGATCATAGTCCGAGAACTGGTAGGCAGTTTTCGAGAAGTGTTCGATCATAGTACGCGAGCTGGTAGACATTTTTCGAGAAGTGTTCGTTCATAGACATTTTTCGATTAAAATACACTCAAAATTTTTAATAGAATAATTTAATAGAACTGTTTATAAATTATTTATAAACATATTTAAAATAATGAAATGCATGCATACTTAAAAGCAATAGGCATGATGACAGTAATCATGTATCGCCAAAATATTTATCTGATCTAATGAAATAGGATTCAAAGATTTTGAAACATGTATTTATTCTCTTATTAATGTCGAGATTAATAATTTATTTGTAAAAATAAATCTACAAAATACAGCAATCCGCCATGATAGCTTAAACACCCATCAGTTACGTCAAATTACGTCACGTCTTAGTAAACGTCATTTTTTTCGTAAGCATATTACACGCGATCTTGCATTTTTTACTGAGCCGTGGCGCAATGACAGACGCCATGACACGGGCGAGCGTTTTGGAATGAATTTGAAATTTAAAATTTAAATGTAGTTTTATTTCATTCATTATTTACATGTGATATCAGGAATATATCAACATTTTTGATTAAATTTTTGTGGTAAAACCATTATAGCTAGCCCTGGAACATAGGTAAGGTGAGGCATGGTTGCGAGACACTGAGGCGAAAATTTTAATTACTCATTAGTAGAAAATCACTGATGTTAACCCCGAAGGATATGATTGTGTGTCTTTACGGTACAGAATTTAATTTAAATTATTGGTGCACAAGAAGTAGCGAAAAAATGTATCATGTGAATTTTATTTTATACTTACTTATAAATATTATAAGGTTCAGCAAATCCATAACCTCTTTCAGTCTTAAATATAATACAATGATACACTATATTGTTACAACATATTGACAAAGCTAGTTGGCCGGTAGAATTAGGCCGTATTAGAAATGTGCCCTGAGGTTTCCCTTCTAATAATTTCTCAGCCATTTCACGGGTACAGTTCTCAACCTTCCAAGATATCATTTCTTGGTGTGCGTACAGTTCTTCAAGTTTATGAATATTGTCATCTTCTAAAGCCTGCAAATATTCTTCAGTTTTGCCCCGTCTCTGTAACCATCTGTAAAAAAGTAAGTCTTATCATTATGTTCCACACTAGTTTCCTTTCTTCCGCTCAGTCCTTTGTGATCCACTGCTGGACATGAGCTTCACCTAATCGGCATAGCTCAACATGGCCCTGTGCCCTCATAGTCCATTGGTTTCCCCTGATTTCTAGTAGGCTATCCTAGTAGGCCTGTACTCTTTATTGCCAATATGTGGTCACCAATGTTACTACTCTGTCAAGTTAACATAACACCTGGCTATATACTCTACACTTCTCCCGCTCCACCGCTCGCAACTCCGCGTCGCCTTTCCAGTACAGTCAATAACAAAGTTACCGAAGAAGTTAAAGAAGTCTAAATTTAACTCGGAAATCCCTTCAATGTGTTAGGTTAGATCAATTTTTTTTCCCCGAGCGAAGCGAAGCGGAGCGAGCATCAGTGACAGAAGTCTAAAATTAGGTCAGAAATCCCTTGAATGGGTTAGGTTAGGTTAATTTTACTGCCCACACGTAACCGCTCGTTCAATAATTTTTACCGCCAAATTAATTATTTTCCTGCTCAATTATAATATATTCACTGATCCATTTCATTATTTTTATTACTCATTTTTGTTTACTTTACTGCTTAGTTTTAACTGCTGAACAAGTTATTAAACGTGGCATTTATATTTTTTAACTTACCAAAACCGCTATTTACAACTGCCTCTTTAAATCAGTGCCATTTATTAACCTTTATTGTATAGTTCTTACGCTGGACTTTTGCGTTGAGTCCTTGATTGTGTATGTTTTATATACGTGCACAGTATGAAAATGTGCGTGCCTGCCACAACGGTCAGTTGTCGCTTCGGGGGCCCACGAGGCTAGATGTGTAGTTACTCGAGTGCCGTTGGGACTTGTGTATTAAGAAGATAAGATGATGAAGAGATAAAAGGTTATAGCCTAAGAGCTAGTGATCCATCCGACTAACCTGTTTCCCAAAAAGCTAAAAAAATCTGTTTTATTATCAGCACAAGACTACAATTTTAATATGTTATAATGTACATTAGGTTTAAGCATATAAAATGCAAACCTATTTTGCGGGTTGCAATTATGTGCCAGACGATAGCAAAGTTGTCATCGGGATAGCAATTCATAACCTGCTCACCACAAGGCTCAAATTATGAGGGAACATAGGGTGTAAGATATCCCCCATATCTTAATCTGCGCGCTCGAGTAACTCCAAAAATCCCCTCTTGGGCTCCCAACCTATGTGTTCGAGTGGACAGTGACTGAAAGAAAAGAGAGGATAGGCCCTATTTTTAACCCCGACGCAAAAGAAGGGTTGTTATAAGTTTGACGTGTCTGTCTGTCTGTCGGTCGTGGCACCGTAGCTCGCGAACGATGAAGCGATTTCAATTTAGTTTTTTTTTGTATGAAAGGTGAGTTCCGGGTGAGTGTTCTTAGACATGTTTGATGAAAATCAGTTGAGTCGTTTAAAAGTTGTGGAGGGTGAAAATGGGGAAGAATAACCGAATGTCTGCAAATATAATCGAGTGGGGTCTCAAATGAAAAAAGAAAAGAAAAGAAAAGAAAAGAATGCGTTTATTGTTGACTGTTACACGAAAAGATGTTACAAAAATTATAATAAGTTAAGAACAGTCTACCCTATGCGGGCATACAATAATTATCTTAAAAAACTAAAACTAAATTTTATATTATAATTATGTTAAAATAAGTTGTGATCGTTTAGCAGTCCAATTATTTATTTATTTTAATATTTTTCCTAATCGAACTCATCGGCTATGCAATGTGCCACCCAATTCTGGGTAAAGAGAGAAAAAGCCGGAGGAAAAAACTCTCGACACAGTTTTAATTTATTAATTTATTTATTTTTGCGCGCGTTACTACATTTATTTTTAAAGCTGTTTATAAGCATGATATTATTATATATTGCGAACTTTCTATTTCGTCCAAATCTAGTTTTAATATCTTTGTTGATTTTAATTTAATTTTAATTTTTATCTTTAGCTTTAGCGTGATAGTGCATTCTCTCTGATTATACCCTGATATAAACACAAGGAAGCACTAGAAGTCGGCAGCTTTACAGAATTGTAAATGTAGCCTCTGCCCTACCTGAGATAATTTGTTATTTCATTTTATCGTCAAAAAATTCTTTTACCGTATAGTAACCTTTCTTGACCAGCCACTGTTTTAAGGACCATTTGAATTTATTGATTGGTAATTTTTTTAGCTCTATAGGCAAATGATTATATATTCGTATGGCAGATATATATGTACTTTTTCTGTAAATTCTACATTTTATTCTAGGTAAGTATAATATATTTTCATCTTTCTGTCTCATGGGTACATTTCTTACTCGCATATCAAGTTTATTTTTAAACAAGTGCATGTTTTTTACGACAAAAAGACATATTTCAAGAATATATATACCGGATAACGTTAGAAAATTTTCTTCCGTGAATACCGCGCGTACTGATTCGTCGCTAGCCTTACCATATAGTATTCGCATACAGCGTTTTTGTAAAATAAATGTACTGTTAACATTGACTGAGTCACCCCAGTAGATTACACCGTATAATAGAAGGGGATAGATATTACCATAATAAAAACTTTTTGCAACTTCTATAGATGAAGTATCTATAAGAATAGATAGAGCATAGCAACAGCTCGATATTCTATTATTTATTTTGTCAATATGACTCTTCCAATTTAAATGAGTATCTAATGAAACGCCTAAGAAATTTACTTGTTGGACTTCTTCTATGTTTACCGCATCTAGATCCACAAGCGCATCACGTGTACATTACAAAATAATATGTTCAATGAAAATTGGTTGAGCCCTCAAAAAACTCAGGGGGTAAAAGTGGGGAAAATACCCAATATCTGCAAATACATATACTATAGTATCCCGAAAACATCTATTTGCCTCTGTCACACACGTTGAGTATTATGAGCATGACAAAGATAACTATTGTTTTGTTTATTAATTGATTTGAATGATAATACGCGTCGTCTATATTGATATTTTTCGAAAATATTTGCTAACAAGTCAATCAGTAACCATTTTTCATATTTGAATTAAGTATTCAATTGTACCTTTTTACCACTTTTTATAAATTAATTAAGCAGAAACAACAAAAAACCGCCAATCAAAACAATGGCAAGTGCCGAAAGAAAATGCAATATTTAACACGCAGATATTATGAATTACCATGAAATAGAAAGAGAGGTCAATAAATCAAAATAGCATGCAATTACTGCTCGCGTTCAAATTTATTGTAATCTAAGAGTTTAGCGCGCGCTTATTCCGATTAGAGTTGTGCGCTATATAGCGCAGATAGTTATAAAACGAAACTAAACTATATATAGCGAAACTAAACTATCTATTTTCCACAACATCTGCTGTCTCTGTTTGGTAGAAACAACTAATAATAGGAAATAAGGAATAGCGCGTAACGCCGATCGCGGCCCGAATCCATACGATTATTACCGAAGGGCCCGAAGGCAATGGGTGAGACCGAAAAACTGACCCAAGGAAACAATAATGAACAGACGGCAGACCTGTGACCAACCATGAAAAAACATAACATCTGTGTTTCTTAGAAAGTTTAATGAATTTTGGTATTCATTCATTGAACGCGTGAAAGTTTTAAACAACGGTAAATATACAATGAACTTTTAAGTACGCCTTTATAAAAATATTTATATTAAATACTAGCTGACCCCGCAAACGTTGTTTTACCCACGGAATAGATAAAAGAGTTCATTATTTATCTGTTCTTTGGTTATGCCATATAAGCGTTAAGTATCGACTTTAAAAAAATAGCCAACCCCTATTTTTTAAAAGTCGATTTTTAACGCTAATAGAAAAGTGAAAATTTAGGGTTGTATCATGTATTTTTAATGCCATATTATTAAAAAATAAAACAACAAAAACTTTGTCCAAAAAATAAAATAAAAATGTTAGGTGTGGACATTAACAAATGTTAGGGGTATGAAAAATAGACACTGAATATGCATATAATATTTCAAGTAGTAAATAAAATTATGACACGAGAATTTTATATATAAGAGATATAAAATAATCATTATAACATTGCTTTTATACAGACAGTTCTAAGCCTGTAAAAGTAAGTACGAAGAGAAGTTTATTGTAAAGACAACGTTTTGTAACGTCAAATGATATACCCTTGTATTAAACAATCAATTATAGCACTTGTTTTGATACGTATAAGAGCCGTATTTGATTGACGCTACGGAAATAGAGTTTTCAAAAATAGATAGTTTTTACAACGTCGTTCGCAGGCACATAGCGGTTACGTTTCGTTATTTGAAAAAGCCATAACGACACATCGCTAATTCCGATACAGTCCGTATGCGTAACGGCGCTGTACATAATGGAACAAGATATACTTCTACGTCACTACGACGTATACCTGAGTATTTGCGTACTGCTCTTGTATGGATTGGAAGAACTTAGTAAAAAAGTTAGTTTCATAGCCTTGCGTTCTGGGGGGTTACTATAAACTCCTAGTTTTAAATTAAAACAAAACATCATTGCTTTATGATGGTTTTAGGAGTTCGTAGTAACCCTCCCTAGGTCTAAACGGTCTACGCAACATCGGCAACAAAATTTTTATTCCGGGAGCCAGTGACAGATTCTCATGACCCCTCCCAATCGAAAATTCGTGAAATGCATAAGGGACTTATACTATGAATACTCGCGACCGGCAGCTGCCACTCCGTTGGTGGGGTGGGCAGTGGCAACCTCCCAGACACAGAACAAACACTCATGCTCATCACACAAATATTTGTCCTGGGTGGGAATCGAACCCACGACCTCCGGCGTAGTAGTTAGGGTCGCTAACCACTGGACCAACAAGCCAGTCTGGATGGATGATTGTTAGAACGACTTTGAATATTGGCGTATTTAAAAATCAACTATGTACATACAATGATTGTTTTTTTGTAGAATATAATTGTAATACGTATAACGTAAAAAGTATAAAATTATATAAACGTAAACAGAGGACATAGGATACTAGGTATACGTACGAAATGTACGAAAGAAAGCGCGCAAGTTTCAATTTATGCTGTGCCAAAGAAATTAAAACCTTATCAAGTACGCCATACGGTAGGTCATAGATGCTGTTGCGTTGCACTTTTCAAGGTACCAGCTGACAAACTTTCCACTGATAGATCCAGCTGACATTAATTTTCATTCATAGTAGCATATAAACGATCACCAGGTAAATTTTTAGTTGAGAGGAAATCATTGAAGATATACATTCTTTTTTTCATGTTCAAGGAGCCAGCTGACGTAATCCACCGTGTTATGGTCAGCTGACGATGTTTTTTTTTTCAAGATACTAGATAAACTGTAATCTGATAAATTTTCAAATGAGAAGAAATGACTGAAAAAACTTTTTTTTTCTGCATGGGTGGGAGGCTGCCACTGCCCACCCCACCAACGGAGTGGCAGCTGACGGTCGCGAGTATTCATAGTATAAGTCCCTTATGCATTTTACGAAGTTTTCTCGAGAGGAAATGATTGACCTGCACCTGCAAGAAATGCACCTGGCTCCCGGACTATTTCATGAACATTATGATGGTTTTAGGAGTTTGTAGTAACCCGCCTTGTACAGAATGGAAATACGCGACTGTACTTTACACGAACATCATTCGAGCCAGGCGTCATGTTAACTTGACCGAGAAGTACCATTTGAGGACCTTTACTTACCTAGTTATATACTATTTTCTATTATCTGATCCGGAAGTCAGCAGGCGTCTTAGAACAGGCGGCTGCGCGAGTGGGTCTCAGAATAAACCAAGATAAAACAGAGTATCTTCACATGAAACGATACAAAAACACCCGAGAGAAACGAAAAGAATTTCGTGATGAAGATACTTTGTATAAAGAGGTTGCTACTTATTTACTACTACGTAAATATCTAGGATGCACTCTGACAGATACTAATACCAGACAAGTGACTGACTGAGTTCGCTTGGCCACCCTGAAAGAATGGGACCAGACCGAAGCGTCAAGACGGCATACTTGGGAAAACCGACTGGGCCTAGACCAGTTGGCCGACCGAGGTATCGCTTTATAGCCGAGCTGGAGGCGGATCTGCGCGAGCTCAAAGTCAGTAAATGGCAAGAGATAGGCGCTCTCTCACATCAGAGGCCAAGGCCCACTTTGGGTCGCTGAGCCACGGAAGTAAGTAAGTAAGGTGTCAATTGTTTTCAAATCAAATAAAATAAAAAAACAACGGGTTGCACTCTGGGATTGGCGGCAGAAGTGAAAACTTATAAGATGTGTTTTCTTGGTGATTTGGACGACACTTCAATTAAAACACAATTGAGTTTCTCAGTAAGATAAAAAAACGACATTTAATGCTAATAATCGCAATGTCGAATCCAAAATCACAAGTATTATAATATTTAGCTTTTTCTATAACAAAGTACACTTATTATTTATGAATGTTTCCTTTACGAATTGCTTCATTTATCAGTATAAGGGTGCCTTCAAATTTGCCGCAAAGTGCCGCGAGTATATCTATGTAAATAAAAAGCGCGCGGTTGCAGCGCTACCACCCGCGCTGCGGTCACGCATCAGTTCATCGATCGACTAGTGAAGATCGATCGACAAATTTGAAGGCTAAAAGTACTATCATTTATGTGGTCGTCACTTCATTAAACTATTAATTTGCATCGAACCACTGGTGGTCCGACTGCTATTAACTATTGTGTCTGTTTACTGGACATTCAATAGGTTAATAGATGCACTTTGTTTCCATATTTCAAACACTCTCCCTCCGTCTTACGAGATTTGTCCTGAAATAAGTCAAGCTTACTTTTGATTAATAATTATTTATTTATGATATAAATACTTACACTTTATAACAGTCCTTTACTTTATATAAATTTATGATTTCTGATTTCAACTTTGTCATTTCTCTTTCTAATAGTAAATTTGATTCCACAGTTTCTTTCAGTAGTAGGTGCAGTTGTGTTCTAGCCTGTTTTATACTGTTAACCCTTAAAATAAGTTGTCTGTTATTTTCTACAAGATCACCTTTTTCGTGTGGTTGCGCTTCATTACTCAACTTTTCTTGAAGTTTAAGATGTTCCTCACAAACTTTTACAGTTTCTTTAAAAGCATCTAGGGCTTGCCTTTTACTATTTACTTCTTCTCTTAACCTCAGATACCTATCTGAACGTTCATCATAATCCCTCGTCTTTAATACAAATTCTTTATGAATCTCCTTATATCGAGTTTCCAGTGTTTCATCATTCATTTCACCAACATCACTGTCTTGATGTCTTGAGAGTGGATACATAAGCTTGATATCCAGACTACTGTTACAATGAGCCAAGGAATACTCAGTGTAAAACCTAACCAACTCCACAATGGAGTTGAATTCAAAAGGCTCAAAGAAGCCATACCGACCATCTTGATTGTATATTTTAATCAATTTATTAGTGCCCCCTTTTCTCACTGTTAAAGTATATCCATTATCTTTATTTGATGCATTTCTGACTAAAAATGTTCCATCACATGTATCACGAAGTTTCTCATTAGCTTCTTCTCTGGAATTAATAAGATTAATTTTAAATATTTTGGCTGTGGTTGTTTTTATAGTCCATTGAAATGGACCAAAATTTAAGATGTCTAATAAAATCTGTAATACTTATAATTTATTTAAACAATAAATTACTTTAAATGTCAGTCCACTCTGTATAATAGTTCTTTTGGTATAAGCTAAGCATCTCATTTCGTCAATCATTTCCTCCCGGCCAATAACTCATAGAATGCTTAAGAGAGGAGAACTAAGAAGTCTGAAGTCTAGTGAATGTCAGCATCGGCATGCATTAGCTTCATGGGTGGTGCCAGCCTCCAAAAAATATTTTAGTAAATAGCCAGCTGACATTTTTATGTATTTTACATAATAATATAATAATTATAAAATTATCTGAAAAACCTACCATAGGGAGGAAAACACTAGAACAAAGTATTTTGATCTTATTTACTTCTTTTACCACTTTATAATCTGAGCTGACAATTTTTGGACATAGGCCTCTCCCAAGGCGCGCCACTGAGCCTGATTTTGTTACTATATTGTGCAAACTAAAATAACTTAAAAAAATTCTGTATCAAATAACTTACAGTAAGGACAATGATGAATGTAAATTAAGGGGTAACACCACTGTAAATTTGGCTAAAAACCATTTTTTTATGTGCTTAAAAAATACTTTGAATTTGTGAACTGAAATTTACTGCACCGGTAAATTACTTTTAAAAAATTATTAAAAATATTTATTTATTAAGTAATATTAAATATTAAAACTTTAAAATCTAAAAATAAAGAAAAGCAAGTAAAGAGGATTTTTCCAATATTGAAGGGCAGCTTTATGGTCCTGGAATAGCAAATTAACGGCATTTTTAGAAACCAGAGCGAAGTGAGGGATTCTCGGGTAGAATCCTGAACATAGCGACGGATTCAAAGTATGTCGCCCAAGCCAAAAATATATTTTGTCCTGAGTGATACACTCTACTTTTCATCACCCTCTATGAGAAAATGAAAGGGGCCTCATATTCTAATATATTTTAATATTATTCTTTAATAAAACAGGATTACATGCACTATCAAAGTGTCAAAATATGTATGCAAATATGCACTAAAAAAGGGCGAAATATGCACAAAATATGCACAATCAAAAAACCATTTATTATTACAATTTACGTTTATTTTAACATTATATTTATTTATATGTCATACATATTATATTCATATTAGTTCTTGTTATAATTTTTGTGACAATAAACAATAAAATATTTTTCCAGGGTTTTTTAAGCCGTTATACAGTGGAGTTAAATAATAAAGGACCAAATACAAAATAATATTATAATATAAAAATTCTTACCGAGTTATATCGCCCCAATACCAGTCAGCTTTCTCCAAATTATCTTCAGCAGATTGTTGTGGAGCGCCTATTTCTACCATTATTTTTTAACACACACTTATAGGTTCATCAAAATCCACTACCAATTAATGTATTAAAGGGTTATAATAAAAGGACAGACCTTTAAAATGGTTTGTCAAGTTGAGTTCTAATCACTTCCGCCTGATTGAGGTTACAGTTTAACCAAATCATTAAGTACAACGATAAATCAATAATTATTTACTTAAATTGCCTGCATCTAGCCGCTTCAGTTGTCCAAAAAAGTCATTAGCAAAAGTAGATCACTGATACAAAAATATAGGTTTAGGGATCACAAAGGAATAGGGCTACATTCATTGATATCACGGCGTTTGTTGCTTCAACCGACAGCGACCGGAAACTATGTAGTACCTCATTAAAGTTTAAAACTAATTAAAATGTACGTAAATAAAGGATCAACTGTTTAGGAAAAATGCATAATAATTAATCGTTTTAGGGGAAAATATCTCAAATAAAACGAACAACACTGTATAGTATCCGATCAATCCGTCACAATCGGTCACAAAATAAATCCGTCATGTCGTACACCATAGACTAGCATAGACCATCAGTCCATCACCATTCAAAGACCTTTTTTTTGCAAATTGCCAGACTCCGTCGGAATTAAAAAAATGATGCCACACTACAAATCCTAAGCTCTATCCTCCATGGTTTATACCTCTGTGGATCGCGGGGCCCACAGTGTTTAAGTATTCTATACTGTGTCTTTGAGTATTAAACCAAACCGGAGACGCCGCGCGAGCTACTTTCTATACAAAAAAGTCTGGCACTTTTGGTGCGGGGGGAGGCAACGCTCACTAATGCAATGTTAAATACTAAGGCATTTTTCATCACATCGCAATGCACGCTCACAAACAAAAAAATGAACACTAGCTTAAACTATACGCACACTATCACATTCTGTCATGTAGGGACGTCTATCAACACGCACAAAATTGCGACAGTTACGTAAACGAGATAGTGACTTGACCCTGTCGACATAACTATCGATGATAATATATTTTTATTAAATAATATGCACCTACAGCATATTAAGAAAATCTTAAAAATAAATCAGAGTCACTTTCTTCGTAAATCTATTTGACGTAAAATGTTTAAATATGGCAAATAAGTTGCGTGAAAAATATAGCTCCATTTTTACTACTTAAAGTTAGGATTGTTGTCAAAATCTGCAAGGTGTCATAAAATAAATGTAAAACACTGAATTATTTAAAAATATTTATTAATAAAAAAAAACATCTTCGTCCCCAATTTTATTTTATCCAAATGGCCCGATTCACTGCCTCTTTAGGAAAACTGCAAAATAAATATATAAAAATATCGCTGAGAAATAATCGATATCGACTATTGTAAATGTTAGATATGTCCCATCACTCAATGTGTTGCCAACTTTTTGGAATTCTATCAGCCTATTTTTTCATATACAATATAAAAAATAAAGAACATTAATTGTATGTAAAACATCAAGTCTAATTTAATAATTTCAGTGTTTATTAAAATCCTGATTTTCTTTTTCGAATCACCTAATGATTGCGAAGCCATTAGGTATAACTGGTGTGTCTTTTAAAAAAATTCTAAGGCACTGGGATATCACCGCTTCTTATCATAGAAGTAACAAGAAATAGAAGTAAAGCTAGATAATAGATTCTGCCTCAAAATTTACCCCAAATTAGACCAAGTACAATTTGCTGGCAACACCCTTTGATAATGATATTTATGGGATCTTTTGCTAATTTAGAGCATTATTTAACTAAATTTAGACTTAATAATCCTCACAGGTGAATAGTAATGTTATCTTTTGGTAGACTGGATGTTTGTGATCGTTTTTACTCCAAAAAACACTGCAATTCGGCATTTTTGACGGAGCTCTTTCCGCACGCTCTGTGACTTAACGAATGAGGCGTGACATGCGGCCAACTAGTTTTATATAACCAGTATGATCGCCGCTCTCGTACCTTTGGCAGAGGGGAACGCCTGTTAGTGGCGCCTCCGGTTTGGTTTAATACTCAAAGATACTGTGTGGTTCGGAAATATTCGGAATTCGGATTATCGGAATTCATATAGGGACCGTGCAGAAACTACAAAACGCCACCTAGCGGATTAAAACGAAACTGCCACAACTAAAGTGCAATATTGTCCCTTTGTTTTTCATATGTTTTCATAATGTCGCTTAACGAGGAATAACTCAATATTTCACTATAAATTACAGATTAAATTACGTAAAATGTATAAATTGCGATTTTAGTGATATCAAGAATAGTGTGTGTCGTGGAACGTTGATATTTTTCAAATTCTAAAAGTATTTGGTCCAAGTGTTTTTCAATAGAAAATTTGTTGATATATTAAAAGGGTGTAGAGGATTTTCAGATAACATTGTTTAAATAAAGTGATCAACGCATAAATCAGTATCTATTTTAAGATGAATGCCAGGTATTTTGATATTGTGTGATAAATAAAAATGTTTAAATAGAACAAATTCCTCCTTTTCATTGAAAATAAAAATAACTTGAATTTTAAATTAATCTCAAAACAAATTATATATTAGTTTCATTTAAAAAACCTTGATAGTTCTTTTTAACCGTTTGAATTCATGTCACGTGTATTTTTAACTGCATTTATCCAACTTTTCGTATAGTTTTTAGCCAAAGCATGTTGGTATTATCAGTGAAAAATTACGAGAATTTACACTAATATATTTATATATTTTATTCTTGGAAGTATTGGAGCATCCATAAATACAAGAATACACTTTTAATGAGCCTTTTAATATACAAAATTATTTGTGATAGTCTTTTCAAAAAGTTAACATACGGTAGTAATCCTACCCATAAAGCAATATGCAGTTCCCATAAATGACACTAGATGGCATAGGTGTCGCCACGCACGGTCCCTATTTTCCTCCTAAACTCCTAATTTCATTTGACATTTCGGATTCCTCGCTCCGTTGTCATTGATTTGATTGAATTTGATTGATTTATTCATATAATATCGTGTAAAATGTTTCGTTTCTATTTCTATGCTTTACTCCAAAATATAATTGAAAAACATATTTACAATAAGAAACCAAGTACTGATTTATGTGATAATTTTAATATATGAAATAAATTATTTACAAAATATGATCGAGTAGATATACCGACGGCTCTCAAGCAAATTATTTTTTTGCTACTGCTTAGGGAGACGATAAAATGTACAAGAAAATAATATTTTTATTGTGCTTTACCTTGATGGCTGTATCACCTACTCATATTCAAGGTGAATTTTCGACGCGGGATTTCTTCAAGTTCCTAGTGAAATTTGGTTTTCAGAAGACTGATATCCACTTTCAAAAAGAAACATATGGTTATATTTTTGGAAATCTAACTTCTAATGAGAAGTTTAAGTACCCAATAATTTTTGCCGTGTTAGATAGAAAACATTTCATACATTATTACAAAAGTCGTGATATTTCGGATAAGGAAAAAGCCTGCAAAGAGATGTTTCAACACTTAAATCAGACAGCCTTTCACCCGAAATGCAATGCCTATGGGCAGGATCTATTTAGAAGAATTCCATGTCCCAAAGGAGGTCTCTGTGTAGATGAAGATATGCCTTGGAACGTTATAAAGAAAAACCAGTTTACATATGTTATCCAAAATTCAGGAGAACCAAGGTAAGTTACGACTTTGTTACTTCAGCATATTAATTACAGTATTTGCTTAATTATTAAGGTACATTTAGTATTTTTTAAGGTAACAAATATTTTCAACTTTTAGGCTATTTCTACTCATAACATAATTCTTTTCCCTTAAAGTTAAGAAGCACATTATGCTAAATATGGTCAATTCAAGCACCATAAGGATTTTCATTTCCACTCCATTTCACTTTTTCCATAAGGTTCCAAAAATTGAAATAAATATGTCCTAGGAAATATGTGAGTCAGGTATTGTGAGTATATTTTCCTACATGTCTCTGATATTGTATGGTGGAGAAAAGGGAGAAAAATCAGATTTGAGCACTTCAGACATTCAAACAGGCCTTTAATGGCCCACTTTTGGCTCACCCAAACTGCCCAATGTGGATTGATGGAGAAAATCAGCTTAAAATGGGCTACAGACCTTCAGTTTTAACTGCACAGTTTTAACTATACAGTAGGGCTGTTCAGTGATAACTGACATTCCTAGTGTCTACCCACATTCAGATTTATCAATTGTGATCTGTTTTCGCTCGCAGTGACACTTTGTTGAAATGGCTTCACCAGATGATGCTGTGGCAAATGTTAGAATGTTGTGCATTTTGCAAATTAAGCATTAACATTGATAACTCAAGGGTATTTATGTAGAAGTAAAATATCTTTTGTTTTATTCCAATCTGACTTTTCATTGAGAAATTATCACAAGTAAACACAAAGAATTGGTACCTAATAATGAATTACATAATAATATTGGATAACATCCTACTAAGTACTACTATTATAAATGCGAATGTTTGTGAGTATGGATGGATGTTTGCTACTCTTTCACTTAAAAACGGCTGAACAGACTTGGATGAAATTTGGTACACAGATATATTATCATAACTTGGATTAACATATAGGATACTTTTTACCCTTCTCTGCACCAAGTTCTAAAATCCACGCGGGCAAAGCCGCGGGCACAGTCTAGTGTATAATATATTGTAGATGAAAAACGATGAAATAAAAAATAAGTAAATAAATAAAATTTTATTGGTTCAAGATTTCAGAATATAGTAGCGGTGGAGTGTGGTGACTTGTGTCTTCACAAAAACAACTCTCTTCCACTGTATACAAATATTTATTTACAAATACACTGTTAATAAAACAACATAACAAAATTATAAGTATTTAGAATCGAAGTAAGTAAGAATGATTGACAGGAAGAAAAACAAAAAAAAACCGTAAACTAAATTCGAAATAAAAAAATAAAACAATAAAACCTTCTTGGTGTCGCTACATCAGCCCCCCCCCCACCGGAGACCGTTAAGGTCGAAAGTAGTCAGGGTAATGTACTCTTCGTCCAGACGGAATCGTAGTACGAGTACTAGTCTCTACGGGTGTCGAACTCTGTGTTACCGACGAGTCTTGTAGCAAACGTTGTGTCGCCTCCTGTGGTCCATTGCTAAGCAAGAACGCTGGTTTTAGGCGGTCTATAGAAACAGTGTTCCTTTAAAATCTATTTTGAAAAATTTTCCGCTGTGTACAGCGTCCTGGCAAAGAAAAACATGAGATGACAAAGAAAAATCTTTACTAATGAAAACAGAGGACGAACCTGACATATATGACACAAACAGCGGTTGGTTGTTAACTAATTTATTTTCTTAATAATTGTTGCCACATAGCATTTCCTTATATAGTACACATCTCTTCCCTATAAAAAATACATTTGTTCAATTCTACAACACAAGTTACAAGTTTTCTTACCGATACCATATATCCCCATTCTCCCCCTTTACTCATATTTTTCAAAACATAAAATAAAGTCTACTTTACTCAAGAAAAAAAAAACAATTTACACTAATAAATACAATAAATCTTCCTACTCCATCACTTTGTTTTGCCTCTTCCAGCACCCTTCTTGTCCTTCCGTTTCTATTTTTTTTTTAACACATTGTACACCAACCCTAACAATTCCTCTAATATATCATAGGCGTTAAGGGGACCCTGGCGATGAAGTTCCCGGTACGCTTTCTGTTTGCTGCTCTGATGTCCCTTCTACGGCCATAGACTCTTCTGTATCCTCATAATCTGAAAACGAATCCTGCCAGCCGACTGCTCCGCCCCGAGGATTCGTGTTCACATATCGATCTTCCTGCTCAGGCGCTTGCTCTAGTCCCTTTTCTAAACCCCAGGTGAACCGGCCATTCCTCAATGGTAATATTTGATCGGTATGCCTCCGCCACATTGCACCATCTGGAGTCCTTATCGTATATGACACCGGACCCGTTCTTTGCATAATGTTTCCTTCCACCCATTTGTAAGTTTTAACCCCGCGCGTTTGAATAACCCCGCGCTAGAATTCTTATCTATTTGAAACTCTCTTGTAACCCCTCTACAGTCAGTTATTTGTTTGTTCTGTGCTTCTTCTACAATCCTAGCAGTACTCGGACGCATCACATCTAATCTATTTCTCAGGCGATGCCCCAATAACGCTACCGATGGGGCTACTTTAGTTGTTGAATGTTCACAATTCCTGTATTGCAATAAAAACCTACATAAACTGGTATGTATATCCTCGCCTTCCCGGAGGTCCAACGAAGAAGAACCGCTCTGCACTAGCTGCTTCAGTTCGTCATCCGCAATTTGCGAGGATGACAAAGAATCGAGATCTATCTCGCTAGCGATTGCCTCTACGCGTGAGAGTGCATCGGCCACGACGTTATCCTCTCCTGCAATATGTCGTACGTTAGTAGAGAACTGTGACACATAATCAAAATATCGGAATTGACGAGGCGAACAATTTCCCGATGCTTTTCGAAATGCCGACACTCAGCTTATGGTCGGTAAATATGGCAAAGTTTTTACTTTCTACCATATGGCGAAAGTACTTTACTGCCTCGTAAATCGCCAGCAGTTCACGGTCGAATGGACTGTAATTTCTTTGAGCCGTGTTTAACTTTTTTGAGAAAAATCCAAGAGGTCGAGTTCCATTACCTATCTTTTGCTGAAGTACTGCCCCGATAGCTAGATCTGAAGCGTCGGTACAAAGTATTAGTTCAGCTCGTGGATTCGGATGCGCTAAAAGAGTGGCTTGAGCCAGACTTGTTTTACACGCATCGCCTCTTGTATCTCTGTCGACCAAACGATTGGCTTGACGGCGGGGCCCGAAAGCAGTTGTATATAGGTAGGCCCTTGAACTTTTGATGCATTTGGTATAAACCGCCTATAAAAGTTTACCATGCCTAAAAACCTACGCAGCTTTCGGATGGTTTTCGGCTGCGTAAAGTTTTGGATAACCTCCACTTTCTGTGGAAGCGGTCTAGTGCCTTCAGTGGACACACTATAACCTAAAAATTCGACCTGAGACTCACCGAATGTGCACTTAGACATGTTGATATCGATATGGTCCTGCAGGCGTTGAAATACTTGTCAAGGTGTTATAAGTGCTGGGTCTCGTCCTGAGAAGCGATTCATGAGAAGTCATTCCGGTGCCAAGCGGCGAGGACGGCTGAAAACAGGCGGGCCGGGCGTTGTTCGGATGTAATGCACAGTGTCGTGTTTGATCTGTCGCGTTGACAGATCGCCAGCTGGACGTGTTATGTCTGGAAACTGAAGAAGGAAGTTAAGAAATGGGGATGTGCCGGAAACAGTTTTGATGTGAAACGAGACGGGCTATGCAGGCTTAGCGATGGCACACAGTGAGGTGACATTGTCTACCAACCGATGGTGCCTAGCGTCTGGTTGTAGTGAGACAAATAATCGATCCCTATTATAGGTTTTGTAACGTCAGCTACAACGAATCGCCAAGTAAACGCACGCCTGACCCAACCGAACGTATCTATGGCCGAACCGTTCGCTGCGAACAGTTTGTTAACGGTTTTGACGTTCTTTCTTTCGGCCACGAACTAAGGAATTACGGTAAACACAGTACCCGGAACCCGTATCAATTAAATACTGTATCTTCGACACGATCTGTGACGAAGACGCGGCTTGTAATTCCCTCGCAGTCACGTGTCGCCGCTGTTACACGCTAGTAGACTCGTCTAGTTTTCCGGACTCTACGACCGGACGATACGAGCACGGAGAGCGACACCGCGTTGACTGTTTACCAAAACGTTGATGATACCAGCAGAGGCCTGAGCCAGCATTGGAGCGGCTCGGGGACCGACGACGCCAGCTTGGAGACTGCGATCTACTTCTAGAGCGCGTACAGGAATATGACTCTTCGAATCGCCGTGACAGGTCATCGAACTTGCTACATAGCAATTCTATCGCCGACGGCGGGAACTGGACACTCGCAGCGTTATACGAAGACGTCGGCGTCGATGTTTCAACAACAATGGGTTGTAGGGCAATCTCGTGAATTTTGTCCACCATTTGTGTTAATGAGTCCATCGGAGCATCTACCTGGGTCGCTATGATTGCTTGAATATGGTTAGGCAATCCACTCGTCCATAAAGTACGGATAAAATCATCGGGTGCGTCTGCGCCGGCTAGACTTTGTAGATGTCGCCAGAACTGAGAAGGTTTTCGATCTCCATGCTGGGAAGGTTTTCGAGCTCTTCGTGTGTGAGTACCTAGTTGTCTCATGCGCTACTCCTTTGAGGTCGATAAACGAGAAATCAGCGCCGCCTTGATTTTCTCATACTTGTTTTCCGACGGCGGTTTGTTAACAATATCTTTAACCTCACACACGTATTTGAAATCCAAATTCGAGACTACGTGGTTAAATTTCGTTGTATCGGTAGTTATATTTGCCAAGGCAAACTGACTCTTCAGATGTATAAACCATAGCGCCGCCGCGCCGGCTCCTTTGGCCAA
The DNA here is from genome assembly GCA_905147235.1 of Erynnis tages. Lineage (NCBI taxonomy): Eukaryota > Metazoa > Arthropoda > Insecta > Lepidoptera > Hesperiidae > Erynnis > Erynnis tages. The sequence goes on along the minus strand of LR990078.1, from coordinate 7,303,740 downwards.
AACGGAGGAACTTTTATGGCTATGCGACATACCTCGTCGGTTGCATCCTTTTATGCGAATCATATGTTCACTTCTGTCAGAAGACCTCGAGTTGCCGCCGTGAACCGACCGATGCATGGCGCTGCTGTAGCTTCGCCACGATATCCAAGAGCCCTATAAGCAAAATTGAAGTAAATAAAATGCTAGTGGTTTTGTTAACAGTTATAATCATCTGTGTTTAAAAAAATACAATATCTTGTTTTCCTATCAATCTGCCACAGTCTCCTGTAAAATCACTACAAGACATTGAGTTATAATACTAGCGTATGGCGAAGCTATAACAAACGGAAAACTTGTCGCGGGGGCGGCCTGCGTGGGGGGAGCGCGTCGTGAGCGGGCGTGAGGCCTCCAGAGTCCAGTCTGTGCTGCAGCGTTTAACCTAGCGACTGTTGTCTAAACAAATTATTAAAACATGCAGCGCTTAGCCGCTAGGGATTATATTTTTCTAGCGACCAAAACGTCGTAAGTGCCGTGAATTTCATGGCGGTTACGCGTTTTGTTCAACGTATTGTAAGGACATCGTTACTCCAAAGATTGACAGCGCAGAAGTGACACAGCTTTTGTACCTATAAAACTTCATTAAAATGAATGCATACGAAATTTTAATGAGTAACATAACGTGGATAAAAAAATAGTACCTATGTTAGAAAAGTAAATTAAAATAAATATTTTTAACATTGTTTTTTCTAAACAGAAAAACCCAGTTACACTTTTTTGGCCCGAGCCGGGGATTGAACCCCTGATCTCCACGTTACTGTTACAGTAAAGTGCGATCCAACTACGACTGCGCCACCGGAGGCAGTCATATAGTTCACCAACCATTAGTGCCTACGTTTCCTACTGTATTGTTCACATTTCTTTATCTATGATTTTTAAACAAAATGTCGCCTAGTCGTAGAAAATAATGTATTTAATTAGTTTTGATTGGTTTTAATAATAATTGTGTTTACTTACCGATGATAAGTCACACCACTATCTTTTTTCTTTGTAGTGGATCGATTTTTACACGTTTTTACCACGCAAGCCGGCATTTTAAGCTTATTTTTAGTCACACAGGCAATCGCTTGAGCGTTAGGTGAGTGACTAATCCAGGTGTTGCCCATTGGCTACAACGCACGGCGCAAAAAACTTGTTTGTTGCGTCTGTTCCATACGCTAGTAATAGTTCTATGCTACAAGATTATTGATGCAACGTAAGAGGCCCACATTTAAACGACTTCAAAAAAGGGGAAGGTTATATGTTCAACTATATATGTATATTTTTGTAAGATTTCTTTTTTTTTGTTCGGTAGAGTAAGTATGATTCCAAGTTGATCTCATATTTTTTGGGTGAGGGTCTGATCTTAGATTTTAAAGATACAGAGTCGAACTTCTGAACAGAGTGAAATAATTGAAGTTCTTGGAGATATTTGTTTTTGGTACCATTACCTCTGCAGAGCCAGTAAGTACATTTTTGTCGACCTTAGGGTCTGATGATGGAGTGGAACTCGTTTACGTATTGTTATAACTTAATCTTATTCAGTAGAGTAAGTATGATTCCAAGTTGATCCCATATTTTTTGGGTGAGGGTCTGATCTTAGATTCTAAAGATACAGAGACGAACTTCTGAACGAAGTGAAATAATTGAAGTCTTTGGAGATACATATTTGTTTTTGGTACCTCTGCAGAGCCAGTACATTTTTGTCGACCTTAGGGTCTGATGATGGAGTAGAACTCGTTAACATAATAACTTAATCTTGTTCAAAGGTGATATATTTAATATTAAATATGTACTTATAAACTATGCTAGAAGATACATATAACTAAAACCTTTGAGAAGTGAATAGCGTTCGACTGTCACCTAGTCGCTAAAAGGGTGACAAATCGAATTTTTAAACAGGTGTAACTGTTTATAAAATACATAATAAAGTTCATAAATAATCTAAATATTAGTGCTCTAAAAATATTTTTGAGTTTACTGCTGAGCTAAGGACACTTAACTAACAAGGGTACTAACTATTGTTAGGATACGTAAACATGTTTGGTGCCCTTGACATGCCTAGCAGGTTCTGCTGAGATACTTTTGTGGTGCTAGGAACCCCTCTGGAGTGTCCAGAACATAGGTAATGACAGATAAGCGGTATTACTAAAGTGTCCACGAAATTTGACAATGCACTGTACATTTTTAAATTATGTTTTTACTAAATTTTGATACTTTTTTCAACAGATTTTGGTATGTGTCAATGGTATCTTGCTACCTTGATGAAAAGGATTGTACATGGCACCACTATCCAGGAGTCTCCACAGATAATGAAACAGGCAGATTGGCAGATATCTCACAAACTATACAATATGATTTTTGGCTCGTAAATGGCAGTCCAAACCTGTCATTTTATAATACAATGTTGTATCAGTTCTCATTTGATCACCAAGATACTCTTGAATTGTATCTTCTGTTTTGGCTGTGTTATGTTATCCTTTTGCCTGTACAAATTTATGCAGTCAGGTAATTATTACTTTTAAAACCTCCAAGATTGAAAATACAAGTTGTTTAACTTGTAGTATATAGTTATAAATAATGTAACCCCTGCAAATTGCTAATGTGGCTGGTCACCATTTCAGCCACAGTGACTAGGGTGACTAGGGTTGCCCATCATCTTAGATTAAATTGCATGGAGGCAGAAAAACATGTATAAAACTGTGAACTGTCTAAATGTAAAGCATAACTTCTTCAGTTTGTTTAATTACAAAATTAAATGTTAATATAAAATTAATAAATTACTGAAATTACTGATAAAAAAATATTAATTTGCTAGCCCTAGTTTTTAATAATGTTATAATTTTGTTAATGTGACAAGAGCGCGTTTGCAATTTACGGGGATTATACCTTATGTCTTTTTTTATAAAATATTATTAAGTAAGTCTGATTTTAAAATTTGACAGTTCCGTAAGTAAACAATTAAACATGATACATAAACAGTTAAACAAAGTTTATGGGCTAAGGCAGTACCATTTTTTTATCTACTAGAAGGCAATTAATTGGTCAAAACATCAGTTATTATAACAACACTAGCTGACCCCACAAACATTGTTTTGCCATATAAGTTATCGAGTGGGATGAAAATTTATTAAATTACTAAAATGACTATAAAAAATAGGGGTTGGTGGTAGAAGGGTGAAAATTTAAGGATTTTTAAATGCCACATTTAAAAAAAAGTAAAAAACTTCTATAAAAAATAAAATAAAAATGTTAAGTTGAAAATAATAAAAAAGAGCAGCTCTGTTATAATTGTCATTAGCCAAATCTTACTAACCAACTCATCTATATCTATCAAAGACCTTGGTTTCTATAGCAAAAGTAGTAGTGTGTTTTGTGCTATATCACAGCCAAATATCTTGAAGGATAAATAAATATAAGAAATGTTACTTAAACCTATTTATTTCTAGGACCCAAAGACATCCAGTGACAAAGCTTTTTACATCTAGCTTAGTGCTAGAATTTGTTGCACTGTGTTTTAATGTGGTGCATACAGTGAAGTTTGCTGCAGATGGAGTAGGATTCGAAGCTCTTTCTGTGGCTGGAGACATACTAGATATACTGAGCAGAGTGAGTAGTTTTCTTTATTGTTTTCCCCCCTAAGTGTAAATTAATACTATAGTAAGTACATTTTTCTGTTACATCATTAATAGTTTTCGCAGAACTGTGACTGTTTTTTAAGCTGAACGGACCCCACTTGTAATACTGTTCGCACCTGTGGGCGGGGGCGCGAAAATACCAACTTAGTCCATTTGACTCCGTCCAGAAACGCGCTATCCGAATCGTCAGTGACCAATTCCACTTGACCAATGATGAATTCCACCCTCATCATCTGGATTCGTGGCGTTCCTCCACAGTCCGTTTTTCACGTACGTTTTTGCCTCGTACATGCAAACTTTGGAACAGTCTTCCGGCTGATGTATTAAAAAAAGCTCTCCTTCATAGCCGGCAACGCACTGGCGACCCCCCTGGTGTTGCACATGTCAGTAGGCGACGGTGACCACTTACTATCAGGTGGCCCGTCTGTCTGTTTGCTTGCTCTGTTTATAAAAAAAAATAATCATCAAGCTGTATTTATTTTAATCAGAAAAACAAAACAATAGTTATCTTTGTCACACTCATAACACTCAATGTGTGTGACAGAGGCAAAATATAGTTGTTTTTGGGCAATATTTGTGTTATACTTCCATAACAAAAAATGTATATGTTTAAGCAAATAATGGCCTATACTCTCTTTTTCTTTCATTCACTGTCAACTCGAACATGTGGGTTGGGAAACCGAAGAGGCGATTTTGGGAGTTACTTGAGCGCGCAGATTAAGATATAGGGAATATCTTACACCCTATGTCCCCTCATAATTTGAGCCTTGTGGTGAGCAGGTTATGAATTACCATCCCGATGACAACTTTGCTATCGTCTGGCACATAATTAATTGCTACCCTCAAAATAGGTTGGCTATTTTCTTTTACAATTAAACATAATATGTAAATTATAACATACTAGTGTTCGCCTAGTAGTCGAAATTCGACTTAAATTTTTTAAAACTAATCTATTTCTATGTACTTCTCCCATAATTTTAAAACGAAAGATTTATAAGGTAAGATTAACCTACCGGTTGCTGACTGGTTGCACTCGCTGTTAAAACTTTGAATTGATTGGTAAAATGTATAATTATTATTAGAATTCAAATACGATGAATTACTATAAAAGTAAGCCAATTTTAATGTCGTTTATGGGTTAAAGTAAAAACACGCAAAATCGCATTTGTAGACAGACTTATTTTATTCCAGTTCGTGAGCACTCTTTTTTTAATTTACATAATATATTTACATATCTTATATATAAAATTCTCATGTCACAGTTTTAGTTACCATACTCCTCCAAAACGGCTTGACCGATTTTTATGAAATTTTATATGCATATTCAGTAGGTCTGAGAATCGGCTAACGTCTATTTTTCATACCCCTAAGCGATAAGAGTTGTCCACACCTAACATTTTTATTTTATTTTTTGGACAATTTTTTTTATTTTTAATTTTCAATAATGTGGCATCCAAAAATACATACAACCCTAAATTTTCACCCTTCTATCGACAACCCCTATTTTTTAATAGTCGATTTTTAACGCTCGATAACTTATATCGCAAAACAACGTTTGTGGGGTCAGCTAGTCTCAATATAATATTCTCAGATTTAATATAGTATTGAAAAAACTAATAGGAACAACCACAACACTTTCTACAACAATATTTTTAAAAGAACGTTGTATGGCATAGCAAATACATGTAAGTAAACGTTTAATTGTACACTTTTATTGATAAACATCATTATCTATTTTTATCCTTTCCTTCATTTTAAAATACACATAAACTTTAACTTTACATTGGCTGAACGTGAATGCGCCTTTGTTGTGACTTGTTACTTAATCTGTGGTCGCTACCAGAAGAAAAGGAATAAATGTCATTTTTGTGTATCTATGTGTGAGTGTGTATATTGTGTGTAAAAAACGTGTGGTTGTGTGCTTGCTGTGTTTTTTTAACTATTAACTGTGTTCATTAATTTTATATATTTACAATGCATTTACAATGCATTTTACCAAATTTTATTGGCCGTCTGCACTAAAACACGCTAATACATACCGAACAACAAAAATGAGGAAAATCGGTTGAGAAACGAAAGAGAAAATTGTTCTGAACTGATTCGCCTTTGCCTATTTATATACATATACAAGCACAAAAATGTTAGGGGTATATTTGATAAAAACCGGTCAACCCGTTACGGAGGAGTATGGTAACATTGTGACACGAGAATTTTTTATATAAGATTTATATACACCACGTGTGTATCTTTGAATGAGAAATCTTTGGGTCCGGACTATAAGAAGAACAAATTGCGAGTTCGTAATTCGTATAATTAAAAATGTTCTAGAAAGATCAATACAGCTCTTTATATACACATTAAATAGGGCTACATCTGTGGGCAAGCAGTTGAACCACATTACCAAACACTTCTCGAAAAATGTCTGCCAACTCTTGGACTATGATCAAATAGTCTTAAGATCCCACTGCAGGATCGATGCGCTCATTTGTTTATACGAGTTTATACTCGTAGCTTGAAACCAAATTTTTATGTATATTTATGATTAGGAGAATATATATCTACCTGGTTGCCTATAAAAATTTGGCCGAAGTATTTTTAAATATATCATATATATAAATAGGCGAAGGCGAATCAGTTCAGAACAATTTTCTCTTTCGATACTGAACCGATTTTTCTCATTTTTGTTTTGTTTGGTAGATATTGACGTGTTTTAGTGCACACGGTCCATAAAATTAAATAAAATGAATTGGAAATACATTAAATTAACGAAAAAACACAGCAAGCACACAATCATACGTTTTTTACACACAATATTCACACTCTCAATATGCACTTTTATTTATTTATATCTTCATTATTTCGTGATGTTGACTTTTCCAAATTTAGCCTTTAGTATCATTTCTTATTATTTAACTTCAACTTGTCATTGGCTGAACAATATTTAATCTGTGGGCTGAACGTGAATACGCTAACAATATTGTATTTAATCTGTGGGCCGTGTGGGCCGAACGTGAATGCGCCATCGCCGTAACCAGAAGAAAAAGAATAAATGTTATTTTTGTTCACATAGATATGCGTGTAAAAACGTATGATTGTATGCTTGCTGTGTTTTTTCGTTGATTTAATGTATTACCAATGCATTTTACTTAATTTTATTGGCCGTCTGCACTAAAACTCGTCAACATCTACCAAACAAAACAATTTGAGGAAAATCAGTTCAGTAACGAAAGAGAAAATTGTTCTGAACCATAGATAAATCAAAAAGGGAAGATACCTAAAATTAGGTCCATGCACACAATTTCACTTTAATCGCATTTGGGCTAGCTTTTGAACTACATGTGCGCTTAGAACACAATAATCGCGGATTTTCTGTGTTTAAAAAGGTAAAACAATGCCTTGGTGTGCTTTCAAAAGGTGCACAAACAGCTCAAAAACGATAAACAAATTCCACGGCATCTTTCATTCGTAAGTACACTTAAACTTAATTTTTATTCAAAATCACTGGTGGTCTTAAATGTAGTTCGCCATTTTTATCAAGAGTGAGTGTGAGCGAGACGATGGCGCGCAAGATGACGAGGCACTCTCCGAGTCGTTCCCGCTAATGATAAAACTTACCGCTCTTTCTCGCTCGCCCGATTGACACTTAATTTATAGACATGTGAGTGTAAGTTAGATATGTAGTTGAGTCGGACTAATTTTATGATTGATACAAGTAAGCGAATGCATGCCGTATCTTCCCCTTTTGTTTTATCGATGTTCTGAACTGATTCGACTTTGCCTATTAATATGCCAGTGACCCATTAATGACCCACTGCAGGGTCGGGTCTCCTTCTCGTAATGAGAGGGATGTAGGCCTTAGTCCACCACGGTGGCCTACTGCGAGTTAGTGAACTTCACATACCTTTGAGAACCTTTTTTTTATGAACTCTTAAGCATGCAGGTTTCCTCACGATGTTTTCTTTCACCGTAACAGCAGGTGACATTTAATTTTATAAATCGCAATTAACTTTTTTACAAAGTCATTGGTGCGTGCCACTAGGACTCGAACCCGGACCCCTCGATTCGAGGTCGAATTCTAAGCCACTGGGCTATCACCATTGGGCTATTAATATATATGATTAAAATTGTAGTCTTGTGGGATCAGGTTTAAAAATATTTATTTTTTGCATTTTCAAAAATTTAAGTAATGATGACGCAACCGTCAGTTTTCTGTCAGAACCGTAATTTTTTGGTTGGCTGATAATAAAACATCATTAAAATATTTTTAGCTTTGTGGGAAACGGATTGGTGAGATGGTTCAGTAGCTCTGAGGCTATAACCTTTTATCTCTTCATCATCTTATCTTCTTAATGCACGGCAATGTCCCAACGGCGCTCGAGTAAAGAACACATTTAGCCTCGTGGGCTTCCCATACTAAAGAGCGAACGCGCGCTCACAACTGACATTATTGTGACAGGCACGCACAATTTCATACCGTGCACGTATATAAAACACACACAATCAATGACCGCATGCTAAAGTCCTGCTTAAGAACTATAATAGATCTAATATAAGACAACTATTACTATTATATTTCAGTATTAATCAACCTTATCAAAAATCATGTTGGTAGTTAAACAATGCATTAAATGACATGTCATCTTATCAACATTTAGAATGATAAATGTAATTTAATATAAACTGATAGATTTACATAGGCCTGACTTGTTAAATTTATCTTTTAAAAGGTTTTTAAATGTTTTTATTTCTTTGAAAAACCAACACAGTAAATAAGTGTAATGTTATACCCAACAATTATTGCATATTTTAATATTATGTATTGTTAAACGTTTTCAGACTCTTTTTATGCTGCTGCTCCTTTTGTTAGCTAAGGGGTGGGCAGTGACAAGATTAGAACTAACATATAAGCCCTTAGTATTTGGAGTGTGGCTGGCCTATGGAATTGTTCACGTTTCTCTGTATGTGTGGAATACTGTAAGTATTGTTGTGTTATGTTACTAGACCTATATTGAATCACAAATCACAGTGGTTAGGGGTCATCCATAAATTACGTCACACCTTATGAGGGGGGGGGGGGTGTCACCGGAATGTGACATAGTGTGACAAGGGGGGCGATAATGGTCTGCCATTATTATTTTCCATTAATAATAATCATATATTTTCAAATATCGAAAGGGCAGACGTGTTCAAATACATTTAAAATTTGCCAAGAATCGATACCGGTCTTACTTTAAAACTAATATCAGATTTGCAATCGCCACCCCCAAAAACCTAATTCACGATATCCATATCGAATTTTTGACAAAAACTAGCATCTGCCATCTTGGATTTTAAATTTAATGTCAGATTTGCAATCGCCACCCCCAAAAACCTGTTACACGATACCCATATCGAATGTTTGACAAAAACTAGCATCCGCCATCTTGGAATTTAAATTAAATTAATGTCAGATTTGCAATGGTAGGTAAAAGGAAATAATATACCAAAAAATAGAAATACGTACTTTCTCAGAGAACAGTTTTTTTTCGGAAATTAGCGCCAACTTTCTTCTTATAATATCTTTCCTTATGCTTTCCCATTTTACTAAAACATAAATACTTTATATATAAAAAAATGTATTGAAAAGTAAAAAAAAAAAATAAACAGTAAATATTAGATAATATGCACAAAGTCATTAACTCAAAAAAACTAAAAAATGACTTACCTTATTCAACCGTTTGCGTTTGGCAAGGTATAAGCACATAATAGTCAATAGTCAGTTCGTCAGTGTGCGGCGTCTATTGGTTCAGCACGTTTTTTCGGCTGCTGTACATTGGTCAAAAGTATACAATATCCCTGATTATACCACTGATAATCTGTGCTCACGACTCATGGCGGTTACTATACGTTGCGATGATTCAAAACAGCGCTCAATTTTAAACAAAATAACCAAGCGACATTTTCGAAAATGTTAAAACGACAAATTGTAGTATGATTTTTAAAGATTTATATGAATTAAAATTTGTGAAAAAATTCAACATTTTACTATCAAAATTCAACTAAATACGACCATGCGATTTTTAAGATTTTTGTCCATCTTTACGTAATTTTGTTATTTAAACTAAGCAACAATTATAATTTTTACGAAGAATTGTTAACACATTCATTGTGGTGCTCAAAACATATTTTATATGGTAATTATGGTAATAGTATCGATGATATCCCTTTATCCGTGGCGGCCGTATCGTATAATTTTGCTCTACGCAGCCTTAACCACTTAATCGTTTACTTTCCCCTTGCGACTTAAGAGCCTTTTAGTAGCTGTTTACACGTAAGAATTTACTAAAAATTTAGTAAATTCTTACGTGTAAACTAGCCATTAGACCAAAACTAACTTATCCTTTATTAAAGTCAAGCAATAGCAAACAGCTCTGCGTTGCACGCGTCGAGCGAGATTTTTAGTATTGCCAAAGATAAGGACAAATAATTACGGTAGGAAAACAATTAACTACGAAGGAGCACAGCTTTTTAACAAACTACCTTCAGATTAAAAAAATAGCTTCATTAAATGTATTTAAACAAAACTTGCACAACATGTCATGGAAAAATACTAACAGCTATAGGTATATTTTTATTTAATGTTATTAACGGATGATTTAACTATTTATAAGTATGTATTGTTCTCAAGTAAGTGATGTATGTCTTTATTGAGAATAAATGAATTAAACCTAAACCTAATTTGTTGTTTCACGGGCGATTTCATTCTTATTATTTTTAAACGCATGCATAAATTTAAAGAATGTGTGACGTCACATCAGGGGGGTAGGGGTTCTGAAAATGTGACAACCTGTGACAAGGATGAGGGGAAAAATAAAAAGTCCTTCAAATCATGTGACGTAATTTATGAATAGCCCCTTAGAGCTAAAATACATAAAAAATTATCATCTACCTATTTGAGTCTTGTTAGAATGTATCTGTTAAAATAATAATTGTTATGATATTTTCAAACCCCCTTATTATGTTTGTCACTGGACATGTAAATAAGTATAATGATTATAGATACTATAATGATATTTCAGACAGAAGTTGATATCATTGAGGAGATAGACGAGTATCAAACATGGCCTGGATGGCTGGTGCTCACCTTGAGAGTGGCTATCATGATATGGTTTGTGTTGGAACTTCGCAACACAATGGTGTACGAGCACAACATGCCCAAACTGAATTTCCTTTTACATTTTGGTGCATCTAGTTTGGTGTGGTTCATTTATTTGCCAATAATAGCACTTGTGGCATTGCAAATAAGTCCATTATGGAGATTTAAATTTATATTAGGTTTGTATTTACACTATTATACATTTTTTATTATGAGCATAATTATTTAGTATGAGTAGCTATAGCGGTTATTTTCTGTATCTACTGAGTACATACAATTTATAAAATAAAAAACAAAACGCTTCATCAAGCAAGTACTCGTAGAGGCGCCTACATAATTATGCTTATTCTTCCATCGACATAAGGCTTTCCACACGTGTAAAATAACTTTGTGTTGGGTGATGCTGTTCTTAGTCTGTGTACTTTTATTTCAGGCATCACATATTCTGCTGACTGCATGGCGTTTTGCGTGATGGCGCATCTGCTCTGGCCAACGCGTTCAGAACAGTACTTACTTTTAACAGCCTCAGATTATACAGGTAATTACTTCAACTAGTGTTAGCCCGGTGGACGAAATTCCACTTTAATTTTTTACCAGACCACGGCGAAGCAAAAAGGAGGGTTATGATTTTGACCTGTATGTATGTATGTATGTAGGTCATTGTAGGTATGGATGTTCATCTGTTCCCTCATAACTTCTAAACTAGTTATCATAATTCGACAAATGAGGCGTCGTTGGAAGCCTTTTGATTGTCCGCTGGTTATAGGCTACATGACGTCTTGTTAAATTGACTACAGCGCCCTCTAGAGAACTTAAAGTAAAGAAACAAAAGATAAAAAAATCTTAACGGTGTCGTGTGGGGTATCAAATGAAAGAGCTTTGTTAGCACATTTAAAATAGGTAATAATAAAATAAAATCAAAGTGGCATACTGTGGTGGATTAATAATTATAACTAATGTCATAGCAAATACACGTAATTTTTGATTTCTGCTATTTTATTGATTTATTTCTTCAATACTTTCGTGAACTTAACTTTGAGGCCGCATAACATGATTTGAAGCGTGCCAATTTTCAGTCACTGACATTAGATGCGTTCCGGGCGTGGCTTTAACGAACAGAAATCGATATCATATTCAATAATCGGGTTTTCGGTTTATCAATAAATTCAAATGGTCTTTAAAACAGTGGCTGGTTAAAAAAGGGTAATTCGGTAAAAGAATTCTTTGATGATAAAACGAAATAACCAATTATCTCAGGTAGGGCAGAGGCTACATTTACAATTCTGTAAAGCTGCCGACTTCTAGTGCTTCCTTGTGTTTATATCAGGGTATAATTAGAGAGAATGCACTATCACGCTAAAGCTAAGGCTAACATTAAAATAAAACTAAAATCAACAAAGCTATTAATACTAGTTTTAGACTAAATAGAAAGTTCGCAATATATGATAATATCATATTTATAAACAACTTTAAAAAGGAATGTAGAAACGCGCGCATAAATAAATAAATAAATTAAAACTGTGTCGAGAGTTTTTTCCTCCGGCTTTTTCTCTCTTTACCCAGAAATGGGTGGCACATAGTATAGCCGATGAGTTCGATTAGGAAAAATATTAAAATAAATAAATAATTGGACTGCTAAACTATCATATCTTATTTTGTCATAAATAAAATATATAATTAAGCACTAGTTATTTAAGACATAATTATTGTATGCCCACATAGGGTAGACTGTTCTTAACTTATTATAATTTTTGTAACATCTTACTCGTGTAACAGTCAACAATAAACGCATTCTTTTCTTTTCTTTTCTTTACCAAATGTAATTTTGGCGGTCCATAATCTGAAAATCGCTCATTAATTTCCGGCGTAAAGTGTATTTTAAATTTTAGGTATCAATAATAATAATAATTAAGTATTATAATTTACGTTTCACGTTATTATTATTTGTAGGTAGGTTAGGTTAGGTTATCAACACTTATTTAATTCTCGCTAGCGTAGTACCATTTTGTGAAATAAATAAATAAATGTGAATGTGTATTATGTTACTCCTGCTTTCGCATCGCCAAACTGAGCTATCTATAGACGTTATTTTTGTGAAGATATTTGAAGGACTGGAGAGTGACATAGGTCTATTTTCTAAACAGGTCTTACTTAACAAAACAGTAATTGGGGGGTTGGATTATGCCCATAGACCAAATTAATTTTAAAACTCAAACAGGGCAAAAAATGCATTTATCTACCATCTTAGACTTTTTAAATTTTTAAGACTAAGATGGTAAAAGAAACTAAAGACATAAAGAGAGAGACATGCTTCACGATAACAGCACCTATGTTCAACATTTAGTGATGCAGATATTTATTATGCTTTCGCGTAAAATCATCAGAATAGATTGGGATTTTTAACTTTTTTTTAATCTGGATTGTGATATGGAATACTTTTTACTTCGCTCTTGACCAAATCCTGAAGTTCACGTGGACGAAGTCGCGAGCAAAAGCAAATTATTTTAATATAACTGTTACAGCGGGTATTGAAGAGCTGGACGAATTCAACGAGTCGCCCCACGTGGTTCACAGCGACATAGTGGCGCTGACTGCGGCAGAGAGCGTCAACGCCGACGAGGAAGACATCATCTTCTCACGCGCGCACCGTAACGGAATTGCCTTCACATAGCCCATCCCACTCAACACTGAACACTGTACACTGTACACTGTACACTGAAGCCACTGAACACTGCGCGACGCTGAGCCAGGCCTGCTGCCTACAGCTAGTGGAGGAACGCAACAAATATAACTGTAACGATAAATAATACGAAGATGTGCAGATGTTTTTATGATTTGTAAAGTCCTTCATTGAAACAAGTCATGTGTTCTATTCAGCATTGAAAAGAAATGTTATCCCTGTTAAAGATTTATTTTAATGAAAGGAGATATCCATTCAACAGATTGTGATATGAGCGCAGTCCCAGCACATACTTTAAAAATACAAAATTTGGGCAGAGTTATTACTTTAGTTTTAGGGTAATGTAATATTTAGATGTTTGTACACTAGTACCAGTACATAACTTTGTTGAATTAAATCATAACAAAGTTACTGTTAATTAATTTAAAGATAATTATGATAATTATAGATAAGTTAATGAAATTTTTTTAGGTACAGTCAGCGTCATATAGTTCGTGACACTCAGGGTACTCAAATATATAGACGCAATCAAAAAGTCGATAATATCGGTACAAACAAAGTTGTCTTATTGTTGTCAACAGTTTTGTCGCTCAAAAGATCGACACACTTAAAATGTCATATAAATCGGTTCAGTCAAACTGCCATAAATATGGTTACAGTCATTCCGCCAATGGTATCCAAACATTCTAAGTGTTCAAAAATATGGAACACATTAGAAAAATAAACTTTACTGCTATAATATTTAAAATATTATTTTCCTCGTCAATTAGTATCAAAAAATTTAAACACAAAGTGAAAGCGATAGAAACTACTGCTGTCCTTTTCATTTTAAGCACGACGTCATAGACTTCTCTTTTGTTTTGTATAGAGTTTCAGAATTTCTTGCATAGCCATTTACGATATCTGGGGGCACGGCAGTGGTGAGGACCAAGTCGAGCAAAAAAACCGGCACGGCCGTACCATCCTTTTCAGGCAATTTTCGATCCCTTATAGCTTCGTTGTCGACAAAACTAGAAGCTTGAATTTTCAGTACGGACAATATATCTCAAGATATGCTAAAAAAATATGCAATAAACAGTTACAGCTTAATAGACTGATGTTAACCTCAATGATAATGGATATGAGTTATTAGGTATATTTCGTATTTAATTTTACTTGTGTACCTAACTGAAAAGAACACATTCCGTATTAACGATAAACTGAGCAGTTCTGATAAAGTTACTTTCAAACGCAACAAAAGACTGACCCCTTATTCATATAAAGCCAAATCGCATCATAAACCTATTTTCTATTTCACTGTTCTTTCACTGCACTGTCTCTTTCTTTCTTGGTGCTGTCAACGTTTGAAAGAAAATGGCAAATCAATGTAATGGCTAAAATAGGTTTAATAAGCGATTTTTGTTTTTATGAATAAGGGGATAAGAATCTCAGAGGGTGTAAATAAAAAAAAATTTTGGTTCAACTATCCTTATTTTTAATATATAATTCGATGTTTAGTGGTGTCATCAATGCGACATGTAGCCCTGTTTAAGTATTAAGTATGAAATTGCTTCAATAGAAATTACGTAGGTAGTCAAGATTTCCAGCTTTCTATAATACTAGCTGACCCAGCAGGCTTCGCTCTGCCAATGAATTTTTTTATTTTTTTTATTTTTATTTAATAGCCTATGTTACTCAGGCTGAATGTAGCTTTCCAATGGTGAAAGAATTTTTGAAATCGGTCCAGTAGTTTTTCAGTTTATTCGTTACAAACATACAAAAATACAAATGTTTCCTCTTTATAATATTAGTATAGATTGCACTTGACATTGATACGACTGATGGTTATTTGACATACACTGACAGATAATAGAATTACATTCAAACACTAGATTGCGAAATGAGGTTTTAATGCTAGCTTATTTTTCTAGTGTGTTCCATATTTTTGAACACTTAGAATGTTTAGATACCATTGGCGGGATGACTGTAACCATATTTATGGCAGTTTGACTGAACCGATTTATATGACATTTTAAGTGTGTCGACCTTTTGAGCAACAAAACTGTTGACAACAATAAGACAACTTTGTTTGTACCGATATTATCGACTTTTTGGTTGCGTCTATATATTTGAGTACCCTGAGTGTCACGAACTATATGACGCTGACTGTACCATCCTAGGTATTGCCTCACTCTGCCCGATGCCTTAGCTACTCGTATAGCTTTGGATCTATTATTTTCTTACATTATATTAATATAATAGGGAGTATGCGTGTGATTTAAATAAGGGTCAATTATTTTTTTTTATAAACTTTGTTGCTTTAGTATTACGCTTATATTAAAATTTTTCCTCATAATATCTTTTTAATAACGAAAATTAATTATTAAAAGTACAAAAAACGAGCGGGGAATTCAAAGTAATTGAAACGCAACGCTATTGGTCAGACTGAATGTGACGTAAAAGTCTACAATAACATTGTCAAGTGTTATGCATTTGTCGTGTTTGTGTGGTTTCTAAACATATTTCGAAGTTATATTACATTATGTTGTAAGAATAAACTCGAAGAATGTGGATAATTTGATGGGTCAGTGTGAGTAACTGGTTTCATTTCAGTCAGTGGTAACCTCTCACAAAACTTTTACCGCTTACTAACGAGGTTATGTTGGCAAATGTTATCTAAATGTATCACAGAAACAAAATATTAGTAAATATTCTTTATAAGCGGCATAAATACTTACGTTGAAATGATCTTTACAACAATATAAACAAGTTGATGGAGATACCATGTCTCTTTTCATGATTTTACAACACTTTTTCTTACATCCGCACCTCTCGGGACAAGAAAAAACACTTTATCGGGTGCATTATTTGTTGTATTTTTACATTTTGGTACAATACAATACTTGTAAGTCGGTTTCTTTTGTTGATCCATGATAAAATAGTCGTAAAAAACAAAATAATACAATACAAGTTACAGAGCACAGTACCTCTATGAACAGAGAGACTAAGGTAAGATAAGTCTTATTGCTTGTTATTATATTATTATACAATACAATCATTATATTATACAATAATAATATAATAACCAGCAATAAGACTGTCACTGATTGCTTGTTATTATAGAATGTAGACTTTGACGTCACACCAATGGCGGGCGTTTTAAAGTGCCATTATTTGTTAATTATTTTAATGATTTTTTTCTCTTATAATTTTAATTTTTTTGGCACTGCATATTTTTTTACATTTATGTATCGATGTAAGTAATATTATAAAAATATAAAAAAATACACGCATATTCCCTATTATAATGTAAGATTAACCCCCTTCAAGTTGAACGCGCTAGACCAATTGACGACGTACACTGACGACTGACGACCGCCGAACCAATCGCGTGAACCGCAGCGCTCTTAATGTCAACTCGACCAATAAAGATTGTGCTCACGACTTATGCCGACTACTAATATTGCTTCTTACAAAATGAACCAAATGGGAGTCAGATGGTATGGTTATTTTTTCAATAGTTTTGACTAGTTTTTCAATTCTAGTTAGGCTGGATGACGAAGCTGAGTATGGATAGCTCGGCTAAAGTTTGTTTGAAAATATATCCCTATTAAGTTTTGAAGTAACAGATTTTGCCCACTAATCAAAATATAGTACGGCTTTTCATGCTCGACGGTATGTTATTGAAACTTGTCATAAATGAGTGACGAGCAATGTTGCGATGACACGTTTGCTTATCACCGGATAGGTCTTCAGACTTGTGTCGTAATTTCAAATATAATAATTATGTATAACGTGAAGTAAATGAGAGCTAATTTATACAAGCTTAAGTGGAACTGGAAGAATTATACTGAATTTAAAACTATTGCTGAGTAATAATTACAGTTTACTACTTGTGTGGATTTTTTGTATATTTTGAATACTTTAATGATAACGATAACGCTTCACACTCATAGGCCCACACTAGGAAGTGAAAGCTCTTAATAGTTGGGTTCACAAGCAACTTTATAAGAAACGAACCTACCTACTTGTTAGTAATTTATGTAATTAATGAAAGTCTATAATCGAACAGGACCAATGTATATTTATTGTTTTTATCTCAATTCAGAAAAATACATGTATTGTGTGTTGTAAAATATAAACTAATGATTTTTTAAATTCATACCCCTTGTTAGATCTAACCCCTTGTCCTAATTGCAAAGTCG
Organism: Erynnis tages; assembly: GCA_905147235.1. Taxonomy (NCBI): domain Eukaryota; kingdom Metazoa; phylum Arthropoda; class Insecta; order Lepidoptera; family Hesperiidae; genus Erynnis; species Erynnis tages. The sequence continues at coordinate 7,286,088 of LR990078.1, read as the reverse complement.
TTCGACGATATCATTTAGTCCATTTGTCGCATGTCATTGCGTTTTGTCAGAACAGCTCCATAAAAATGTGCTCTTGTGTAGTGTGTGCGTAGTTAATTTTGTAGCGTTGGTTGGTCGGTCAGTCGACTCAGTCGTGTCCTATTTGCCTGAATGTGCCGCGCGTATGCCCATTTTCAGCGCTAAATTTAAACTATAAATAATGGAGCTACAACTCTTTGCTCTTCTTTTAGGTTTTTTTTTTTCAAATTTCAGATAACTAATATTTTTGAAGTTGTAGATACAAAACCAAGACTCCCTTTTTTCCTCTTTGTTTTTTTTTATAACAAGTGAAATTTTTATCGGCGGATAAATTAAAAAATATACTTTTTTCAGAATTAAATTCTGCATTCAATGCAATAACCGCCATATTTTCAAGAGCCCTGAACGATTTTTCGGAGGAAACACTTCTCGACTAGACTATTGTATTCACTCAGAATCATAAATATTCAGGTTGAGACAACAAAATAATGTATAGTCTTGATGGAAACATAAATATATTATTATGAATGGAAACCTAAAAGTACGTATTAGAAATTGAGTACATACCTGCTCTTAGTTAGAACAAAATATTTAGACGTAAACAATTATTATGCTTATTTAAATTCAAGTTATGAGGCATCTGTGTTATACATGTGAAATTTTCAAGTGTGCATGACCCATCCACGAATCCATCCATCCAGAATTTGTTCCTTAATAGTGTCACTATGGAATGGTGTAATAATACAGGATATGATTTTTTTTCAAAATCAACGAGTTTGATTCCTGGCTAGGCATATTGATTTTTCGTAAATCGAACGATGCAGTTTTAGTTTTCATCAAAATCGGTCCCCAGACTCCTTTCAGCATTTTTCGATATCCCTCATAGTTTTGGATCTCCCCATCCAAGCACACTTGAAAAATTCATCCCTGTATAATTATAAGATATCTAGCTAGTAAGAAGTATAAAACTAATAATGAATTCATAGTTATTTGTTGTAGGTTAATGTGCCAATGTGTAAAGATTCCTTTAGAATTGCTAGTTTAGATTTTCGTTTACTGCACGTGTGTTACACTTCATAATTATGTAAGTGTTAAAGAATTTATTAAAATTAAGATTGATTATATTTTAATGTGATGTTGTATGTGTGCAATTATTGAAAGTATGAAATTGTTGATAGTTATGTAATAAGATTAAAATTCATTTCAATGTACTTGCGTGTTAGTATTGGATACCTTTTTTCACGTCTAACGGGCTCAAAACCCTGACAAGTTAGGAAGGTAATATTTTTTTGTTTTTTTTTTAATATTAATTGCATTAAACCAACACTGGTACGCAAAAGAAGTAATGCCATACCCAATGTAGGCTAATAAATGTTTATTTGCCGTTTTGAATATTCGCATATTATTTTTTTAAATTGAATCGTATCGAATCGTATGTGTTTCTTAATAAATTAATAGGCATGACTTGTCGAGTAGAGAATTTAATAACAAAAAATCTTTGTAACTAGTAGTAGTGTATTTATGTTTTTTATCAAGTACATTGTTTAAAGCACGTGCCCGCTGTATGTTTATGAGGTGTGATTACAGACATACTCGTTTTATGATTATAATAATGTTCGCGTATATTGTCAAGTATTACTTCTATGAAGCAGGGATTTGATTCAGATTCATTATATGTTATATTACTGCACGTCCCATGACAGCTGGCACTGACGACACTGTGGTCAGAAATCAGAATCAGAATTTTAAAACTTTTTGCTCATAGTGCAGCACGAATCGGCGCACGAGTACTCAATTCTTTTTATACGATCCTCTTCTAATTGCCCTACTGATGATATAAAATGCATGTTGACATCTCGTGCCATATAGTTTAACGCACGGTTATAGATGAATTTTCCACATTTGAGACGCGACGCGGCGGAGGCGAATGTGGGGCGCCCCGCGCGTCTCTCGCGCAGTCCGTTGATGGCCTTGTGGCCTTATTCTGTTCGTATCCGTATTCTGGTTAATGAGAAGTCCGAATTTTTCCGGAAATTATAATAACACAGTTTTTTTTTTGTTTAATTAAGATATTCTTGTGTAATATAAATTTAATAGTCTTGGTAAACAAATCATTTATGCCTCTTCAATGGATATGTAGGAGAAAGTTCTTTATCTTCAGTCAGAGGAGATTCTAAAGTTAATTGTCTGGAGCATGAAGCGATGTTTTCCTTATTTTGGTCGCTTGAAACACAAATAAAAATGAAAATTGATCTATATTCTGCTAATCAAGCCCTTTAATTTGATACCCATATTGAAGCAGTTGTGGATAATATGTAATCCGCCATTTTGTTGCGGCGGCCATCTTGGATTTTCCTTTTTTTCGTAGTGAGCTCTATTCGACCAATCAAGCCCTTTCATTTGATACCCATATTACTATTATTACTACTCATGCGCCAATTCGTGCTGTATACTATCATCTAATATTCGGACAAAATGTCTACCGGATTCGCCGGTAGATTAAAATATTGTGTTAAAATCTTATTATAATGGTGTTAGTGAATAAAACGGCAGGCCGCGTCATTTCTTCTTAAACAAGCTTGACTTTTTTTTTACTCTATAATAAAATACTATGTCTTATGATAACGTAAATTTTGTAATTTATGCATATTGTAAATAAAGTATATATATTATGTTATCTGTAACTAAGTAGGTTCATCGGAAATCAATTGATTTACTTACGATTTTTCGTATGTTTTTAAGGTACCGATAGTTATAAGTAGACATCGGATTATATGCACTATCAAAATGCCAAAATATGCACTAAAAAGGGCGAAATATGCACAATCAAAACACCATTTATTATTACAATTTATGTTGAAATTGATATTTACGCATAAAATTCGAGCCTATATTTCTCAAAATCGGTCTGCGAGATCCTTACAAGATATACTGCAAACCCTTTCAGTATTTAGGGGTATTTTTGTAACACGATGTATACAAGAATTGCTCGTTTAACGGTATACGATGATAGAAATTTCACGTGCCAGGTTCATTTTTGCAATAATAATTATGAAAATTTATTGTTACAGTCATGGCCCTACAAAAAAAGGCGGACGGAGTTTCGTTAATAAACAATTGAAGCACCTTAATGGCGGCGGCTTAACTATGTGTGAGTGTGTGTAAAGGATTGTCAGATGAATGAATGAAAATAACCCATTTTTTAAATTAAAATACATCAAACTCATCGCAGAGCTCTGGTTTTGTTATGAATAATAAAAAAGCAACGCAATGGGAGTGAAAAAATATTTTCAAAAACGTTTTGGGCAAGCAAGCAGTCAATAGGTAAGCTTCGGTAAACGTTTGTTTGTCAGTTGTGCTGTAAAAAGGTATTCATGAAGGTCAATAAATTACATTTAATATAAAAATATTTTTATTTCTTAAAAATACACCTACAGACAATTTACTACCCATGTCAAATGGCTTCTTATGGAGGCTTCTCACGGCGCGAGATATCACAAGTCGCGCCGCGTCAACAGGCGAGTCCGCGCTACCCGTTCTCACAGCGCGGCATGGCGCGCGTTGGGCCCGGATGCGGCCAGTTCGATATTTTACAGTCACTCGCGTCACCCCGCGCGCGCTCGAGTCGCCACGAGTGCGCTCACGCCGCGCCGCCGGTCCGCGCCTTTGAAGTTACCGACTTTAATCGGATCGGACGCGCTTGCTCGCGCTAGCTTGCGTCGCGTCGCCTCGAGCTACCTTCACACGGAGCGTAGGCGCGTGCAGGTGCGGCGCGACTTGTAATATCACGCGCCATGTGAACCCAGCACTAGAATCCCTTTTGTTGGGTTAGTTTTTTCTTCTGTCAATAGATTTAGAAATGTGTAATGCAGATTACACTAGAATTAAGATGGATTCCTATGGATGGATAAGGCGGTGATAGCCCAGTGGCGTAGAATTCGACCTTTCGAATCCCAGTGGCACGCCCCAACGACTGTAAAAAAAGTTATGTGCGCTTTTTAAAAATAAAATATCACCTGCTGTTACAGTGAAGGAAAACATCGTGAGTAAACCCGCAGGCCTGAGAGTTCACAAAAAAAATGTTCTCAAAGGTATGTGAAGTCCACCAACCCGCAGTAGGCCAGCGTGGTGGACTAAGGTTCCTCTCATTGTGAGAGGAGACCCGACACTGGATTCCAATAATAATTGTTTTCATTTCTACATTCTCTTATCTATAATTTGTAGTTGTACCCAAGCTGTGGAATACCCAAATTGTGGAAATCTATAAAATGAAAAAAACAAAATTATTTGTTTCGGTCGCGCGATGTCAAATGCGTCCACCGAAGCCGCCGCGCGCGCCTCTGAGCTGTGGCCGTGGCCGCATCGAACGTATGTTAAGCTAGAAAGGTAATATGGGCAGAACCACTAAGTTTATATCTCATCTTTTAGTGCTTTTAATAACTCACTTAATGCCAGAAAAATAAATTTGGTGCTGTGGCCAAGCATGTAAAGCTTATAAAGAGGAGGAAAGAAACTCATTCCTACCCGCTAAAAGTTTCTTATAGACAACACCACCTTTGGTTTCACTTAAAGGCGAACCAAGTCGTACTTTTCGAATACATGGGAATTGGGATGAAAAATACCTTGATAAAGTAAGTGATCTAGACTTGTGTCATTAACATAGATTGTTACTCTTATTTTTTCGAGGACTATTACCATCTTGTCTATCGCCCCTTGCCTCCTTGATGTTCACTTTCAGGACACTGTATATTTGTTAAAAAAAATAATTATATATTCAACTGGCTGTGAAAAAAAATCATAATTTTGTTTAATCGTGCAATATGTTTTGTCAGTAATAATACCCACTATTAATTGTATAAACAACTAATAGCCCGGTCAAAACAGCCCGAAATGTAGGGGTTCCCTTGCATAATTCCAATGAAGCTGTCATTGCATGAGAATTATCAAAATCAAGGTTAAAAATCAAGTTAATCAATCGAGGTTATCAAAACAATAAATTTGTGAAAAGTTTTTTTTTTTTTATTTAGTGATGGCACCACGCAATTTTACGTATCGCCAATCGTCAAGTTAGGGAAACAGGAGGAATAGAAAAACTGTGGACGGGAATTTGGACAAAGGATCAATCAGGAAAATTAAAGTAATAATAAATGAAATTAATTTACAATAAATATAACATAAGGATAAATTCTAACATATAATAACCATATATATACAAGTTTCACTAACTATTATTATTTACAAAATCTAAATCTTAAGATTATTTTCTATAATAAATAATGATAGAGCTTTATAAATATAAGGAGATTTAGAGTAAAGTAGACATGGAATAGAAGAAGGAAAAGGGAATTTAAATGATATGAGGGAAGTAAAAAACGAAGTATGATTAAGAAGAGGACAGGAAAAAAATATATGGTTTGTGTCGCCTATATCTGTTCCACAAGCACAAAGAGCACTGTCGATTAAATGAATTCTTGCTAAATGGTTTGGTGTGCAAGTATGACCCATTCTCATACGGATTAAAATACTGGTGGTTTGTTTATTCAACTTAAATTTAGAAAACCAGGGCTTTCGTTCTATGGTTGGTTGGATTGTATACAAGTAACTACCCCTGAACTTGCTACTTTCCTCCCAATGACTCTGCCATGAATTTTTAAGGGACAGCATAGCTAAAGGTGATAAGTCTGGACAATATATTTTATATGGATAAATGTCCCCACACTCCACCGCTTCGTTAGCAAGAAGATCGGCTTTCTCATTTCCTTTGATACCGCAATGACTAGGTACCCAAACAAAATTCAAAATGAATTGTTTTAAAGAGCAAGTATGAATCAAATTTTTAATTTCAAAAATTAAAGGGTGATATGTTTTTAACTTAAATGGAACCTTCACTAAGGCTTGGAGAGCGCTTAGTGAATCAGTAAATATAACAGTTTTCGGGAGTTTCATTAAAATAACATATTCGACAGCTTTCAAAAGTCCCATACATTCTCCAGTAAAAATTGTACTTTCTGGGGGTAGTTTGATTTTTTGGACAATATTATATTGTGAATGATAAACTCCTACTCCAACACAAGTTCCCGTATGTTTAGAAGCATCAGTGAAAATTCGATGATAATTCGGCCAATTTTTATCAACAATAAAGTTGAACTGTGAGTTAGCGTTGCATTTACCTTTGTGGATTCCTGGATTGAAATCAATTTGAACTGGATGTACTAATGATTCATAACTAAACTGGAATAAGGGTAATACAGAAGATCTATGTATAGGAGATGAAAGCGATAAATATTTCCTATAACTTATCACTAAACATGGCACTGTTTTATGAGTCCAATATGAGGAGTTATCGACGTATTCTGAAAGGTATTTAAGTTTAAGTAATAACGGATGTTGAGAAAATTGTAAAGTGCGGAAAAAATATCTGTCACATAGCATCTGTCGTCTTAAATGTAAGGGAGGATCACAACATTCAACTTGCATTGCGTTTCGCGGACTAGACGTCATAGCTCCACATATAATCCTTAGTGATTTAGATTGAATACCCTCCAACAATTTAAAACCAGATGCATTACCTGGCTGTAAAAGGAATGTTCCGTAATCTAAATGGCTACGAATCAATGAATTATAAATTAACCGTAATGACGATGGGTGTGAACCCCACCATACTCCAGCCAGACATCTCATCATGTTGACAAGATTTTCGCATTTATTACGTACATACTCACAATGTTGTTGTCCAGTAAGTTTAGAATCAAGAATTATTCCCAAAAACTTTACTTGACTTGTGACAGGGAACAGAATACCATTATAATTAATATTGATGGATGGTAAAGATCGTTTACGGGAAAACAAAACAACACTGCTTTTAGGAACGGAGAGTTGAAGTCTATTTTTATCCAACCATACTTTAAGTAATTCAAGTGATAAAGATATAGATGAACAGGCTTCAGTAATGTTATGATTTAAAGTATATAGAACCAAGTCATCAGCATATTGTAAAATATTGACTGTACCATTAATTGATGTTTCTAAATCATACGTGTAAATATTGTATAGCAATGGACTTAGAACTGAGCCCTGAGGGAGACCTTTCCAAATAGTTCTTTTGATATTAACGGAGTCATCAAGGCATAAACAAATTTGTCGTTCGGATAACATTTTTATAATAAATTGTATGAAATTGGTGGGAACACCTATAAATTGTAGTTTTTCTTTTAAAACTAACAAATTTACATTATCATAAGCACCAGATATGTCTAAGAATGCTGCTAAAACGGAATAATTAAGGGAAAAAGCTATTCTAATGTCAGTAGTCAATAAACTAATACTATCAATGGTGCTTTTGCCCTTTCGGAAACCAAACTGAGAATTGCTGAGAATATTATTACTTTCGATAAACCATTCTAATCTGTTTTTAATCAAATGCTCAACAATTTTCATTAACACTGACGAAAGAGCAATAGGTCGATAAGATGTGGCATCTGAAGGATTTTTAAGGGGCTTTAATATAGGGATTATTTCTTGTATCTTCCAAGATGGTGGAATGTTACCAGTTATCATAACGTTATTAACAATCTCAAGATATTTATATAAGGTGTTATCAGACAAATGTGCAATAAATGTGTAAGGTATACTATCTAAACCAGGGCTAGAATCACGAACATTTTTTAATACATATTTTAATTCTATAATATTGAACTCAGAGCCAAGTCCAGTTCCATCATACTCAAAACGATTTAAAGGAGAATATAAAACAAGCTTTTCTTCAGGAACTGTAGGAGGTGCTAAATTATCCAAAAAATCATCTGCTATATCAACAGGCATGATTAGAGTTGATGGTGAAATATTAAAAGACGATCGAAATCGTCTTATATTTCGCCAAACCAAGGATGAAGGAGTGTCAGGACTTATAGATAAACAAAAATTCTCCCAACTTAGTGCTTTTTTCTGTTTAAATAACAGTTTTGTAGATTTAATGATGTTCATAAGATTAGAGAAATTTTTATCATTCATATTGTTACTATATTCTATTTCAGTAGCCTTTCTTTCTTCAACAGCCCGAGTGCAATCTTTGTCCCACCATGGAGGTGATGGAATATAATTTCCCTTACGACCTTTTTCAGGAAATAATTTATTGGCTGATTGAATAATAGAAGCAGCCAGTGCTTCAGCTCGTTCCACAATGGGTTTCGTGTCATTGAATTTAAAATTATCTTCTACATTGGAACGAAAAAGTTTCCAAACTTCTTCAGTAATATTGGAAAGGTTATGTCTTAAGCGTGGAGTTTTCCTTGAAGTATCACATTTAAAATCCTTGCTGGGAAAAGAGATGATTATAGGAAAATGGTCACTTCCATGGGTAGATGAATGAATGGACCATGATAATTTTGATGTTAGATTGGGGGTGCATATAGATAAGTCAACTGCGCTATATTTTTCATAAGGATTTGTACGACGAGTGGGAACACCTGTATTTAAAAGACATAAATTTGTAGAATCAAGAACGTTCAGTAAAAGTTCTCCGCAAGAAGAAGAGACAGAACTGCCCCACGTTTGATGTTGGCAATTAAAATCGCCCATTATTATAAAAGGTTGTGGTAAAAATTTAAAAATATTTTCTATTTCTTTAATTATAAATTGATTAGGCCTAGGAATGTATAAAGACACAAAAATTATATTATTTATAGTCACTGCAACAATAGAAAAATTGTCACTATGTGAAGGGAGAGAAAAAGGAGAATAAATGAAGTTGTTTTTAATAAGAATGGCAACTCCGCCATAACCGTCAGACCGATCTTCTCTGACACAATTATAACCTGATATTTTAAAATTACTATCAGGTTTTAACCAAGTTTCTGATAAAGAAATTAAGAATGGATTGAATTTGTTAATTAAATAGATTATTTCATTTTTTTTCGGAATTATACTACGACAGTTCCATTGAAGGACTTTGCTGTCCATCATTGTGATTAATATTATTAGATATTACAGGTTTAGAAGGTGCAACGTTGGACGGTAAACAGATATTGTACTGTGATAAAGTGGCAATAAGCGCGTTTATAATTTCTGAAAGAGATGGAGCTTGTAAAGCTTCATCATCTACTTGAGATTTAAAAATGGTTCCGGTATCAGAAGAATTAAAATTATTGTGAGATTTAATGATTTCTTCATGTGATTTGCGATCATAGCCTTTAACAGTACTGATATGAGTTCGAGTTGGAAGGGAGATAGTTTTCCTATATGACACATTATTGGACTTCTGACTAGATGGGTTTTTAAAACTAATTGGGGTTAAATTTTGATTAGTGTTACTTGAAATTGAAACAGCATTAGCATAAGACTTTCCTATTGGAGGATGTAATTTTGCAGCTTCCATATAAGAAATACACTTTTGTGACATTGTTAGTTTTATTTCTTTTTGTCTTTGGTATTCCATACAGTCCTTACTTATAGCGAAGTGTGACCCAGAGCATGAGATACAATGATAATACTCCTCTTCCGTACAACAATTTTCACCTGCGTGCTCTTGCCCACACTTATAGCATCTAGGTTTTGATCTACATTGCAGTTTAGTATGTCCATATCGACAACAATTATAGCATTGTATGGTTGGATAAATATATAGTTCAACTGGTAATGCATTGTAACACATGTATATGTGTTTTGGTAAAAATTGACCATCAAAAGTGATGACAACTGATTGAGTTGGTTTCCAGATGGGCGAACCATCAACAATTGATTTATAATTTAATCTGCGCACTTTAATTATTTCACCACAACCTGTCGGAGTCTGGATATTTTCTAAAATTTCCTCATGAGACCACTCAGGTGGTATTCCTCTCACAATGCCAATTTTGGTCAAATTGTATGAAGGAATGAAAGCTTTTAAATTATTTACAGTTAAGCAATTACTTGTTACAAATATATTAGCGTCAGTATATGTGGAAAAGGAAATGGTAATGCGGTTTCTTCCTATTCTTTTTACACTACCGTCAATGATATTAGCAAATCTATTAATTTTTAAAAATTTGCCAAATGTTATAGGGTGGAATGTGGTTCCATCGTTCGGTGAAACAGTAACTTTTTGAATGTGGACAATAAATGGACCTGCATCAGTGTTACTATATAATTTTCTGAAGTTTAGTTGAGGATCATCCTTGTATACAACTGTGCTAGATTGATTAATATTTAAAGGTTCAGGGGCTGTTGTGTTAATATGGTCGGGAACTACAGATACAGACGACACAATGTTGTCCTCATCACTTGTACACTGGCAGCCAATATTGGGTTGACCACCTACATTCTTCCTTCGCTTTTTATTACAATGCTTGCATATTGTACGTTTATGGTTTTTCCTCTTACCCGATTTTAAATTGATAGACCCATCTGTGTCTAAAGCAGAATCTTCATTATCATTAGAAATGGTAATGAAATTCGACGCCTGGGGAACTGTGTCCCCAGGGTCAGGGGGTTCGTTCATATTAATAAAATAAAATTATGTCTAATCTACTTACCTACACGAAGAAATAAACTAATATATATATATTTACACAAGTTAAAAAATAAATTTACTATATTACACAACTTAGCTGATTGATATAACTCAATTAAATTTATAAAACAATTTACAGCCAGAAAAACACGTCCGCCCTTTTTAAGTTTCCCGCGCTTTTTTTCTTGTGAAAAGTTCCCATCGATCCCATGTGTGCAAAAAAAATTTTGAAGGTTAAAGTTAGAAAAAAATATTTTTTTTGGATTTTAAGCTAAACTGCCAGTTTCATGATAAAATTGTCTAACTTAAAATGTAGAAGTTATCTACAAAAATTGTATGTTCTAAAATCTATATAAATCTATACTAATATTATAAAGAGGAAACATTTGTATTTTTGTATGTTTGTAACGAATAAACTTAAAAACTACTGGGCCGATTTCAAAAATTCTTTCACCATTGGAAAGCTACATTCAGCCTGAGTAACATAGGCTATTAAATAAAAATAAAAAAATTCATTGGCAGAGCGAAGCCTGCTGGGTCAGCTAGTTGTGTATATGTATATATGTATATTGTTTATATACTCAAGTAATGACTCATGACAAACTTAAGGATAGAGAGCTCATTTTCCACAAAATATGTTTTTTCCCATACAAATCCTAACCGATTACTTATCGATTAAAATTATGACCATCCATAACTGGAATCGACGTCTGAAGGAGTTATTAACTATCTGTATACAAATTTCATCCAAATCCTTACAACTGTGTTCTTCTTTTTAATGCTTAATGTGAATTATTGTAAAATTGAACGCAACACAATCCTTGAGACGTCGAATCCGGCAATAAATTGGTAACAATGGCTATAATTTTAAACGCTAAGTAATCGGGTAAGGTTTGTATGGAAAAAACATAATATTTTGTTAAAAATGAGCTCTATCCTTAAGTTTGCCCTATGTCTTTACTTTCCAGAATTTGTTCCTTATTAGTGACACTATCGAATGGTGTAATAATACAGGGTGTGATTTCATTGTTACAAGTGTTAGGGTGCATTATCTTAGGTATCGTGTATTGTTCTCTGTCATTCGTGTTTTTACGTGTATAATCTGTTAATACGGTACGGTTGGTAATATGCGTATTTTTAGCACTTATGTTGGTACACTGATGAAAGATTGAAGGGGATTGAAGTGAACCTTTTTGGCGGGAAGCTTAAATATTCTGTTCTGGGCGGCTAACTGCGATGAAAGGTGACAATATTTTGTAATCTTATTATTTTCTAATTTAATATAATTTTAGTATTAACAAGTAATAATTCTATCGTGTAGTTGCTTTGTGGAGTTTCGAATTAAAATCTTGTAAATTAGTAAACACGTTTCGTTTTCCTTATAATTACCCAACAATTCAGAAGTGGGATAGGGCGAGTGTCGACATCACTTGTCTTATCCTGCCCCTGGGTTATGTATCGGCCTTAGATATCGTTATTTCCTTAATGTCTAAAAAAATAGTACATTTTCAATATTAATTTAACCAAATAAACTTTTTTTTTACCTAAGTACACCAATTTTCTTATTGACGTTAAACGTTTATTTATTGAGTTGGGACTCCATAGAGCTACGATATGATTCAATTTAAACTTTTATTACTTCGATGCTGCTAAGGTTTTAATAGATTATCCATGAATGGTAATGTTTAAAATATAACCATTAATAAAACCAATAGTTGGTAAATGATGAATTATTAAAAACTTGTTCGCGCGCCTACTAAATGTTCACGCGCAATCAAGTCAATTAGTGAAATGGACTTTTGTAAAGTGACAGGAACTTGTATTCTCTGCCCTAGTTGTACGTGTTCTCCCATTGTATTATTTAAAATTTAAATATTTGTGATAAAGAACAATTATGTTTGCCACCGAGCGTTCTGCTAAAGACAAAACTCTTAGTAAAATGAACTAATGTTTAATTTTATGAAATTATATTAATAATTTATTAATTAACGTTACATTTCTTTTATAAAATTAGATTTACTTAATTCAAGTATCTTAAAAAGTTTTGTTACCAAAGGCTAATTTATTTAGGCAATTCAATGTTGCTTGCGTACTATTTGCAGTAATAATAGTGGTACCTACTTTTTTTTTCACCTCAATAGTATTGTTACTAATCATTACACCGATACTTTTAATTGATATAACTTAATTAAATTGTCGAATGACTGAATGCAAGTCAAGTTAAATGAAATAATATTTAAGAAAAAAAACATATCTGTAAGTTTCAGGAACATGGAAAGTAATGAGCATAACAATGAAGGCGCTGTAATTGAGGGGCGCAGTAAGGACCGTGACGTCGTCGGCCGCCGTAATGATGGAAGCGGTATATTAAGACGATCTCGGTCGCGTAAAAGAAGCGAGGGAGTGGAAGGGAGCCCACGAGGTAGGCAAAGCCACAAACGCTTCTCAAATAAGTCATTAAGTCCAAGTAATTCGAGTCGGGAGCAGTCGAGGCAACGTCTGGTAGACGGGGAGTCTCGGCGGCAAGGCTCTTATGATAACATCTTAAATAGTCCGGGCGGGGAGCAGTCGAGGCAACGTCTGGTAGACGGGGAGTCTCGGCGGCAACGCCCTAATGATCAAGATTTAAATAATTCGAGCGGGGAGCGGTCAAGGCAACGTCTGGTAGACGGGGAGTCTTGGCGGCAACGCTCACTTCATAATAAGTTAGACAGTTCGGACGGGGAGCAGTCAAGACAACGTCTGGTAGACGGGGAGTCTCGACGGCAACGTTCATGTAAAAAATTAAGTAATCGTAATAACCCTAACTGTTGTCGCAATAAAGACGATCACATCACACAAAAGCGGTTGCTTAATAATTCTGGAAAGAAACATTGCTATAATCGAAGAAGACGCCATAGTTTAAGTTCAACAGATGAGTCTATTGAAAGGATTATTCGAAGAGGGAGGAACAGCTTCGAAGGTGACTCGGATAGCGATCATAATATACGAGCTACGAAACGAAAACGGTATTTACATTCGAGGCGTCGTTCAAACTCTTCTAGTGGTAACTCTAGAAGGCGAAGTATACATAAAAATAAGCATGTAAAGCATGATCTAATTGATAAGTCACCTAAGGGTTCAACCGAATTAATTCTTGATAAATTTTTGGATATTCTAAAAAGTGTAAAGGGACAAGGAGCCGATAAGCTTTCTCTAACCAACGTGGTACCCGAATTTGACCCGATGGCCAAAGAACAGTCGATTCTTAATTGGTTAACTAAAGTGGAAGAATGTGCTGAAATTTACGGCTGGAGTGAAAAAGAAATTATCCATTTTGCCCTTCCTAAATTAACCGGCACTGCTAAAATTTGGTATCGGGGTCTTGATACTGTCCGTTACACATGGTCTGAGTGGAAGAGAAAACTTATCGAGTCCTTTCCCCCTAGGGATGATTACTCTGAGTTATTAAGTGTAATGTTAGCTAAGAAAGCGCGTTATGGTGAATCTCTTGAACAATATTATTACTCTAAAATGAACCTTTTGAATAGATGTGATATAAGGGGTCGAAAAGCAGTAGATTGTCTCTTGGCGGGAGTCGAAGATCGCACTGTGCGCGTCGGGGCACAAGCGGTCCAATTTCGTGAGCCTGAACATGTTCTAAAATATTTTAAAACCGTTAAGTCTGGTATTGGTAGAGATATAAATGAGCGGCAAAGACCAGAAAGAAGATTCTCAGGGGCGACTTCTACATCAAAGATAGCCATGGGGCAACCCAGAAGGTTCGTAAAATGCCACAATTGTAACGAGGAGGGTCATAAGAGCTTCCAGTGTACAAATAACTTATCAAAGTGTGGCATTTGTGGTAGGAATGGTCATCTTGATGCATACTGTAGGAGTGGACAAATTAATAAAGATAAAGATGTTAGCAGTAAACAAGAAAAACAAGTAGCTAAACTTGATATTTCCAGTAACTCTAATGAGAAATATATAATACCGGTTATCTTAAATAACTTAAAACTTGAATGTTATGTAGACCTAGGAAGTCAATGTACTCTTATAAGAAGAGAAACTGCAGTATCACTACGACTAAATTTACAGACTGATGATTTACCAGTCATGCGCGGCATTGGTGGTCAATGTGTAAATCCATTAGGGAAATGTAATGTTTGTATTTCGGTCCAGGGTATTACTGAAAATATCGAAATATTTGTTGTTGAGGATCATGTTTTAAAATATCCCATTTTACTAGGACACTCGTTCACTGAGTTACCACATATTACAATAACGAAGACGTCTGATCAGATTATATTCCGTAAAACTTACACGGATAAATTGTTGTTACACGTACACGTAGATACACTTTTACCCGCTAATACAATGCAAGCAGTAGTTGTTAGTTCTCAACATGATTATACGGGTGATATTTATATTAATGGTTCCATAAGAGGTATGATTGGCCGTGAGTTTTATTTACTGCCCGGTGAATATAACCTTTGTAATGGGCAAGGTAAACTTTTGGTCCAAAATATTAGCGGTGTTGACTTTTCGTTAGAAAAAAATAGCTTGATTACAAGAGGGTTTCCATTATTGAAAAGCCTTAATGTAAATTCAGTCGTATTTGATGAAAGTATTACGAGCACTGATTTACAGTGTGGTACGCGCCTGACTACCGAACAGCGGCACGAGTTACAAGACACGTTAAGTAAATATAGTGACTGTTTTTCATCGGGATTATCGGATTTAGGATTTACAACTGCAGGCGAAATGACCATAGAGCTTACAGATAATGAACCCGTAGTGTACCGTCCATATCGAATGTCATTAGGGGAACGTAATCTCGTTCGTGATATGGTACAAGAAATGTTGGACGCAGGTATAGTGAGAGAGTCATCCTCTTCATATGCGAGTCCCGTAGTGCTAGTAAAAAAGAAATCGGGTGAAAAGAGGCTTTGCATAGATTACCGCGCCCTTAACCGCCGTACTAAAAAAGATCACTACCCTCTACCTCGCATAGAAGACCAGCTCGATCAGCTGGCAGGGAATAATTTATTCACCTCTCTAGACCTGGCGTCCGGTTATTACCAGATACCTATCTCAGAACAGTCCCGTGATAAGACTGCATTCGTAACGCCGGACGGGCAATTTGAGTATAATCGAATGCCTTTTGGACTCGTTAATGCTCCCTCGGTCTTTCAGAGAACCATTAATAAGATTCTGTCCAAGGCAAAAATTAAATTTGCCCTGGTGTATATGGATGATATACTTATACCTTCCAAATCTTTCGAGGAAGGGTTGGCGCGTCTAAAAGAAGTTTTGGATCTCTTACGTGATGGGGGTTTAACTCTCAAATTATCAAAGTGTAACTTCTTTTGTGACAGAATCGAATTCCTAGGTTTTGAAGTTGGTCCCGGTGGTATAAAGCCGGGTGAATTGAAAACGAAGGCGGTAGCTGAGTTTCCTACCCCTAAAAGTGTCCATGAACTACGTCAGTTCATCGGGCTTGCTAGCTTCTTTAGACGGTTCGTTCAGGGCTTTGCAATAATAGCGAGGCCGTTGACGGATCTCCTGAAGAAAAACTGCGTCTGGAAGTGGCAAGCTGAGCAGGATGAGGCCTTTAAAACGTTAAAAAAGTCCCTGATTCAGAGGCCAATACTTGCCCTGTATGATCCAGCACGCGAGACCCAGGTACACACTGACGCGAGCAAGCATGGCATTGCAGGTATTCTCCTTCAGCGGAGTGACGAGGGTTCTTTTAAACCGGTCTCATACTTTAGTCGTAAGACCACGCCGGACGAGCAAAATTTTCACTCTTTCGAACTGGAGACCTTAGCAGTCGTTGCGTCGCTAGCTAGATTTAGAGTGTACCTAGTTGGAATTCCTTTCAAAATCTGTACTGATTGCAATGCGTTAAGGACTACGTTGATAAAAAGGGACCTAATTCCTCGTATAGCTCGATGGTGGGTCCAACTACAAGAGTATGATTGTGAAATTGAATACCGTGCCGGGACTCGCATGAGCCATGCGGACGCATTGAGTAGAAATCCCGTAGGAGACGCTGTGGAAGAATCTCACGTTCTTGACGTATTAGCAATCGGTACAGAGGATTGGATTAGTACGGTACAGTCTAGTGATGATGAAATTGTTAGAATTAAAAATATTTTAAGTGATCCGGAGACTGAGAACATACTAGATGTTGTAAATAATTATAAATTAAAGAATGGTAAACTCTATCGTATAACTGGGAATGATGAAAATAGCTTGCGTTGGGTTGTACCTAAGGGCGTGCGGTGGCAGATAGTTAAAATGAACCACGACGATATCGGTCATTTCGGCTTTGAAAAGACCTTAACTCGCATTAAGGAAAAATTTTGGTTTCAGAAAATGAGACGTTTTGTTAAAAAATACGTTCAATCTTGTCTGGAGTGCTCTCATCATAAGGGAGCGACGGGAAAACAACAAGGTGAATTGCACCCCATACCTAAAGCTAACATTCCTTTCCACACTGTCCATGCAGATCACTTAGGGCCATTTATTCGTAGTAGCAAGGGTAACTCGTACCTCCTTGTAATTGTAGATGGTTTTACAAAATTCATTAACATTAAACCAGTAAAAAATACTAAAAGCGCAACTACAATTAAAGTATTACGTGAACACATTAGCTACTTTGGAGCACCCACCCGGTTAATCACTGATCAGGGTACAACTTTTACAAGTAATACTTTTCGTGCTTTTGTGAAGTCAATGGGTATTAAACATGTTCTCAACGCAGTCGCCACTCCAAGGGCAAATGGGCAGGTTGAGAGATATAATCGAACAATTCTTGAAGCCCTTGCCTCTAAAAATCATGGAAATGACGACAAACATTGGGACGAACATGTTCCAGATATCCAAATAGGGTTAAATACTACCATCCATAAGACAACTGGGAAGAGCCCTTCTGAACTTCTCTTCGGGTTCAGAATCAATAGTGCCACGGAAAACGTCCTTAACGAAGTTATAAATGAATCACTTGGCAATATAATACCAACAGATAATCTTGATGAGATTCGATCGGAAAGCAGTAAACGTATACAAGATCAACAAGTTAAAGACAAAGTAAGGTTTGACGCTAAACGTAAGAAGGCATACCCTTTCGCTGAGGGTGATTTAGTATGCATAAAAAGGCAGGTCCCAGGTGACGGAAAATCTAAAAAACTTGTCCCTAAATATCAAGGACCCTATCGTATTTGTAAAGTATTGGATAATGAACGATTTCTTGTCAGAGATACACCAATAACTCGTAAAACCGGTCGAAAGTATGAAAATATTATAGCTATTGACGATATAAAGCCATGGCTGAACTTTAATAAATCATTTGATTCTGATAGTTCCGGTAGTGAAGAATAATTTACCGAATTTTTATATGTATGAGGATTTGTACCAGTTATTCACAATTTCGTTGTGTATAGTAGTTATAAAAGTACATTTTTAATGATTTCGTTTTTGTAAAATATTTTAACTTAACATTAATTAATTCTCTTAACTTCAGAATAATAAATAATAATTATTATAATATATGAAATAAAAGTTAATAAATAAAGTAGTGAAAAAAATGTGTAAAATGATTTATATATTTAGGAATAATATTAAGTACTTATAAGTTATAAATTAATAAAGGCACACAAATGTATAAAATATAATTACTCAATTATATAAAAAAAATATTTATCCGTTTAGCAAAATTATTTATAGAATATCATATTTTATAATTTTGTTAAATTCTTTTGTTACGTGTAAGAGCGACTCACCACTTATTAAATGTTGAGTAAAATAAAATAAGGAAATTCAATTATTTTGATAGATTGTATAGAAAATAGATTTATTTATAGGATTTATATTGAAGTTTCTTATAAAAAAATTGTTACGATTCTTAAATTACTTTGTAAATTGTACTGTATTGTACACGTATTGGCGCGGGGACTCGCCAGAACAGGATGGCCGAGCTGTTAGGGTGCATTATCTTAGGTATCGTGTATTGTTCTCTGTCATTCGTGTTTTTACGTGTATAATACGGTACGGTTGGTAATATGCGTATTTTTAGCACTTATGTTGGTACACTGATGAAAGATTGAAGGGGATTGAAGTGAACCTTTTTGGCGGGAAGCTTAAATATTCTGTTCTGGGCGGCTAACTGCGATGAAAGGTGACAATATTTTGTAATCTTATTATTTTCTAATTTAATATAATTTTAGTATTAACAAGTAATAATTCTATCGTGTAGTTGCTTTGTGGAGTTTCGAATTAAAATCTTGTAAATTAGTAAACACGTTTCGTTTTCCTTATAATTACCCAACACAAGGAAGGTGTAAAGAAAAAATAAATAAAATAAATAGAACTTATTTATTCCTTTCTACATCTATAATGATAATATTAATAAGAATAATAAGCTTTTATTGATTCCTTACATTTATTACTAAACTATCTTATTCGTTTACTGGCACTGCTATCGTAAGGACCGCTTAAAGCGGTAAAAGCCTCCTCCAGGTTTTTCCAT
The DNA here is from genome assembly GCA_905147235.1 of Erynnis tages. Taxonomy (NCBI): domain Eukaryota; kingdom Metazoa; phylum Arthropoda; class Insecta; order Lepidoptera; family Hesperiidae; genus Erynnis; species Erynnis tages. The sequence goes on along the minus strand of LR990078.1, from coordinate 7,267,066 downwards.
CCTGTTCTATCTCTAGCAAGTCAACTCCAGGTTTTTCCTATCAGGCTAGCAATATCGGCACTCCATCTCTTGTATGGTCTGCCTCTTCTTCTCTTTTTGTGTATCGGACACCAATTTGTTACAATTTTCGTCCATCTTTCATTTTCGACCTTTGTAAGTGTCCAGCCCACTTCCATTTTGTTTTCCGAATTTCAACAATTACGTCTCTAGCTTTCGTTTGTTTTCTAATTTCGTCATGTTTAACTCTATCTCTTAATTTATATCCCATGTAACTTCTCTCTATAGCATGCTGGCAGATTCTAAGTTTATTCAGTGATAATTTTGTTAGTGGCCATGTTTGACAAGCGTAAGTTAGGCAGGGTAACAAACAGGTATGCATGACAATTGTTTTCGCTTCGGTAGGAAGTTTACTCTTGAATACTTCTTTTAGAGCTCAATACATATTCCATGTACACTTAATCCTACGGTCTATTTCTTTTTTTGTACATTCTTTTACTGATATTTGATGACCTAAGTATACATAATCTTTCATCCATTCCAACACTGTAGAGTTTATAGTTATTTCTGTTTCCTTCCTGTTTGTCATCAACTTAGTTTTGCTCAAGTTTATTTCAAGCTCAACCTTCTTATTTTTCTCACTTAGCGTCTCTATCTCTATCCGGGCCGGGGCTCTTTTCTAGCTTTAAATTATTTATTGAGAATTCAATTTCGTTTTCATTAAAGGGTGGGACGTGTTCATTGTTTACCGATATTGCAGTAGGTATCAAGTTCTTCATACTCTATATTTGTGTTGGGAGTATATTTTACTATAAAACTGTGTCGCTACTTCCAACAGTTCTTGCCTGTTAGTAACATTTGTTTTACACGTTTTTTGTAATTGAGTCATGAACTGCCTTGCAGTATAAAATTTAATTTCCTAAACGCCTTCTTACCTACTCCTGAATTTTGTATGTATTTTTCTATTGTCTTTAGTCTGTATGTGTATAAATTTTGTGATATCTTGTTATTTATAGCTCTATATAGTTTACTTAAATTGTTTTTTTCTTGTCTTGTTTTATTTTCTTTATTTTTTAGTTGGTGTCTCTGATTTATTAGTTCTGTAACCTCTTCTGTTATGGTATTTTTTTCTTTCAGTTTTCATAGAAATATTCGAGTTTCTTTGCACTGTTTAAAATCGCTTTTTGTATTGTATCATAGGTACTGTGCTTGAATGGACTTCTCGGAAGAATTAATTTGAGTACATAGGTGTGCTTGAAAATGGTCTTGGTTAAGGTATTTCTGTGCTTTTGTATTGTAGTGGCACCGACTGTGCTTCTCTTTTTTAATATTTAGGGTGACTCTAACTAAGCGGTGATCACTAGGATGCTTGAAATTACTAAGAACATTTATGTTTTCTATGCGTGATTTTGGTAGGTTTGAGGAAATGTAATCTATTTCATTTTTGGTTTTGCCATCAGGTGATTTCCATGTCCAGTCTCAGTCTCAGTTTCATTGACTTCCTAAACATAGTATTAATTATTTTTAGTTTGTATTGAAAGCAGAATTGTATGAATTTTTCACCCCTTTTGTTTCTATAGGTGAACATAAAAATTTTCCATTTCAATTTCGTCAGCATTTTCGGTAGGTGCATAGACCTTAATGATTGTATATTGCTCGCGTTTAATTTTTATTTGAAGGATGGCCGTTCTTTCCGATATTCCAATGAAGTCTTGGACAGTGACATGGTTTTGTTTCTTGACTAGAAATCCTATTCCTTTCTCACTTTTCTTCTCTCCATAGTAATCGAGCGTGTAGTCTTGTCTACCTTCTATTACCTACATAACCTTCTCGTGTTACTTCTGATACACCCAAAATATCCCATTTTATATTTGCCAATGCATTTTCTAGCTCAATTATTAAAATCAAATCAATTATTAAAATTAAAATCAAAAGTTAGTACCTATATTACAGGTATTCTTCCCCTGAATAGTATTTAGAGCAATATTTTTATGTGTTAGCCAGTAAGGATGGTCACCGGAAGTATTTCATTTTTTTATACTAATTTTTAGCGATTTTTTGAGATACTTTTCATTGCAGTCAGAAGTGGGGCATTTTTGCTACTTCTTTAAAAGCTACCTACCTCCTTAATGTCTCAGATTATCTCAGAACGAGATAGAATGAGACCATCCGCCATTTACAGATTGTTTCTTTATCCGCACGGGATATAGTATATGTATAGGTACGTCGAGATATCGTGGACCATAGATCATAAACTATGGTAAACTTTAATATAAAAATCAGGTACATTCATTTATAAATTTATTAGTTTTCTGAAGAATCAGTTTCAGTATCATTTTAAATAAGTATATGACAAGTATAGTAAATGAAAAGTATAAAGCAAACAATAAAGTACTTGAATGTTGTGGTCATTCTGTTTTCTATGGTTGTGGTCAAGATTGCACATTTTGTGTTTTATTTTTGTGGGTAAGTCCGTCTACTGCGCTTTTCGCAAATTATAACAACTTTACGACAATGTGCCGCATAGTAAAATAAGTTAACAGTTGTCTACAGTTAGATTGTTCGAATGAACACAAATTGATATTTTAAATCAAAATAGCCTACAAACATTTTTGATGTTTTGAGAGTTCATTTTGACTAAAACGACCTCTGGAAAAACAGTAATTTTGACGTGTTTTAAAAGTATTTTTCATAAAAATGATACTAAAACGTCTTTATTAATAACTACTTTAGTTATTTATTACATTTATCAAACGAAAAATGGTTTGATATTTGAAATATCTGCATATTATTATGATTATTTTGGTAATCGAGAAGCTTGTGTTGGTGAAGCCCGTCTGGGTGAAGGGGAAGGCCGTCATATGACGGTCTTACCCTTAGTCAGACATTATAAACCTTTTCTGTTCTGACAGTCCTATGTAATTCAATTGTTAATAAAAAAACACTTTCTATTCTACTGAAAGGAGTCAGGGTCCCAGACTTCTTTCAGCATTTTTTTTCATCCATGTATAATATGGGTATCTATAGATTTAAAAAACAGTTTGCCAACAACAATTTATTTTCCACACATAGTTACACGTACATTAACTTAATACAAAATGAAGTGAAGCTAGCACAGCACATATTTTGGAAGGTTTAATTAAATTAAATGCTAACTTTAAATCTATAATGACAATAGCTTTTACTACAGAAAAAGCTAAATGGATTAAATATTTAATACTTAATAATTACATCGACAGTTAAAATGCCTGTATTAAAAGATTTACACGGTAAAATTTAATTCCACTTTGAACAGTCAGGCGGAACATGAAAAGGTAAACATTTATAATAGTTTAAGATATTACAAAAAGAGGAACATTATTTTCTTATATTGAAATCAGTTAAAACGGGATAATGTAGCAGAAACTCAAAAGTTAAGAATAGTTATGCCAAAAAACTTGTTTGGAGAAATTAAAACTAAAAATATAAAATAAATTACTTTTAGCTTCAAATTAATTTCTAACTATTATTTACGAAATTTTAATTTAGTGTCTGCCTGATTTTAAACAACGAAGGAAATTACCTTGCAAGCAGATCAGTATGTTATGAGAATATGGAGATTGTAATTGCGTTCCGAATCTAGGGTCAAATCTGAATTTTCTATAAATAAATCAATGTTCGATAGAGTTTTTCTCAGATAACTCTTCGAATCTCCGCCAACCACAATTTCACCGACGCTGCTGCACTAGGATTACTATCTGGAATGGGTATGGCCGCTAAGATGCGGTTGCCGATCGAAACAGAGTCGACCCCAAACTAGAATTCGGAAGTGGTTACTGAACATCATGGGGTTAGGCACCTAGTCACTAGGAAAGGTACGATCTACTCCTCCTTTATGTATTTTTGATTATGCTTCCATTATAAGAAAAACATGTATAAGGAGTAAATAGTTCAAAGAAGTGATGAAACATGTAAACATGTGAACTTAAACACACAAAAGTATTTAATATTTTCTTATTTAATAGATTTTTGACATGCAGTGTTTCAGTATAAGTATAAACTCAATCTCAGTAGGTATAAAACATACCCGAAAAACGAATATATTATTTCAATTTCACTACTTTTCACGTAAGTATTGAACGATTACAATAAACGATATATTGTTGTCCTTTTCAAAGAATGGACGCTAATCAGATTAAATTGATGAGTCTCCTACCGGCAGTCCATACTGTACTAAATATAAAAGAAAAATATAAACGCCTCGAACGTGAAGCCACATAAATGAACAAGGTGAACAGTTCTGTAACAGTAGTGTAAACCAGTACTAAACCACTAAGTCTGAAGACAGTAAAATCTCGATTTTGTAGAATAAATACTAACATAATAATGTTTTTAATAATTATATTTTTTCACACCAACAGCCTTTTTTCTTGCAATTAGCAAAGTCAAAATACTTCATCTAAAATTTCAATAATGACGACAAATAAAATCACTAAAACGCACCCAAAACATTGTAAGTAAATACACTTAAATATAATTGTAACATTTATACAATTTCTGCTGTATTTTCAAGATTAAAAATGATAATAGAAAAAGCTTATTTCGGCAGATCCGATTAAGGTCGTCTAAATTAATATCGGATACATAATACAAATCTAGATAACTGTGTAGGTACTTACATATCTTTATTTAAATCCATTTAACATCAGGTTCATAGAAACAAAACATTTCAATAAAGGTAACCGCATAACGCAATCCCACGGTTATTATAGAACCAGTCTTTATTAAAAAAAAAAAAACTGAGAATATTTTTACAAAAATATTATACTTACTGACTGAAGCATACAAAAAATTGTCGGAGCGTACCATCAACGCACATTAAAGTTTTAAATTAACAGATATACATACAATTTTATTCTAGAGATGTCATGGTTAGTAATTTTGCGGTTTTACCCAATATCGGTTAGGCTTTCGGCCGTATCTTAAAATTCGAATATTGATTAAAACTTAATATAATTAAATAATTACATAGTCAATGTGGGTAAGTCCGTCTGGGGGATAAGTTCGTCTACTGGACTTTTCGCAAAATATTACAACTTTACATCTACTTTACGACAGTGCACCGCATAGTTAATTAAACAGTTATATATGCTTGTTAAAAGAAACATAAATTTATCTGGTATTAAGGCTTTTTTGTAATGAAAATAGCTTTCAAAAATTTATGGTGTTTTTAGAGTTCATTTCGACCTAAAAGACCTCTGGAAAAACATTAATTTGACGTGGTTTAAAAGTACATATTTTTCATAAAAATGATACTAAAACATCTTTATAAATAACTAATTTAGTGATTTCATTCATGAAAGGAAAACTGGTGGTTTGTGAAATATCTGCATTATGTTGTTTTTGATGATCAAGAAGCTAGTGTAGGTGAAGGGGGGTAAGACCGTATATGACGGACTTACCCTCAGTCTGACATTATAAACCTCTTCTGTTCTGAGAGACCTTTGTAATTCGATTGAGTTAGTAAATCTTACTATTCTATGAAACGAGCAATACTTTTTTGTATATTATGTACATACGTACATATACAGGGTGACTGGCAAGACACTTGACATACTCTAGCACAAGAAAGTAATTGGTCTTTTGTGACGTTAAAAATACCCATTCAAAAAAAAACCATTAAGTACTAAGTAAACGATTATTTAATTAATCCGATAGGACTCCGACAGTATGCTTAGACATAGAGGCATGGTGAATCAACCCATTTACAATTATTATTATTCCTTTCATTATTTACATAAATGTTTAAGGTACTTGCATCCAACTGCCGTAAACTTTGGTTGTCACTAAATGTTATGGTAATCTGCTACAAAAGAAGCTTTACGCACCAACCTAATAGTAGGTATTAGTATTTCTTATTCTAAAACTAAACTTTTAAACAAAAGAAACCTCGCGTCGCCCGCCCCTTAAACAATGACGATCGACCAACCAGCTTTCTAATATTTAGTTTTGTTTACCGATACGCGTGCGTCAGTCGCATTTTTTGCAAGTCGCACAAGTCATTTACGTGTTTTCGTGTGAACAAAAGGATGTTTAATTATTGTCTTTTGTTATGTTTCTCGACTACTTTGATGGATATTCATTCGGCGCAGTCGCCGAATGGTGTACCGACTGCAAGGGATGAGCGATTTAATTTGACACAACATCACAATATTTTCTAATTTTCTTGGACAATTCCGTGAAATTTTAAGGGTGCGTTTTCTATACATTTTTGGAACGAGAATCGAATACTGAGTGCCCCCTATCAATATGTCAAGTGTCTTGCCAGTCACCCAGTACACTCATATTAACAATTCCGTAAGGTGGCAGGATGGATTTCAATAAAACTTGCACTGTAGGGGTTCTTGGGGAATTGGGAAAAAAATCGATATATCAAGGTTTTATACCTGGAAAACATTATTTTCACTATATGCAACGATGTGATAATAAGCCTTCTTGTAGCACAACTGTCAACTCTATGAAAATTTGTTGGGATGCAATTTTTTTTAAATTTGGATATGGATGAAGGTTTTTGAATTTTTGACATGGGTGGGTGGTTAAATTACATTTTGGAGGATTATGAAAAATATAAACAAATTGGCGGACTTGATTTTTTTGAATTCTTAGTCATGGATATCGTTTCCGGGATGTTTTGGGAGGAGGATTATGAGAAATACATTAATTATTAAATCTCAAATGGGCACAGCCTTTTTGAATATTCCGACATGGGTATCGACATAGGATGATCGGGTGAAAATAGATTAATTAAAATAATTTGTAACAACAATATTATAGTAATTTTGGCACCAACCTCAAAAAATAGTAGGCCTAAACTATGTAAGAAATTTAATTTTATATTTTTTGATGTAGGTTTAATTGTTTTAATTATATTTATTACAATGTAGTTTGTAGTCAATTTGGTGTACAATCGACAAAATGCTACCTTGACCCACCGTAAACTTATTTTGCTACAATCATTCAAAATCAATTAGGTCGAAATTCGCATAAATATTCGTTCCCTTGGAAACAACGTAAATTTTGTTTTATAATCTTGACAGTTGACATTAGCATTGAAATAGGAAATAGTAGAACGGCTATATTATGTAAAGTTTAACTAAGCGCAATTCTATTATTACTCTCATCGCTACTGTGAGTGAGATATGATTAAAAGACATAATGGATTAAGAACCACAATATGTTATTAGTGCCTTTCTACTTCATTGTTTTTTCTATGGTAACAGGCAAATCAACGTATTGTTTTTTATGACCAAATATTATAATAATACAGTTTAGTAAATGTTTTAAAATGTTTAGTAAATGTTGTGCCGTGTGGTTGCCGGCCTAGAATAGCGCCACTCCAAGGCAACCCGTGGAGATCGTAAGAGGCGATCGGAGGGATAATACTACCAGGGGATGGGCAGCAGCGTCTCCCTGAGTACTAAATACCTACTGCGGTCACCAACACGCACTTGCCAAGCGCGGTGACTACGGCATCAACCCCCGCATGACAATCACAACACAGCCACGGCCCCCAGTCCCCGGCGGCTCCGCTATTCCTGGCTCTGGCAGCGGCCACGGTAACGGCGGGGCAGGGGGTGCTAAGAATCTCCGGCAGAGATCGCGCTGCCACAAACGACGACTTCTGCACCTGGCAACATATAACACCAGGACACTGAGGACCGACGACAAGATCCGTGAGCTGGAAGACGAGATAGACAAGTTAAACTGGAGTGTCGTGGGATTATCCGAAGTCCGAAGACAGGGGGAGGACACGATAATTCTAAACTCCGGTAACTTGTTCTATCACCGGGAGGGCGAACATCTGTCCCAAGGTGGTGTCGGGTTTCTCGTCCACAAGTCCCTCGTCAACAACGTGACGGAAGTCGGGAGTGTGTCGGCAAGGGTAGCGTACCTTATACTCAGAATATCCAAGCGGTATTCGCTGAAGGTCATACAGGTTTACGCACCGACCTCGGCACACCCCGACGATGAGGTTGAAGTTATGTATGAGGACGTAAGTAGGGCCATACGTAACTTCAAGACCCATTTCACGGTGGTGATGGGGGACTTCAACGCAAGACTAGGTGCGCGAGACGGCGACGAGCTGAAGGTGGGGCCCTTTGGTATCGGGCAACGGAACCACCGGGGACACTTGCTGGCTAACTTCTTGGAGAAGGAGGACTTCTATATGATGAACTCCTTCTTCAAGAAGAAGCCACAGCGCAAGTGGACTTGGATCAGTCCCAATGGTTCCGTTAAGAGTGAGATAGACTTCATCATGGCAGACAAGCCGCACATATTCAATGATGTCTCTGTGATCAGCCGGTTTAAAACCGGAAGCGATCACCGGATGGTCAGAGGCACATTGAATATCAATGTCAAGCTGGAACGGTCACGCCTGATGAGGTCTACGCTCCGACCAACACCTGCCCTGATCCAGGACTCTGAGGCCTTTCAGCTGGAACTCCGCAATCGTTTCGCGTGCCTGGAAATATGCAGTTCAGTGGACGAGTACAACACCAGGATGGTAGACACTGTCCACGAGGTTGGGTCTAAGTATTTCAAGGCCCCCTCCGGTGGTAAACCTCAAGTTCTCTCAGAACATACTCTCGGTCTTATGAGGGAAAGGCGGGAACTATGTGTGCAGTCTCCAACCTCAATGTCGAAATACCGACTGCTCAACAAACAGATCTCTCGGAGTAGGCGACGCGATTTGCGTGTTTATAACACCAAACGCGTAAAAAACACGATCGAGCGGAACCAAGGCTCGAAAGTGTTCGCAAGAGATCTGGAGGTTGGGCAAAGTCAGTTGACGAGGTTGAAGACCGATTCCGGCACCATAGTTACGTCTAAGCCCGAAGTTCTGAGAGAAATTGAGAGATACTACGGACAGCTGTATACCTCCTCAAGAGCTCCCGTTCCCAAGGCGGCGAACGACAAGCGAGCTAAATTAACCCGGCACTATACCGAAGATATCCCGGACGTCAGTCTGTACGAAATTAGGGGGGCACTCAAACAGCTTAAAAATAACAAAGCTCCGGGGGATGACGGAGTTACAACGGAGCTGCTTAGAGCGGGCGGCAAACCCGTCCTAGTCGCGCTCCAGCAATTGTTTAATTCCGTCATCAGTACTGGAAGTACCCCGGAGGCGTGGAGCAGAAGCGTGGTGGTACTGTTCTTCAAGAAGGGGGACAAAACCCAACTGAAGAACTACAGGCCCATCGCGCTTCTGAGCCACGTCTATAAGCTGTTTTCGAGGGTCCTCACTAATCGGCTAGCGCGCAGACTCGACGACTTCCAGCCTCCCGAACAAGCCGGTTTCCGAAAAGGCTATAGTACCATAGACCACATACATACGCTTCGGCAGGTTATACAAAAGACCGAGGAGTATAACCTGCCGCTATGCGTAGCGTATGTGGACTATGAGAAGGCCTTCGATTCTATCGAGACCTGGGCGGTGCTTGAGTCTCTTCAGCGATGCCAGATCGACTATCGGTACATCGAGGCGTTGAAGTGTGTATACAATGCCGCAACCATGAAAGTCCGAGTACACGACAACAGTACGAACCCCATCCACGTGCAGCGCGGCGTACGACAGGGGGATGTCATCTCCCCAAAACTTTTCACCGCTGCACTGGAAGATGTGTTCAAGCTGATGGAGTGGAAAGGACGTGGTATTAACATCAACGGCGAACACCTCTCACACCTCCGATTTGCCGATGACATAGTGATCCTGGCGGAGTCGCTGGAGGAACTCAGCATTATGCTCAGCGACCTCAATAGTGCCTCACAACGGGTGGGTCTTAAGATGAACATGGACAAGACGAAAATCATGTCTAATGTCCATGTCACACCCGTACCGGTGGTTGTTGACGGCACTGCTCTCGAAGTTGTAGACGAATACGTTTACCTAGGACAAACGATCCGAATGGGTAAGTCCAACTTCGAGAGAGAGGTCACTCGAAGAATCCAACTCGGCTGGGCAGCGTTCGGGAATCTACGACACGTCTTGACGTCCGATATACCTCAGTGCCTGAAGTCGAAAGTTTTCAAACAATGTGTGTTGCCAGTGATGACCTACGGTGCCGAGACGTGGTCCTTTACTGTGAGCCTAATGCACAAGCTCAGAGTCGCTCAGAGGGCAATGGAGAGAGCTATGCTTGGTATTTCTCTACGAGATAGAATCAGAAATGATGAAATCCGTAGAAGAACGAAGGTGACCGACATAGCTCTCAAAATTTGCAAATTAAAGTGGCAATGGGCTGGCCACATCGTTCGCAGGACTGACAACCGATGGGGAAAAAAGGTCCTCGAATGGCGACCACGTTTAGGCAAAAGGAGTACAGGCCGCCCTCCGACCAGGTGGACTGATGACCTGAAGAAGACAGCGGGAAACCGTTGGATTCAGAGGGCCCAGGAGCGGGCGGAGTGGCGTCGATTAGGGGAGGCCCATGTCCAGCAGTGGACTACTAAGGGCTGAAAGGAAGGAAGGAAGGAAGGAAGGAAGGAATGTTTTAAATATTTTATCGTAGGTTCAAGTTTTTAGGTTTAGGAAGTTTTTTACGTATTTTGCACATTTAATTTATTTGACTTTTTTTTAAATAAACAGCAATTATTTGTGTGAAACTGAGTAAAAAAATTCAGAATTTTTTACTTCTTAGAATATAATATCAAATTTGTTGAAGTTTTTATGATTTTTTTGATTTATTATTGAATTATTGAATTTATTATTGATAATAAAAAAGCCCAATCTTATCGAGCAGTTTTTATTATGACACTTTAGTTAGCCTGAAAGTGACTTTTCTTCAAATTCAATCAAACTCAAATATCTCGAAAACCGTTAAATTTTGGATAGAGCGTCACATGGCTTAAATGATTGCTTTTGAGCTTATCTTAGCCCTTTAGCTATTCTTAGCCCTTAGCAGGAATACGTCAAAACACCCTGTATATAATTAAGTATATTCTTCAAGACAAATAAAAAATAAAGCTTAAATAAAATTTTTTTGGAATAAGTATCTATTATGCGTTTTATCATTTAAAATTCGACCGAAATAAATTAGTCAAAAATGGCAAATATTGAATGACGCCTTAATTTTCGTGACATATTTGTTTTCTTCTTTCTATTTTCTACCAATTATAATAACAATACTTCTAATATTTCATGTAGGTAAAATTGTTCTCTTGTTTGGCTAAAATTAACATTTCCGTCAGTACATTACTTAACAACAGTAAATACATTCCGCATTGAAGGCCATAACGTAAACTCATGGCTCATAATTTATTTAACTTCATAAAATTAAATAACAGTATAAATTTAACATTTTTCATAAGGAAGGGATTAAAATTTCTGTATGAAATACTATACTACTCACATTAATCACGCTTAAAATACGTAATACACATTAAATTTCATTTAATGAACATCTTATTGAAAAAAACTAAGCGCATTGAATAAAATATATTTATTTGCCAATTACAAAAATTAAAGCCATCAACGGGCCTAATCAAATATAATAAATATTTTTTTAAATATTACTGGACACTACAGTCCTTTACATTTGAGTTGATTGAGTTAATTGAGTTTTTAATGTTTATTTATACTAGCTGACCCCGCAAACGTTGTTTTGCTATATATAATTTTTCATTCCGATCGATGGAATGAAAAATTTCATTAAATTACTAAAATGACTAAAGTATTAAAAATAGGGGTTGTTTATAGAAGGGTGAAAATTTAGGGTTGTATATTTTGATGCCACATTATTGAAAAATAAAAAAAAATATCCAAAAAATAAAATAAAAATGTTAGGTGTGGACAAATAGACAGTAGCCGATTCCCAGACCTACTGAATATGCATATAAAATTTCATAAAAATCGGTCAAGCCGTATGGTCAAGGAGTTACTAAAACTGTGACATAAGAATTTTATATACAGGATGTCCCAGCATGAATGGATAATCCTGTAACCTCTTATAGTATGCCTCTTGAAGACCCAGAATATGGAATTTAAAAAAATATTTTCCTGTTAGTACCAAAGAAACTTAACTTTTTAAAAAAAGTTCGTTATTTTTTATACTACTGTGTGTTTCTGTATACCACAGCTACAAATAAATGAAATCCGTTGGGTTTTTGATGTTATAATATTTTACATAGACTACTCCAATGAATCTGTATTAAAAAATATGTGAAGCTGTCTTAATTTTTTGGAAAATAATGTCGGAAGTTGTATTTTCGTCATGAAATTTGATATTTTTCACTTGTTTAATACAAATTTTAAAATGGTACAATATTTTATTTTATCGCAAGTAGATACGAGGTTACTGCCACTAGTATTCAGGAGTACATCCGACTAAAGTGTTAAATTTTGAAAATGTCATAAGGGTAACATAAAAAATAACTTTACATCGTTATTAAGCTATTTTTCTTTTATTTACATCTACAATAACTCCTCTAATCTTCAACCCTAATACAAGCGCCTCATGCACATTTGCTTAGTGACGTTATTTTTGAAGTGGATTGCTGTACATTTTGATGTAGCTCTGCTAAACTTGTACTCAGGATTAAGTAGACCTCATCCAGAACCGTTAACTCAGAACAGGTCCAAAACATCGAACCCACAAATTGGGCCCAGACGCTCAATCCATCTATTAAGGTACCCTTAAGCAAAACCAGTAAAATATTTTTTTTAAAGTACCAGGAAAATATTTTTTTTAATTCCATATTCTGGGTCCTCAAGAGCCCTACTATAAGAGGTTTCAGGATTTTCCATTCATTCTGGGACACCTGTATACTTATAAAATCTTAAAATAATTTATTTTTGTTTAGTAGAATAGGAATGTGCATTGTTGTTTAAGTATATAAAATTTATTCAATTAATAAAGAAGATCTAAAAAAATAATTTAATATTTGATTTATAATAATAGTAATATCTTATACTTAATCTAAAGATAGTGGTAAAAAAATACAAGTAGCTCATTGCATAGATAACGTGTTTTTACATATTTGCTTTTAAATATTAACGGATCAATTTTTTCTCAGTTTAAGATTGAAAGGTGCAATTCAAGCGGTAACATATTTGTAAAGATATTATTAAAAAGATTAAGACGATCTATGTACTTTATTGATCTGGATCCGACATAAAAATATTGTTACACCAATTGTAAAAAAATCACAATATGAAATTGAGTACTAAGACATAGGTATATCATTATTAGATACAGAACATTGGAATATAAGGTACGCCCCCCGTGCATTAAGCAGCAAAAATATTTGAGCAGCTAGTTACAGCAGCCAAGTGCGTGGAGACCGACGGCAGCCACATACATTCGCTAACACTGGCTCTGGCTGCGCGCAGCCAATGGGCTGCCGTGCAACAGGCAAGTTTTATTGGCTGCCACATCCAGGAGTTCAGGGCTGTTAAGTGCGCGAGCTCTCATACAACGTCATAATGTTCGTCTGGGTTCGCGGGGGGCTTAAAGTTTGGTAATGGAATAAACTTATGCATAAATATTTTACTGAATAATCACCAGAAGAAAAACGTGCTACACGTTTTTTAATTTGGCCACGGCGCCGATGATCCGTTTAATAATCGATCGACAATTATGACCTACATTTAATACAATAAAAATGCTGTTTGTGTGTAATTCATGAGTGCTTTTATTTGCAATATTTTTTGATAATAGTTTTTTACAGCATATTTTTTAACACCAATGTATTATTTTTACTATCACTCTAATGCAATGTGATCTATTAACAAAAGTTTGAGAAGTGTTCTCTGTGTTAATGCTAAATGAATTATTTAAATACGATTATTATTAATAGATTACCTACCATTCGTTTTCCATTATAATTGTTTTAAGTAAATATTGCACAATAATAAAAAGCATACTGCATTAATTAATACCTACTGAACCTCAGGCTAACAGATGAAGACGTGAAGGTAACCGTGATGAAAACGGTACTTATGTAACTACAATAACATTAACTTTCTTTCCAAGTAATGTTTAAAGTAACTTTAAATTTAGACTAGATAATAAAAAAAGCAAATATAATTTAAACGCACTAAACTTCGCATTTACAAAACAGTAATAAGACCTATACTGTTGTAGGTACGGATGTGAAGCCTGGACACTCACAGTCAAAGCGAAACCAAACTTCTTGTGATTGAATGTAAGGTCTCGAGGAAAATCCTAGGGCCCACACAAACAGAAGAAGGAATATGGAGGAAAAAAACATAAGAATTGGAAGACCTAGTGGCTGAGCCGAATATCATCGGCGAGATCAAAGCACACAGACTTCGCTGGCTCGGCCATGTTGAAAGAATGGGTGACGATCGTGCTGTGAAGCGAGCGTATTTGGGGCTGCCGAGTGGCCGCCGTCCGGTCGGCCGCCCCAACTACCGCTGGAAGGAGCAGGTGGAGACATCTGCGCGAACTCGGGGTGGACGACTGGCAGGAGATTGCGCAGAACAGGCTAAAGTGGAGGGTATCATTATCGGAGGCCAAGGCTCAATTTGGGTACTCGCGCCATCCCACTAACTAAAAATCCACGACTTTAAATTCGTAAAATCTTTTAATAATTTAGTGTTATATTTATATATAGATGTTGAAATAACATTGATTATGCACTAATTTATTTTGATATAAGGATCAATATTTGGGTACTAAAAAAGAGGTCTACATTCCATCGAAGGTATTGTTAACTTTTTTATTGAAAAAAGTGTCCATTGTGACGTAACTATATAATTGTATATATATACGTATAGCTCTTGCAATGCCTGCTTGCGCGAAGCATTTAGATGTGGTTGAGACAAATCTGTATACGTATTAAAACTGTACCTGCTGTGTCAGTTAAAAGTGTGTTCATCTTCCATATACAGTATGTTTGATAAATTGATTTGAATTAAAAAGGTTCCAATCCCTTTTTATTTCATTAAAATCAATTCAACTACAGTATGTATTTTACTTAGTACAATTGCAAATTAAATTGTTGTTATATTACAAAATATGTTCTTGAATTGTTAAATCTACATGTTTATCGGCATTCAATTCAAATAATCCTCAAGCTGTTTTTTTTAATTGAAAAAACAAAACAATATGTAGGACGCGTTCCAGTTGACGTTCACAACGATCAAAATGCTCATTAATTAGTGGAACTACCTCCCGCGGTCGTTGTGGTCGTGGCGAAAACGTCACTTATGACGTCATGACTTACGCTGTGACGCGAAGCTCACCTAAAAATGGTTGAATGTCATCATTGACAATTAGTTGTCATTTGACATTTCAATTGTCAATCAAATCAAATTGTCACTTATGACGTCATGACTTACGCTCACACGACCCATTTAAAAACGTGGGTTGAGTGATCGTTGTCAATTAGTTGTCAATCCAATTGTCAATCAAATCAAATTATAAATCTTGAGGCTCTTTTTTAAGTAAAGCATGCCAAACTTGACGTACAGCTCTATGAAAGTAACAACGAGTTTATGACATTAACGCTCACAAGTAGGGCTGCCAGGTCTATTTCGAATAAATACCGAATAGTGAGCAAATAAAACAAGTTTTAATCACATATTTAAATTATTGACATAAAATACAAAATACTGTTATATTTTATGTAGTAGCTAACTTAACTTATAAAAACAAATTATGTTTGGAAAACGTCATGCACGCTTCGCAATACGCGAAATGGCTCGAAAACAAACAACGTGTTCACGAAGCGGTAACATCGATTAAGTAAAATTATAACTAAATAAAATAAAAATAAGTAATATACTTGGCTAAATTGACAAATAAATAGTGCAAAACATGTCAAACAAATTTGTTTATCAGCAATAAGTTTTAATATTTTATGAGTTTTAATTTGTATTACAAACACTAGTTTCATTTTTTATTTTTTTATATGCATACCTGAAAAGGTGAATATGAATTGATCACAATGCCCTGTAAAACCAATAACTAACCCATATTCGTGCAAATAAATTATTTTGATTTTGATTGTCAATGGCGTAAAATCTGACAGTTGAGTTGAATCGTTTATTATGGAGAAAAATTTATCAGAAAAAAATGCCGCACCGCCAATGCTTCGGTATAATACTGAACACCTGGCAATCCTAAAAACTGCGGTCGTGATGGGTCGTGAACGTGATCGTTGTGTACCCTTAATGGAACGCGCCCGTAAATTATGCAGTCGACGACAGTGGAATGTCACTTTGAACGCTTATTGACGTAGGTAAAAGCAATGATAAAAGAAAGTACCTAAGAGGATATGCCCAATTTATTTGCGTAATACTTCCATAACAAAAAATGTATAGGTATAAGTAAATGGGCCTATGCTCTTTTGCTTTCGGTCACTGTCAATTCGAAAATGTAGGTTGGGAGCCCAAGAGAGGATTTTTGGAGTTACTCCAGCGCGCAGATTAAGATATGGGGGATATCCTACACACCCTATGTTTCCTCAAAATTTGAGCCTTGTGGGAAGCAGCTTACGAATTACCATCCCGATGACAACTTTGCTATTTCCTAGCCTATTCACTACAAATAAACAAACAAAACTAACAAACAAACAAAAAATTAAATCTTTCCTCTTTATAATATTATAGTCTAAGATTTCTTAACGCAATACTTTTTACTTATTTTTTAATACGCTTTAAATATGTAACTATCACATTTATTTAAAAACAAAAACATATTAATCTTTAAATTAATAAATAGACATTACCTTATTTGCACCGCAGCCAGAAGAAAGCGTTAAATTTCCAAACACCTTAATCTAGGTACAATTTTATAACTCTAATAAAATATTTCCCTATGAAATAGGTAAATACAAACAAATAACAAGAGACGAGATTTAATATCCATCAAATAGCAAATAGATTTGTAACTGACTTAATAATAATTACCACTCGATTTTATAAACTTTTCAAAAACTATCCAGTAATGAGAAATACCTACATACATGGATTTAAGTAAATCTCAAATCCTTGCTGATTGCTGGAAGGAGACTATACACATATAAAACTATCCTTGCAAGCAAACAAACACAAGGAATTTGTTACAAAGAGTAAAGCAATTTTATCACATCTGGTCAAAGTGGGGAAGACCGTCTGGGGGGTAGGGTAAGACCGTCTATTGGGCTTTTTTCAAAACATAACAACTTTACGACAATGTGTCGCACAGTAAATTAAACAGTCTCGTACCCGATGGTACCCGATTAGTCAAAGACTACCTTTGTATTGCTTTTTGTATCAAAATCTTGAATCACATTTGTGACAGACTAAGACATTGAAAATAAAAACCTGTGTTTTTTTTAATTTTACGCAATAGCATCACGTTATTCATTATTTTCATTAAATTAGCCGTCTTAGCACAGCTCTCACCTTTATATTGAGATGAAAATACCATCTATACAGGGTTACCTATAAAACACTAGCAACCTCGCAGGACTAGGTAGCTAACACCATAAGCAACAACTTTTGTTCTGAGTTCGAACATAACCCAATACATAAAAAATAAATGGTGAAACAAATTTATGTTGCAATGTTGTGACATGTATGTATCATTCATATACAAGAATTATATACTTATAGTACATGCATACTTATTTACAAAATAATCCACAAATTAACACATTCTCATATCAACTTTACCGCAAAAGGCTCAATAAATAAATATGCTCATCGTCGCGCGAATTACCTTGTATCACCCAAGACACGCCCAAAATATGGCAAAACTACGCTAAAATTTGCAGGTGCATAACTATAATTATTATTATAATACTCTGCCACAAGATGTGAAAAAATCATCTTCACTTAATATTTTCAAAGCAAAATTATCATAGCTTATTATAAAATTAAATGCAAAATCATAACGCCGCCGTTAACTTGGACCACAACCTATGTTTGTCGCAACTCGAAACTTTGTTACGCGCATTTCTGAACTACCCTCACCGGGTTATTATATTAAGGATATTTATTCTTGTAGTTATTGTTCTCATTTAAGTGATAAATTATTTGAATGAGAAATAAAGATCTTTGTACCGATTCATGAATGCTCGCATGACCGACGGCCGACTGGCGGGCGAATAGGTCAAGTTCAATCAAAGGCGGCAGCGCTGCACCCGCGCAGAAGCGAGGGACGCTTCGCACGGGTTTATTTACGTAATCTTTGCGATGCGCGTAGAACTAGAGTTAGAAACTTTCAAGCGGGAAATTAAATTAATATTGCCTTATGGTATATATTATATTGTTATAGCTAACAACATAATATATACCATAAGGTATATATACCATACCTAATGCTGCGAGGTTGCTAGTGTTCTAAAGGTAATCCCTTATAACCAATCCAAGATTACAATTTTTTTAGAATTTTAATATGGATGACGTTTTGGGATATTTTGGCATGGGGATGATGAACAACTACACTTTTTTTAACACTTGGTCATGGGTATCGTTTTCGGGATAATATGTTGGGATGAGGATGATGAAAAATATTTTAATTTTGAAATCCAAGATGGCGGACTACACTTTTTTGAATTCTTGGTCATGGGTATGGTTTTCGGGATGTTTCGGATAAGTATTATGAAAAATACATATATTTTTAAATCTAAGGTGGAGACAGCTTTTTTGAATATTTCGACATGAATATCTTGATGGGTTGGCTTTTTTGAATATATTGAGATGGATATCGACATAGTATGATTGGGTGAATATTGATTGATCAAAATAATTCGTAACTACTTTATACCTATATATGAGAAAAGAAAATTCTTCATTCTTTCTTTCTCTTATTTCGTAAAATGTCAAAACCCCTGACTTCAATTTTATGACGAATTAGCCACTTTTTCTTTGATTTTTCAAAATATTATCGAGACTATAGATTCAATTTGTATAAACACGATTTGTTTTTGATTACCACTTACGTGTGCTTATTAAATTGTCGTTTGTAGTCAATTTGGTGTACGTTAACTGCAAAATATATTCGACAATGTCTTACCCCCATATATTAATATATAGGGGGTAAGACCGTCTACCCGATGATATTTTAAATTATCATCGATATCTGTAAAGTTATTTCATGTACAGATGTTTTGAATTTTTAATAATGTAAACAAAGGTGCATTGTTCAACATCTCCAAATATCATCATTGTAGAAAGAATAGAGTACTATTCTACGATGAAGTCTCAAAAATAAAAATCTCAAAATTAAAATAAACTATGACGGTCTTTCCCACATTGACCATAATATGATAATAATACAAGTCTACCAAATGTTAATATGAAATACTGTTAAAATTAAATAAACAACATTTTAGAAACATCTATTGTGTTTGTAACTAACAATTATTTTGACTTGTGAAAATCATTCTCTCAATAAATTACTGGTTTCTTCATGGTTTCTGTAAGACCCTGAGATATAGGTAATCTATATTCACTGACTGAGATTTATTTCATACAATTTCAATTTTCTTATTATTTTAATAATGGAAATTTTTATTTATATGGCTTTAATAACGTGGTGTAATACAAGATGTACATCTAACAATACATAAAATATAAGACTAGACTATAATTTGGCTTTTTCAGATTACCAGAGATTCTCTTTCCAAAAGTATTTTAGTACTTAATAGGTATTGTTGTAAAACTTATTGCTTAGTCAAAATACAATAAAACTTGATTAAGATATAATAATTACCTACTTAACGACGAAAATACATTGACGTGTATCTATAGAAACCGGCAATACATAAGTGCGAACATAATAATTTTATGTGTATAAACTTTATACGTATTTCAAAATATTAAGCAAATTTGAAGTTTAAACATAATATTTTCTATCTATTAGAATAAATTTTCAGCACTGTTTTAGATTAAAATATCACTTTCAATAATACTTAATAAGTTTTTAGTGAGTAATATTCATTTTCATAACCTTAGAAGAAAAAAATATAGGATTTTTTTGAGAAATAGTGCATGTGGATTATTAAATTAACAACAACGTTTTCCACGCGTCACCGTAGTATTACTCACCGGAGCCAGGAGCCGGCGTGGCACCAAGAGTCTGGCGTTGCCCCTCGCACCTCGAACTGCCCCAGGCTGTTTTAGGTCGGCTAAGTGCGATGCGTAACCGTCATTTAAAACGGTTGCTAAGTTGTTATATTTCTTGCTGATACGTCCAATGGCATAGATATGTCTCGGTGATAATCCACAGCTATGATAAACGCTTATATCTTTTCCAGATCCGTATGCGGCGTGCAGAATAATTCCATGTTCAGTTATAAGATTGTTTAAATGTGCCGCTTTATGACCTAACGGATCCGTTGAGAAACCGTCCGAAAAGAATACCAATCCTGGAGGAAAGTTATGTTCGGCGAGCCAGGATACGACTTTTCGTTGTTGCATATCAGGACGACCAGTGATGTATAGAATCAGATATCCTAAATCTTGCCAAAATCGAACGACATCAACTGCTCCAGCCCGTACTTTTGGATCACGCCCAGTTACAGACACGCTAGCTGTAAACGACCCATCGATGCTAAACACAACACATTCTGTTTGAGGGGGAACGACTGCTAGGTGAAAATTACAGCTTGTTTGGTCACCTCGTACAACAACACGCACGGGATAGATCCCACATCCGACGCTCTGTTTATCGGAAAGCGTATAAGTTATTCTGCCGGTTTTGTCCGTCACAACAGTAGATAAATGAATCCATTCGCCCGCTGGAGGATCTTTTATCATATGAACGTCTACTTTTTCTCCAGTTAAAGTAATCATGTCGAGAGGTCCGTACATAAATCTAGCAGAGAATGTTTGTGGGCATCCCTCTTTAACTACAACGTCATTGGCTCTATGATTAGCTGCGACATTTTTTAATTTTACTGAAGTCCTTTTTCTCATCCATTTTTCTCGTTCTTGTCCTGGTTTAAACAGTGAACATTCTTTATCCTCGGAATGGCCGTATAGGGCTAAGTCAAAGTGCCCAACTTGTCTCAGTATGAAGGCTATTACATCAGAACTTTCCCAATAACTTGCATGAAATAGATGTGGCAATGCGTTTGTAGGGAAGTTAGCTAAGCCCTCTGGGCAGTACAATGCATAATCAAGCCTTTTTGAGCCCCACCATTTTTGCTGTAATGCATTCATTGTCATCAGAGGTATATTGTCAACTAAACCACTAATAGTACTTTGGACTGAAACTTCCGAAAGTCTTCTTAGAATTGGCGTTGGAGGCATTTGCAAGTGATCCCCAAAAAGTTGTGGGCGATTTTGAATCAATTCCATCAAATGATAAGGTTGTCCATTACCCAATGGGTATTTTGCATACCTAGCGATATTAATCGGCGGTAAATCAGTAAATCTAGCTGACAGTAACGGCTCTAATCTTGCAGCAACAGGATCCGTAGGGTGAAATAAATTATACACCTGTTGAGCAGGGGGCTTTATTATCTCCCGAAATTTGTCATCCGATATTTTCCTTGACGCTAGAATTAGTGATAAAGGACTTCCAAATGCGAAGAAGTCGCTAACTTCAAACTCGAGTTTCGATTGATTATTATCACTTGCTGTTGATGATCGTCTACGAGGAGTAGGAGCTTGAAGGTGTGATTTGTTTAAATATTGCTCTGGTTCATTTGGAATAGTAATTTCAGTATCTAATATACTGTTCTCACTATCATGGCGTGATTGATACTGAACGGTTCGACAAAGAGCATCGTAGGCAAGAACTGAACCCATACTGTCACCTACTATGCATACTTGACCATTAAATCCTTTCCCATCTTCTGATTTGATAAATTCATTAAAAACCATGTTTGCTGAATTTATAGTTTTGGTTATAGACTCTGTATAGTCAGGTGAATTAGTGGCAATAAGTGGAATTGCACCAACTGGTATCAAATCATTAGTAAGTGACGGTGTTTCCATAGCAGAAGGTGAACGGTCAAAACTATAAGGGCTCAGTGTTGAAAGAACGCCCAGAGCTTCAGTGCAAACAGAAGGGCAGGATACCAGTTTTATAGTGATGTGACCAACTAAGGTTGGATAATGTTGACGCATTACAGATTCAAATGCGCCTTTAAATGTTGTGACATCTGACTTTTTAGCTGTCAAATCAATATTTGCATCTAAAACACTTCCACCATGAAATACCAATATTAATACTGTTGTCGAACAGGAACCATGTATTGGTGTATCTGGACTGCCATCAATGCTTTGATGACTTTGCAGTCCTACTCTTCTTGACCCTCTTTCAGAAGTAACCCTTTTCAAAAAATTAGGGTTAAATATACTATCCTCCTGGCTTTGATCGGCTTGTGTAGGTGAAACATCAATGTCACCCTCATCTAGTGAACACATTGATGACCATTTGTTTAAAGTCGACTCACAGTCATAGAATTCATCCTCGGAGCCAGTCTCAGTCTCCGATTCTCGAACAAGAGTTTCCATGCGCCAACTTGCTACTTGTGCCTGCAAACTCTTTAAAGAATCAGAAGATGATGAGCGAAGGTTTGACTTAGGAGAACCTTTGTGATCTGATGGAGGAGTGTTCTCAGGTGATAAACGTTTTTGAATTCTCTTTTCAAGTGCACTCTTCTTTGTAGTAACTGGAGTAGCCACATCTTCATTTTTCTCCAGACTACTCATAGTAGCTGCAAGAGACTTAGAAGTGTCTTCAGAAATATCTTGGTCATCACTGATATCACCAGCCATTTTCTTCTGTAATGCTAATTGAGTCTGTCTTTCTATTTCCCTTACATCATCCATTGTGAGATCACACCATTCATCTTGCCAGGCCCACGCTTGCCTATGCGCTCTTAGCATAGTTTTTCTTAGAGCAACATCGTGTATAAATTTTTCCAACTTAGTTTGCATACCCCAATAACGAAATTCAACCTTACAAAGTTTATAGGCACACATTAAAGATTTTCCATTGGGCAGAGGCTGAGGTTTGCCTTGTACTTCATGCCAGTAATCCTCAAGCCAATTATCATAAAGAGGTCCCCTCTTACACTTTTGCGAAACATATAGCTTTGGGTCTTCCTCCTTGACATAGCCAGATCCATATAGTTGATCCTTAACAATATCTATAACATCTATGACCCTATTCTTTAGCTCACTTCCACTAAGATTGAATACATTATCCTGATGGCCATTATCACCAAAATAGTATGTTTCTATCTCTAGTGAAAACTTCTCAACGAATGGGCAGGTGTATCTCGTTTTTGTATATGGGTAAGCATTCCAAGCTTCTTCAGAAACAGTTAAAGCTGATTTAGGAAGCAAGCTTTTGAACCATCCAGGTAAGTGGCTGCCAACATGATAAATTTTTTGAGTATACTGCCCTGCTCCGCCAGGGCCATTTTCGTAAGGTTCATTGACAATAATTTCAACTCCACTTCCTTCACCAGAACTTTCGTTACGACTTTTTTTAGCTATCATATACAGCTGGGCTATTTTGTATTCCTCTACAGAGAGAGGAAGTGGAATGTGATATTCCTTAATAAGCATTTTGAATGTTGGTTACTCTTTCATTCAGGGTGACACCTGAAACAAAAAAATAGCAAACAATAATTATTTTAATTTTAATATTGTATTTTAATGATTGGAATTTTTGTATGATAGACATACTTGGCATGGGCCCTCAATTCACTAGCATGTTAGTTTCACTAGCTTCGTTGCTATATATATCCTATACAGGGTGAATTTTTCAAGTGTGCGTGGAAAACTTTGAGGAATAGCGAAAAATGCTGAAAGGGGACCAATTTTGCTGAAAACTAAAACTGAATCATTGGATTTTTGAAAAATCAATATGCCTAGTCAGGAATTGAACATCTTGATTTTGAAATAAAAATCACAGCCTATATTAACATACAAAATTTACAATGTGATGTTTGAAAGAAGCTTGTGCAAAAATTATGGAATTGTGGATTTATTTAAAAAATATTATAATATTAAGTTCACACTGATTCCGATGATTAACATCTGCCTATTCAAATATTTTTGTTTATGGCCTATTTAAATATTTTTATATGATATAACTAAGGGTATATCATATAAAAAGAATAAAAAGTAAACCTGTCTGTAAATACAGACTTCCTCGTTTTGAGTGACATTATTTTTTTATATTCAATATAATCACTATAGGTAGTATCTTTCCAATTCTTTTGTTACCTTTTTAACTGTAAAAATATTTTACTTATTTGGTTGATTCTACAATAAGAGTATAGTTTAGTGTAAGAGAATAGTTTTATGTTATCATAAAATGACAGACAATGCTCCCTACATTTTCAGTGATGTACAGACATAAACCAACATTTTATAATTTCACTAATCCATGTATTGTGATTTTAAGGAAAAGCCCATCTTCATAATATGTATTATATATTAAAATTTAAGATTAATCGAATCATTAGTTTGCAAGTTACAGACAGTTAACTGACGCTACTTGTGCAATTTTCAGAACAATCTAAGATTCGTGCGTTAAGCATTGTTTTCTCATAGAAAAAATTGTTTTTATTTATATCTTCATTTCTGTTGTGTAGGAAACAACAATTAAAATTTTGTATATTTACTTTAAAAGCAGTTATCACAAACTAATGATGCTGAACCATCTGGTTGTCCAAATTGATCAGTAAAAATTTATCCAGTATAATTATAAAATATATATTCAAAGGCCGTAATTATATTCACTATTTTGCATTAACATTTCTCTGTGGGAAATCTGTGTACAAAGTTGGTGCAGCACTAGCTCACTGTCAATCAGAAGCAACAATGAGCCGCCAATTCAGAGCATGTTCTGGAACAGTTGCAAAAAATGCAGGCATTACCCTGGGGTAATCAATAGAATAGTCGTAGGTTCCCGAATGCTGCCCAGCTGAGTTGGATTCTTCGAGTGACCTCTCTCATTCAGATTGTTTGTCCTAGGTAAACATATTCTACAACTTCAAGAGCAGTGCCATCAACAACCACTGGGACGGGTGTTACATGGACGTTAGACATGATGTTCATCTTAAGACCCACCCCTTGTGAGGCACCATTGAGGTCGCTGAGCATAATGCAGAGTTCCTCCAGCGCCTCCACCAGGATCACTATTCCATTGGCAAATCAGAGGTGTAAGAGGTGTTCACTGTTGATGTCCGTTCCAATCCATCAGCTTGAACACATCTTCCAGTGCCCATCCAAGTTTTGGGGAGATGACATCCCCCTGTTATACGCCACACTGCATGTGGATGGGGTTTGTACTGCTGTCATGTACTTGGACATTCATTTTGGTGGCATTGTATACACACTTCAATGCCTCGATGTACCAATAGTCGATCTGGCACCGCTGAAGATACTCAAGCACCGCCCAGGTCTCGATAGAATCCAAGGCCTTCTCATAGTCCACATATGCTACGCAAAGCCTTGTTATTTTCTTAGTTGTTATTATCTTAAGAGTATTGGAGGACATGGCATAGTGACTTCCTAAGATTGCTAGCGAGTGGTCAGAGCTCTGACAAAATTGTGTTTGTCCATTATCCTATTTAATTTCATCAGCTTCAGAGTGCTGTCCAAGAGTTTAGACTTTGTAACCACATTATGTCTATATCAACCAAAATGTAGTCCTCGTCAATATACAATGTGGGCACCAAGGCATTGCAGTGGATTAATGATACAAGAGAAATATATCTACATATAGGTAAATATATCTATTAATAAAGAAATAAATATGTCAAATATGACCTATTATGAATGTAAATATGCAATTACAAATTATTTACTAAACATGCGCAAATCATGTCTTGTAATGGATTGAACCTGGAACGGTTCATTGACATATCGAACTAGTTTCCTTATCATGTTCGGGGAACTGAGGATGAGGAACTGAACGACTGAGGAACTGAGACCACTGAGGAACTGTAAACTGTTTATACCTGTCTTAAATTAAATCCTATAAATTACAGTTCCTCGGTGCATTGGATGTGTATTTGGTAAAATTAAATAAACTTATTTTGTATCAATTGATTTACCTTCATACTTATCAGGCTTAGGACTGTCAACCAAATAATAACATTAATTAATATTTAGTTATGAAAGTATTTAACCTTAAATGCTTGTTTTTCTTCGGGATGCCATTTTCAAGTCTTTTACACTTTTGAACGATTGTTTATAATACAAATTATTTATATTTATTTAGACTTCCTAAAACTAAGATTTATTACAATTTACAATAAATTGTTTTACCTTTGAGTAAAAGTGTATATATACTTTTACTCAAAGGTAAAACAATTTATTTAGATACTATCGTATCGAAATGCAAAATAGAATATCATCAGGGCACCGCACGTACATACGAAATGTTTGTTTACTTTAATAAATCAAAATTTCAAGAATTGAGTCAGTGGCAGGTACTGGTGTCAAGGTCAAGAGTTTAAAACGAAATCTGCATTAATAATGTATTTTTTGACTTAAAATAGTACTTAGTGCATATAACATAAGGTCACATTATTATCCTTAAGCAATTTTACATTATCTGTCCCAATCTTTGCGCCCAGTCTTATACTGCATCCCTTTCGCACCTACACGAGATTCGGCAACGCTCGGACTGACCCGCCTCTATTCGGTGTTCAAGCATGTCTCGGTTCGCTTGGACATGCTCGGAACTGTGAACCTGTTTGTTGAGACGCCTCGGAGAGGAACTATATTGTTCCAATGTCGACCATAGTTCCAGGAACTATTTCGATCCGGAACTACACATGTCTATTATTTACAACTTCTAACTTACAATGAAATTGAATTTTTGATTTAATTTTAATATAATATAGTACTTGTACATACACACAAACACACACACATACACACATACTCACACACTCCCACACAAACACACACACACTTTTCCACTTCATCTCATTTCATTTCACTACTTGTTATTAATTAATTAATTAAGTCCGTAGGCTTGTGTTTGTTTTTTCTTTAAATTTTATTTTGACATGTTCTTTTTTGGTATTATTGTCTTGTGGAAGAGCGGAGGTTTCTACTACAGGCTTTTAATGCTTAAAAGGAGCCTCCTGCCACTAACTAATGTACAAAATGTTGTTTACGAAAAAAAAATAGGTGCATGTGTCAAGTAGACAGCACAATACCTACATTTAATTTTTCTCTTAATATACCTAACGATATTTGATGATAATAAATTAATTGTATAAACGTAATAAAAAGGCAATTATAAAAATCAATAAACACATCAAGAAAAACGAGTTTATTATATTCTTATAGATTAAAATTATATTTTAAAATGTTTACATATACTTACCGAGCTTTACATTGCCTTCGTCCCTAGCATTAAAATCGATGGAAAGATCGCAAAATAAGTGAAACCGTAATAGGGGTAGTATAAAATTAGATCATAATTAATATTTGAAATCTTTAACATATAAATGAGATAAATTGACTATATTTTTAATTCACAACAAAAGATATTAAATACTACGTGTTATATCAATTCACGAAATACAACGTAGCAAATTATTTAATCACATTACTTATTACTTACATTTCAAGGTAGCAACAGAAACATTGCATATGCAAATTTATTTGCTCTTTGACGATGTATTACAATTCAATCGCTTACACGGCAAAGGACACAAAAATATTTATTTTCTTCAATAAATTCCCAAAACGAACACCATGGATGAACTTTGACATTTTCGCGGTCACGTCATGACGTCACAGTACTAGAAGAGCCTATATTATGCTCCTACAAAAGGTAGGTAGGTACCTACCTTAAGTTATCATAGGAAATAACACAGCACTCAGTAGGTAGACTACCTAGTAACTCTAGACTCTAGTTAGTACCTACTTATACTAAGTAGGTAGGTAGTCAAGAAATCAATGCATTCAGGTAATGTTGCCATCACTTTAAAATATTATTTAAGGTGCGTCGCGTCCATATAATATGCATTTAGCGTAACGTTGAAGGGCTGTCCAAACCTTCCTTACCTTACTTCCTTAAAAATTAGCATGGACCAAATTAATGAAATCGGTCAATGTAGTTCATTCAAGCATCCTAATTTTGACGTCATTGATGATGTCATAATTCAGTGTTGCCGTTAATACCCATAGAGGTATTATGGTAGAGTAAGGGAGACATACGGCTGCCTGTAAGTGGAACCGACACTTAGAAAGAGATATAAGATTATGGTACCATATCTATCTCTCTACTAACGCATGTGCATTAAAGAACTTAAGTGCACCCACGCGCTTCACGCATGCGCATTAAACAATTTCAATACCTAAAATTGCTTCTCGCTAATTACACATGTATGACATGCGCAAGAAGAGACAGGTAGAGAAGGTACCGCAATCTTCTCTCTCTTTTAACCGAAGGACAGTTAGAAGCCTGGTTTCCCTGCTCTACTATAATACCCGTATACCATCTAGTTTATGGAAACAATTAAGCAAAAATTTGCCATTGTTACGGGCTATCATGAAGTTTTGTCATTCCCATCCTTGAGTAAAACGGTAGGTAGACAAAATTTAAAAAACGTGGATTATCTAAAATATGATGAAAACCGAACAAATATCACCGTCAGCGAGACAAGAGAATGGTGGATTCCCCAAAAAGTAACGAACATCAAGACTAATACCATCAAGTACATTTAAGATAATTAGTTGTAAGCTTACAGCTTCACAGTTCCAACCAAAACCTTCCAGAATGGCGCTGGTGTAGATAAAGGTATGGTATGAATGTAGCAATATCAGTACATAAACCTTCCAGAACGGCGCTGGTGTAGACAAAGGTATGGTATGAATGTAGCTCAGTACGTACGCAGAATAAAAAAAAATATTATTGTCGACTAAAGTAGTTACTAATTGTAAATTTCAACTACTTGCGTAGTACAAAATAATATTTGGATATGTGAATATATGGATTATGAGAAGTCCTTCGATTCTATTGAGACCGGCGGCCGGCGGTGCTTGAGTCTCTTCAGCGATGCCAGATCGACTATCGGTACATCGAGGCGTTGAAGTGTGTATACAATGCCGCCACAATGAAAGACCGAGTACACAACAGCAGTACGAACCCCATCCACGTGCAGCGCGGCGTACGACAGCGTGCCTCACAACGGGTGGATCTTAAGATGAACATGGACAAGAGGAAAATCATGTCTAACGTCCATGTCACACCGTGTGTGTGGGTAAGTCCAACTTCGAGAGAGAGAGAGGTCAATCGAAGAACCCAACTCAGCTGGGCAGCGTTCGGGAACCTACGACACGTCTTGACGTCGGATATACCTCAGCGCCTGAAGTCGAAAGTCTTCGAACAATGTGTGTTGCCACTGGCAACTTGCCAGTTATGACCTACGGTGCCGCGACATGGTCCTTTACTGTAATGCACAAGCTCAGGGTCGCTCAGAGGGCAACGGAAAGAGCTATGCTTGGTATTTCTCTACGAGACAGAATCAGAAATGATGAAATCCGTAGAAGAACGAAGGTGACCGACATAGCTCTCAAAGCTTGCAAATTAAAGTGGGCTGGCCACATCGTTCGCAGGACTGACAACCGATGGGGAAAAAGGTCCTCAAATGGCGACCACGTTTAGGCAAAAGGAACACAGGCCGCCCTCCTACCAGGTGGACTGATGACCTGAAGAAGACAGAAGATGGGAAATCGTTGGATTCAGAGGGTACAGGACCGGGTAGAGTGGCGTCGATTAGGGGAGGCCCATGTCCAGCAATGGACTACCGAGCGCTAAAAGGAAGGAAGGAAGGATTATTCAATTAATATAAATTTTCAGATATTCAAAATTTGGCACTTTCTTAAAAATTTACCATGATGCTAAAGTGGCGCCACCCTAATTTAATGCATTTCGACGCACACTATTCATGTATGTACAGATGACCCTTCTTACCGCTATCCTCCATAGAATCTAATTTAAGGAAGTAAGGTAAGCATAGCGTGGAGAGCGCTTAATGTGTCAAATCCATAGAAAAGAATGAACGAAAAAAAAGGAAAACATTATTAAAACATCATTCTTTTTGAAATTATAAAGTAAGCTTTAAAGAACATCACTGAATTTAAGTTCGTTGTAACTTCCTGACGTGATATTTGCTGTTACATTACAGGTATGATTTTGTCGACATAATATACAGGTGAATTTTTCAAGTGTGCGTAGATGAACCATTAGTCGTTATTTTTCAGAATTCGTTCCTTTAAAGAGAATTATGCTGCTGATGCACTATCCCAAGTTTGTGCCACTGTAGCATATTTGAAAGCAGCAAGTTCCAGGCGCCATCTTTGAATCTTTTCATTCTTTATTTAACTTGAATGTTTCATATTAAACATAAAAGAAACCGAGCGTTGGTCAGTTACCAATAAGGAAATGTCTCCATTTCTTCAATGATTCCACAATGGCGTACGCTTCTTTTTCAATGGCGGAATGGTTTTGTTCGCTGGAATTCAAAGTTCTTGAGAAAAATGCCACTGGTCTAGAATTTTGCGTAAGTACTGCTGCAATGGAATGATCGGAAGCGTCAGTTTCGACTGTAAAAGGTATATTTACATCAATTGCATGTATAGAAGACTTAGCGACATCATTTTTCAGGCCTTCGAAACATTTAATTTGCTCGCTTGTGAGCGGAAAAGTTGTCGTATTAGCAAGTGAGTGGATCCGTTCAGAAAAGTTTGGAATCCACTTAGAATAATGTGCGAACATGCCGAGTGTCCTTCTTAAGGTCGGTAAATCGCTTGGTGGAGGTAAATTAATCAGTGGCTTGAGTCGCTCACTGTCAGGTTTAATTATGTGGTTTTGAATATTATAGCCTAGAATATTAATTGACTCTTGAGAAAATTTGCATTTTTGTATATTCAGTGTTAAACCGTATTTCTTTGCGGCATTCATAAAACTTTCTAAGTTATGATCATGTTCTTCAAGAGTACGGCCAGAAATAGTTATATCATCAAGATACGCATATGTGTTTTGAAGCTTCTCTTTTCTTATAATTCTCTTTTCTTATCGTTCGTTGGAAGCTCGAAACTCCATTTGTTACTCCAAAAGGGGAATACGCCTGAACTGGTACAAATTTCCCAAATAGTAATTTTAGTAGTAAATTTCCTTTCTTCGGGTAATATAAGTACTTGATGGTACGCGTTTTTCAGGTCTATTAGGCTGAAAAATGTATCCTTGGCTACTTTCGAAACTAAGTCCTCAATGTTTGGTAAAGGGTACGCGTCGAGTTCTGTCAAGTTCTGTGTAACGATTAATTGTCTAAGAGTAATCAATCACAAGGCGTTTTCTATGAGTTTCGCTTTTTGTTATTAGTACTTGGGCCCTCCACGGTGATTTACTTTCTTCAATCACGCCCTCTGCTATAAGGTTTCTGATCTCCTCTTTAATAAATTCAATATCCTCTTTGCTGTGCCTTCGAGACTTAATAGCAATAGGTTTGCAGTTGGGAGATACATTCGCAAAAAGCGGTACAGCTGGTACTGATGCTTCAGCTACGTTACATACTTGAAGTGGATGTTTTGGCCCACCGAAAGAGAACTCTAGCGATGAATGTTCTTCGAGGACGTCATGGCCGATAATTATGTCAGCACAAAGATTTTTCACGATAAGAAGATTCACATTATCATATCTATGATTTCCAATTTTCAGGGATTGCAAAGTTTGACCTTCTACTTGTGAAGTATGATTAAGAGAGGCCATAGAAATAATCTGAATTGCAGGATTTTCTTTTTAACCCGCATAATCTTCTGTCATTTATAAAACTGATGGAGCTGCCGGTGTCGAGAAGTGCTTCTGCTCTTATTCCTCGAATATAAGCGGGTACAGTAGCTTTACGCAATGAAAAAGGTGACGCTGCTGTGATACAAGCGGAATAATCTTCAGTACCTACTACCACAGAATTTGTAGGTTTAGAAGAGCTTCTGCAAACAGTGGCAAAATGTTGCAGAGCTGACAAGTCTTTTCAAATGCAGGGCAGTTCTTACGAGGGTGTATTTGCCCCCCACAAAAGAAACATTTTTGTCGTCGAGGATTATTAACAGAAGAGCAGGTCTCGTCGTACACAGTTTGTGGTTTCGGAGAAACTAATGTTGGTTCTTTTGAGGCAACAGCATTTAACCCTTTAACCGCCAAGGTTAATTAATCCGACAAACATAATCGTGTCCATTTCGCCAGCGTCGTATATTCACGACCAAATACACCATCTCGTTTAATCTTTATTTTTTATTTAATTAATCTGTATTCTAAGAAAAATATGTTTGTATTAGGTAAAAAGTTAATTAAATAATAATTTATAATGTAATACACTTTATTCTTTTTAATTAGAAGCCCTAAAAACAATGTCAACAGTTCGATAAATTACTCTTATTATTTCTCGAAATTTGCATTAACCTACACCGCCAGCGACGGCAAAACCCGACATTAGGGATGGGGCCTATGCCAAAGTTTAGTAATACAAATAAAATAGTCCCAAAACAAATGCAGCAATTGTGAATAAAACGTATCTCTACAAATATTTGTGTTTTTCATTTAATTCCTTTAAAATTGAGTAAAGGGTATTGGTTAACTTTGTATGACCCTGAGGCTTGATTTTTTTTGTGAAATGTAAGCAACTACCATAGATGTTTCCATCCCTAGCCCGTGCGTTTCGCATCTTAATTTGACAGTATGCTCAACGCCACGTGAATAGTAAAAATACTAATTAACCCTTTAACCGCCAAGGTCGGATTAATCCGACAAACAAAATCGTGTCCATTTCGCCAGCGTCGTATATTCACGACCAAATACACCATCTCGTTTAATCTTTATTTTTTATTTAATTAATCTGTATTCTAAGAAAAATATGTTTGTATTAGGTAAAAAGTTAATTAAATAATAATTTATAATGTAATACACTTTATTCTTTTTAATTAGAAGCCCTAAAAACAATGTCAACAGTTCGATAAATTACTCTTATTATTTCTCGAAATTTGCATTAACCTACACCGCCAGCGACGGCAAAACCCGACATTAGGGATGGGGCCTATGCCAAAGTTTAGTAATACAAATAAAATAGTCCCAAAACAAATACAGCAATTGTGAATAAAACGTATCTCTACAAATATTTGTGTTTTTCATTTAATTCCTTTAAAATTGAGTAAAGGGTATTGGTTAACTTTGTATGACCCTGGGGCTTGATTTTTTT
This sequence comes from Erynnis tages, assembly GCA_905147235.1. Classification (NCBI taxonomy): domain Eukaryota; kingdom Metazoa; phylum Arthropoda; class Insecta; order Lepidoptera; family Hesperiidae; genus Erynnis; species Erynnis tages. The sequence goes on along the minus strand of LR990078.1, from coordinate 7,233,883 downwards.
TGTGAAATGTAAGCAACTACCATAGATGTTTCCATCCCTAGCCCGTGCGTTTCGCATCTTAATTTGACAGTATGCTCAACGCCACCATCGGATAAAGACGACTACTTCTTACGTCATAAACGAGTATTGAATTCTGGAATTTATTTGTTTTAAAGAAAACCTGTATAGGTATGTATATCGTAATTTGTACTTTGGTGTTAACATGAACAGGTGTTACAGGTGTTAACATGAACACATATCATTGTTACGAAATATCGATTTCCAAAAAGTGCACAGAGCACATCCCTTTTTTTTGTAGGTATTTATTTAGACTACTGTGCCTGGCGTCAGGGGCCGGATAACTGATACGAAAGCCGGCGGTTAAAGGGTTAATAAATCGTCCAAATCTGTAAAAACTTTGTTTTATTTGTTTTAAAGAAAACCTGTATAGGTATGTATATCGTAATTTGTACTTTGGCGTTAACATGAACAGGTGTTACAGGTGTTAACATGAACACATATCATTGTTACGAAATATCGATTTCCAAAAAGTGCACAGGGCACATCCCTTTTTTTTGTAGGTATTTATTTAGACTTTACTGTGCTTGGCGTCGTCAGGGGCCGGATAACTGATACGAAGGCCGGCGGTTAAAGGGTTAAAGACACAGTATTGAAGCTTTGAGAGTTAATCTCTGCAGTTTCTAGAGAGAGTGCTTGGTTGTAAGCTTGATCAAGTGTTAGAGTTAAGTTTTCTAAAAGCCTTTGTCTGATTTTATGCGATGATATACCGGATATAAAAGCATCACGCACGCTATCGTTTTTGTTTGTTTCTGCATCAACAGCCACAAAGTCACAATCTTTTGAAAGTAGTTTCAAAGCTTGTAAATATGTGTCAATACTTTCTTCTGGTCGTTGTTTCCTTGTTGCTAACATGTGTCTAGAAAAATCAGATTTTTTGGTTTTACATACAGTTTTTCCAGTATTATGATTGCTTCTTCGTAGTTCGTGGCTTCGCTTATATATGTGTAGATATTTGGTGATATATGATTTACCAAAAGCTGAAAGTTTATGCTGTCCCATTTTTCTGGCGGAGGAACCGACTGTGCATCTGTTTCTGGAGCGGTCGGTTTCTGCACGGAAATGAAGCTTTCGAAAGTCTTACGCCAGTGTATCCAAGCTCTCGTACTAGAGCTATCTGACGGGTCGATATCAAACCTTTCAGGGCGAAGATATTTATCCATGTTGCTTTTTTTTTAGCTTATTAAATTGTAATAAGAGAAAACCTTTGCTGAATATAAGGTTTTAATAAGCTAAAATTAACATTACAATTTATTCTGATTAGTGTTGCCGATCGATAGTCGGACTATCGATAATTAATCGATAGTCTATCGATAATTAATCGATAGTCTATCGATAGCCAAACAATCGTAAGACTATCGATAGGACTATCGATAGTATCGATAGCACAGAACAAGGCAATACTATCGATACTATCGATAGTATTGTAGTTCGTTAATAACAAACTATCGATAGTATCGATACTGTCACTTTTATTTGCAACGATACTATCGATAGTATCGATACTATCGATTGTTTTGGACTATCGATAGTTTTAACAATTTCCAATAGTATAGTCTGCAATTTTCGATGTCAATCACAATCAAGTGTTTTTCAATAGAAAATTTTTTGGTATAAAATATACTGCATAAAACTGCATCTATTCTAATATTAATGTCAGTTATTTGGTGTTGTGTGATAAATAATTTTTTATAGAACAAATTCCTCTTTCTTTTTATTGAAAATAAACATAATTTGAATTTTAAATACATAAATCTCAAAACAAATTATATATTAATTAGTTTTATCTAAACGACTTTGATAGTTCTTTTTAACCATTTGATTTCATCCAATTTTTCGTATAGCTTTTAGCCAAGGCATGTTGGAAAATTACAAGAATAAAATTTACACTGACATATGTAGGTATTTATATATTTTATTCTTGGAAATATTGAATCATCCATCAATTCAAGAATACACTTTTAATGAGTCTTTTAATATACAAAATTATTTTTGTGATACACTTTTCAAAAAGTTAACATACGGTAGCAATCCTACCCATAAAGCACAACTTTGTAATCCTGTACATTTGTATGGGCTTACAAAATTATTTATGCAGTTGGTGTATCTAGAAAACTGGACCGAAATCGAATTTTTTTTTAGTTTTTCCTCGACTTATACACTAAACACTAATTGTATTCTAAATTTGAAGCTTCTACGTTTGCTAGAAATGCTTTAGAATTTTGATGATCGATGAGTGAATGAGTGACAAAATTAAGAAACTTTGACCAGTTATAGTTCTTAAACTACTGGCTCAAATTGAATGAAATTTTAAATATACCGTCTTTATACAATACCTGCCTGGCTACTTAAAATTCAAGCTCCTAGTTTTATCCACAATGGAGTTATAGGGGGTTGAAAATGGCCTGAATTGCTTCGAGAAAAGGATGGTACGGCCGTGCCGCTTTTTTGCTCGACTTGTTGGGGGCACTGCCGTGCCGCCAGATACCGGCCTATAATGGTCCTCAACTACATTACTGTTAAAACAAACCTAATACTATTGCAAATTATGAAACTATCGATAGTCCAAAACAATCGATAGTATCGATACTATCGAAACTATAGTTGCAAATAAAAACGACAGTATCGATACTATCGATAGTTTGTAATTAACGAACTACAATACTATCGATAGTATTGCACTCATTCGATAGTATTGCCTTGTTCTGTGCTATCGATAGTATCGATACTATCGATAGGCCTATCGATGGGGTACATGATTTTAGATGAAAACTATCGATAGTTTTACTATCGATAGATCGGCAACACTAATTCTGATTAATTAGATACATTGACAAAGACACTAAACAGATTGACAATAACATGAGTTTATGGCTGATACTTGTCAGTAAAAAGACGTTTACATCACTTTGTTTATAATAACTTTATAAGTTGAACAAAAAATGAAAAATCCAAATAATATTAACGAAAATTTTTGACGTCCAGTCGTGACAGTGACTACATCACTATGGAAAGTAGTGTTGCGGTTTACTACTTTTCTATTGTCATGTTTGGTTTTTGTTTATGTACTAATTATTATACAGAGAGGGAGATACCACAATATTCAATGAAACAGCCCAGATAATAAGTATCTACTTATTTATTGGACAAAACAACCAACAAAAACAAGTAATTGCGTGTTAGGGTCTACACAGACGTACCACAACCACGTGACAAAATGCAGTCAGTTTATGGTCTCATATGAATAGCACAGTCGGTAAATGTCGGTCGTGTGAATGGAAGTGACAGTTTTCATACTATTTGACACCCAACCACGTGGTGTGGTTGCAGTTGTGGTGTGGTTGTGGTACGTCTGCGTAGACCCTTAGTGTTACCAAGACTCGATATCCATTTATCGACTTTTGGAAACACTATTCTATTTTTCTCCATTTTGTATTACCTACTTATATGAATATTGGTCGTTCATATTGTCAGAAAAACACTTGACAACGATAAATTGAGCGATATAATCAACATATCACTAACTATTAGGCCGTACACTTCACATATTATTCTCTATATTTTAATATTTTTTCAAGAGCAAATGTTTTGGCATTCAATTGTCACTCTTGCTTCGCTAGGAATCTTATCTATAAACAAAAATCTTATCTAATCTCTTAATAATAAATATTATATATCTTATAATCTTCTCTTAATTCTTTATGATACCAAATTTAAAAGCTACTTAATATCTCAGATAATCGTCCATGACTTTGTGCATCGCATGTTTTCGTATAATGCATAAGCGCGCTTGTGCGTTGAGGATCTCCGTTATTTTACGTGTTTTTATAAAAATACTTAGTGCTAGGTAAATGATCAGTGCTACAGTGTAAATCGCAAAGCTTAAATATTAAATCATGTCCTAAATTGAGCTAATAGCCTAGTCGAGAAGGGAGTTTTCTGCGAAAAATCGTTAAAGGGCTCTTAAAAATTTGGCGATTGGTGCATTGGATGCAGAATTTAATTCTAAAAAAGCGTATTTTTTTTATCCTCCAATAAAAATTACATTTGTTATAAACAAAAAACAGAGAGAAAAAGGGAGTCTCGGTTTTGTATCTATAACTTCAAAAATATTAAAGTTATATAAAATTTGAAAAAAGATCATAAAAGAGGAGAAAATTCTAGTGAAACAAGTCCCCAATCCCGGAGTTGTAGCTCCATTATTTATAGTTTAAATTTAAAGTCGGCTTTTGACTATGGGATGTAATGTAAATTACATCTTGAATGATCTTGAACTATATATTACATCCCGCGATTGCTGTTCACAAATTAAACCATCAAAAAAGTATAAAATAAAATATCTTAAATAGTTTAGGCCTACTATTTTTGAGGTTGGTGTCTTGTTGTTGTTGTTGGGCATCAACCTCAAAAATAGTAAGCCTAAACTATGTAAAAAAATTTATTTCATACTTTTTGATGTCGGTTTAATTTTTTTGTATAGTACTTGTTCAAAGACAATTGTTCTTGAGGAGTAAACTCCAGTCGTGCGTCGGAGCTGATACACACTTTTTTCGTGATAATTTCGATTTCTCTGGACCTGATTATTCTACAGAGATGAAAAAGGTATTATTTGATAGATAATATTACCTAACCTAACCTAACAAATAAAAAGGAAAATTAAGTGAATTTTAAATGTAAAATTTCCTAGTTTTTCTTACATAACTCAAAAACTAGCTCGATAAGGTAGATATCTTTACACTGTTTTTGGTACACACATAAGGATAATGGCTACAAAAATGTCACAATATTATTTGCTCTCAGTTGCATAACGTATAAGTTTTTGGTTTTTAAGCACTAGCGTAGTGTGTGCACTACTAGGGGTATTTAGTTGATGAAATTTGGTCTATTTTATGCCCCTAAATTATCGCTTGTTCAAAACCAAATACACTGTATGTTGCTCTTTTACAATATTATTACCCAGACAAAATTTTAGTTATATCGATAAATGACTTATTTAAAGCTTCTATAAACTGGTGACTATCGTTGTGACTTTTGTAGCTGGTAACGGCCGCACCTAGTTTATCAGCAAATGCAGAGTATCTACAACAATAAAACATATTCGTTGTCATGAAATAATCTTAATTTTTATTATTAGCTATGGCCACTGTGTGGATAGAGGCTCTCAAGGATCGAATCACCGACCTCTTTCCTCGCTCAGCGGTCTAAGATTGCCGAATGGAAGGAGCGGGATAACCAACCTTCCTAGGACTAGGACTGTTGAGGCTGTATGTCCTGCCCTCGAAGAATGGACGGACTGGTGGTATGGGTCTCTAACCTACCGATTGGTAGACTTTAGTGCCACTACCATTTGCCACAACTGCAGCCGTCTATTTTATAAAAACCTAGCTTTTGCCCGCGACTTCGTCCACGTGAATTATAGGATTTGGTCAAGATCAAGAGCAAAGTAACTATTTCAAGCAAATTCCATATCACAATCCAGATTTAAAATTTTGTATTAAAAAAATCCCAATCTATTCTGCTGACTTTGCGCGGAAGTCACCGTGAAGCAGTAGGAAAATATTGTACGGTGAAAAGGAAAGAAGAAAGAAAAGAAAAGAAAAGAATGCGTTTATTGTTGACTGTTACACGAGAAAGATGTTACAAAAATTATAATAAGTTAAGAACAGTCTACCCTATGCGGGCATACAATAATTATATCTTAAAAAACTAAAACTAAATTTTATATTATAATTATATTAAAATAAGTTGTGATCGTTTAGCAGTCCAATTATTTATTTATTTTAATATTTTTCCTAATCGAACTCATCGGCTATTGCAATGTGCCACCCATTTCTGGGTAAAGAGAGAAAAAGCCGGACGAAAAAACTCTCGACACAGTTTTAATTTATTAATTTATTTATTTTTGCGCGCGTTACTACATTTCTTTTTTAAAGCTGTTTATAAACATGATATTATTATATATTGCGAACTTTCTATTTGAAAATAATGTTTCCCAGATATAAAACCTAGATAGATCGATTTCTTGCCCACGAAAACCCCTACAGTGCAAGTTGCATCGAACTCCATCGTGCAATTCTATAGAACGGCATTATAAATACATATAAATAGATTTATGAGTACAAATATACATAATTATAATTGCATAATATACAAATATTGTTCGTTTCATAGAATAGTAAGTTTTTTATTAACTCAATCGAATTACATTATGACTTTCATACCAAAAAAGGTTTATAATTTCTGACTGAGAAAGAGAGACAGTCATGTGACGGTCTTACCCTACCCCTACCACAAGACGGTCTTGCCTTAAAAAAATCAAATGCAGATATTTAAAAAAAAAACAATTTTCGTTTCATAAAATATGTAGTAAATCTTTAAAGTAGTTACTAATAAAGACATTTTAGTATCATTTTTATGATAAATACTTTTAAAATACGTCAAAATTATTGTTTTTTCCAGAGGTCGATTTGGTCAAAATGAACTCTCACCAAAAATTTTTGAAGGCTATTTTAATTACAAAAGACTCCTTATAACAAGATCAATTTATGTTTATTTTAAAGAGCATTGCCGACTGTTTAAGTTACTGTGCGACACATTGTCGTAGTTGTTATGTTTTGAAAAAAGCCCAATAGACGGTCTTATCCCCCAGACGGTCTTCCCCACATTGACCATATAAGATATTTTTTATCATTTTTATTGAAAAAAAGAAGGGATGATGCTGCGTTAATCATTTTATTCGACAAAAAACTCCCTTAGTTGTCATTGCTATTCTACTTTACTACAAAGAATATATGGGAAACAATTGTTGCGTGAAAAATGGAGAAAAAGTTTTTTTATACAAAATAAAATGTATTGCGGACGGTTTTTCTCTACACAACGATCAAGATTGCATTCAGATTCGTTCAGCCGTTCTTGAGATGTGCGCGGATAAACAGACAAACAGACTAACAGATAAACAGACAAACAGACAAAAATTGTAAAAAGTATATTTTTGAGCTTAGAAGTGTGTCCTGTCATGGAAAAACTTAATTTTACTCAAAAATATTACATGTACAGAATTCATAGCTCAATTTTATTATATGTATGTATAGATTACATAATAATATAATAAAATTTTGAACTTGCTTTTGTTGCTTATGTTGTAAATACATGAAGTACAAAAATATATAAAGAATCTCACCCAATGCCGAATCCTTCTTTTGCGACTGGTCCAAAGCCACCAGCTAGTACAGTAGGTGAAGACAGAGTACTTGTGCTCAATATTGACTTATTTAAAAATTTGTACTCGTAAGAGTCGTAGATCTTTGGTCTGGGTAAGTTGTTATCTTCAGCGATCTTCATAAGTGCGAACAAATGGCGATCGAAACCTTCGCCCATGGCGGCTTCTTTGATTAATTGAGAATGATATGATGAACATTGCGCCATGATGCCACGGAGTTCTTCTTTAGAAGATTTATTTAAATGAAGGCCATCACAGAATGCCTGAAATATGTTTTTGTTAAATAAATACAATATTACGTATTAGCCTTCAGTATACAAGCGTTCACAGCAGGGTTGGGTCTCCCATTAAATTGAATCGAATAGAGATCTTTTATACCGACTTCAATTCGACACGCATGTATGTGATATTCTCAGAACTGCAATTTTTACATTATGTTGGTCTATTACAGCTTCCAAACAAGAATACCAAATGTCATGGGTGTATGTATGTATGTACATTCAACGAGTCGAATTGATAACCTCCTTTTTTGAAGTCGGTAAAAAAAGCAAAATTAAAAATTTTGAAATACCCACGACGGTTAAAATGTAATTGGAAAAAAAAGGATAAAATCATTAAAAAGTCCCCAACTTGAAAGACAAGAAATTGTCTAACTACACTAAATTGAACCCAAGAAAATCCGCCCGAGGCTACATGAACAAGATTTGTAGTTTATAGTAACGTGAATAATTTGGAGATATTTTATTGCTATCCTTATATATTTATATTGGCAACCCTCGACGAATTTTCTTGGGTTCAATTTCTTGTTTTTCAAGTCAGGGGTTTCAATTGTTTTATCCTTTTTCACTTACATTTTAACCGCCGTCGTGGGTATTTCAAAATTTTTAATTTTGCTTTTTATTTCAATCTTTATAAAGAGTAACGGTATCGACAAACAATACACAAAATAAGAACACTAGTCGTTTAGAATGTCTATCCAAAGTACTTCTTAGATACATGACTCCAAGTTAGTAACTTTAACTTACATCCAAAGTTACCCTCCCCCTTTCCTCTCTCTCCCTTAAAAGTAAGATGTGTATGAGAGTAGATACTTATAAAACGTTTACCGCGTTAGCACACCTTCGCCGCGAAACCGCGCTTAATAAACGTATATTATTTATGTCGTTACCACACGCGCAGGCTTCACCACAGTTTTGCCTGCGCAGGCCGGTTTGTACACGGAACACCGTGCGAGTGGTTGGTAAAACTGTATCACGCACAGGCCTTGTAGTGCCGTCCGTGTTCAGTTTTTTATGCGAGAGGCTTGCGCAAACTGTACTGTGGTGAAGCCTGCGCGTGTGGTAGCAACATTACATAGCGTTAACTCATACAAAACTACCCTACCCTTTTTCCCCCTCAAAATCATATTTTTACATATTCCGGTTTACTTAAACTTATATCCCATAATCTGGGGGCACGGCAGTGCCCCCGCCAAGTCGAGCAAAAAAACGGCACGGCCGTACCATCCTTTTCTGGAAGCAATTCAGGCCATTTTCAACCCCCTATAATTCCATTTGTGGATAAAACTAGCTAGCCTGAATTTTTAGTAGCCAGGCAGGTATTTTATAAACCCGGTATATTTCAAATTTCATTCCATTTGAGTCATTAGTTTCAGAATTATAACTAGTCAAAGTTTCTTAATATTGTCACTCACTCACTTACCGATCATCAAAATTCTAAGGCACTTCTAGCAAACATTGAAGCTTCAAATTTTGCATACAATTAGTGTTTAGTGTATAAGTCGAGGAAAAACTAAAAAAAATTTCGGTCTAGATACATCAACTGCATAAATAACTTTGTAAACCCATACAAATTTGCATTTGGATTACAATGTTGCATTTGTAGTTAGATTGACAACACAAAAAGAAAAGAGTCAATCTATGGATACATACGAGTACATACATGGATCTCACAACTTTTTACGGTGCAAGAACTGAGTTGCGAGCAATGTTCGGAATAGAGATCGTGTGTGAAGCTGCCCAAGCGTATAACGTGAAAAATAAAATACATTTTTTAGATTAAAATCAATCAACAAATCTTGTTTCAGAAGGGTTTTTTTATGTATTAATCATGTATCTTTATAGTTATGGCTCCAGGGGTGAAGTTTTTGCGAACAAAAGCACCACTTTTCATGCCCTACTTTGACACATTCCTTTTGACTAAATGCAACAAGTTAGAAACTTGATATAACCATGCTGTTCGTAAATATACTGTAGGTTCCTGCCAGAGCGTAAAAATAGTCAATTGTCATAATTATGTAATTAATATGAAATAATCGAATAACAGTTATTTTTTGTCGTTGGGCAAAGATCGGACGCTTGGGCATTTAACGGTACTCATACGGTAGTCTCATTCATAGGGGCACTTCGTATAAAAATTCCTATGAACTTTGTAAATTTCAAAAATTTGTACCATAGATACTCGTAATATTCGTCGTCGAGTTATCGATTAGGCAACGTTTTCGAAAATAAAGACTAAATTAAAAGAAATAATTGTATTTAGTGTTTAATAAAGCACTTTAGTTAGCCTTTAAGTGATTTTTCTCAACTCAACCAAACCTAAATTTTTCAAAATCCTTTGAGTTTATGATAAGGCTTCACATGATTAACAACTTAAACGATTGTCTTTGACCATATCTACACGCTCTTAACGGGAATACGGCACTTTATAAGTCAGCAATTCAGCATAAACGATTTTATCGAAAAGGATAATATAGGTATTATACTAATTGGACACTGTGTTCGTCTATTTGTATTAAATTTATGGTAGGAAGACAATCACAAAAAATGGGAGATACGAAATTCACATTCGAAATGGTTGGCGTTAGGCTTAATAACTTATTAAGCCTAACGCAAACCTACGCCGAAAATCATACGTTGGTTCTACATCATAATCTCATATAAAATTCTAATGTCACAATTTTAGTTACCACACTCCTCCACAACGATTTGACCGATTTATATGAAATTTTATATGCATATTCAGTAGGTCTGAGAATCGGCTACTGTCTATTTTTCATACCCCTAAGTTAGTGGTAAGGGTTGTCCACACCTAACTTTTTATTTTATTTTATGGACATTTTTTTTTATTTTTGTGTCATGACAGTACCCATTAATGACCCACTACAGGGTCTGGTCTCCTCTCACAATGAGAGGGATGTAGGCCTTAGTCCACCACGCTGGCCTACTGCGGGTTGGTGGACTTCACATGCCTTTGAGAGCATTTTTTTTGTGATCTCTCAGGCATGCAGGTTTCCTCACGATGTTTTCTTTCACCGTAACAGCAGGTGATATTTAATTAACGTAACGCACATAACTTTTATTACAAAGTCATTGGTGCGTGCCACTGGGATTCGAACCCGGACCCCTCGATTCGAGGTCGAATTCTAAGCCACTGGGCTATCACCGCTGCCATTATTTTTATTTTTCAATAATGTGGCATCAAAAAATACACACAACCCTAAATTTTCACCCTTCTATCACCAACCTCTATTTTTTAATAGTCGATTTTTAACGCTCGATAACTTATAATATGGCAAAACAACGTTTGCTGGGTCAGCTTTAAATACCTTAAAAATAAATAATACCTTTGTTCTGTCCGTACATGGTCTCATAGTTTCTGTTCTTCCATGTTTAAATGCTGAAGTGCTGCAGGATTCGTAGGTACCCACATATTTGCCATATATGAGGTGGTAGGCAGCCTGTTAATGAAAATCAAAAATCACAAATAATAAAATCAACATAACAAAATATAGTTAATGAGAGGTACATGTAAAATGAATAAAAATTAAATTAAAAATTAAAAAAACCCCGACATTAATAATAATTCTAAAAATCATAACATACATCGCGTTGGGTTACCACTCCAAACCTAACATATCAATTACAAATAGTCTAAACTAACCTAACTAAGCAACATAGACGAATATAGTGTGTCCCGGGATAAAGTGCAACCCCGAAAGAGGGTGAAACTATATCAAAAATTATCGACTAAAAAAATAATAAACCCGTATTGTACAAAAAAGTGACTTCTTTCAAAGCAGTGGGTCAATTTCGTTGAAATAAAAAACAATAATAAGTCAAATACTTGGCAGTAAGGATAGAATAACACGTAGCTCTCAAAACAACATCTATCATGGCCTAAACTTTTACTTTTCTAACAAAAATGATTTTTTTTGGCAATAATTTTTAGTAATTTCAAAGCTTTTCAAAATAATTCCGGTATAACTATTGTGACTTATTATTATTCTACAGCGTATTAGCTTTAAAACAAAAAAAACGTATGTTCTAACTCAATAAAAACGCTAGGAAAGAGCTGTTAGTCTCTACCGGAGAAATTACGTAATCAATGGACTTTAAGAGATATTGGGTATTTTCCCCACTTTTACCCCCAGAGTATTTTCGTTCTGCATTTTTTATGGTTACTATATATAAGTATATTTACAATATCTTATAAACTAACTGGCTGACCTCGCAAACGCTGTTTTGCCATATAAGATATCGAGCGTTAAAAATCGACTATTAAAAATACCCTAGACTGTTAAAAATCACCCACCCCGGGTGATAGAAGGGTGAAAGTTTAGGGTACAACCCTAAATCGGCGAAGACATATCATTCAGTCATAGAAACAGTAGCTGTGGCCGAAATCGGCTAGGATGACATTATCATCATCATATAGTAACCATTAACAATGCAGAACCAATTAAAGGTCATTAATAATTCTTAATATAACTTTTGCAGTTTCAGTTCTCCCATCCGTTAAGTTTCACCAAAATCATAGAAAGTTCAAAGGCATAAATCGAGATGTTTTGGGCCAAAATAAAAAAAAACACACACCTACACAAACAATTTATATGTGGTAACCAAGTTTTGACTTGTTATTCAATGGTGAATCCAAAATATTGGTTATATATATACCTAACCGTCTAACGCCGTCAAATACGTTCGCTGAATATTCTTATATATATCTATATAGCCACAAAAGTTAAAAAAGTTAAAAGAACCTGTTAGGAGCATTTTTAACATATTCTATTATTATTATTATGAATCACTCAAATCAAAAAATATAACACAGAGCCACGTTTTTAAAAAATGAAATAAAATGTATGTATTTGAAAATGATACTAAAGTAAAGAGACGAATCTTTAATTTTCGTAGGGGCTGTAACACAAAAACTAGACCCAATCAAATCAGCAGGCAGATTATTCAAAATTACATTCCAGCAACCAGTTACACAATTGCTTTTTGAAACAAAATTTTAATTTTTCGGATACTGCATAATATTTTTATATTTTCTTGGATGCGATTTTTGTACATACAGAGTGAATTTTTCAAGTGTGCGTTGATGGGGAAATCCAAAACTATGAGGAATATCGAAAAATGCTAAAAGGAGCCTGTGGCCCGATTTTGATGCAAACTAAATCTACATAATTGGATTTTTGAAAAATCAATATGCCTAGCCAGGAATCGATCCCTATTTCTTTTTTTTTCTATATTTTTCAGTAATACAGCACATCCACGCACACTTGAAAAATTCATTCTGTTTATTATGTCGACATAATACTATAAAATCATACCTGAAAACCAAGTTGCATTATACAATCTGGGCTCACTTTAAATTTTTTACAAGCTTCTTTTGTTAGTCCTTCATACAAGATATAATCTATACTTAAGGAATCGCACCAATCAGAATACTCCTTTCTAGCTTTCCTTACAAATTCTTTGGATTTGTCATCCAAGTAAAATTCTAAAAATGTGATTAATATATACTGGATAGCAAATAAATCGAGCCACCCGCCACCTTGTAACATTAGGTACAGATAAGTATTAGGTACAGATGGCGGGTGGCTCGGTTAATTTGCTGTCAAGTGTAGTTGTGTTTATAAATTAAATGATATTTGCTTGAACCTGAAATTTATTAAAGAATTTAAAACTTATGAATTTCAAAGCTTTACCTAATCTTTTTACTGTATTCTTGGTATTAGCAGGTTTGCTGTCTGGATGTATAAAAGGTTTGGTAGTTGTTTCTTTATATATGTCCTGAAAGAACCTTAAAACGGCAACACCATCACCCCAAGAATGCTCAAAATTAATGCCAGAAACTCCATCTTTTGTTACTATTAAACTGAATGACTTGTCAAACCATCTGAAACCAAATTTCTTAATTAATAGTATTTAATATTATAAATTTGTATGGCGCAGGCTAAATTCTTTTATTTAAACACATTTGTGTAATATATAAACAGCAAAAAAAGCATGCTTATAAGTCGAACATAGATACACGACGAACGATTTCCACGATAAAAGGTGTACTTGATAAAGAGATGGTTCTTAATGATTAATCTGATAATCTTAAATATTAATACGTGAAGTGAAAGTTTTGGGTACAATTTACAGCTCAATAAGCAAACGGAGCAGTTTGTGGCACATTATTAAAGTTTTTATGGAGAGCATTGCAAATACATGAAATTCAGAAAAAAATCCGCCACGCACACTACCATAAGTTTAAGTACTTTCACATACACACATAAACAAATATGACGTTACGTACGTAGATAAATTCCGTTATGAGTGCAATTTCAATAAAATACAATTGAATTTCGACTACTTGACGATCGTCGATCTCTAGTACTTTGAAGGTATCAATTTTAGTAATCTTTTACCCATAATATAAGAGTACCTTCGTATAATACATATTGTTAGGGGGGTCACTGACAGTCTACGTTTCTATTTTCGGGACTCCGCACCCTGTTACGTCACCAATGTTCGCCATCTTGGATTTCAAAATTAATTCTTGAATTTTTGTTTATTGAATAAATAGTTTCTTTTCAATTTTATATGAAAAAAGGTCACCCACAAATTTGTTTGGAATTAAATTTTCTACAATTGAAGTGGCGTGCATTGGAGGTAGGCACTGAAGATCTAACTTGTCATAGGTACATCTAAATTTTCGTTTGACCTATAATAACGATTTGATGTCCTTGTCAAATAATTTATAATAGAAAAATAATATGTAAAGCGAGGCTAGGGTAAAGGAAGGCACTGCCTAGTGCCTACCTTTTCGTCTATGGTATGCACGCGCCTTTAAATTGGACGTATTTCCATGGTAAGGATTCAACCCACAACTTCACTCAAATTGACATAAGTATACCAAAATGGCCTTAATGTCATATAATTTCACGTCACGAAAACAGCTAAAGCAAAGGGCGCGTTCTACTTGACGTACACAACGATCACGCTCACGACCGCAGTTTTTAGGATTGCCAGGTATTCGGTATTTTTTTCTGGTAAATTTTTCTCCATAATAAACGATTCAACGGTCAGATTTTACGCCATTGACATCGACAGCTGTCAAGACTGAAGGAAAATCATTGTAATTAATTTTTTTCACTAACTTACCGACTAATAACAAAATAGGAATACTAAGTTAATGTATTTGATGCCCTTGACTGCGTTACTGAATGCAATCATGATCATTAAAAATATTATTTAAAAATATTTATTTATCCACATGTTTTTTATCTTTTTTGTTCTTCACACAGTCGGGTTTTTTGTTGTTGTGTTTTTTTTGTTTGTATGCATTTTGTTCAACTTAGGGAATGGTAAAAGTTTCACTCATTAATTCAAGGTGGCTTATGACGCAACAGGGAGCGAGTCCCGTAAAATGAAACACAAGACTGCCAGAGCCACCCCCTAACGATTTCCGGAGGAAAATTGCTATTTATAAGATTTCGATGACCCCCGTTTTTGAACAACTTTTACAGCCCCTTCTTTTTAACGTCTTTTTTTTACTAAATGCAACAAGTTATAAAAACCTTCGATAGACCCATGCTGTTTGTAAATTTTATATACTGTAGATTCATAGATTTACGTTTTGGTAGTATCCAGAGTGGATACTACCAAAACTAGTAAATTGTAATATAATTATTTTTAGAAAAATGAACCCTTGCCAAAAACTGCATCGTCAGTCTGAGCGACAATGTAGGTATCTAAAATAAATTATAGATCCAAGATACTTTACCTGTTTGTTCCATCAGCATGTAAAAATTGTGACAAAATTTTATGTTTGTTGTCATTTATTATTTCATTATCTAATACTAAGTTGAATATAGCTGAATCGATTTTATTCAAATTTTCTGAGTTGCCAGCCTCTTCTAAATAATTTCTTTGCTTTGCCCATTCATCTCTGTTTTGACAAGTTAAAACGCCCAGAGGATATTCTGCTTTTGGTGTATTGTCATTCATTATTTTAGTTAAATTATCCAAGAGTTCATCTGGAGAAAGAAGACTGCCTGAAAGAATTGCCTCAAATGTTACATGTGCAACTAACAGCATTTATTAATGCTTAACAATATCTTATTATTCTGTATTTAAAAAGATATTTCAAAATGACCTATATAATGTACCCAATCTCATAAGGAGAATCCTTAGATTTTGGAAAAAAACAATAAAATTATTTATACAATATAGTTATTTATAAGTCTATAATCAAGACATTATAGATAGCTGGCGAGCAAAAAATCTATATGATCGGCTCGTGTGGCAGACTTTATTAATAGCGATAATTATACGATTAGAAATATTAAGGACCGCGTCTGCCACCATGGTAGCGCTGCGTTGTCAATTGACAGCCCCTTAAAAATGTTAAAAAAAAAAAACAGGTATACTATATCATTTGCTCGTGTCTGCTTCTTTGACTATTGTTTATATTGCTTTCAAAAGAAAGAAAAAAGAATGAGGCAGACACCCAGGTCACTGATATACCGAAAGCAGACCATTTGAATTTTTTGTAAATCAACGCTTGGGTGAAGCATTCAATTAACAGGTCAATAAACATAAATTGAAAATCGAAATGCGCGTTAGCAAAACGTGCGATTCAAAGTACCCTGTTTGTGCTATGCCTTAAGACTTAGAAACCACCAGTAACGGTTAAAGTCAGTAAGTAAAATGTCTGCCAATTTTTTTTTGTATTCAGGCAGTTCTAATAAATCGTATGGACCCAGTCATAGCTACGAGCAAATGATTTAGTAGTTTTTTTTTCAACATTTTTGCATCCACCTACTGTGATAATGCAGAGCCCTGGATGTCTGCCTCATAGATTTTCTTCGTTATCAAAATGGTATTAACCTTAACCCCAACTTTTTTTTACAAATTTGAAGCCCTGTAGAAAAAACGCAGCAACGTACGACCTTCATTCATTAAGAAATTTTGTCGTATTGAATAGTATTGATCCCAACTTTAATCAATACGGAGTACGAGCAAATCATATACCTAAATGCTCGCCAACTCCCTTTCTATTATAGACTTATAGCGGCTCATTGGTGCTTACTGATTTATCAGTAAATCACAATTAAAAGAAGATGATTAAAAAAAGGAGAGGATAGGCCCTTATTTTCATATAACGTATATATTTTACACGACAGAACGTTACAAAATTATAACTATCTGATTCTTTCACTAAACTTATTGTACTTGTAGAAAAGGATAAAATATTTCGCAAGTTCAGTCTTTCAATTTTCAAGCCGTGTAAACCCTAAAATGGCGGTTGAAATTCGCTTAATGACGCCAGATCAGAAATAATCCCCATTGATGAAACGATGGGGAATAGTAGATTGTATCACAAGAGAGCAAAATTATATTTTTACGCTTTTAGGTATCCTGAACGTAGCGACGGATTCAAAGTACTTCGCCCGAGCCATAAATATATTTTGTCCCCAGTGTAGAGTGTATTTACTTTTCATCGTAATATTATTGTGATAATAATATTATTATTGTAATATTATTATTTAATAAAACATAGTGTAACATCTAAATTAAAATTAAATAGTATCTGATAATGTCATGTCATGCCAGTACCCATTAATGACCCACTACAGGGTCAGGTCTCCTCTCACAATGAGAAGGATGTAGGCCTTAGTCCACCACGCTGGCCTACTGCGGGTTGGTGGACTTCGCATGCCTTTGAGAACATTTTTTTTTTGTGAACTCTCAGGCATGCAGGTTTCCTCACGATGTTTTCCTTCACCGTAACAGCAGGTGATATTTAATTTCATAAATCGCACATAACTTTTATTACAAAGTCATTGGTGCGTGCCACTGGGATTCGAACCCGGATCCCTCGATTCGAGGTCGAATTCTAAGCCACTGGGCTATCACCGCTGCGTGATATCTGATAATAAAACAACTAAAAAGTTATATGGTTAATGTGGGGAAGACCGTCATAGTTTATTTTAATTTTGAGATTTCTATTTTTTAGTCTTTATTGTACGAGTCCTATTCTTTCTACTTAACAATGATGATATTTGGAGATGTTGAACAATGGACCTTTGTTTACATTATTTACAATTAAAAACATCTGTATATGAAATAACTTTACAGATATCGATGATAATTTAAAATATCATCGGGTAGACGGTCTTACCACTAGGGGGTTAGACCTGGCCAATAAATTTTACAGTTAACGTACACCAAATTGACTACAAACTACAATTTAATAAGCACACGTAAGTAGTAATCAAAAACAAATCGTGTTTATACAAATAGAATCTAATCTCGATAATATTTTGAAAAATCAAAGAAAAAGTGGCGAAAAAATGGAAGTCAGCGGTTTTTACAAAAGAAAAGAAAGAAAGAAAGAAGAAGTTTCTTTTCTCATATATAGATATAAAGTTGTTACGAATTATTTTGATCAATCTACCTATATTCACCCAATCATACCATGTCGATATCCATCTCGATATATTCAAAAAGGCCAACCCATCAAGATATTCATGTCGAAATATTCAAAAAGCTGTCTCCATCTAAGATTTAAAAATATATGTATTTTTCATAATCCTCATTCGAAACATCCCGAAACCATACCCATGACCAAGTGTTCAAAAAAGTGTAGTCCACCTTCTTGGATTTCTAATTTAATATTTTCTTCATAATCCTCATGCCAAAATATCCCAAAAACGTCATCCATACTAAAATTCTAAAAAAATTGTTTTTCTTTCAAAATAGGTACTAGATAAACTATAATCTGATAAATTTTCAAATGAGAGGAAATGACTGAAAAAACTTTTTTTCTGCATGCTTGAGAGGCTGCCACTGCCCACCCCACCAACGGAGTGGCAGCTGACGGTCGCGAGTATTCATAGTAGGTATAAGTTCCTTATGCATTTTACGAAGTTTCTCTCGAGAGGAAATGATTGACCGAAAATGCACCTGGCTCCCGGACTAATACAACAATCCAAATTTCATTCAAATCCGTTCAGCCGTTCGAGAGATGTTCGCGCACAAACAAACAGACATGCAGACAAACAGACTAACAGACAAAAATCGTAAAAAGTATATTTTTGGGCTTAGAAGCATGTTCTGACTTGGAAAAACTTAATTTCACTAAAACATATTACATGTACAGAATTCATAAGTCAACAATTTTATTATATTTGTATAGAATAGAATAGATAAAGATTTGAAGTTGAAAAGTTGAATCAACGTTCGTTCTATTTTGGCGTAATAACAAAAAAATGAAAATAAGGGCCTAAAATATTAGTGAATGTCAATCTGAAGTCAATTTTTGTGTTGTACAAGTAAATGATTATCTATTTCATAATATATCTAAACTGCGTATTTTAGTTTTTGCCGTTTTTTTAATTAAAGCTACATGACAAGGCCTAGTTCATACATTTTTGAAACATCTGTTTAAAAATATAATTAATCTAAAGTGAAGCTCACTCCCACCACCAGCAGACCACAAAACATTTTTGATAGCTATAAAACATGATACATAATTTAATAAAATGCCTTAAATTACAATAAAAGCTTGAACATAACATAAACATGCACTAAGTAACAAAAAAAATTACCATCATCATCTAAGACATCAAAAACATAAAAATTGCCATTTTTTTGAACAAGAACATGTTTGCTTGCTGAGTCTCTATATATTTTATCTTTAGTGAGCTGTGGTATCCGAGTGGCATTGAATAGTCCAACAAACTGACTCATGTCTAAAGGAAAAGCTTTAAACAAGTAAGCTCCGTACCTAATAGAGTAAAATACAAATTACATACATTATCAAAACATTAGACTATTGTCAGTGGCATATCTATAGGGTGTCAGGGCTGGCACAATATAATGGGTCCTCAACCAGTCCAAGCCCCGAGCTGTGAGCCCCAGGTGGGATGCTTGGAAGTAAGTTGCTTGGACTACCCTAGCAAATTTTCATAAATAAAAAAACAACTCTTCTGCAATAGAAGCACATGGCAAAAATCACTTCAATTAGTTACCCACTTTTGATGTGCAAGATGAACAAACAAACATGCGATAACTGTATTGCAGCAAAATGGCTTATTTTACTATCCAGCATTATAACTATCACCACACTTCACAAAAAAACACATCTAACTGTCACTTCATTCTATTGCCAATTCAATATAACTGTTGAGTTTTTTATTTATTAAATTACAAATATTGGATGACTGGGCTTTGCTCGGTATTACCTTTTTTGTCAGCTGCAACGGGATGTAGGTTATAACAGATTCCATTAGATAGCGCATATAATAATTGTTGGAAAACACGAATAAAAACAGGTTTTAAAAGTTTTTCAAAAAATGAAACCTAGCTAGATAGATTTAAAATAACAAATTTCATGGAAATCGTTGGAGCCATTTCTGAAATCCTGATCCTATATATAACAACAATCAACAACAACATCAAAAATCAACAATTGTTCCAACTTCGCACTGGATCTACATTTACCGTGAAAGAATATGTCATGTCAGTACCCATTAATGACCCACTACAGGGTCGGGTCTCCTCTCACAAGGAGAAAGATGTAGGCCTTAGTCCACCACGCTGGCCTACTGCGGGTTGGTGGACTTCGCATGCCTTTGAGAACATTTTTTTTGTGAACTCTCAGGCATGCAGGTTTCCTCACGATGTTTTCCTTCACCGTAACAGCAGGTGATATTTAATTTCATAAATCGCACATAACTTTTTTACAAAGTCATTGGTATTCGAACCCGGACCCCTCGATTCGAGGTCGAATTCTAAGCCACTGGGCTATCACCGCTGCCAAAGAATATATATACAAGAATTGCTATGAAGATATGAAGATTTTACTCTGACCCAATCCAATGTACTTGTCTCAAGCCTCAAGACCGTATAGTTATGGGCTAATATTTCTAGGAATTAATTGTTGCATGAGTACTTATGTGAAAATTATTTGATCAATAAAAAAACAAAATGTCTAATTATTCATAAATCAGCATTATAATTATAGTGTGATAAAAATGTAAAGAGGTGATAGGTACTTAACCAAACAACAACGTGAAAAGTAATTTAACTCAACTTGTATCAATTTGGTGATTATTAAACTGTTATATTAACTGAATAAATCATAAATATTTTGTAATGTACAATGTGGCCAGTCTCAATCTGGCTATGATAAGGGTCATAAAATAGACCTAATTTTATCGACAAATCACCCTTCATAATGGGTTCCAACACCTCATTTGCTATACAGGTTGATTTGTTATTTGACAAATTCCCGCTAAAGGCATGTAGATAAGCTCTAAACCAATCATTTAAGCCATGTGAAGCTCTATCATCTATGAGTTTGATTGCATTTGACGAAAAGTCGCTTTCAGACTAACTAAATAAAAATACTTGATAAGATTGGGATTTTTTATTATTTTGGAGTACTTGACATTTGTAGCTTTAATAATAAATCAAAAAATACATAAAAATTCAACAGGTTTGATATTATAGCCAAAGAAGCAAAAAATTTCTGAAATTTTTTACCCTCTTTCACACAAATAACTGCTGTTTATTAAAAAAAGTCTAATAAATTAAATGTGCAAAATATGTTAAAAACTTTCTTATTTATCTAGCTTTCTAATGAGTTATAAAACTTGCACTTTACTTAGCCTGAAAGCGACTTTTCTTCAAATTCAATCAAACTCAAATATCTCGAAAACCGTTGAATTTTGGTTAAAGCTTCACATGGCTTAAATGATTCATTTTGAGTTAATCTACATGCCCTTAGTAGGAATACGTCACATAACAAATCACCTGTATACTAGCGTTTTATGATAAGTACCTTACCTAGCTCTAAATTGGCCCTGCTGATATTTTGAATGCATTATTTTTCATAAATATAGTTTTTTACAACACTACTGTTAACGAGCTGCTGCCTTGTTCAATATAATATGTATATGTAAATGGCAGACAGTTTTCAAAAAAATATTTAAGTAGTTATAACAATTTTTAACAACCCTCCACATACCCAGTTTTCTTTTTGCCCACTGATTACAGGACATACTGTAGGTATATATAATTTGAAAAATAAAAGGTATAGCTTACCTGGACTCATTTTGATATTGCCATTTCTTTAAGACAATGTAATTTTAGCAATGCAATTTTAATGTAAACAACATTAAAATTACATTGCTATGATTGTACACCACTTTAAATAAAATGAATGTGATATTACTAATTATGTTAAAAATCTAAACCTATGTACCTACTTGCTTCATTAAAAATTAAATAAAAATTCAGTTCTTTTAGTTACCTACATATTTTTTCTATTCATTGAATAACTAACATACTATAAAAGGTAAAAATTTTGTTTTCCTACTTACCAAGAAAGACTCTCAGGTAAAAGGCCTGTTACTGTCCTAAAAAGTGGAGTGTCACTTCTTTTTGGTTGCATGTGATAAACTTCAGGTTCTAAGATAGATGCCCTCAAGGATAACATAAATCTTACTGCACTTGTTAACAAATTAGTAGCTCTAATTAACTGATTGTTATATTCAGGCCTTGAATCATTTTGAAATACAAGCAACGGATTATAATTTATGGGCAAAGCTGCACGATCTCTTAGATATAAATCAAACCAGTAATCAGATATATAACTTGTATGTTTATTTGTTTTGTCTTTTGCAATAAGTTTTTCTTGTAATACTTTCCCCTCATTTCTTACAAAATCTTTTGTAGTGCATTGAGCTTCCATATATTGGTTGTTCGTAAGAAGAGGTCTTAATGCGTTTAGATACCTTTCTTCAGTTTTCAATATATTCGGTATGGGTAACCGTGGTAAAGACTTCTGAAAATGCATCGTTGGAACTTTACTTCGCTGAAGGTATTGATAATTTAAATCTTTATCATTTTTAACTCTACTTGACGCATTTCGCAGCTGATGAATGTTAACTGTTGAAACTTTCAGGGACTTTGCCCACCTAATAAGCATATTTAAATTTTAAATAATAAACCTAGCGAAGAAAAACCCTTCTAAATCAATGGATTATCGAACTGTAAGTGCAGTTTAATCTTATTCAATATGTTAATTTAGTCAAAAGTAGTAGCTTTTTCTAATAATTAATAATAATTATATTATATATATAGAGAGAGTACGTATAATTACTTAAACACTTGATTCCTGATTAATTTAATATATATATATATAGTTACAATAATATAGATCTACAGAGTACAAATACTCTAAAGATTAAAGAATGATCATTATGATCATTTGATCAATGAAGACTATTGAAGACATTTACAAAAAACCATGGAGGATAGAGCTAAGGAGGGATTATCTGTTACTGTTAAATTACATGACATGAAAAAGTGTCCGTCGAAATGCACTACATTAGGGTGGCGCCACTTTAGCGTGAGGTATAAATAAAGGAAGATACTTTAGTCGACAGTAATATTTTTTTTAACTCGGCGTACTTCACAACTACTGTCTAGAAAACCAGGGCGCCAGGGTAGGGCGCGCCACGACATGACACACAAGTGTGCACACTCACCGCCACGACAGTAAGCGCCACGACACGTAAATGTGTTTCCGGCCTAAACTCAGAAACACATTTCCATGTCGTGTCGTGGCGTGTCGTGACTCGTGACGCGCCAGTAACACACACATCGGTTTCATACATTTACTATGGTTAGAGACATATTTGTAGGGCGTGTCGTGTCGTGACGCGCTCTGTCGTGGCGCCGACTGCTCGCCTCCGATTGAAGAATAGTTTCGGAACCTTTTTTTTCAATATCAATGGGTCCATTCCTAGCTAGGAATAGGATAGATTTATATAGGATAAGATTTTTCAAAAATCCAATGATGCATTTTTAGTTTTCGTCAAAATTAACCCCTAGACTTCTTAAAGTTTTTTTCGCTATTCCTCATAGTTTTGGATTTCCACATCCACGCACACTTGAAAATGAAGAACAATGGTGTTTTTTACGTTTTACTTTATCATATAGTCTGTAAAATAAGATAAAAGTCATCGAAAGAATTACTTCGATACGATAAGTAGTTTTCGAGATATTAATTTTACAAAATAAGCTAGAAACCATTAGAAACACTCGACCGCACTCGCTAGTGTGACGTCACGAGACATGAATCCCTTCTAGCCGCACCGCCTGCCCCCGACTCGCTCAGCTGTTGCCTGTTCCTGTTGCCTGCTGTGTAAATATAGGTGTCAAATCTTGTGTTATTAATACATATCGTTACCTACTAGGTTACATTTAGTTGGAGAAAAGAGTTTGGGAGGTACCATAGTACTTAGTAGGTACTAGGGTGGCTCGGTTTATTTGCTGTCCAGTATATGTTTCGAACATACCTTACCTACAAACTTACTTACGTACCTATTTGCTCTTACAGTATTATTGTAACGCGTGAAATGGGAAAAAATAAATAAATATCTTGTGATATACAAATTGGATTTAGGACTTAGATAAAATAAATTGGATTTATACTTACTTTTTCATTTTACTCCTCGCATTTGAGCGGCAACGAAATCAGCATTTTTCGAAAAATATCGAGCCACCATCAAATCAGTATTTCTTCTGGTTCCTATAATACATAATTTTAATATATTACAATTTAATACATATTGTTACGCGGGACCACTAGAAAGTTCCAGAAATGTATATAAAGAGTTATGTAATAAATAATCCGGCGAGTTTGTGAAGGTCATCTATTGTTTAGCAGTTTAGGTAAAACATACATGACCTTGAATGGCCGCCTACATGACTTCGTAATGGAATGCCAATGACGTTAAGGTTCAAAATAGTATGGCCCTAAAAAGGTGTAACGAACTTCAGTAATAATAATAATAATAACTTAATATGCCCAGTATTGCCCAGGGCCTCCAATAGGTTAAAACTGCTTATCCATCCTCACAATCTTTCACATTTATAACAGTAGTAGAATAGTTTTGTCTTGCTGATTTCATCCTAGCTGTGGCCAATCCGTAATTAAAAAATAAAGCATTTTAAAGCGATATTAATATAAAACGATTATTCAGACCGATTTAGTAAATATTCAATTGAAATAATAGAAATCCACAAAATCGACCCGAGTTTAAAAAGCGCAACCCTAGCAATCGCAGCGTTGTGGTTGCGATGTGGTTGCGATGTGGTTGCGTGGTGATCGATATTATACATGTGGTCGGTACCGACCGCAAAAAGTCGGTCGTGTGAACGGAAGTGGCAGTTTTCATACTATTTGACACCCGACCACGTGGTGCGGTTGTGGTGTGGTTGCGGTTGTGGTGTGGTTGTGGTACGTCTGCGCAGACCCTCCTAGTTCTGTGTCAATCACACATTAGTCAAGTCAGATCAGAGTCACTTAAACATGCGCAAATCATGAACTATGAATGAACTATGAATGCTCCTGCAATGGATTGAACCTGGAACGGTTCATTGACATTTCGGAACTAGTTCCCTTATCATGTTCGGGGAACTATATAGTTCCTCTGATTAGCACCGACTGAGGAACTGAGACCGCTGAGGAACTGTAAACTGTTTATACCTTAAACAGGTCCACGGCGGTCTTAAAATAAAATCCTACAAATTACAGTTCCTCGGTGCATTGGACGTGTATTTGGTAAAATTAAATAAACTTATTTTGTATCAATTGATTTACCTTCATACTTGTCAGGCTTAGGACTGTCAACCAAATAATAACATTAATTAATATTTAGTTATGAAAGTATTTAACCTTTCAAGTCTTTTACACTTTTGAACGATTGTTTATAATACAAATTATTTATATTTATTTAGACTTCCTAAAACTAATATTTATTACAATTTACAATATATACACTTTTACTCAAAGGTAAAACAATTTATTTAGGTACTATCATCAAGGCACCGCACGTACGTACGAAATGTTTGTTTACTTTAATAAATCAAAATTCCAAGAATTGAGTCAGTGGCAGGTACCGGTGTCAAGGTCAAGAGTTCAAAACGAAATTTGCATTAATAATGTATTTTTTGACTTAAAATAGTACTTAGTGCATATAACATAAGGTCACATTATTATCCTTAAGCAATTTTACATTTGTTTATTATCTGTCCCAATCTTCGCGCCCAGTCTTATACTGCATCCCTTTCGCACCTACACGAGATTCGGCAACGCTCGGACCGACCCGCCTCTATTCGGTTCGGTGTTCAAGCATGTCTCGGTTCGCTCGGACATGCTCGGAACTGTGAACCTGTTTGTTTAGACGCCTCGGAGAGGAACTATATCTTTCCAGTGTCGAACATAGTTCCAGGAACTATTTCGATCCGAAACTACACATGTCTAGTCACTCGTGATCGATCACTGATCAGTGATCATAAATGTGGTCCCAAAATAGATGTTATTTAATAAATCGAAACAAATAAAGTTTATTTCAATAAAATTGTTTAAAAGATTTCCGTATCATTACTAAAATATAAAAAAAAGTAATTAGCTGTCAAACAGAAAAATGAATGAGCTACCTGAAAGCAGTAACGGTAATGGAGTGGTGGATAGTTTGGAAACTGATTATTTACGTGGTGTGAAGTCTTCTACGTGTCTTTTGCTGACTCCCAGTCCTACTCAAATAGATTTTAAACATCCGCTCTCAGAGGAAATAACTGAGGAATCGTTCATTAGCTTGGATGATGATATCAATAATCCTAAAATGGTCACTATGCAAAATCCAGGTAAGGTTTCATTACAATTATTTTGCTTAATTGCATTTCTAATACTACAATATGTAATATTAACTTATAGACCAGGGTCGATAATTTTTAAAACAAAAAAAAATAGTAGTAGGATGAAACCCATTAGAAAAGGAGGGGAAAATTATAAAAATGAAAGGAAAAATAATTTACGGGCGATCTGAGGTCGGGAAGGGGATGGGGGTGAGTTTTTAAGGGTAAAAAACGGTTTTTCTCGATTTCCGGCAAAACTAAAAGTCCTATCGAAAAAAGTCAAATGGCAAAGTTCTAAAACTTTTGTATTTACACTTTTTTCACATAACCTCAAAATTTATGTGAAAAATTCAAAAAACCAAGTTTTTGGTTTTTTATTTTTATCTTTTACAAATTTTTTTTTTAACGAAATTTGGTGAAAGCTTACCTTTTTATGTCCCAAATACGCTGTAATTTATTTGATTAAAAATATTAATTTTTTCACCTTATTTTGAATTAATATCGAAAAAAACACCCTAATTTTCAATCGAAAACTCACCCGTCAAAATATCAGCTTTTTTCAAAAAGTTGGTATGTTTTCTGTTCGTTGAAATCGCTACTTTCCGATGGTGAAAAAAAAAATATGTTACTATAGTAAATCTTCATTCATAAATATCATTCATAAAATCATTCATAAATATCTTATATTCAATTCTAATCACTTACATTAGTTTCTGTCTTTTTGATGGCATTTCTTCATCGTTAGATTCGTCAAACATCTCCGATTCTAGTAGATCTTCGAAATCTTCATGACTATCACCTTCTTCCTCTCCAACATTATTTACAAGATTTACTATAGTAACATATATTTTTTTTTCAGCATCGGAAAGTAGAGATTTCGACGAACAGAAAACATACCAACTTTTTGAAAAAAGCTGATATTTTGACGGGTGACTTTTCAATTGAAAATTAGGGTGTTTTTTCGATATTAATTCAAAATAAGGTGAAAAAATAAATATTTTTAATCAAATAAATTACAGCGTATTTGGGACATAAAAAGGTAAGTTTTCACCAAATTTCGTTAAAAAAAAAAATTTGTCAAAGATAAAAATAAAAAACCAAGAACTTGGTTTTTTGAATTTTTCACATAAATTTTGAGGTTATGTGAAAAAAGTGTAAATACAAAAGTTTTAGATCTTTTTATTACCTACAACTTTGCCATTTGACTTTTTTCGATAGGACTTTTAGTTTTGCCGGAAATCGAGAAAAACCGTTTTTTACCCTTAAAAACTCACCCCCATCCCCTTCCCGACCTCAGATCGCCCGTAAATTATTTTTCCTTTCATTTTTATAATATTCCCCTCCTTTTCTAATGGGTTTCATCCTACTACTATTTTTTTTCACTTTTTATTATTTTTAAAGG
The DNA here is from genome assembly GCA_905147235.1 of Erynnis tages. NCBI lineage: Eukaryota > Metazoa > Arthropoda > Insecta > Lepidoptera > Hesperiidae > Erynnis > Erynnis tages. The sequence goes on along the minus strand of LR990078.1, from coordinate 7,206,213 downwards.
CTTCTACCCTGGTCTATTATACTTACGAATGAAAAGAGATGCCGTGGAATTTGTTTTCTGTTTTTGAGCTGTTTGTGCACCTTTTAAAAGCACACGAAGGCATTGTTTTACCTTTTTAAACACAGAAAATCCGCCGTTATTGTGTTCTAAGCGCACATGTAGTTCAATAGCTAGCCAAATTGCGACTAAAGTGAAATTGTGTGCATGGACCTAATTTTAGGTGCGCACTCATGAGACGCTAGTGTCGTATCTTCCCTTTTTGAGTTAATCTAAGGTAATGTGTAATGTATTAGCCGTTCCGGCAGGCATCGTTTGGGCATAGCCCTAATTTTTTTTATTCTTCCATGACTCATTTCAACAACACGTCATATTCAGCCGTCTTTTCAGAACTTCCTTCTTATTTTCAGGCGCTCGTAGTCCATTGCTAGACATGGGCCACGTAGCGTTTACATTCTCTTTGGGGCCTGCTATGTGGGTGACATTTGATCGCATTGAGATTTCAAACATGACTGTGTCAAAATCAAATGTTATTTAAAACAATATCACTAAAGGTGCAAGTTGGCAGCGGGCGACGTGTCGTCGCTTCATGTCGCCACGACACGTCGTTACGTCCTGTCGCTGCAGTCATGATTTCGAACCCGACTGCAGACAGCAACAGTAAGTTAGCGACACTACTGATCCGCGGTCGGGCGACACTGACGTCCGCCACCCGATGTCGCGTAGCTGGCTTCGTGTCGCTAACTAAGGAGGGAATTTCATAGAAATGGTAAATATGTCGAATCGGGGCTGCAGCTCAAAAGTGCTCCAAAATTTTTTTCCATGTTTTTTATCATAAACCGATAAAACCGGAAAACCCACACACACACTGGTGGGGGACGCCATGAAGCCCCATAAAAAAAAACGAAATCAATCGCCAAATCTTGGCGCCTCGGGTATAGGGTAACCATAAGCATTAAAATTGGTTAGGTTAGGTTAGAACAGTTAAAAGAACGCCAGAACCGAATTGTAGGCGTTTTCTCCTCTCTACCTTCAAATCACATGGTAAGAGATGCTTTTTAATTTTAATGCTTATAGTTACCCTATACCCGAGGCGCCAAGATTTGGCGATTGATTTCGTTTTTTTTATGGGGTTTCATGGCGTCCCCCACCATAAAATTACATGGGCTACCATCGGTTTATGATAAAAAACATGGAAAAAAATTTTGGAGCACTTTTGAGCTGCAGCCCCGATTCGACATATTTACCATAGAAATACATAAAAACCAGTAGTGTCGCTGGCGACACGTCGTCCACTGCCGCTTCATGTCGCCCGCTACCAACTTGCACCTTAAGGAGTATTGATATGAACTTCGATGCAAAATAACTTTCTATCCCTTTTTAACTCCGTTAGGGAATGAGTTTAAATAAAATATGAAATGCATCTTCCATTAATACTCTTAAAGAATGGTTATGCGAAATTTGAAGCAGATCGCATCAAGGATACACATTGTGCCATACAAACTGCCCCGATTTTTCACCCCCTTGTGGTCCCTTCTTATCCTATCTGACGCCTACGCCAAACAAAGGACGCACTGTCAATGTTTCAGATTTTTATGATCAGCGGTTTAGGCTGTTGCGTTGATTCTCAGTCATTCAGGACAAAGGATTTTATATACCTAGTAATGATAATTATGATGAAATGATAAAGCGAGGAAAGTGTTAACGACTTAAAGTTTTGAAAGTGTGCTTTGTATGTATCAATTTGTCGAAGATAGTTGTCATATAGTTGTTATAATTTGCAAAAAGCCCAGTAGACGCACTTACCCACATTGACTATTATATTTCATATTAAGAATTATCTCCATAATAACAATTTATTATTATATTACTTTGTATTTAAACAGACAGACTTACTGGGGATTCTAGTTCATCTGCAGATTCAAACTCAGTTGTGCAAGATCCGGTCAGTGCACAGCTTATAAACAATATAAGCATGCTAGACTATCAAACTCTTAGCAAGAATGGTGATATGATTATTGGACAGGTACGTACGTTAATTTCAAAACATTAACATTGAAATTTTGTCAGTGATATGCCTCTCCATACACCAGGCTACGCAAGTCTTCGATACTCGACGACTTTAATCTCGATACGACTATCGCCATACAAATCCATGAAGGTTCGTACACTAGTCGCATCGCCGACATAAGTCCCGCGAACCGCGCGCGTCGCGCCAGTCGTCGCGCGCTACCTGCCTGTAGAGATCGTCCATATAATATTTAAGCCACTTCGTACACAAGGCTACGCAAGCCATCGATACTCCACGACTTTAATCTCCATACGACTACCGACATACAAATCCATTGAGGTTCGTACACTAGTCGCGTCGTCGACATAAGTTCCGCGACTCGCGTCGCGCCCGTTGCGCGCTACCTGCCTGTCGAGATCGTCGATACATAAGTCTCGGAGATTTCCAAGGTGGCGGAGCAGTTATTTAACATTATATGCCTTATCATGCCTATAACTCCCTTTGGATGTCCTGTACAATGATAAGAACAAAGATACAGTAAAGTACAAAATTATAGTTTCATCATCAACATTTTGAAAGTGTGATAGTGTGACCGTGCGCTACTCGATACTCGCGACTCGATACTAATGTTGTATACGATAAGATACGGTAAGATTTGCGTAGCCTTGTGTACGAAGGGGCTAAGTCTCGGAGATTTCCACGATGGCGGAGCAGTTATTGAACATTATATGCCTTATTATGACTATAACTCTCTTTGGATCTTCTGTAACGACTATTTCTTTGTTTCCGTTAAAGATAGTACAAAATTATAGTTTTATCATTAATTTTGTTAGACAGACTTTTGAAAGTGTGATCTGTTTAGCCGGTACGCCTATAGTGACTGAATGAATAGGCAATCCGCGTCTCTAGTGTGTACGGACCGTGCGCCACTCGATACTCGCGACGCGAAACTTATGTAGTATACGACATTAGTATCGAAGACTTGCGTAGCCTTGTGTACAAAGGGACTAATACTTATACACTAAAATCACAGTAGTGTGGCACTTCAATACACAACTTTGTAATGTTAATAGCTGAGTAGGTAATGTGTATGATGTATGTAACCTATGTTTCTTTAAGGCGATTAACACACTGCTCCGTATCACGTAGCGTAGCGCGAGAATGTGTGATCTAGCGTTGTATGTAAGTGTTTCCATTTGTATAGAAAACAAGCACAGACCAAAATACAGAAAACGCATTTGCATGTACACGCGTCGATGCGTTTTCTATAGAAATGGACGTGCACCCTTGCACTACGCCGCGTGATGCGGGGCAGTGTGTTAATCGCCTTAATGTTACTTTCATAATTGTATGTTTTCAATTCTTGTTAATATTGCCTAAATTAAAAGTATTTTTGAAGTCTTTTCTTCTAACATTTTTGTAAAAAAATAAAATATTTCATGCTTTTTACTTTTCAAAGTATCACTTCCACTTCATTACCAGACCCTGAGAAGATCAATGTGAGCCTCTGGCATCCTAATGTTAATACTAATGAGGAGTTCCACTTCCACCATCAGACCCTGAAAAGATGCACAGTACTCTGGTATCCTAATGTATAAATATCTTAATGTATAAATGTTTACAAAAAAGTCTTTTAAACACACCATCATCAAACCTAAGAATGGTCAATGATGGACTAGCTTCCCAATAGTAAAGTTAAAGATAGCAATTATTGTAAATATTTAACATGAAATGGTATAATTAGTTTAATTACTTTGTAACATGCATGATTAAATTATTCCTCTATGTTAATGATTTTCATATCATCATCAGATAGATCTGACTTATCTGAATCTGCTACTAATCCAACACTTTTGTGCCAAACCAGGCACAAAGGTAGCCAGTAATACAACCAGAGCTACTGTATTATATACGTACACGTATGTCAGCAGTGGACTTCAATAGATTGAGGCGTAAGTTCAGCTTTGCATTTGTGTGTGCACACGGATAGTGTAGATTGTCTATAATGATTGGAGCTTCTACATTGTGCTCGGCGAACAAACGTGAACGGGAATGTAGATGATTTTCACGCGTTCATGCTCATTCCCCGATCGGTGTCAGTATTTTGTCCCACTAAAAAGAGGGTTCGTGAGTCGTTCACGGGGCATTCACGCGTACTCATCCACATTCAAGGTGCGGCCACAGTAGTCTTAGTTACTAAGCTCGTACACTACCGTATAATGGCAACGTAGCAACATGTTGCTTTGAAAAACGAATCGGAAATACGTATGTATTTAGAATATCATCGTTCTGAATAAATGTTATGAAATTCAAAAAATCAAACAATACAATAATAATTAAAAAAAATATGATGCGAATGCTAAATGCGATGATGAATGCTAAAATTTAAAATAAATTGATTATAGAAACCATGGACCTACAAAAAAAGGCGGACAGAGTTTCGTTAAAAGTGAAGCACCATAATGGCGGCGGCTTGACTGAGTTTGTAAAGGATTGCCAGATGATTGAATGAAAATTACACATTTTTTTAATAGGCATGATGACTGTAATCGATTACTTATCGCCAAAATATTTATTTGATCTAATGAAATAGGATTCAAAGATTTTGAAACATGTATTTAATTTATTCTCTATTTAATGTCGAGATTAATAATTTATTTCTTAAAATAAATCTACAAAAATGCAACAATCCGCCATGATAGCTTAAACACTCATCAGGCGAATTACGTCAATTTACGTCACGTTTCAGTAAACGTCGTTTTTTTTTATTATTTATTTATTTTGTTTAATTTAATACGCGATCTCTGCATTTTTTACTGAGCCGTGACGTACCTAATGACAGTCGCCAAGACACCGGCGAGCGTGTTGGAGTGAATTTCAAACTTAAAATTTAAATGTACTTATATTGCACAATAACCTTAATTTTCTACAGAAATATGATATATTTTAGACATAATAGAAACTTCTGAATATCATAGAAGAGATTTTGAAAATTAGTCATCATGCCTATTTAATCAGGCTCATCGCGGAGCTCTAGTTTTGTTATGAATAACAAATAGGCAACGCAATACGTTATTATTGTAAAATGGGGAGTGAAAAAATATTTTTAAAAATATTGCAAGCAGTCAATAGTGAAGCTTCGATAAGCGTTTGTTTGTCACCTGTACTGTAAAAAGGTTAAGTGAAGGTCAATAAATTACAATTAATATAAAAATATTTTTATTTCTTAAAATTATACCTACAGACAATTTACTACCCGTGTCAAATGCCTTCTTAGAATTCCTTTTGTTGGGTTAGTTTTTTATAAACTTGTCTTTTACTGTTAATAGATTTAGAAATCCCCTCTAATTTAGATATATTTTCTGCTATATATTTAATAAGAGCTATTTTATGTTCTGCTTCCGCAAATGCGTGGTCAAATTCTAAATTTGAAAAAATCCTGTCTTACTATAAATTTTTCTAGAATTTTGGTTAGCATGTATTTATGTTGTCTTTCATTATATATGGCTATATAATCTTTTAAAAGCTTTCGGACCACCATCTCGCAAGTATAACAAATGTCGTATATTTTGATGGAAATCGCAGGCCTCCCCTTGTTTTCAAATTTATCAATTTGTGAAAAAAATGCCAGTCGTCTGTACATAGCCGCGCAATGCATGCGCAATGAATGCGCAAGGCACTTAATGTTTTTACACGAAAAAATAAAGCTAAACAGTTTAGTAACATGGGACAGCAAAAGAATTGCAGGAATTAAGTATTATTCATGTATACACAAAATGTAGGTAAATGAATTTTAAGTAACAATTAAAAGTAAACCAAAAATACTTATTTCCCACATTTAAGGTAACTTGCAAATTTAATAACTGGCAACACTGGTTGATTTCGTGCTTGAAGATAACTTGAAGTAAAAACGAGAAATAAGGTGAATTAATTACATGCTTACCTATGAAAAGTGATTCCCTGTCTTTTTTTTAAATGTAACTACTATTGTTTCGGCAGCTTTTCACTACACAAGACGGCATCGTTAATTTTAATTCAATAACATCACGCTGGCAAGGTTGGGAGCGTAATGGCGAGCGGCTGTCTTACTGAGGTGTGAATGTGTGCGTGCCGGCTTGTTTGTAATAAGCGAACTGTCTTACTCAGGGTGCTTCAGTTATTGTTTCACGACATTCCGTCCGCTTTTTTTTAACTCCCGACGCAAAAGAGTTATAAGTTTGACGTGTCTGTCTGTCTGTCTGTCTGTGATTCGGTCGTGGCACCGTAGCTTGCGAACGGATGAAGCGATTTCAATTTAGTTTTTTTTTTGTATGAAAGGTGAGTTACGGGCGAGTGTTCTTAGACATGTTTGATGAAAATCGGTTGAGTCGTTTAAAAGTTGTGGGGTGTGAAAGTGGGAAACAATAACAATAATGTCTGCAAATATAATCGAGTGGGGTCTCAAATGAAAGCGTCTCACGTGCACATTACAAAATAATATGTTCAATGAAAATTGTTATTGTGTCGGGGACTTTATTAAATTTTCAATTTTATGGTTATTGTAGGTCCATGATAGAAACGATATTTTCTTAATCTGTGTAAAGTCTTAGGTATCGCGGAAGGTCTTACTCGCGAATGTTCGACTCGTTGTTGCAAAGAGGTACGAATTCACGACATATGTAGTTTAACGTGTTAATGTAGAACCACCATAATTTTGTTGTTTCTTTGAGTGAGTATGAGGTTGAATTCTTTGCCACCGGTTGACACAATCATATTCTAACCTTTCTATAATCTTAATTTTTTTTAATTCTTGTGTGTGACAACCTATGCACATTTCTTTCTTAATATAAATAATATATTTGATTTTATTATTGAATTTTCTCTTTTTCAGCCTGAAGGCTACAAAGTCAATGGCAGCATCAGTATAAATAATAGAAAGTTACCAAGTTTTGTTAATTGGAATTGGAGTGTCATTAGGAAGGTACTTTTATGGTTTGTTCTATCTGGCTTAGTTGCATGTGTAGGGGCTATCATTGCAATGGTTCTGACAATGCCTAAAACTTGTAACCCTGATCTCCCATGGCACCAAGGGAAAGTATTTTATGAAATTTTCCCTGCTAGCTTTAAAGATTCTAACAATGATGGCATTGGAGATTTAAAAGGTCTTATAAAAAAATTAGATTACATTAAGGATCTGGGTGCTACGACGATTCATCTGAACTACATATTTAAATCTTATGAATATCCTGAATACTATTACAACACTACATCTCTTCTAGAAATAGACAAGAGCATAGGAGTGCTTGAGGATTTTCAAGAATTAGTATCTTCTGTTCATGATAAAAATATGCACATACTGCTTGATATTCCTGTTTTGTCTATGGCAGCTCCTGTACCAAGTGCAGATAAAACTTATTCACACACTAATGGAACCATAGTTAACTTTGATGATACAACAACAAGAGCTATTTTATATTGGGCTCAATCACAGAAGGTTGATGGGTTTTATTTAAAGAATTTAGAAAGATACGCAGAAGATATAAATTTTGGAAAGTCTTTACAAACGTGGAAGCAAATTATAGGCAGTAATAAAATTCTGATGGCAAGTGAAAAAGCATTAAATAAGATTTTGAATGTTAAGACGTGCTGTAGCGCCACTGAAATTTTTCTCAATAGAATAGACCTTGTTGATATTCATTTAGATGTGACGATAGGGATCGAAGGCTTAAAGACTAGAATAAATGGAGTGGTAGATGGAGTTCTATGGACTAAACCACACTATCCCTGGGTGCACTGGAATATAGGAGACATCAACAGTGAAAGAGTTTCAAATAAAAATAGAAATAATACATTGGCTCTCGCTGCCTTGGAGTTCATCTTACCTGGTACAGTAAGTATTTTTTATGGCGATGAAATTGGCTTGGGTAGCTTATCTCAACAAGAAGTCGAAGGAGATTATTACGAACATGCACAGGTGCATAACTTGGTTCAGATGGCATTCCCTCTCAACAATAAAACTGATAAAAATGGGGGCAATGACAATATTGGCATATTGCCATGGAATTCTCAATCAGTTTTGGAACCAAGATATTATTACCTGAGTATTTTCAGGGATTTCATAAATGTGAGACTTAATACTCCTACAATTTATTTGAGGGCTGAGTTTAAAGAAGGCAATTTACTTAAGAATATGGGCATCAAAAGAAAAACAGGTAATCTCATAGTAATTGAAAGATGGTATCCTCGACGTCACTCATGTGTTTTCATAGGAAATTTTGGAAGTAAATCCATAACAACTGATTTATCCACAATGTTTTATGGTGGAACAGTTGTTGCTGCTACCAATAGGTCTATTGTTGGTGAAGTATTGTATTTAGATTCAGTGTCATTTGTGCCATATTCTGCTGTTATTTTAAAATTAGAGAAATAGAAGTTCCTGTTTGTTATACTTTTTTTATTAACTTTAATTTTTGTTGATTAAATTTATTTATAATAGAATTAATGATTATATATAGCACATAATTCTAGCAAGAATTTATAACAAAAAAAATGAAACTCAATATTTTATTCAAAGCTTTGTATGTATGTTCAAGTCAAAGCTTGCACCTTAATTTTAAAACTACCAATTGATATGAAATTTTGAATACTTGATTATTATGGATGACAATTCATGATTAGCAAAACGACGTCATTCTGAATGCAACATGGTGGCCAAAACAAATGTTTTTATGCACTCCCATGGTACCAATCAGGGTATCAATTGAAAAAGTTTGCTGGAGACTACAAATATATTGAGCTTTTTTTTAATATTTTAATGTTTGCAGACATTGTCGTGAGGAATAGTTGTTTAAGGAATATTTGTTTAATATTACAAAACTTTTTATTGAATAACCCATATTCGCCCAAATAAATGATTTTTGATTTTGAAAAATGCGTGGGCGCTTTGTGCCATATTTTTCGTATATCGAGCGCCCGACGCTCTTCAAGCGTGTTTTTTAGGTTTTTATATCTTTACTAGCTGACCCCGCAAACGTTGTTTTGCCATATAAGTTATCGAGCGTTAAAAAACGACTATTAAGAAATAGGTGTTTTATGTATTTTTTGATGCCACATTATTGAAAAATAAAAATAAATAAAAAATGTGCATAAAATAAAATAAAAATGTTGTGTGGACAACTCTTATCACTTAGGGTATGAAAAATAGACAGTAGACGATTCTCAGACCTTCTGAATATGCATATAAAATTTCATGAAAATAGGTCAAGCGGTTTTGTAGATAGGGGGCTGGCGAGCATTTAGGTATATGATTTGCTCGTACTCGTAAGTTGGGATCAATATGACAAAGTTTCTTAATGAATGAAGACGTTGCTGCGTTTTTTTCGACAGGGCTTCAAATCTGTAAAAAAAAATTGGTACTCAATCATTTGCTCGTCTGCCTCTGGGGTTAATGGTTAATCCCATTTTGATAACGAAGAAAATCTATGAGGCAGACCAGGGCTCTGCATTATAAAAGGCACCTCCTTTTGTTGTTGAAAAATGTTGAAAAAAAAACTACTAAATCATTTGCTCGTGGCTATAACTGGGGAATTTCGGTACTTCTTTTTAACGGAATTGGGATTTCCCGGTTCTTTCGGTATTTTCGGTTCTTGGTTGTTTTTGTCTTTAAAACAAGTGATAGGTATGCTTCAAAAGTAAACTACAATTAAGTATTCAAGTATTTTTTATTGGAACGTTTTTCTTTTATTTTCTATTCTCATACTTAGTAATTAAATATAAATCAGACTCTAATCAATCAGTCTTAGTTTTAAGTAATTAAGTAAGTATTTACTGTCAATAAAATGGTAACAATTAAGCAGTCATCATGCGCGGCGCTGGGAAGAACGACACAGGCATCGCAGTCGCGTCGCGTACCTACTACTAGCCCAAGAACCCGTGGCTCCCAGACCTTCGTTATATTATAAAAGCTGAAAATTGTTCTATGTATACCCACAATATAGATATGATCGGACCCTGAATATGGAGTTTGGGTCGAGGTGGCTTCGGCAGTTAACAGGTGGTAAGGGTGAGTAAAATTGTGCCTCAAATTCGTTATTGTATAAAGGTCAGTTTTTATATCCGTACATGGCGTGAATAGGTTGACAAGTCGAAAATGCAAACTTTTCAGGGCAGCCTTTTAAAGTTTACTTTTTTATTGGTAAATCCATTTTTTTTTATTTTTGTTTTTTTTATTGCATTATATTTTATAAGAATCGACTTTTCAAATTATTACATAGATACATAGATGGATTTACCAATAAAAAAGTAAACTTTAAAAGGCTGCCCTGAAAAGTTTGCATTTTCGACTTGTCAACCTATTCACGCCATGTACGGATATATTTTATTTGTAATTATGTTAAAAAACTGCCTCGTTCATGGCCAGACACCTAGGACGGTGGAAACCCCCTCCCAGACACCCTAAAGTATACTGAATTATAATTACTAGTTTCGCCTAGTAGTCGAAATTCGACTATAATTTTTTAAAACTATTCTACTTCTATGTACTTCTCCGATAATTTTAAAACGAAAGATTTATAATGTAAGATTAATCTACCTGTTGCTGACTGGTTGCACTCGCTGTTAAAACTTTGAATTGATTAGTAAAATGTCTATGATTTGAATTCAAAAACGATGAATTAATATAAAAGTAAGCCAATTTTAACAATTTAAATGTCGTTTATGGGTTAAAGTAAAAACACGCAAAATCGCATTTGCGGACTTATTCTATTCTATTTCGCGGGCACTCGTTCCTTTTTCAAACACATGAATTTGTGTGAATTTCGCGCGCTTCCATATCTTCAGCCTATATTATTTTCAATAAACTCTTTTTTTTAATTTACATAATATATTTACATAATATTATCTCAATATAGGTAATATTCTCAGATTTAATATCGTATTGAAAAAATATTACAGTAATAAAAAATGAATTCATAGAAACCAACAACAATTTCTACAACAATATGTTTAATAAAAACAGAACATAGCAAATACACGTAAACGTTTAATTAATTATACACTTTTATTGATTTATATCTTCAATAATTTCGTAATCTTCACTTTTCCAAATTTACCGTCATAAACATCATTATCTTTTTTTATCCTTTCTTCTCATACTTCTCGAAAAATGTCACCAACTCATGGACTATGATCGAACACTTCTCGAAAAATGTCTACCAACTCATGGACTATGATCGAATACTTCTCGAAAAATGTCTCCCAACTCTTGGACTATCATCAAACACTCCTCGAAAAATGTCTACCAACTCATGGACTATAATTCTGAGTTCTAGCGCAATAAAAGGAAAGAAAAAACCGCAAAAAAATTCATATCTGCTTGCGAGGTAGCCATGAACAGAAATAAGTAGGCAAGCCTAACTAGGCATACTCTGTGTGTCAAAAACTATCAGTTGAGTTAAAACTCATTCGGTTATCAAAAGAGTGAAGGTGATGAAAAAATTGATTAAAATTAATTAATTCGAAGATAGCTATGAACAGTTTTTGATAGGCAAGTCATCATAGGCATATTTGTTTAAAAATTATATTTGATGAAAAATATGTCTCATCAAGTTATCAGATCGGTGAAGGTCGTTCTTCAACGGCTCTTAGACTATCATGTAAACAAATAATTGAGAAATGGAGTTGAATTGTAAGATGATATTGATGTAAATTTTTGTCAATGTTTAAGTGTACCTTGGCTCTGTAACATTTCACTATGTAAGCTTACAGCCTTGTATTCATGAGGCAACATTTGTTAATAAACTGTTAAGACATGTTTATAAACAAGTATACGCTAAAATTTAACTCCGAGTAGTAAGCGCAACTAGAGTAGTACGTGTCTTTACATTTTTCGTTTTTATTTTTTTCTCTAAAACTAAGATGCATTAGCACTCAATTTTAATATAATAGCCATCTACAGACCATGATTACTACTCGGAGTTCAATATAGGCTCAAAAATACAGCTTTTAGGAATGAGCTATTAACACAGGATCACCACATTAATTTTTCAAAATTTTTACTTTTTTCTATTTTTCCGAATGTAAGTAATTAGTATTTTTATTATTAGATAATTGTGTATGTATGTAAATTATTTCTGTATATTATAAGCTTGCAATACTTTATCTTTAGCTTAGCTGTAAGTGTTTTAAGCAACTGTTTATAAATAAATAAATAAAATAAATAATAAATAAATAAATCACATCATAAACAAATGCCGAAATCTCGGAGTTATGATTATTTTTCACTTTTCGACCAAAAAAAGTGTGATTTTCAATAACGTATATATTTAAAAATACCTATGCATTATCGGCACACGGATGTTCTACAGTATACGGGTTTACCCGTAAAACATGAGCAACCTCGCAGCACTAGGTAGCTAACACCATAAGCAACAACTTTTGTTCTATGAGTTCGAACATAACTCAATACATAAATAATAAATGGTTAACCCTTTAACCGCCAAAGTCGGATTAATCCGACAAACATAATCGTGTCCATTTCGCCAGCGTCGTATGTTCACGACCAAATACACCATCTCGTTTAATCTTTATTTTTTATTTAATTAATCTGTATTCTAAGAAAAATATGTTTGTATTAGGTAAAAAGTTAATTAAATAATAATTTATAATGTAATACACTTTATTCTTTTTAATTAGAAGCCCTAAAAACAATGTCAACAGTTCGATAAATTACTCGTATTATTTCTCGAAATTTGCATTAACCTACACCGCCAGCGACGGCAAAACCCGACATTAGGGATGGGGCCTATGCCAAAGTTTAGTAATACAAATAAAATAGTCCCAAAACAAATGCAGCAATTGTGAATAAAACGTATCTCTACAAATATTTGTGTTTTTCATTTAATTCCTTTAAAATTGAGTAAAGGGTATTGGTTAACTTTGTATGACCCTGGCTTGATTTGTAGAAAACTTTTAAAGAAAACCTGTATAGGTATGTATATCGTAATTTGTACTTTGGTGTTAACATGAACAGGTGTTACAGGTGTTAACATGAACAGGTGTTACAGGTGTTAATATGAACACATATCATTGTTACGAAATATCGATTTCCAAAAAGTGCACAGGGCACATCCCTTTTTTTTGTAGGTATTTATTTAGACTTTACTGTGCCTGGCGTTAGGGGCCGGATAACTGATACGAAGGCCGGCGGTTAAAGGGTTAAACAAGGTCAAGTTCAATCAAAGGCGGTAGCGCTGCACCCCGAAGTTTTTAGGCGGTTTGTTTACGTAATCTTTAGAAAACATATAAACATAGAAACATTCAAAGGGGAAATTAATTAAATTAATAAATATTTTTGTATGATATTATAAATTACCAAAAGTCGTAGTACACAAGTTGTTGCTAATGGTATTAGCTACCTAGTGTTGCGAGGTTGCTCATGTTTTACGAGTAATCCTGTATAATACAAGTGAGCCGTGAGCAGCGAGATCTTCGAGCTAGCTGAGCCGCGAGACCGAGAATGAGATGATGAAACATTGTCAAACACTGTTTATAAATAGTGATTGACAAATGTTTCCTAACGAATGTACAAGGCTTAATGCACAAGTTGTTAGCTGATAAGATAGTAAATCTATGATGAATTTGTGATTCATTAAAATATTTGCCAAAGATTTTATTACACCAATAAATAAGAACCTTATTTTACAGTAGGTATTTTTAAAACTTAAAGGTTAGAAAATAAATAACATGGAATACATTTCAGTTAGGAATTTTTATTATACATTTGTACACATTACAATACATGGTACTTAAAACTTAAACTGTTATGTACAAGATTTAAGATGAAATAAATAGTTGTAAAGATTATTACATTTTTATAATTTACTTATATGACTTAGCTATGATTTTATATTTTGTTTCAGAAAATTTTCATTACCTAGACTTGGAAATACAAATCTAAACCTGAGTATTTTAGTCCAAAAGATTACAAGAATTCACATTTTTCAATAGGTAAAAGTCTGAATGTTCTTTATAATTATCTTGTTTGAACACAATAAACAGAAACGAATTTTTTAATTAAATCCTGTGAATGTTGAATGGAATAAAATGTTTTCATAATTTGTTCCTTATAAGTGACACTATCGAATGGTGTAATATTACAGAGTGTGATTTGTTTCTTTTAAATCAATGGGTTGGATTCTTGGCTAGGCATATTGATTTTTCAAAAATCCAATGATGCAGTTTTAGTTTTCATCAGAATCGGTTCCTAGACTTCGGTATTTTGCGATATTCCTCATGGATTCGGATTTCCCCATCCGCACTTGAAAAATTCACCTGTATATTGTAAATGTGAACGTTTGTTAAGATGTGTTGATGTTTTTTCTCTTTCACGTAAAAACGGCTGAACGGATTGGGATGAAAATTAAATAGCCTGGATTAACATATGTTCTAAAATTCACGCGGACGAAGACGTGGGCAAAGTCTTGTTTTCAATTATTTCGAATTTTAAGTTATAAAAACAGATTCACAAATTTCATTCTGCGTGATAACCCACGTAAATTGCGAATGCGCTGTAACCTTGTCGTACGTTATTATAATGAATCACATACAAAAGCTTGCAGCAAAATATTTTATATCGTTAAAATTTAAATTGATTGATATTATTATTACGGGTGTACAAAAATTGGCAGCCCTGGCCACCAGATAACGTCACCGAAACGGGGGCCAGGCTTATTAACAATTTGCGAGGGTTTTACAGCCGCACTCACAGACATTCATAAACCTTAATGGTTACCTACTTACGAAAATACAGTTACACTTGATACTGACACTTATGATGTATTATCATAATAAAGACGATTGAATTTGTTAATCAGAAGCAATAATTTACTTATTACTTATTACTAAGTAAATTATTGCTTCTGATCATCATTTAGATTATTTCGAAGGACCAACGTAACGGCCTCACAGAGACGTCATTTAACGTAATGTTCATTAACAAACAAATTCGCGTGCTTCAAGCTGGAATCCTCACCGTTGAAATCTCAATGAAAACGAATTTTGACAATTCTAAAAAATAGTCCTGAAATGTCGTATAAGTAAAAAAATAGTCCCATTTTAGTTTTGGCGTTATAGCTATAGGTTGGTGAGGATTATGGCTTGAACGTCAAGCTGTGATCCTCACCTCTGGTGCAAGCAAACGGTAAAGTCTATTGAATTGGTTTAGGTTCCAAAAAATAGTCATGAAATAGTCGCAACGACATGCCAAATCTCAGAGATAGTCCATAAGAGGTTCCAGAGATATAAAAGGTACTCTGGTGAGGATTATTGACTATTTTTGTCGTTCCGACTATTGACTATTTTTTGGAACCTAAACCAATTCGATAGACTTTACCGTTTGGACCAGAGATGAGGATTACAGCTTGACGTTCAAGCCATAATCCTCACTAACCTATAGCTATAACGTGTGCGTGGATGGGCAAATCAGAAACTATGAGAAATATCGAAAAATTCTGAAAGGAGTCTGGGGTGGGGACCGATTTTGAAAAATCAATGTGCTTAGCAAGGAATCGAACCCGTTGATTTTGAAAAAAAAATCACATCCTATATTACACCATTCGATAGTGTCCCTAATGAGGAACTTCTGGAAGGTAATGATGAACGGCAAACTTAAGGATAGAGCTCATTTTTAACAAAATATGTTTTTTTCCATACAAACCTTAACTGATTACTTAGCGTTTAAAATAAAATTATAGCCATTGTTACCTATTTATTTATAGCCGAATTCGACGTCTCAAGGATTGTGTTGCGTTCAATTTTACAATAATTTACATTAAGCATTAAATAGAAGAACCCAGTTGTAAGGATTTGGATGAAATTTGTATACAAATAGTTAATAACTCCTTCAGACGTCGATTCCAGCTATGAGTGGTCATAATTTTGATCGATAAGTAATTGGTTAAGATTTGTATGGGAAAAACGTATATTCTTAAAAATGAGCTCTTTCATTAAGTTTGCCATGTGTCATGACTCAACAGAATTTGTCCTTTATTAGTCACACTATCGAATGGTGTAATAATACAGGGTGTGATATTTTTTCTTCAAAAACAATGGGTTCGATTCCTGGCTAGGCATATTGATTTTTCAAAAATCCAACAATGCAGTTTTATTTTTAATCAAAATCGGTCCCCACACTCCTTTCAGCATTTTTCGATATTCCTCTTAGTTTCGGATTTCCCCATCCACGCACACTTGAAAAATTCAAACTGTATATATGATTATTTCAAAGCTTTTTCTAAAGCCTACCACACACGTAACGATCGCACTGTACCGTTTAAAACTTTAAACCACCGATAATCGAAACGTGTGTGTTATAAAAACTACAGGTTTTACGATTTTTCAACGTGTATGGTCTGTAGGGACGTACGACTTATCTGTACAGATCGTCTGCACAGTTTTATCGTACAGATGAAACTGAACGTGTATGTGAACGGTTAGGCTTTAAGCGGGTGATAAACGTACGAACTTAAAGTACGCGGTTTTTAAGATCGCGAACTTACTCTGCTCGACGTCGGTGATCAACACACGTGAAGCTTACTCTCGATTGCGAATTTGCGATGTCGCCGACAGAAGATGCATGTACAGACGCATTTTCAGTTATAGTCCTTTTAAAGGCAATAATACGGGAAATTCAGTTTAAATAAGGTTAAAAGTGTTGTACCCCGTTGCGCTTTAGTCGATTATCACAATCGATTTAACGAACTTAGATTTTTAAAATTTAACGTTTATGTTACTTTTTATTTTCTACAGCACACTGATTAAGGAAAAAAATGAATATATTGTCTAAGACCCCGTTTCATTTATTTTTTGTTTATGGGCAATTATTATTTCTGGGTTTCTTTAGGAACAAATAAATAAACAATAAAGTTTATTTGTTTACTATATCCTCGGAAAACTTAAAAATGAGGGCGGTTTGATCAATAGGTTTCAATAAACCGAATACCCGATTATTAAATATGAAATCGATTTCTGTTCGTCAAAGGTAGTTACACCCGGAACACCTCTAATGTCAGTGACTGAAAACTGGCATGTTTCAAATCATGTTACTCCAGTCAATCAATCCTAGTCTACCTAGAAACGAACAAAAAATCAAATTTTTCCTCTTCTATACTTCTATATCTATACTAATATTATAAAGAGGAAACATTTGTATTTTTGTATGTTTGTAACGAATAAACTCAAAAACTGCTGGGCCGATTTCTAAAATTCTTTCACCATTGGAAAGCTACATTCAGCCTGAGTAACATAGGCTATAAAATTAAAATAAAAATAAAAAAAATTCATTGGCAGAGCGAAGCCTGCTGGGTCAGCTAGTTATTAATATTAGTTTAGATTTCTATAAGATTACTAGCTGACCCTGCAAACGTTGTTTTGCCATTTAAGATATCGAGCGGGATGGAACATTATTAAATTACTAATAATATGACTACCTATTTAAAATAGGGGTCGGTGATAGAAGGGTGAAAATTTAAGGTTTGTGTGTATTTTTGATGCCACATTATTGAAAATAAAATAAAAATGTTAGGGGTGGACAACCCTTATGACTTAGGGGTATGAATAATAGGCAGTAGCCGATTCTCAGACCTACCTACTGAATATGCATATAAAATTTCATAAAAATCGGTCAAGCCGTTTTGGAGGAGTATTGTAACTAAAACTGTGACATGAGAATTTTATATACAGGTGACTGGCAACACACTTGACATACTCTGCCACAAGAAAGAAAATTGGTCTTGTGCTACGAATAATAAAACTATGGAACAGTAACTCTCCTACAATTACAGCTTTGATTTTGGTTCCATTTACGCACACAAATAAAAGCGAATACAACGAACACTTACACTCTTTTATAAACAAACGCGTGCATGCAATTGGTCGCGCCAAGGTCACGGTCGCAAGCTCCCTACGTAAGTCGCAAGCGCCAGAGCACCCCTACCCAGCAGACGCGTGGATGACGTTTTGCAGTAATAATAATTTCAAGATTTTTTTTTTTCGTTTCTTTATTAAGTGACTTTGTTACTACTATAAATGCAATTTATAAGTTAGTACATGAGATGAAAAAAATAACCTTTTAACTTCCACTTTCAAGTACGTACATGGCCTCTTTTTGAGAGTGTATACTGCAAATTGTGCTATTTTTGCAAGGCGTCCAGTTTGTCTCATTTCTTTCCAAGCGTACTGCGGCTATCCATTATTTTTACGTTGAATTTCATTTATCGGAAATCTGCAGTATGTGCATCATCAATAGTATGAAATTTTACGATGTTTGTATACTTATGAAAGGCAATTCCACTGTTTTTCATATCTGCATGGCTTTTACACCATTTCACGACACACGATGGCATACTTGCACAATTAAGAAGCGCAAAATAATAATTATCTGGTTAACCGAAAACTGACGCAACACAACCGCATGACACGAGTTGCCACAGCGAACTGACGCGCCGTGTTGTAGCTATTTTAAGCCCCGCCCTCGCTGTGGCTATTTACATGGAACTATTTTTGAAGCGCAATTACATTTCTATAGTTTTATTATTCGTAGGTCTTGTGTGACGTTAAAAATACCGATTCAAAAATAATCCATTAAATACTAAGTAAACGATGATTTAATTAATCCGATAGGCCTCATGCCTCCGACAGTATGGTCGCACTCGCGAGTTACCTATTTGATGCTTAGACATAGAGGCATGCTGAATCAACCCATTTACAAATTATTATTATTCCTTTCATTATTTACATAAATGTGCAAGGTACTTACATCCAACTGCCGTAAACTGGTTGTCACTAAATGTTATGGTAATCTGCTAACGTAAAATGCTACAACTTTGCACGGATTTTAACGTTTTTCTTCGATAACTGTTTAATCGTTAAGAAAGTCGTATATTTTTTCAATTAATGTCCATTATTGGACTATAAGCTATAGGAATACAGTTGCTTCTAGTAAAAAAAAACACCTATAAAGCACCAAAAAATTGCTTTGAAAACGTAGGCAAAGTTGAGGTAAAAACTACAACATTGCCTAGTACAATATCTTTTTAAATGAATAGGTATTTTTTGTAACGGATTTGACATCCATATTGCCCTAAAGTTCTTTTCCACGTTAGACTACGCTGAATCTTGAAATACACAACAATTTTTTTTTACAATGGTAGGCAAAGTTGCGCAGGGTTCTCTATAACGCCCATACAAAAAATAGTTTGGTGTAGGGCTGCCCCAAAGGAAATGCAACAATTTTTCTTAATAATCAAATATATTTTAAGAAATTATTATTGTTATACTTTAATTTACTATAAATTACACTAATATTTTTTTCATAGGAAAATAAATATGTAGTTAGGTAGTAAAATATAAAAAAAAATATGTTGGTAGGTACTTATTACTTATATATTACATTTATATTACATAATAAAAATGACAACAGCCTGAAGTGATGTAGGACGGCCCACCGATTTATCGTGAATATTCTTAAGAATTGTTAAGAATAGTACGCCGAGGAATACCGAATTGCTTCCCTGCCTCATATGAAGATAATTTCTTACACGAGACTAAATCAACCGTCACATTCAGCATCTCCTGCGAATAATTTGAGTACGGTCTAGCCCCTTGTTTTCTTCTACTCTTGGGTGGGATGCTCATGTTCAAAATCTCACGAACAATATGATAACAAACTATAAATGACTGTAAAGAATATTCCATTCGACATCGTTCATTTCTAATGACGAAAACTATAGAAACATTAGTTTTAGGTAGGTACTATAAAACGTTCTAAGAAATAAACAATTATACAAGCAAAACCACGTCGATTAAGAGATTGTTGAAAAAATTAAAAGTGTCAGCCCTAACCCTAGATAATGTTGGGTAAAAAGTTGCGGAAATCTGATACAACTTTGCCGACCATGATCTAACGGTTTAAAATGAGATATAATACAGAAAAACAGTTTAAATACATAAAAGAGTATATTTTCTTTGCTATACAACTTATTACGCTAGAAAATAAAGCATAAATACACAACAAATGAAATTTTCCCGAGAGCCGGTAAAAAACGGGTATCCGCACTGACAATGAAACTAACACTGACAGTTTGTTTACTAAAATTTGGAGTGACGTATGATCGAATATTGCCGTATAGATTGCCGGCTATCTTTTGGTAATACCATAGACAGTAAAAAACAATTCGCAACGGCAATAATTTAACTTTTTTGAATTTAGGCAATGTTGAGCTATAAAGGCAATGTTGTAGCATTTTACGGTACTAAAAGAAGCTTTACGATACAAACAAATTGCACAAGGCACGCTCTTATTAGCACCAACCTAATAGTATTAGTATTTCTTATTCTAAAACTAAACTTAAACATCCTTTTGTTCACTTGAAAACACGTAAATGATTTGTGCGACTTACAAAAAATGCGACCGACGCACGCGCATCGGTAAACAAAACTAAATATTAGAAACTTGGTTGGTCGCTCGTCATTGTGTTTAGGGGGCGAGCGACGACGCGAGGTTTCTTTTGTTTAATTAGTGTCGTTTGTTATGTTTCTCGACTACCTACTTTGATAGGTAATGAGGGTAATCCATGGAAAAGGTTTTTTGTAGGTCCATGGGGTAATCTATATTAATAATTTCGTGTAGGGGTACGGAAGACTCGATCGAAACATTACCTAAATAGTAAACATTAAGAATTATTGATTTTGAGTCTAAAAAATACGAGTATATCCGCACAATTCGGGTTATGGAGAATTTTGTTAAATTCTAATGGTTGAAGTTGACAGACAAATGGCAGTTGCCATCTTAAAAACATTGACATTGAGTGAATGAATCATTTACTATACCATGGAGGCTAGAGATAAGGAGTGTCATCTCATATGGTAGAAAATTGAAAAGTGTCCACAGTTCCAAAATCTTCTAGAATGGCGCTGGTGTAGACAAAGGTATGGTATGAATATAGCAATTAATTAGCAATTGTAAACGAATTAGATGGCGCTGGTGTAGATATAAGTATGGTATGAATGTAGCAACGAATTGAAGTATAGTCTGTCAAGAAAGTCATGAAAAGAATGTTTTGTGAACTAAAAAATTTGCTTAGACTGGCAATAATAATTTCTGTTAAACCAAAGTACCTCATAATTATGTCAAATTGTCAAGTGTGCTTAATGGTTTGTTTCCCTGAAGGTTTTTTTAAGGTATTTTCTAAATTCACAACAAATTTTACCATCTTGAAAATCAAAATGGATCGCAAATGTGTATAATCATAAAAGGAAAATTATATTTATGGTGTTAACAGCCTTAATGGCTGAATATGCACAACAGTTGCTAACTAATTTGGACGATGTTTACGGTCGAACATCAAAAGTAACCGGTTCGTATATGTATTTTTAAGTAAAACACCATACAAAAACTGTAATCTGTTGTTTTTAAGATAAATATTTGAGTTTAATAACAATTTTTTAAACTTTTTGGAGGTTATAAATATGATTACGAACATTGATTATAGTGAACAACTTTGATACTTTGTATTTATTATGATTTATTTTATTTTTGTTTATTTTATTTGTACTGTTTTTTATTACGCTTACATAAAATGCTTTTAGGTGTCTCCGAAAGCACAATTCGACGCATATTAGACGAGGAAATGAAAAATGTGACTCCTGGAAAACCACGTCATCAAAATTGAAAATGAATATTATGCTCGTGGACAAACTTTTAACCATAAAATATGGATAGTTCAAGCCAATCGGAAGAGTAATCAAATTACCAACCTTATTGTTCAGGAATGTCTGAAAAATGTTCAGGAATTGAAAATCTTCAGTATGACTGATTAATAAATAATATCTCTGTTTTTTTACTGCGTTCTGTTTTTTATTCTAATTACCTTACCCTATACGAAACACTACTAAAAAAAAGAATACAATAGTTTTTCACCTTAACCTTTTTAGGCAGAAAATCCTAAAGGTTCATCTTTATAACTACTATACTAAAGGTATAAATACCATAAGGTATTAATATTAATAAAGGATGTAGAATCCCTGTATTATGATGTTTTGAGTATTTAAGTAACCAGTAATACAAAGAAAAAGTCCAACGGGACAAAACTTATATCCAACATATTTGGCAATCTATGCAAATAAAATAAAAGTATCAAAACTATTCTGAGCAGTTTTTCAGGGTTACCATATAAATTGAAGCAGCGCCCTCATTTATTTTCATGACTTTCTTGACGGACTATAAGCCGAGTTCATTTAATATTATTGTCGACTAAAGTAGTTACTTATTGAAAATTTCAACTACTTGCGTAGTACAAAATAATGTAGTAAATATAAACTTAGAGTTATTATTCAATTAATATAATAACATAAATTTTCAGATATTCGAAATATGGCGCTTCCTTTAAAATTTATATCTGATGCTAAAGTGGCGCCACCCTAATTTAATTCGACGGACACTTTCATGTACACAAGATGATCCTCCTTATCTCTATCCTCCATGAACAAAACTTAATAGTTTTCTTCAGTCGTTGACGTTTCGCGAAAATATGATTTTTGACACTTTTTTATGATATACCATATAGCTAGGTACTTTCTCTTTCTTATGTGTTTTTTCTTTAAACCTGAGATTGGCCGATTGCGATAACAACCTTAGAAAATAAACACCGAACATTTTTCCTGCGTAGTACTTTCATAAAACGTCGTAATTGGCCAAATAGGTACGTCTCACACACAATGTGTGAGATGTGATAACTATAAAAGTAGAAGATTTACTTCAAATGTCACAAAATTTATATTATTTTTATTAGTTTTGCATAGTGATTTACTTTGTTTGGATTAACCTACACACATTATGCCGAAATATATGAAAGAACAATTTAATTTTTTATTTTTAAAATTAGTAAGTATGTACTTATCTACCTGCCAAAGTAGAGAAAAAGACCTAGTGTTTAAAACAAAGAGGTTTACAGGGAAAAAAGTTATATGTTTTGTTAATTTATGTTAGTTCATATTTTTGAATGTTGATTTAAAATAAAAATTATTTGTGTAAAAACTTTTGGAGTTTTTATTTAATATATTTATTAAACACGATGAACGAATCTAGGCATGCCTTGCTTACCTTTAATACTCCTTGAGAACCGATGACTACAGAAACATCTACCTACATTTTGTACTATGTGTATTATGAGTCACATTTCACCCGAGCGAAGCCGGGTTTTCATCTAGTATTTTGAACAATCGTTCGGCGCAGTCGCCGCGTGGTGTACCGATTGCAAAGAAAAGAAGGAGCGATTTAATGTCACACAATAACACAATATTTTCTTATTTTCTTGGACAAGTCCGTGAAATTTTAAGGGTGCGTTTTCTATACATTTTTGGAAGGAACGAGAATCGAATCTGAGCCCCTATCAATATGTCAAGTGTCTTGCCAGTCACCCAGTATAAGATAAAGGACTTTTAGATTTTTGGAGGGAGGTAAAGGGGTAAGTAAGTTTGTAGGAAGGTTAAAAGTTTAGTTAAGAGAAGGAAACTACGTTTATAATCTTTAATAGGCATGATGACAGTAATCAAGTATCGCCAAAATATTTATCTGATCTAATGAAATAGGATTCAAAGATTTTGAAACATGTATTTATTCTCTTATTAATGTCGAGTACAAAATACAACAATCCGCCATGATAGCTTAAACACCCATCAGATCGAATTACGTCAATTTACGTCACGTCTTAGTAAACGTCATTTTTTTCGTAAGCATATTATACGCGATCTGGCATTTTTTACTGAGCCGTGGCGCAATGACAGACGCCATGACACGGGCGAGCGTTTTGGAATGAATTTGAAACTTAAAATTTAAATGTACTTTTATTGCACAAAAACCTTAATTTTCTACAAAAATATGATATATTTAAGACATAATAGAAACTTCTGAATATCATAGAAGAGTTTTTGAAAATTAGTCATCATGCCTATTCGTAGCGACAGGATTTTTGGAAATTTTTAATTTAGCGGCGGAAGGTAGTAAGGGGGAGGGGAACTTTGTATAAAGGTTTCAGTCACTAATTTGTAATTATTTGTCGTAGAAGTATCTTGGATAGGTACAGCGTTGAGCAGGGAGACGCCAGTTAGACCAATTTTTGAAACCAAAAGAAATAATAGTAGGATGAAACCCATTGGAAAAGGAAGAGAATATAAAAAAAAGAAGAGAAAAATAATTTACGGGTCTAAAAGTGGAAGGTTCACCCACATTAAGGTTAAAAAACGATTTTTCTCGATTTCCGGTAAAACGAGAAGTTCTATGTAAAACTAAACCGTTTTTTTCTTTTAAAGGGGGTGAGCCTTCCACTTCCCGACCTCAGATTGCCGTAAATTATCTCTTCGTTTTCTAATTGGTTTCATCTTACTTTTTTTTTACTTTTTACCATTTTCAAAGCCCTGGTCTATGTCAGGTCGACTAGGTATAAATAAAACTGTTGTTTCATACTTAAAAAATACATCGCCAAACAAACAAGTCAAGTTTCGTTATTTCTCTCATTTTTACTTATTCCCGAAAAGGCGGATAATTATTTAAAATACTTAATGTGATGCTTATGATGAGGCAGATGAGGTAGGGTAACTATTCTAAGAAAAACAGAAATTAAAACCAAATAATTTGAAAGCTACCAAAACTTAAAGACCACTGCCTAAGCTCTAAGAATCACAGAATTTTAAACATTTATCAGAATAATAGGTACCTACTATTAACATTGTTCGTTTGATATACAATGTAGTTTACACGAAAGTAAGATGAAAAAATAGGCGTACAAAGTTACGTCTATTGCTTTTGAAATTTCGAATTACTAGAAAAGATGTTAGTAGATAATTATTATTACTAAATATCAGTCTCATATTATGTAATGTAAACTGTGTTAAAGAAAGCAATAGCACTGGAAGGATTCACAAAAAATAATTATACAGTATGCGTCATGAGCTACGTTGACTTTTTTTTGTTTTAATAATATTAGGATGCATTACATAAGTGTTCGACATAGCCCTAGGAGTATGACTTTCAGAATTAGGCAATGCTGGCAGCTTATCAGTCGGGTTTCGTATTAGAATCTTTTTTTGAGGACTCGTTACTGTTCTCTTAACACGTAAGTCTGTTTTATTCCTATTATTATCTATGCTATCGGTGGTGTTTTGAGATAATTTGGCACACTTCAGTTCACTTTCACAGACACTACTTGTTTGCTTATTCAACTTTGGAGCACCAAAAATTTTTGTTTGTTTTATCAACGAACGGTCGTTGCACAATGCCGATATCAACGGCAAGTCCAAGTTCTTGCTTTTTTCTCTTAGAGTTTTTATATCTAAATCACAATTAGTGTCTTTCACTCTGCTAACACTTTCTTCATTAATGGCTGAGTTGAAATAAGTGAGAATCTTCTTTTTGTGCTCATAAGGCGGAGGAGGTGGAGGTGGCATTCGCCGAGTCTTTATAGGAGGAGGACTTTTTGAATCTAATATGTTTTCATAAGATTTGGTACGAGCGAAACTGGGGATCTCAGGAATACGCATAGGAATTAGTGGTCTTTCAAGATTAATAGAACTATTGCTTAGAGTTGTTCTGCTAGTCATTGAATACCAACTCGTTCGAGCACCAGTGATTTGAACGTAAGAATCAGAGAGATTCTGCATGGATCCATACGTAGACGATGCCGACAAAGATGTTGACAGAAATGGTGTACTTCGATATTGTAAACTACTTTTATGTAAGTTTGATACACGAGTTTCTGTTAATTTGTGATCGAGATAATTTTGCTGCGATACTGCTGGGTCTTGTAGTGGGTAAAAAACATAATCAACATCACTGTATAGTTGTTGATGAAACATTGGGTTATGCGGTGGAGGTGGTGGAGGCAATCGGGCAACTGGAGGCGGAGGTGGAAGTCGAGTCCGGCGCGGTGGTGGTGGCGGAGGAGGCAATTTCATCATTGCAACTAGTACATTAGAATCTACATGAAGAGGAACTTCTCTCGATGGAGAAATATTATTAATACCTTGAGCTAGTTTGGATCTTTCTGCCCTACGACTAGAAGCTTGATGGCGTTTGGACTTCAGAAACCTGTGCTCGAGTACCATGGGACTCGCAAATGTTCTTTCACCGGAAACATTTACCTCCCCTGCTTCTGCTTTGAGAATTGTAATCATGGGTCTCGATGTGACCACCCTTGCTGATACTTCTTCTTCTCCACATAGTTTAGAAGGTGCAGATGTACTCGGGTATGCTGGTGGTGGTTTTCCTGGTGCATGAGCTTGTGATGACAGTGTTTGATGATTATATTCATAGGGTGGAGGAGGCTTATGTGGAAGTATTGGCAATGTTGAACTATTTACGTCAGATTCCAATATGTTTGGAAGCGATAAATTCAGACTCTTTCGGCTATCGATTCTCGTTGGAGGGGTTGGAGGGCGATCGAAGAACGCATTATTTAAATAGTTATCATCCGAAGGTGCAGTGTCTTCATGACACTGAAGGTAACTATCACCAGAAAACGGCAAAGGTAATCGTACGTAGTCTGACACTGAATCAAACGTATCACTGACAGATTGATTTTTAGGATAAACACCTCTTCCCACTATTAAGTCACTTAATTCACTAGCGCTAAGTAAAGTATGTTTGTTATCGGTTGGGTCACTGCCGTCCCCGTGAAATGAAGCCGTACTAACATTAGAATTTGTTCTTTCTCGAAAAATATTATCTTTCTCTTCGTTTACTTGTCTGCAAAATGGAACTGTTCCATCAACACAATCCACAGTTGTCGAAGAATCTTGTAATCTCAGTGCATTTGTTGCTAGGTTGGCTCTTTCTGATTTGTTGTTAAGTATTGATGAAACACTGTCAAAATCAGCTAAATCGTTTTCTCTTCGGATTTTATAACTATCGTAAGGTGACATTTTAGATCGAGTCGTTAATTCTGAACTTCCCATTGTATAGACCCCACTAGTTTCACTTGACGTCGCAACTGTAACCGACTGTCCCAGACCGTCATATAATGCTGAAGCCGTGTCTTGAGGATATTCAACTTCAATTTCATCAGTGCTGTTGTCACTTATCATAGAATTTTGTGCTGTGTGGCTATAACCTAGTTCGAGGCTACTGGCATTCGAAGCTCTACTCAAAGCACTCAAGCCAGCTCGGGCCATTATTACTGTGCTGCAAGATGAGGAACATTGGGATCCTGTACACTTTATTTTGTTGGAGATAGGGCTATCCGATAAAGTTTCAGAAGCACTTTGATCTGGTAAAGAGACTGTTTCTTCCATTTGATTTGCAGTTGAACAGTGTCCTGCTTCTGAAGAATCATGTTTTGTTACGGAGTTATCAATATCTTCCTTGTTTTTTTTACTTCGCATTTTAGGCTTTAGAACTTTCAGTGATGAGGATTTGTTTAATGATCGGCCTTCTTGAGAAATATGTCTAATTAGGTATGTATTCGAGCAATCTAATAAATGAGCAAATGCTAAACTTTCAATAGATGGAGCGGGTGGTGAATCAATCATTATTTCTAATTCGTCTTCTGAATGCACTCTATCGCTAACAATTCCTGATGTAGTATTAGAGCTGGTCGAGGATATTAATGATATCCTTTGTTCGTTTTTGTTTGGACATTGCTGAAAAGAAGATGACTTAGAATAACCAAAACACACTTTGCGTTCTTCTTCTTCTCGCCTCAATATTTCACTTAATTTTGGCAACGTTTTCATTGAAAATTGATGTGTCTCTTTACATAGAGCAAATAAATATTTACATTTTTCTTCACTCGTAGAATATAAAGTTATTTTTCCTTCGTCAGTTCGTATTTCAAACTTCTTACGATCAAAACTTAGCTTTCCAATGGAGCTCCAGATGAAGTTGGAGGCTGTTCCATTATCAGGTACAATTTTAATACCCTTTGCAGTAACCAGAAGCAAAACTGTTCCAGGTTCTAATTCTGTTTTGGACTGTTTTAAACGGTATCTATGGGAATTTATGGTATCAGGAAGAAGACATACTTCTCGTATAAATCTGATTTCAGCATCGGATTTTGATAGCCCATGATGTTCTCGATGACAGGCTCGAATCGCTTTACCAACCCAATCACCTGTTAGAGATGAAGGGGCATAATCTTCTATTTTAAAATAATTTTGATCTGCGTAGGCATCCTCGTCTCCGTACTCTGCTTGCAACGCTAATCCAATAAGTAATAACAATATTTCAACAGGGAGTGCATCTCTAGTGCGTACGTTGTGAAGAAGTTGTAAAAAATATAAATGTCGACCAACTTTATCATATAGAAGAAGAGGACTCTCCACATAAAATTGAACCAGAAGATGTAATTCAAGCAACGGCCGCCCATTGGCGTCTAAACCCTGAAACAAATTAGATTTGTGTAAAGGAAAAAAAGAAAAAGCTCAATAAAGTTGTTTGTTTTCTGTAAACGAAAACATAAGTAGAGTTCTAAAAATCATTGAAGCCTGCTTACATGTGTGTGGGATGATCTCCAGCTCTTTGGCGCATATTTTGATAGCTTGCTGTCTGAATCTACAAACAAATATTCTCCATCTGAAATTTAAAAAAATGTAAGTACTTGAAGCATTTAATTTTATTAAAATTATGATAACGCTAAAACTATAAGAATAAAACTAATAGATATAATGCGTAAATACTTAGTCTGGCCATTAATACTGTTACAATGAAAAATAAACAAAATATTACTTTTGAATTCGGAATCTGTCACTTTTAAATATGATTGTTCATTGTCTTTTCTTATTTTCGCGCCAACATATTGTAAAATATTTTGTGATATTAAAATGAAGTGGGATGATAAAGAGAACCGAATCGCTGTGATTGCATTACATAAACTATGGTCTAAGAGCCAGTGAACGGCTACCTGTATATATTTCACCAGACCTGGGTTTTTGTACACTGAAGCCCCTATACCTACCGTACATGAGTTGGGGAGTCACTAAGCCCAAAGTGGTGGACACGTCGCGCGCTCAAGTAGGACCGGTATCGATTTTTGGCAAATTTTAAATGTCCACGTCTGCCCTTTTGATATTTGAAAGTATATGACTATTATTAACGGAAATAATAATATTATAATGGCAGACCATTATCGCGCAGTTTACATTGGGGCAGACTAGTTTTGAAAATTTAAATGGCTATAGTTTGGAATGCTAAATTAACTCTTAAGTTTGCCGTATGTCATTACTTTCCAGAATGCGTTTCTTATTAGTGACACTATCGAATGGTGTAATAATACAGGATGTTATATATTTTCAAATATCTAAAGGGCAGACTTGGTCAAATACATGTAATTTGACAAAAATCGATAACTCGATCCGACCGATCCGACTCGATCCGACTCCGGCCGGTCGATTGGTGTGGTAGGTATTTACCCTGTTGTTATTATGTTTATTGTTATACCCTGATTATTTACTCTGATGTTTCTCATAAATTATGAGTTCACTTCATAAATCTCTGAGTTCACTTAAGCGTTTCCTCTTTCGCTTAACTTTTTAATGCTGCGATTACCCATATTACTTGCTATCTAAAGTAGTATTAGCACGTTAGAAAAATGTGCACGGGTCCGTCGTCGACTACGATCACGAGTGTACTGGCGACTGGGCAATACATGGCCGCCGCCGCGCGCTGAACCGTTTTATTTTGCCAAAAGGCGAAATAAATTGGTATGATTGATGTACCTAATCAACCTATTGAAAATCTATGAAGAATAAATCTAAACCTACTAAAAACCTATTTAATGAAACAAATTTTGTTTTGATATTGTGTATAGTTTTCATAATATTTGGTTTAACGTAAAAATAAAGGCTCTTTCAAAAAACTAATCTATCGAGGTTTTTTTCAGCAATCGTGTTTTTATGAAGTCAAACACTAGCTAGTAGACTGAAAATATAGATATAAAAAATTGCAGTTAGAACTGTACAAGTATTTATTAGTTATTTATTAGTATATTAATATTTTCTAAAATTGTAGTTTTCACATGGTTTTCACTAGTTTCACTACGTACAGCGCCTTAAAAACGTACGTTCCTGACTTCATCAGGGCCTTGATTCTGTAT
This sequence comes from Erynnis tages, assembly GCA_905147235.1. NCBI lineage: Eukaryota > Metazoa > Arthropoda > Insecta > Lepidoptera > Hesperiidae > Erynnis > Erynnis tages. The sequence goes on along the minus strand of LR990078.1, from coordinate 7,176,087 downwards.
GATCATTCACACTCGTATCGCGGCAATGTCGTGCATTGCCCGTGATAAAAAGTAAAAAAAGGCCTAAAAGTTAAATATCGTTACAAACTATTGTGTGCCTTATAGAATAGACATTAAGGTTCCTTGTCATGCCCAGTTAATGAAATGACGTACGGTTTGATGTCACACGACATCGGCACGAAATCTTTTGGTTCATACAGAATCAGGCCCCAGAGCTGAATACTGGCCGTCATCTAGTCCTGATCTAAATCCACTGGATTATGAATTGTGGTCAGCTTTAGAGAATAAGGCTTGCTCTAAACGCCATGATAATTTGGAGTCCCTAAAACAATCCATTACGATTGGCAATGAAGAATTTTCCCATGGACAGAGTGCGTGCTGCTATTGATAACTTTTACTATGCGTCAACCAAACGTTTTAAGGACTGTATTGCAGCCAATGGAGACCACTTCGAATTAATTTTATATATTTTTATGCTTTTATATTAATGTATTAAACTAACATACTGTAATAGTAATAAATGTTACGTACACTAAAAAATGTTCTTTTTCTTTGAAATAATATTTATGGCAAGACTAAGTATATATTTGTAATTAAATAAAAACATTTCAAGTTCCAATATTGAATAGACGTCTGATCATTTCAATTTAAAATATGAAGTGTCATGTTACTTAAACTTACTTTGCATGATGGCTAGTCCAAAAAGCTCTGTGTCGGATATGCCTTGTAGCTGTGCGTGAGCATTGGCGAGAGTTTTGAGCTCTTTGACCCTCGCCTTTGCTTCGACAACGAAGTGGAAAGGCTGGGGCTGGCCGGGCATCCGTAGGGACAGCAGGCGCGCGCCCGCACCAAGCGCGCGAGTCTCTCCGCCCAACGGCCCGCGAACCGAACACAGAGCACGCATATCGCATCTCGAAATGCCTGTTACTCGCCCTGTAACCAATATTCTATTATCGTAGCGGATTCAAACCTAGATGGCAGCAGCCGGCCGCGTCGCGGCGATCATTTTCAGTGTCAAATAATTTTTAACTTTATCTACATACAAAATTAATCTTTATAAAAGGCAACCTCCCAATTGTTAATTTTGATTATTAAAAAATTGAGTTCAATAATAATTTAAATATGTATTTGAACAGATCTAACTAAAAAGTTATACAGGATGTCCCAGAATGAATCCTGTAACATTATTTTTTATGTAACCCTTATCATGACATTCAGAAAAGACATGAAATTAAGGAATTTTCAAAATTTAACTAATGGCGATAACCTCGTATTTACTTCAGATAAAATAAATTAATGACTTATTGTACCATTTTAAAATCAGTATTAAAGGCGCATATTTTTAAACAGTTGGCTACTTAGGCTTTACATTTTTTTCCCACCAACAGTGTTTAAACTAAGATGAAGTGAAAAATAGCAAATTTCATGACTAAAATTCCAACATTATTTTCCAAAAAATTAAATCAGCTACACACACATTTTTAATACTAAATATTCATTGGAGTAGTCTATGTAGAATATTATAACATCAAAAACCCAATGGATTTTATTTATTTGTAGCTGTGGTATACACACAGAGTAGAAACACACAGAAGTATGAAAAATATCGAACTTTTTTTAAAAGTTACGTAACTTTGGTACTACCTGGAAAATATGTATATTTTTTTTAATTCCATATTCTGGGTCCCCAAGAGGCCGTAGAGGTTTCAGGTTCAGGATTATCCATTCATTCTGGGACAGTAAGTAGATATAACTTACTTTTTATAACTGTACCTACTACTACTACTTTTGATTAATAAAGACGAGTTGAATTAAAATACTGCATATTTTATTTTATTTGAATCTAACTAAACTTATTTTTTGTAACTGCTTGACGACCCGTTTGTCGCAATCATAACCGTGCCAGACTGGTTCCAGTAGCCTGATTCTGTATGACCAAAAAGATTTCGTGCTGATATCGTGTGATATCAAACCGTACGTACGTCATTTCATGAACTCGCCACGACTAGAAGCCATAATATCTATTCTATAAGGCACACAATAGATGGTCACGATACTTGACTTTTAAGCCTTTTTTGAGTTTTTTTTCACGGGTAAGACACGAAATTGCCGCGATACGAGTGTGAATGGTCATACAGAATCAGGGCCCAGGTGTTGGGTTCGACTCCCGATGAGGCAATTTGAATGTTGAGTTTGAATTTCTGTTCTAGGTTTTTGTGTATATTTTGTCTCGTGTTTGTCCATGGTTCACACATCAAAGGGAATCACTAGGATTCCCTAGCCAGCCTATTTATTTTTACTCTTTCCCTTACTCAAACCGTTCCTCTTCCTCATCCCCTTCCTCATGAATATATCCTCATCCTCTTACTTTGTGCTTCATACTTCCTACTACTATACTTACTACACATAACACCTTCCTCAACAACTCTAGTCACATCTTATATATATATATATATATATATAGGTATATACTTCCCACAAAGGGGTAACCCCCCTTTAAGTGATGGAGAATCGATTCGTAATGTTAAGATTTTTGTGATGAACAATTAGTAAAAATAATAAAATTAATTAATGTTCTTTTTAGTGACAACCCTACTATTACTACCATACCCTATACCATACCCTACTATTACATAGTAGTTATAGATTCGCCACCTATTTATTTATTTTACTTACGTCATTTATTATTTTATTTACGTCACGGTTTTATTACGTGTAAGAAAGACTGAGTAAAAATTAATATTTTTCCCAAACAAAATAATACAATTGTCTCAATGTCAGCGTCAGTCTCAATTTAGCTATGGGTAGAAATGTTGTTTGAAATGTGTTTGTTCAATATTACTGAACCTAATGAGGATTGTCACTTGCAGTATTTTGCATTAAAAGTTAACTGCCTATTACTTCAAAACGCTTACGAATGTGAGTCTAGTTTCTTTAAAGGAAATACAGTACTAAGTCTAAGCAATTCCCCTTTTGCGGAAAGGATCATCGAGCCTTTCCATCCTGTATATATAAAATTCTCATGTTACAGTTTTAGTTACCTTACTCCTCCTATATTCAGTGGTGATAAGGGTTGTCCACACCTAACATTTTTCTTTTATGTATTTTTTGGACAATTTTTTTTATTTTTCAATAATGTGGCATCAAAAATTACATACAACCCTAAAATTTCGCCCTTCTATCACCAACCCCTACTTTTTAATAGTCGATTTTTGACGCTCGATAACTTATTTGGAAAAAAATTAAATTAAAAATTTTAATAACCCCCGACACAATAATTCGAGTTCCCTTTAAAAAGTAAAAAAAAACTCAATCTTAAAGTACCTAAGTATGTACGAGTAAGTATTGATAATTCTAAGAAAATACATCGCGTTGGGGGACGCTCGTACTTATTCGTATATGTTGCTAAGTTTGGTTAGGTTTGTTTAGACTATCGTATTTGTAATTGAATTGTTTGGTTCGGAGCGGTCCCCCAACGCAATGTATTTTTTTTAGAATTATTAATACTCGTATATACCCAAGTATGTACCTACGAGTATTTAATTTTTAATTCTTTAATTTTTATTTTATATTTTTTATAGGTACACACTTATTATTATGTACGTTTTGTTAAATCGTTAATACATTGATTCTTGTCGAAATTTCGGATTTCCATCTTCATTTTCTCCCCACCACATTATATTTGCAGATTATATTTGCAGTCATTCGGTTATTTTTCCCCACTTTCACCCCCCCACAACTTTTAAACGACTCAACCGATTTTCATCAAACATGGAACACTCGCCCGTAACTAACCTTTCATACAAAAAAAACTAAATTGAAATCGCTTCATCCGTTCGCGAGCTACGGTGCCACAGACAATGCAGACAGACAGACAGACAAACAGACAGACAGACACGTCAAACTTATGGTAATTATGCAGTTTGATTACTTTTCCGAAAAACGATGGAATTTTTTTTTTTGCATGTAGCTGTTGATTGCATCATAGTAAGTGATATTCCATGGGGGGAGGCTGAAATTTCCCATAAACTCCATGAGTTATGGGATTTTGAAGTTGTTATAACCGATTTGGCTCAAATTTGGTGGAGACCTCCTATTTGACGATACAAGCAAGTGTGCCAAAGGATTTCTGGCGCATCTCAATACTTTTCGAAAAATAGAATTTTTTAATAAATAATTTTGACCATGCAGTCTTCATATTTAGCCCAAAATAAGATGTGATTTGAAGGCAGAGAGGAGAAAACGCCTACAATTCGGTTCTGTTCTAACTGTTCTAACCTAACCTAACCAATTTTAATGCTTATGGTTACCCTATACCCGAGGCGCCAAGATTTGGCGATTGATTCGGCATATTTCGACCATTATAAAAAGAATTTCAAGAATAAAATATTTGCTGATTCAGCTTCCTTAAGGAGTTATAACCATTTAAATTTGGAAAAAAGTGTTTTTTTTGTCTATTCATAATAGATTTTTGAGAGCCATTGAGATTTTTTTTGTGAGAGTAGGAATATCTTGCGTTGAAATGATTTCTCGAAATATAAAATGGTGTCAATAACAATTTTTAGACTAAAAAGGCTAGAACCTAGAGATATAAAATAGGGTAACCATAAGCATTAAAATTGGTTAGGTTAGGTTAGAACAGTTAAAACAACCAGAACCGAATTGTAGGCGTTTTCTCCTCTCTACCTTCAAATCGCATCTTATTTTGGGCTAAATATGAAGACTGCATGGTCAAAATTATTTATTAAAAAATTCTATTTTTCGAAAAATATTGAGATGCGCCAGAAATCCTTTGGCACACTTGCTTGTATCGTCGAATAGAAGGTCTCCACCAAATTTGAGCCAAATCGGTTGTAACAACTTCAAAACCCCATAACTCATGGAGTTTATGGGAAATTTCAGCCTCCCCCCATGGAATATCACTTACTGTGTGTGTGTGTGTGTGTCCCCCCCCCCCCCCTAGCGCAAACATCAAAATATCGAATATTTATGAGAACTTCAAAACCCCATAACTCATGGAGTTTATGGGAAATGTCAGCCTCCCCCCATGGAATATCACGAACTATGATGCAATCAACAGCTTCATGCAAAAAAAAATTCCATCGTTTTACGGAAAAGTAATCAAACTGCATAATTACCAAACTTATAACACCCCTCCTTTTTCATCGGGGGTTGAAAACAACGATTGCAGGGTCAGCTAGTTACTGTATAAAATAGGTAATCTTTATACTGTGGTAGCCTCATCGTACGATAGAATTTAGCGCTAGAGCGCAGTGTCACAAAAGCGCTCTAATCACGCGCCCTTTTTTGCCGGGTGAATCAAGTCCGAGGTCAAATGTTGCCCCCATCAAGAAATTCTCGAGCATAGGATAATAATATTATGATCAATTTTAATTCCCCAAAATTTTGGTTGTCTATTTCCTGAAATGGAGATTTTAATCGTAATTTACATAATAGTAAGTAAAATGCATTCATTTCTCCACCGTATTGGAGCAGCGTGGTGGAGTATGCTCCAGGTCTCCCCCTGTTTGTTGTCCCCCTGTCTGTTGTGGGACCCGTGGCCAATAATGGGCCGTAAAAGGGGACTCGCAGAACAAATGGCTAAAGCAGCATACTCGTACTTCCTGCACACTTGCAATTTCGGCAACAAATTACTGGTAGTTTGAACTTTAAAAAAGTCGTGTTCATTAACATTTTTAGATTTCTGAGTTGTCCACCTTAACCATACCTTATATACCTTAACCATGGGTACCTACCCATAACTACCTATTAGGCCAGCATAAAATACTTCATGGAATGTAGCTCCACGAGATCGTTTCAAAAAAACTAGACGCGAATTAATTTCATCGCATCCGGTACCTCTCGGGCTCCTCAGCTCTTGATAGCCATAAGAACATGTTTTTTGTTTTAGTAAATGCGCGATAGTTTATAATGGCGGTCAGGCGTAGCGGGGCGGAGGCAGACCGGTTAGGTAAGCGCGCGGCGTGCGGTGGGGGGGTGGGGCGCAGGGGCGCTACGTAAGCGCGGTAGCAGCGGACGGCGACGCGAGGAATGCGGACGACCTTCAGATGCCGAGCGCCCCTCCCCCTACGCCAGCCGCATCTTGCGTCCTCGCATACCTATGGCCGTCGTTGCCTGAGCCTCCAATTTTCGACATCTCGCCACCACTTTTGACACCCGCTCATTGTTACTGTCACAATGGCCCATAAATTTTGAAAGTATAGTGAGTTGGGGTAATATCGGATGGTTTTTAGCTGCATTCGTAAAATGTTGGCAAATTTATTGGATAAACTTCCGTTTAGCCCATTCCTCCGATCGGTCTGAATTCTGGTACACATATGGATTTTGACTAGCTGATTAAGAATATCATACTCAAAATACACGCAAATTATATTTTCAATGTCAAATTGCTGAAAAATGAATTTTTTTAATGGTTTTTCACGTTTATTGCAACAAAAATGAACGTTAGAGAAAAATGTTTCAAACAAAAGTTGTAGACGATGAAAAGATTATTAAATCTTTTCATTTTCAAAAAGTGTTTATTAAAACACTTTTTGTTCTGTATGTTTTCCACATTAACCCGTTTGGGAGAAAAAGGGTAACAACATCAGAAATTTGTATTCTTATGTGTATATTTTGCCAAAACTCCATTAGTTTACCTAACCAGCGAAGGGATTTCTGAGTTAAATCTAGACTTCTGACACTGACCATCGCTCCGCTTCGCTTCGCCCGGGGAAAAAAATTAACTTAACCTAACCCATTGAAAGGAGTTCTGTGTTAAATTTAAACTGTGGAAAGGTTTTTAAGTTGATTAAAACAACCTAACGCATTGAATGAAGTTCTGTGTTAAATTTAGACTGTAGAGCGAAGAGTACCAATTTCGGATGATTTTAGCATTTTTCTCCAAAATCACTAGTCCTAAAACGAACGAACGAAAAATTTGATTTTTTGTCCGTTTGACCTTGAAAATATAATTTGCGGGTATTTTAATATGATATTCTTAATCAGCGAGTCAAAATCCATGTGTATCAAAATTCAGATCGATCGGAGGTATGGGCTAAACGGAAGTACACCTTTTTTTTCTCATAATCTATACCGGCCAGCGTAATAAAATAAAGTAAAAACTGATAAAATCATAAACAAGCTATAAGAAAAAAAAATTTTTCGTTTGCTTGCACAGACTTAACGACTGCTGAGTTATGCGAGTTTAAAGTACGGATATAGGTACATTAAAAAAACAAGGGAAGATTGGACGATGTAGGTGAAAGACCGAACTACCCTCTAAAATCACCCAAGTGGCTAATAACATAAGGTTTATAAAAAGAAAAGATCCGATCTTATCCCAAAAAATTTCCAAATTGCGTGACATGTGGTAGAACTTAGAACAGCCATAACACACGACCGACGCGACGAAAACGAAACCACCGATGTGGACTTGCGGACTGACGGGAGTAGGAAAACAAAATGTAGTCTCGCACTATGTTGCCAGTATAAAAAAATAACCACAGATTCGGTAGATATTTAAATTATACGTTCTTATCCCATTGACGATGTTACCCTTACTAACTTACCGAGGTACCTACAATGGTTTAAGAAAAGATACCGACGCGCGCAAGTAGGTACTTGCCAGTAGGAAATTTGTAAAGGGTTGTCAATATAATATGTCAGACTAGTCCAATTCATAATTTTAGGTGACATACTTAAATGTAAGCAAGAGGGTTACCCGAGCAAAAATACTGTGTGTCTAATGGTACTTAGGTAATTAGATTTCTATTATTGACAAAAATACTACGATCTTAAAATAATTAATAAATTACATACATACATATGTACTTAGATGAATGATGAAGAATTGATATTTTGCAATATAGATATATTTCTAATTTATATATATTATTCCGTACACTAATTATTATAAAAGACAATTAATTTCATTAAGTAAGTACACGTTACCTTTCATAGTATACTTAGATAAAAATTAAATTAAAATTAAAAAAACCCCCGGCACAATAACATGAGTTCCCTTACAAAGTAAAATAATTAAAGAAACTCAATCTTAAAGTACTTAAGTATGTATGAGTATTAATAATTCTAAGAAAAATACATCGCGTTGGGGGACCGTTATAATACTGGACAGCAAATAAACCGAGCCACCCGCCACCTTGTAACATCAATCCGATTTTCTCAGGAACTAGTAAACGTACACCCATCAAACTCATACCTACAGAAAAGGTATTTAATAACAATTAAAATGACTATAAATTTAATCTAAAGTACCTACTGGCAACTGACACTGTAATCAAGCAACAAACAAAATGTTAACGATTTGCTCTGTTTTGACTAGAGTTGTGATATTGAAGGTGGTCGAATTTTCTAATCATTTCTTTAGATCATTTGCTCAAACGCGTGTTCTTATTCCACCTTTATCGGTTAAAAATGGATACAACACCTCAGGAAGCAGCTCTAGCTTACATTACTTCAAGCAGGCTTCGAACGCGAGGTCGCTCGCAGACTTCGAATCAGCAGATCTTCGGTGCAACGAGTTTACAGGCGATAATTAGCATAAAACGCACTTTCTGAAGATATAAATATGATCGCTGTAAGTTTCATACTTCCTGAGAAAATCTCATAAGTATTATAGCGGGTGGCGGTTTATTTGCTGTCAAGTGTATATTCGTCTGTTGCTTAGTTAGGTTTAGACTATATTTGTAATTGAATTGTTTGGTTTGGAGCGGTCCCCCAACGCGGTGTATTTTTTTTAGAATTATTAATACTCATATGTATACTTAGGTACTTTAAGATTGAGTTTCTTTCATTATTTTTTACTTTTTAAAGGGAACTCAGGTTATTGTGTCGGGGTTTTTTTTTATTTTTATTTAATTTTTATTTCAAACTTTTTATAGGTACACACTTATTATAATGTAGATTTTGTTAAGTTATTAATACAGAGATTCTTGTCGAAATTTCGGATTTCCATCCTCATTTTCTCCCCACTAAATATACATATTTGTAGATATTGGGTATGTTCCCCACTTTTACCCCTAAAGGTTTTTCAGGGCTCAACCGATTTTCATTGAACATATTATTTTGTAATGTGCACGTGATGCGCTTTCATTTGAGACCCCACTCGGTTATATTTGCAGGCATTCGGTTATTCTTCCCCACTTTCACCCCCCACAACTTTTAAATGACTCTACCGATTTTCATCAATCATGTCTACGAACACTCGCACGTAACTCACCTTTCATAAAAAAAAAACTAAATTGAAATCGCTTCATCTGTTCGCGAGCTACGGTGCCACGACAGACTGACAGACAGACAGACAAACAGACAGACACGTCAAACTTATAACACCCTTTCTTATGGGGAAGTCCGTCTGGGGGGTAAGACCGTCTACTGGGCTTTTTTCAAAACATAACAACTTTAAAACAATGTGTCAATGCTGTTTAAAATTAACATAAATTGATCTTGTTATAAGATGTTTTTTCAATGAAAATTGCCTTCAAAAATGTTTGGTCTTTCGAGAGTTCATTTTGACCAGATCGACCTCTGGAAAAATAATGATTTTGACGAATTTTAAAAGTATTTATCATCAAAACGATACTAAAACGTCTTTATTAATAACCACTTTAATGATTTATTACATTTATGAAACGAACATTGGTTTTATTTTTGAAATAAATATCTGCATTTTTTTTTATAGTCGAAAAGCTTGTGGGGGGAAGTTGCTCTGGTTGAAGGGATGTAAGACCGTCATATGACTGTCTCTCTCTCTCAATCAGAACAGAAATTATAAACCTTTTTTGGTCTGAAAGTCCTATTTAATTCAATAGAATTAATAAAAAAATTACTATTCTATGGAACGAACAATATTTGTAGCGTACCTATATAACAATATATATAGGTACGCTATAGAATTGCACAATGGAGTTCGATGAAACCTGTAGGGGTTTTTGGGGGCAAAAACTACCTTTGTTTTGCTTTTTGTATCAAAATCTTGAATCACATTTGTGACAGACTAAGACATTGCAAATAACAACCTGTGTTTTTTTTAATTTTACGTGATAGCATCACGTCATCCATTATTTTCATAAAATTTGCCGTCTTAGCACAGCTCTCAATTCTATAATGAGATGAAAATACTTTCTTTGTTATAGAAAGTATTTTCATCCATCGATATTTAACATCCAAGATTTCAGACAAAATTTTTAGAATTTTGATATGGATATATACGTTTTTGGGATATTTTGGGATGAAGATGATGAAGAAAATATTAAATTTGAAATTCAAGATAGCGGACTTGACTTTTTGAATTCTTTGTCATAGGTATCGTTTTCGGGATATTTTGGGATGAGGATGATGAAAAATATATTAATTTTGAAATCCAAGATAAGTTGACTTGACTTTTTGAATTTTTGATTATGGCTATGGTTTTCGGGATGTTTTGGGATGAGGATGGGATGATTGGGTGAATATAGATTAATCAAAATAATTTGAAACAACTTTATACCCATTGAGAAAAAAACATCTTTCTTTCTTTCATACTCTTATTTCGTAAAAAAGTGTTTAATACCCCTTGACTTCAAATTTATGCCGAATTCGCCACTTTTTCTTCGATTTTTCAAAATATTATCAAGACTATAGATTCAATTTGTATAAGCTCGTGCTTATTAAATTGTAGTTTGTAGTCGGTCTGGTGTACGTTAACTGTAAAATACATGGGCCAGACGGTCTTACTCCCCACTAGGGGTAGTGTGATGCTTTGGGGAAGTTGGACCGTTAGTTCGAATAAAAGGAAAAATGGATTAAAGTCTCAGATGCTAACCATATGCTAATCATCACATGCCAACTAAATGGTATTTTCAACAAGACAATGATCCCAAACACAGACCAAAATATATTAGTGACTTAATGACGTGAAAAAGTTAAAGTTCTCAAGTGGCCAAGTCAAAGTCCGGACTTAAATCCTACAGAGCCTCTCTGGGAAGAATTAAAACCCAAAATTTTTCAAATAACGACTCCGAATAATTGTTTGAAGCTTTGAAAAATGAGTGGGATACAATTCCAATAAGTCGATTACAAAAATTAATCGACTCAATGCCGGCGCGGTGTGAGGCTGTTATAAAGGCCAAAGGGTATGCTACTAAATACTAGTAGGGTTATTGCTGTAAATTATATATAAAAAAAAATTTAACAATGTCAAAATGCTTTTAAGTCACCATTTTCCTAATATTTTAAAAATTAAACTTTCTTTTGATTCAAACAAGGACCATTTCAAAACTATTCTGTAGACTATTCAAAAGTGTTTAAAAAAATAAATAAATAATATTTTTAATTAAACCATTTAATATATTTGTCAAAATACTTTTGAGCGCTACCTACGTACCTATACTAATTATTAACCCTTATCCAAATATCTAAATTGATTAATAAATAAGGGTTATTTCAATTACTAGAGAACACTTTTTAAATAATTGAAATCGGATATATTTCAAACAAAAAAATATTGCGAAAAAGGGCGTTTGGCTTGGCTTGCGTAAGCTTGTGGACGTTTGAATCCGATCCGGTCTAGTGTTGGTTTTTGGACACAGATCAAAGGGCCCTTGCGGCAAGCGCTTGCGACGCGTTCAAATGCCGCGTTTCCACGCTTGCCAAGCCTCGACAAGCCTCGACAAGCGCAAGCGTGGAAAGAGGGCGTTTGGCTTGGCTTGCGTAAGCTTGTGGTCGCTTGTATCCGATCCGGTCTAGTGTCGGTTTTTGGACACAGATCAAAGGGCGCTTGCGGCAAGCGCTTGCGTCGCGTTCACACGTTGGCGCGCGCTGAGTAGCCGCTGTGATCTCGCGACGAAAGCACGTATGTCTAGTTCTATCTTAAAAATGTTAGTTACGATACTCCTCCGAAGCGGCTAGACCTATTTTTATGAAATTTTACATGCATATTCAGTTGGTCTGAGAATCGGCTACTATCTATTTTTCATACCCTTAATGATAAGGATTGTCCACCCCTAACATTTTTATTTTATTTTTTGGACAATTTTTTTTATTTTTTAATAATGTGGCATTAAAAATACATACAACTCTAAATTTTCACCCTTAGTTATTTTAGTAATTTAATAATGTTTCATCCCGCTCGATAACTTATAATAATATGGCAAAACAACGTTTGCGGGGTCAGCTAGTTTGAAATAAAAGTAGGAACCAAACGTAATGGCGGCTACAAGTTCGGTGTCCGACATGCTTGGATGTACGCAGCACACTGACGCGTTCACAAGCGTGTAAACGGCTTCCAAATGCCAATCGAGATTGGTGGACGCTTGGGGCTTGTGGACACTTGGCGAGCCTTGGCAAGCGTGGAAACGCACCAAAACGAACGCGACGCAAGCGCTTGCTGCGACGAACGCACACGTCTAGTTCTGTCTTTAAAACGTTAGTTACGACACTCCTCCGAAAGGGCTTGACCGATTTTTATGAAATTTTATATGCATATGTAGTTAGTCTGAGAATCGGCTACTATCTATTTTTCATACCCCTAAGTAATAAGGGTTGGCCATCCCTAACATTTTTATTTTATTTTTTAATAATGTGGCACTAAAAATACTAAACATACAACTCTAAATTTTAACCTTCAAAAAAATAAGGGTTGGTGCCCTTATTTTTTAATAGTCATTTTAGTAATTTAATAATGTTTCATCCCACACGATAACTTATATGGCAAAACAACATGTGGTCGCTTGCCAAGCCATGGCCAACGTGGAAACGCGGCATTAAAGTTGTTTGAATTTTCACAACGGACTTGGTGGTGAAAGTTTTTGTCTCAAAAAAACTTTGAATATTAGTCAAATTAATTGGCAGAGCGAAGCCTGCCGGTTCAGCTAGTAAAAGATAAGATGATGAAGAGATAAAAGGTTATAACCTAAGAACTACTGAACCATCTGATTCCCGTTTCCCACAAGGCTAAAAAAATTGTAAATGATTTTTTATTATCAGCCAAAGAAACTACCGTTCTGGAAGGTATCAGGTAGGTATGTGTCACGTCATCATTCCTTAAATTTTTGAAAATGTGAAAAGTAAATATTTTATTAACCTGCTCTCACAAGCTCTCACAATTACTATAAAAAAACCGAAGATTAATCAGCAAGCAATGCCTGAAGTTTTTGAACACTGTGTGCTGCCACTTATGACCTACGGTGCCGAGACGTGGTCCTTTAGGACCTTTACTGTGAGCCTAATTCACACACTCAGAGTCGTTCAGAGAGCAATGGAGAGGGCTATGCTCGGTATTTCTCTACTTGAGAATTGCAGAAATGATGAAATCCGTAGAAAAACGAAGGTGACTGGCATAGCTCAAATGGGCTGGCCACATCGTTCGTAGGATTGGCAACCGATGAAGAAGAAAAGTCCTCTGATAGCACGTGCAGGTAAAAGGAGCACAGGCCGCCCTCCGACCAGGTGTACTGACGACCAGAAGAGGGCAGCGGGAAATTGTTGGATTCAAAGGGCCCAGGATCGCGTGGAGTTGCGTCAATTAGGGGTGGCCTATGTCCAGCAGTGAACTGCCAAAGGACTAAAAGTAAGGAAGGGATGGGCTGAATTTGAAAATATTGCCAGAGACAGTATTTCAAAAAACGATTCAATTTCCCTTATGCCAAGTAGATTTCCACTCTGTCTTTCAAATCTTTCGTCAGACCTTGACATGGTCAATGATGGACTGGTCTACAAACGTAATATTACCTACAGCAAATATCTATAACAAATATATAATAAATATATAATAATGATTCAATACATTGCGAAGTTAAATTCAGTATGTCCAGTATTCCTACCTACACTTTAACACTTAAATCATCTTTAAATCGAAGCAAATCTAGACACGTAGCAGCGTGTCAAGCCAAGTTCAAGCAAAGGACTAGCTAGCCAGCACCGAGTGTAATATTACACGAACCATTTGGTGCCACTTTTGACCTTTTTATAACTCAAAACCTCTTTAACGTAAACACATAAAACTAGGTGTGTTTAATTTTATCCATAAGGACATCTTGTTGGGACCGATGTTGTTGGCCCGAGTGGACTGTATTGTTGCTGGTTGTGTGTGGGTTCAATCAAATACACTAGGAATTGCACTTTTAAAAACTTTTATTATAAAATATTATAAAGACATTAGGTATAAGAAGAAGGATGAAAGAACAATGGCGATGAATGAAAAAGGAAAGGAAACAATAGAACGCCCAAAACACTATTCCATGACATTCGAATTTAAATTATTAGGTACTTTTAATTATAGTTGATATAAAAAATAGGTTCAATGTTGGAGTTTATGTTTCCAACATATCTAGAAGCCCAAATTTCATGAAGTTAGCTCACAAAAAGTCGTAAATTTTAGCACAGACTGACTGACATATAGTACCTAAACCTGACCTACTTCCAGATGACCTAGAAGGATAAAATTTGGAATCCAGCTCGGTAATTAAGTATTAAATGAACGTGCTAATAAATGAAGGATTTTATGCAAAAAAGAATTATTATTGCTTTTGAAAAAAAAACCGGATTATTCAAAAAAACTAACCGGTCCTTTTTCAAAAAACCCGAAAACCCGGTCGGGTTTTTTGTTTGGACGATTTTGGATTGCCTAATTTAGATTGTCGATTGAAAATACTTCTCAAGGTGATTAACACACTACTCCGCATCACGTAGCGTAGCGCAAGAATGTGTCTGTGATCTAGCGTTGTGTGTAAGTGTTTCCATTTGTCTAGAAAACACGCACAGTCCAACACACAGAAAACGCATCTGCATGTACGCGCGTGGATGCATTTTTATACTAATGGACGCACGCCCGCACTACACTAGGCTCTATGATGCGGGGCAGTGTAAGCCGTTAAAGATACATTACTCCAAGTTAGTCACTTTAACTTTCACCCAAAATAACCCACCCGCTTTCAAAAATCCGAGCTTACTGCCTATAAAAATGATAAACAAATTTGATGTGTGTATCAAATAAAGTTTGAGATCACTAGCAAAATATGGATTTTTAAATATAACTTTTTTAAAAGAATGTTGCTTACGTAACATCTTTTTATAAAAAAGATGCACTTGTTGATATAAAAAAAATAAATTAATATTTATTTTTTATTAACTAAAATTGAATTTAAAGGTCCTAGTGCAATTTTGACTAATAAAAATTGGAAGAAAAAGAGGATTTAACTAAATATTATCGACATTTATTATTAAATTGTTTTTATTTAGTATAAGAAAGATAATTCCTCGGAGAAGTTATCCTCCCCTGGGTCGAACACATGACAAAACATAATTATATTATTTTTGAATCCGTCGCTACGTAGAATGCACAGTTGTGATTCAAGTATAGGTAAACAAATTGAAGGTACCTCGCTTGGGTAGTATACCTATTAGTATCGGCAATTCCCGTAGACAAAAAATTGGTTAGTTAGATAATCTTCAAGCTTTCATTATACATATATTTTCGCGTCATTTTAACGATATGCTTCCCTATTTCGGTTTATCGCATTAGCACCTAGATGTCACAAAGTTTGTTGTTTAACCCCTATGGCTATCATATCAGGTGGGTGTGGTGTTCTAGAGCAGGGTTTCTCTAACTTTCGGGTCCACGTACCCCTGTTAAAGTTTCCAGGTGACAGCGAAACCCCCTAACTAATTAAATCCCCCCTGCCTAACTACCCCCAACCCCCCCCCCCCCCCAAGAAAACAATAAAATTGATTGGTGAAGAAAATAAGGTTTTTATTTCAATAAAAGGTAACAAATAAACTGCCAAAAGAAATATATTTTTTATCAATATTCATACGATGGGTGTGCTTGTTTCTTGTCACAAATGAGTCAATTTTAACCTTAACCCAATTTTAAGTCTTGTCGCGAACCCCCTGCCGTCGAATGGCGAACCCCTAGGGGTTCGCGTACCCCACTTTGCGAAACCCTGTTCTAGAGGAAGGGCGTACGGGTACAGGGTCAGCGGCCGCAGCGGCGCGGTCGGCGCGGGCGCGCGGAATTCGAGGTATGTGTATGAAATGAAAGTGGCCGCATCGAGAAAGCGCGCGCATCCACAGTGGCCGTCGAAGATGCTGGTAAAACACTCTTCACTTACCATTAAAAAATAAATCCAATGATTGTTATCGTATTGACACTTCTTAAACACCGATTAACCGTATCCATGGGCACTTCACTTCACTAATTGTAACGAACGATCACGTCAGCGAAACTTTACCATGTATCCGGCTGCGCGCATAATCTCTATAAGCACTTAAGAACGACTGACTGGCTGAGTGAGTGAAGCGAAGTAGGTAGGTAGCGAACAGGGCGCGTGGGTCGGCCGGCGAAGGCATGAAGGCACGCGCGGGGCGCGCCGTGGCTTCGCTCACTGGAATGCGGCAAGATAGTGGCGCGGCGCGGGTACTACGAGGCTGGATGGAGCCCCCGAAGATACGCGTCTTGACGGCGCGGCGCGCGACTCGTCGTCGCACGTACCTACGGAATGCGAACACTACTCCGCTTATTAAAATAAAGAAACACATAATCCGTTAATAGTTTGCTCTGTTGTGGGCAAGTGGTTGTGTCAAGGTTCGGTTGGAGGATGAAGAAAGACATACTTAAAATGGAAATGATTTTAGATTCATCTTTGAAAATTTCTCAATAACAGTAATAGCTCGGTATAGCTTGTAATAAAGCAAGGACTATAACATGGACCGATTTTGACAGGACTTTTACTGGCAGATAGTTGATGTAATAAGGAGTGACTGCGGCTACGGTTATTTTAGAATGATCATAATATATAGGCGAAGGCGAATTAGATCAGAACAATTTTCTCTTTCGTTTCTCAACCTATTTTCCTCAATTTTATTTTGTTTCAGCAGCTTCTATCACCAGAAGACGATTAGTTAGGTAAAATCTTAAGGATATGATACATGATATAAGATATAAACGAAGAAGATTAGAAAAATACTTAAGTAAGTAATGACTTATAATACTTCCAGGGGTGCCAATAATTATACTAATTTGTAGTGCCAATTACTACGCCGTAGTGCCAATCATTGTACTATTCTAAAGAAATAAGTTTGATTGCATTTTTGTGCTATTAAGGCCAGGATATTCGGGCGTAGCAGGTATATCCCGTGCGGATAAAGAAACAATCTGTAAATGGCGGACGGTCTCATGCTGTCACGTTCATATCGTCGCTCTGTCTACTCAAGTATACTCGCACGTAGTGGTACGTCATACAAAAAAAATAATCAGTTTGGATTAGCATTCGCGCTGTCTTGACGCACTCCATTTCGTAAAATTTTAATTATGTTTAGTTACAACTACTGTATTTGTTGTTTTTGTTAACTTTAGATTTTTGGTTGTTTAAATGGCTTCTAGAAAACGCGGGAAGGTTCTTCATAGTGATGCTCGACAAATAGTCTACAACTTAATTAAGTATTTTGAAGAAGAAAACAGACTGGAGCGGTATCACCCTTTGCAATTTAGTAACGCACGGGCAAGTATGGCAATCGAATTGGACCCCAGCACACTATCGAAGAAAAAAAAAGGTTAATATTTTACTTGACCTTTTTTACTGACGGTACCATAAGTACCGGCCGCCATTGCCAGATTGTTTCTTTATCCGTTCGGCTTATATTTAGCGCTACCTCACACCCCGCGTGGCGCCGTGCGGATTCCCATAGATGTCAAACAGCTCTAGGACTATGATCGAACACTTCTCGAAAAATGCCTACCAGCTCTCGGACTATGATCGAACACTTCTCGAAAAATATCACCAACTCCCGGACTATGATCGAACACTTCTCAAAAAATGCCTACCAGCTCTCGGACTATGATCGAACACTTCTCGAAAAATGTCTACCAGCTCTCGGACTATGATCGAACACTTCTCGAAAAATGTCACCAACTCACGGACTATGATCAAACACTTCTTGAAAAATGTCAACCAGCTCTTGGACTATGATTGGACACTTCTCCAAAAAATGTCTACCAGCTCTCAGACTATGATCGAACACTTCTCGAAAAATGTGTCTACCAACTCTTGGACTATGAATCAAGAAAAAGCGTGCGTAAACTGCGGGTTTAGGTCACACTGTCTTATCACTATCATCATCACCTACATAAACAAAGTCGCATTCTCAGTCCCTATATCCCTATGTATGCTTAAATCTTCAAAACTACTCAACGGATTTTGATGCGGTTTTTTAATAGATAGAGTGATTGAAGAGGAATGTTTATGTGTATAATACCGTCCGTTAAATAGTGGAGAAATACAGTTATTTTTGAGGTTTCTAATGTGATGTCGTAAATAATTACATTTTTTCCGCTTACATTGCAAACGCAGGCTGAACCTTTTCTTTTTTTGCGACAGGGGGGAAACCTTCATAGGTACTCGAGAGCCGTGGGAGTGACTCCGGGTTATGTGGGATTCTTACCCACTAAAACCTCCTCGGTGACCTGCCTCTGCGCATGTGGGGGGCTCCGGGATCTCCAGTGGAACGCACCGGTGCAGGCAGGCTGAATCCCTACGAGATTTATCAAAATAATGTACTAAGTATTGTACACATTGAAAAGATCTACAGAAAACTCCGCGATGGCATATGTCTATCTCTTAGGGATATCCATCAATAACATTTTTTGTCATTTATTTTTTACGACAAATAATAGCTAATTTTCGAAGCGATTTTAACCAATACAGCATTATTCCTTATCCAATTAAATAAATATCCAATTTAATAAATACATTGTTGATTTAAAATAGATCAATATGGCTCTTTACAGCATATGATTTAAATGAATATTTTCGAAGATATTACAGATTTAAAAATTGCGGGACGTAGCGTTTCCGGCGGTACCGGCCGGCCGGGGCGGCGGGAGCGTGCCTATAAATAGCGCGTTGGAGGCCGCTCCCAATAGCACTTTGAATTAAACAGCGATCGGACGCGTTTATTATCGGAGCTCTCTCAGCGCGACAAGTGTAGATTTATAAGTATAGATTATATATATATTACTACTATTACTAGCTGACCCCGCAAAAGTTGTTTTGCCATAAAAGTTATCGAGCGTTAAAAAGCGACTATTAATAGGGGTTGGTGATAGAAGGGTGAAAATTTAGAGTTGTATGTATTTTTTAATGCCACATTATTGAAAAATAAAAATAAAGAAATTTGTCCAAAAATTAAAATTAAAATGTTAGTTGTGGACAACCCCTATCGAGAATCCTGCCCTTAAGTAACACTACGCAGGTCTACGCAGACGTACCACAACCACACCACAACCACGTGACAAAATGCAGTCAGTTTATGGTCTCATATGAATAGCACACGTCGGTAAATGTCGGTTGTGTGAATGGAAGTGACAGTTTTCATACTATTTGACACCCAACCTATTATGTAATGGTGAGGAAACCTGCATATCTGAGAGTTCACAAAAAAATGTCCTCAAAGGCATGTGAAGTCCACCAACCCGCAGTAGGCCAGCGTGGTACTCTACATCCCTCTCATTGTGAGAGGAGACCCGACCCTGTAGTGGGTCATTAATGGGTACTGACATGACATAAAACTTGGGTTATAATTTTACTGTTTAAAAATATTAGTGTTAATAGCTCAAAAATCAAGTCAAACTTATTTCTTTAGAATACTACCATGATTGGCACTAAGGCATAGTAAATCGCACTACAAATTACTATAATTATTGGCACCCGGAAGTGTTATAAGTCATTACTAACTTAAGTACATTTCTAATCTCCTTCGTTTATATCTCATATCATGCATGTGTTAGGTCATATTCTTAAGATTTTACCTAATCTGGCGATCTGGAAGACGTATTAAAGCTAATGAAGTGACAAAATTACCTCTCACAACGCTGATTTGTTGATTACTGATCCTAGCAATGTTACTTACGCATTAGACTTAGCAACCTCAAAAGTTCCTCACAATGGGTGGTTCTTATTCTAGATGAAAACGGAAAAGTGGAAAACCATGTCTAACGTCCAATGCAATGCATAACACTTTTTGTCGACGGCACTGCTCTCGAAATTGTAGACGAATATATTTATGGGACGAGACATTATTTTTTGCCCCGTAAGAAAAACTCTAAATTGAAGTATACAGGTTCGTTCTTTTTTGTCTTTGCATTTTTCTTAATATCAACTTAAAATTAAAATTAGGAAATAAAAATAATCAAAAAAAATTAAACAGACTAACTGTGTTTTTGTATCAAGAATTTTGTTTAAGATAAATTTTGACACTAATATGGGGAAAACGAGAGTTTGAGTAAGCCGGGTCTTAGTGGCCTTCGTGATATTACGATTCTTCCATAACCTATTAAGCTTATCTATGGCGTTGGAATGATGAAAGTTGCTCGACAGGGTGTCTTCTATTCGCACTAAGGCTGTTCCCCCTTCGTATAAGCGTCTTAAAAGGTGAACTAGGTGCTTTGGTGTACCCATCTGCAGTAAGGTGGTCCACAAGACTGGCCATTTCACAGAGTCAAAGGCTCTGGAGAAGTCCACAAAGCATATAAAGACGGGCTTGTTAAACTCCCGTGCCTTCTCTATGATTTGACGTACAATGAGGATTTGCTCCCTAGTTCCCTTGCCTTTTTACAAACCCAGCTTGCTCTGGTGCAATCTCCCTTGACAAGTAGGCCTTTAATCGCTCATTGAGAATATGTAGCAGAATTTTGCTTGCGTGTGTAATGAGTGCAATTAGACGGTAATTATACTACATTTCTTTGTCGAACCCTTTTTATGCAGAGGAGTGAAGATTGTATGAGTCCACTCGGAAGGCCAAACTCCTGTCTGCCATATCTTGTTACATAGGACATGGAAGATGCGAGTATCATATTCACCCAAGGTTTTTATAGTCTCAATGGGAATCCCATCTGTCCCCGTAGCCTTCTTCTCCTTTAGGTGATTGATGGCAGCTTGTACTTCAGACAGAAGTATATCCGGCTCTAGCTCCTCATTTTTGGGTTCAGTTAGTGGGAAATTGTGCGATTTTTTGTCTTGAAAAAGAGACTGACAGTAACTCATCAACGTCTCCGAGACCTTTTCAAGTTCTGTGACTATCCCGCCTTCACTGTCTTCAATTGCCCACGATTTAGAAGGCAGAGATTTAGCGATAAAGCGAAGTTTGCGGTATAAGTCTCTAGATTCGTGTCTTCCGGCGTGTCTTTCAATTTCGTCGCATATGTTGTTAAGGTAGGGATTATGGTCCCGTCTGCAGTGTGCTTGGATTGGGGCAGATAGGCGATTCAAGTCTTTTACGTCGGAATCTTTCCTTTTCATCTCACGCCTCTGATCTATTATAGAAAGAGTACCATCCGTCATCCAATGCTGCCTTTTGGTCCTTTGTCACAGGTGGTATGGATTCTGAAACAGCATTTATAATTAGATGTTTTGCTTGGTCCCAAAGCTTGTCAGTAGTTTCCTCGCGGTGTTCTGCGGTAGTCCATTCTCCCCAATTGCGCTGAACAGATTTCAAAAACTTTGAGGTATCTTTAACAGCTAGCCGCTTTTGTGGTTTGTGAATTCTAGCGGCTCTCAACTTCAACCGTAGCTTCGAGACCAATAGTTGGTGGTCTGACCCACAGTCTTCAGGTGGTCTGACCACAGGCTCCAGGTAAGCTGTGGGTGTTCTGAATGGATGTTCTCCACCGCGCCCCTATTAAAAAGTAATCAATTTGGTTGCCGTGCATTCCATCGGGTGAAGTCCAGTTGTACAATCTACGGGGATGATGTTGGAATGAGCTATTTGTAATAATAAAGTTGTTCTCCGTAGCAAATTGTATAAGCCGTCAACCTCTTTCATTGCGCGTTCCCAGACTAAAGTTACCCACACAACCACTGAGTTGTCGAGAGTTAGCTCCAATTTTGGCATTGAAATCACCCAAGATTAGAAGTAGTTCTCTATTGGGGATTTTAGCTATAGTGTTCTCAAGCTCAGTATAAAAGTTCTCTATGGTTTCGTCGCTTGATGTGCTGGTTGGTGCATATACCTGGATAAGGTTGAGGTTGACTGGATTTTCTCTAAGTTAGACGCTAATTATTCGGTCACTCACAGTTTAATAACCCATAACACATTTATTTTGGTGATTTGGAATGAGGAAAGCTACTCCATTACGGCTGGTGTTTTCATTTCCGGAAAAGTAAATGACATGACTGTTGGTGGTTAAGTGTCCGCTGTTCTTCCAATGGGTCTCACTCAGTCCACAGATGTTTACACCACATCTGGTTATCTCCCTCTCTAAGATGGTTATTTTTCCTGGAGCCTTCCATGTTCCTATCATCTGAATTTTCCGTAGCTTCATAGTGGTTCCAGTAGCAGAGTTTCCACGAAAAAAAGTAACCCTAAAAGTATGTAACAAATTTTATTTAATACTTTTTTGAAGATTTTAAAATTACACAATTTTAAAAACACTGCCAATAATTATAAAACACTAAAAAGACGAAAAGTACAGTGATTGGCATTTGTGCCAATAATTGTGTGGTCCTACAAAAAAAAGTTTAGTAATTGGCACAAGTGAAAAATCCTGTACACGTAATTATCAACACCAAAATAATGTTAATAACACAAGCAGTGCGCGGAACACGGAGGAAAGCCAACGACACGATCGTACACACTTTATAAACTAACATATCATTTTCATTATCTAAATAGATCAAGTTAACGTGTTTGTGTATGATATTTCAATTAAAAAGTAAACAAGAAGCTTGTCCGGAAACTTTCCGTCGGTAGTGTATATTTTCAAAATAAATTTATTAAAGCGTGATCATTAAACTCTCTATTGAAACATTAAAATTATAACCCAAGTTGTAAATTGACGCAAAATCGATTACAAACGTGGTAAAATACGGCTTAAGGGGCCAATAATTTTCCCAACCTTGCTTAAGAAGAAAATATTAGAAAAACTTATAAACTCTAGGCTAATGCGTTATCTTCATAAATATAATATTTTATCAGATTCACAATATGGTTTTCGGAAAAAAGTAAGTACACAAAATGCAATTTAAGATTTAACTTCAAATATAGTCGAACAATTAGATCGTAAACAAAAATGCCTAACTGTCTTTTTAGATAAAAAAAAGTTTTCGATACGGTTTCTATCCCCACCCTTATAAGAAAGTTGGAAATTATTGTTATAAGAGGCACTCAGCTAGATTTGATGAAAAACTATTTAAATGAAAGGACACAAAGAGTTAAAATAGGAAATTATGTGAGTAATGTGAGTAAACCTTCCAATAACCTACGGAGTGCCCAAAGGCAGTGTAATCGGTCCTAACCTCTTCCTCGTTTATATAAACTTTGGTTTAATACTCAAAGATATAAACGACCTATGTAACCTAATGTGGAGAACGGACACATTTACTCATATGCTGATGACACTGTAATAGTGTTTAAGGGACATTCATGGGACGAAGTACATCATGCCGCAGAAGTAGGTCGAGCTAAAGTAGCTACTTGGCTTAAACAAAATTTATTGGTCCAAAGCAACGCTAAAACAAATTATATTTGCTTCTCCATTAATAAAAGTACACAACCAGTAACAAACAGTATAAAAATCCATATGTGTAATGATATGCAAAAAAGTTGCATATATGCCCCACAATTCAGAAAGTAGAATACACAAAATACTTAGATATTATGATTGACCAACGACTATCCTGGCACCAACATTTAGAAACTGCAACAAGTAGGATCCGAAAATTAATTTGGATTTTCAAAACACTAAGGCTTCAAAAAAAAACAAGCAGCTTACCTTTATAACAAAGTCAACGCAATATGAAACTAAGTGGTTGACTAATTTTACCTATGGAGACACAGAAAACTTATGAAATAGAATAGCCTAAAGGACACACACACACACATATACTTACGCACGCACACACACACACACACAGACATAGGGTGTTTTGTTTATAAGATATGGAAGAGTGGGACATCCTGGCACAGGTATATTCTTACTTAAAAGGATGTCCCAACAACAGTAAATTTTATTGTACTCACTTTATGTAACAAATAAACTACCTATTTTTTCGTTTTTCATTTTCATTTTCAATAATTGTATAGTTTACTCTAATTATGTATAAAATTCGATCGTTTTCTTAGTTGTTAACTGTTACGTTTTAATTAATTTAGTAAATAAATGAAAAAATATACAAAAATATTTTTGGATCTGAATTGGTAGTCAGTCCTTAGCGCATAACTCCTCCGCTTTACTATAGTCTATAGCTATTAATATAAATAGAGTAAAAAACTATGCAATTATTGGCACACTCAGCCGAATTTTACCATGTTTGTGGACAGTTTGCATTAATTAACAAATTGGGTTATATAATTTTACTGGTTCAATTGGTAGTTCAAGAATTCAACGCATTCAAAATCAACGAATTCCTGGCTAAGCATAGTAATTTTTCAAAAATCTAATGATGCATTTTTAGTTTTCGACAAAATCGAGCCCTAGATCGACTCAAATTATATTCGAAACTATTATTCTTATATCTTGAAGTATCTTGTCATTTGCGTGTCATTACTTATTAAATGTCACAAGTGATTGTCACATCGCAATCCTTGGTCGTGCTATTCACACGCGACAAAATGCAGTCAGTTTATGGTCTCGTGTGAATCACAGGTCGGACGTCCATGCAGGTCGGTAAATTCCCTAGTTATTATTTTACTCTTTGTCGGTAAATGTCGGTCGTGTGAATGGAAGTGACAGTTTTCATACTATTTGACACCCGACCACGTGGTGTGGTTGCGGTTGTGATGTGGTTGTGGTACGTCTGCGTAGACCCTAAGTTGGCGATCCCAAAAAACGCGTACTTTAGACCGGCTACTCACATACCAATTGTTGGGCCAATCTAGGGCGCGCAGAGTTGGAGCAATATTGGGACAATATCGGACTGTCTCTACACATATGCCTGCAATTAGATACACGTTTGGAGAATGGAACCAGTGCTATCAAAAAATCAAAAGATCGGCATAGCACTAGCTCTAACAGTGGATCTACAACAAAAATAAAATGTTAGATAAATCTTATCTCTTATATATGAAATCTTCTATTCTATCACCAAACCCTATTTTTTAATAGTCGATTTTTAACGCTCGATAACTTATATCACAAAACAACGTTTGCGGAGTCAGCTAGTGTTAGATAAATGTTTGGTTTCGTAAGTCTCTATTGTAATAATTTTTATTCGTTTTGTCCCACATCTGCTCCTTAATTATATTTCAAACACTTGAGCCCAAATTTCGCGCTCTTTCTCTGTCGCCATCTTAGTACGTGCACTCGCAACGATAGCTGCCAACAGTTGACAGACTGAAGGTGAAGAATGAAATTGCCCCAACCGGGCTACACACACAAAAACTCGCAGGCCGCCTGGGACAATGCAGGCGTCCCCTGAAAATTGCCCCAACAAGCCTATTCACATGACAATCAAGGAATCAATTTAGGGCCACGCCCACTTTTCACACTAGATTGGCCCAACAATTGGTATGTGAGTAGCCGGCTTTAAGTTCGTACGTCTATCACCCACTTTGGGGTCGTTATGTGTTTGTGCTGCCCTCTATAGTTTCTGCACGGTCCCTAGCTACGTTGCTAGGCAACAGGCGTTCATAAACAAAAAAATATATTTTATTTACAGCTCGTTAAAAGTAATGTGACAGAAATAATGCTATCCATACCGGAAATTGCTGCCCAATCAGTAGATAAATCTATGAAACAGCCAAATGAAGACAACTTCCGAACATTATTTTTTGTTGGCAGTAACTCTGTGGTAAGAAAATTCATGCGTGCTATTAGATTTGTTCTCTGTCTAAAATACTCTATCAGCGTTTCCCATATGCCGGGTCGCAACCCATTACCGGACCGTCAAAATAAGATACCGGGTCACATTAAATTTAGAAGTCGGCTTGAAGTAAAACCGAACCTAACCTTATGTATGTAGTACTAATAAAATCTTTTTACTATTAATAAATATTTATTATAATATTCTACCTAATAGAACCAGTTTGGGTTTAAAAGTATTAAGTAAGTGCGTCACGAAGGGACAGTGTGAAAATTACCGGGCCATGGTAGAACAATGTTTGGGAAACAATTAAACCAGTTTTCGTTTCATCATAGTATAATCTTTGTGAAATACTCGTATACTTTTAAAACACGTCAAAATTAATGTTTTCCAAAGGTCGTGTAGGTCGAAATCAACTCTCAAACACCTGTTCCAGTTACTGTGCGGTACATTGTCGTAAAGTTATTATAATTAGCGAAAAGCCCAGTAGATGGATTTACCCCCCAGACGGACTTACCCACATTGACTAAAACAATTAAACTGACTTCAAAAATTATGAAATAAATTTTGTTACTGTATACATTATAGGCTTACTATTTTTTTGAGGTATTATCCTGGCAGAAGTTTTTAACTTTTTAAACGCATATATTGCAGTGTTTTTTAAATCATTTTCAAAGTTGAACTTTGATGTAAAATTTATTTGTATTTTTTTACTATAATTATGATCTCTACACCAGCTAGTTAGCTCTGATTGTATCTAATTTTGCTTTGCGTGGCCTAAAAATGCAAGGCCTAAAGAGCAAAATAAAGTAAAAAACATCTAGTCTAAAACAGATTTTAAAAATGGTATGGAGGTAAATAGGTACAATTTCGGTGAAAACCGAAAAATTAACAAAAGAATCTTTAAAAAATAGAGGGACAGAAACGAATTTTTTTGGCCTACTTGTATTCTCCAAATGGGTCCTCCAAATGTATATGTCGCAGAAGAATGCCAGCCAAGTTGATTGCTGGTGATACGATGCGATATCTATTGTTTAAAACCTTATTTTGATCTTATTTTAAGACTAGAATAATTTGTCAGATTTTGTTTGGAATGTCCCTGAATTTTCTACATTCTTTTCCATCCTTCCTTCCTTTCCTTTGGTAGTCCACCGCTAGACATGGGTCTCCCCTAATCGACGCCACTCCACCCGATTCTGGGCCTTCTGAATCCAACGGTTTCCCGCTGTCTTCTTCTTCTACCATCTTCATCCAACTTTTACATAAACGTGGTCGCCATTCGAGGACCTTTTTTCTGTTTCAGTCCTGCGAACGATGTGGCCAGCCCATTGCCACTTTAATTTTCAAACTTTGAGAGCTATGTCGGTAACCTTCGTTCTTCTACGGATTTCATCATTTCTGACTCTGTCACGTAGAGAAATACCGAGCATAACTCTCTCCATTGCCCTCTGAGCGACTCTGAGCTTGTGCATTAGGCCCACAGTAAAGAACCAAGTCTCGGCACCGTAGGTCATCACTGGCAACACACATTGCTTGAAAACTTTCGACTTCTGGCACTGAGGTATATCAGACGTCAAGACGTGTCGTAGGTTCCCGAACGCTGCCCAGCTGAGTCAGATTCTTCGAGTGACCTCACTCTCGAAGTTAGACTTACCCATTCGGATCGTTTGTCCCAGGTAAACGTATCTACTCGTTTACAACTTCGAGAGCAGTGCCGTAAACAACCACTGGTACGGGTGTGACATGGACGTTACACATAATTTTTGTCTTGTCCATGTTCATCTTAAGACCCACCCGTTGTGAGGCACTATTGAGGTCGCTGAGCATAATGCCGAGTTCCTCCAGCGACTCCACCAGGATCACTATGTCATCGGCAAATTGGAGGTGTGAGAGGTGTGAGAGGTGTTCACCGTTGATGTCCTTTCCAATCCATCAGCTTGAACACGTCTTCCAGTGCAGCGGTAAAAAGTTATGGGAAGATGACTTCCCCCTGTCGTACGCCGCGCTGCACGTGGATGGGGTTCGTACTGCTGTCGTGTACTCGGACTTTCATTGTGGCGGCATTGTATACACACTTCAACGCCTCGCATAGTCGATTTGGCACCGCTGAAGAGACTCGAGCACCACCCAGGCCTCGATAGGATAGAAGGTCTTCAGATAGTCTCCAGACGCTATGCAAAAGCGGTAGATTTCTCTTTAACCTGCCGAAGCGGAAACCGGCTTGTTCGGGAGGCTGGAAGTCGTCTAGTATGCGCGCTACATTTTTTTAGCATTGATGATTGCAATTGCAATCTAGTTTAGCGAAGTAGGCGGAAAGTAGAGAGCGAGAGAGAGCAAGGTCGCCACACGTTCTAACGTTCGCCATGTGTTGTATGGAGTTGTAGATTCGAGGGATTATGGTGTCGTGGTGGATCAGTAGTGAGTTTAGGTTCTGGTGCAGTAAGAACGGTGTCACGAACTCGCTGCTTTTTCGCAAGGGTTTGAGGCCATCTATATAAATGTTAAACTAACTTGTACGTGTGTGAATATTGTGATACTTTGAATAAGTTGTGTGTAAACCTCGGATACTTTGTGCTTGCATTATACCCAAATGACGTCCACTAAATCCCACTAATGACAATAGTCGTTGCGTGTGCAAAAGTCGCTATGTGTTATTTAGTCATTTTCGGTTTGTTAAGCAGTTTAAATCGTAATTTCAATATACATACTGTATAAACAGCTTGTGATAAATTAAATAATTCAAAAGATTCTATTTTACATCTCTAGGTTCTAGCATTTTTAGTCTAAAAATTGTTATTGACACCATTTTATATTTCGAGAAATCATTTCAACGCAAGATGTTCCTACTCTCACAGCTGTGCGCGCTAAAAATCTATTATGAATAGCCAAAAAAAACACTTTTCCAAATTTAAATGGTCATAACTCCTTAAGGAAGCTGAATCAGCAAATATTTTATTCTTGAAATTCTTTTTATAATGGTCGAAATATGCCGAATCAATCGCCAAATCTTGGCGCCTCGGGTATAGGGTAACCATAAGCATTAAAATTGGTTAGGTTAGGTTAGAACAGTTAAAACACGCACGAACCGAGCGAGCGCAGCGAGCGTGCCGCGGCAGCGGCCGGCACCTCCAGGAAGTTAGCACCGCACTTAAGAGTAACAACAATTTTGAAGCTTGTTCCGGATTGTTCTAGGTTTGTTCTACTTTGTTCCAAAACGAAATAGCGCTGAGAATGAAACTTTCAGAAAAAATGAGAAAAAACTCATTTTTGACCGAAACTCATTTTTTTGCTGGCACCGCACTTTGAAGGTATTGCGATTTTGACGGTTGCTCCAGGTTGTTCTAGGTTTGTTCTATATTGTTCTAAATTATTGAGTTCGAGAAAAATTTATTTCTTATAAATTTTGAGCAAAAGCACATCGAGCTATCGAGATTCAAATGGTTGTCCTGAGTTGTTCTAGCGATTTTTGGCGACTTTAGTGGTTGTTCCAGGTTGTTCCAGCTTTGTTCTTTGCTGTGCCAAAAGGTTGCGTTCGAAAAAAATCAAATTTTTACAAATTTCACGGAAAATAAATTTTGAGCAAAAGCACATCGAGCTATCGAGATTCGAATGGTTGTCCTGAGTTGTTCTAGCCATTTTTGGCGATTTAACGGTTGATCCAGGTTGTTCCAGCTTTGTTCTTTGCTGTGCCAAAAGGTTGCGTTCGAAAAAAATCAAATTTTTACAAATTTCACGGAAAATAAATTTTGAGCAAAAGCACATCGAGCTATCGAGATTCAAATGGTTGTCCTGAGTTGTTCTAGCGATTTTAGGCGAGTTTAGCGGTTGTTCCAGGTTGTTCTATCTTTGTTCTATGCTGTTCCAAAATATTGCTTTCGAATAAAGTTTATTTTTTGCGAAATTAAGAAACTTTTGAAATCGAGATTCTAATGGTTTTTTCGAGTTGTTCTAGCTTTTTTTGGCGATTCTCACGGTTGTTCCAGGTTGTTCTAGGTTTGTTCTATATTGTTCTAAATAATTGAGTTCGAAAAAAATTTATTTCTTATAAATTTTGAGCAAACACATCGAGCTATCGAGATTCAAATGGTTGTCCTGAGCTGTTGAAGATATAATTTTTTCTCGAACTCAATAATTTAGAGCAATATAGAACAAACCTAGAACAACCTGGAACAACCGTCAAAATTGCCAAAAATAGCTAGAACAATTCGTAAAAACCATTAGAATCCCGATTTGAAAAGTTTCGTAAATTTCGCGAAAAATAAATTTTATTCGAAGGCAACATTTTTGAACAGGATAGAACAAAGATTGAACAACCTGAAACAACCGCTTAAATAGCCAAAATTCGCTAGAACAACTCAGAACAACCATTTGAATCTCGATAGCTCGATGCTCAAAATTTATTTTCCGTAAAATTTGTAAAAATTTGATTATTTCGAACGCAACCTTTTGGCACAGCAAAGAACAAAGCTGGAACAACCTGGAACAACCGTGAGAATCGCCAAAAATAGCTAGAACAACTCGGAAAAACCATTAGAATCTCGATTTCAAAAGTTTCCTAATTTCGCGAAAAATAAACTTTATTCGAAGGCAATATTTTGGAACAGCATAGAACAAAGATAGAACAACCTGGAACAACCGCTTAACTCGCCTAAAATCGCTAGAACAACTCAGGACAACCATTTGAATCTCGATAGCTCGATGTGCTTTTGCTCAAAATTTATAAGAAATAAATTTTTCTCGAACTCAATAATTTGGAACAATATAGAACAAACCTAGAACAACCTGGAACAACCGTCAAAAACGCAATACCTTCAAAGTGCAGTGCCAGCTCAAAAATGAGCTTTTTCTCATTTTTTCTGAAAGTTTCATTCTCAGCGCTATGTCGTTTTGGAACAAAGTAGAACAAATCTAGAACAATCCGGAACAAGCTTCAAACTTGTTGTTACTCTTAAGTGCGGTGCTAACTTCCTGGAGGTGCGGCCGGCGAGTGCCAGAACCGAATTGTAGGCGTTTTCTCCTCTCTACCTTCAAATCACATCTTAATTTGGGCTAAATATAAAGACTGCATGGTCAAAATTATTTATTAAAAAATTCTATTTTTCGAAAAATATTGAGATGCGCCAGAAATCCTTTGGCACTTTTCGGAAAAGTAATCAAACTGCATAATTACCATAAAATTACATGGGCTACCATCGGTTTATGATAAAAAACATGGAAAAAAATTTTGGAGCACTTTTGAGCTGCAGCCGCTCCCTGATTCGACATAATTACCGAAATAATTTTTTAATCATATTTTGTAACGAATATGGTTGTAAAAAATTTTCTTTTAAAGCATTGAAATAACCCACAAACTTGTTAATAATTTTAATACAATGGAGGAAAAACGTTTTTTTACGTCAATAAGACATTTATAATAACGATAATGTGAGAATAAAATGAAAAGAAAATTCGATAATATCATTAGGATTTTTCATTTTTTGTTCAACTTATAAAGTTATTATAAACAAAATATTAAAATATGTAAATATTTATAGCGTGGTCTCGTTAAGTATTTATATAAGAAGGGCTCCACGAAGGGAAAAAAATTATGAAAATTATTTATACCTTTTTTTTTAAATTAACAATGAAAATGGAAGTTTGAGAAAATTGTTAAATAACAATGAACACGGCACGATTCCCGTGGAAGTCTCG
This sequence comes from Erynnis tages, assembly GCA_905147235.1. NCBI lineage: Eukaryota > Metazoa > Arthropoda > Insecta > Lepidoptera > Hesperiidae > Erynnis > Erynnis tages. Next base: position 7,144,600 of record LR990078.1, on the reverse strand, counting down.
GGTTATTTTGTAGCCGTCGACGGCATGCCGTGCCGTAGGTTGCTTTTATAATTCGCCGTACTACGCACGGTTTTACCGTCACGGTAAAATAGGAAAGCAAAATGTATGAAATTGTATGCAGACGCTTTTAATTTATCGGCCACGGCAACGGCATGCCGTCGACGGCAAACGGCTGCCGTGCCGTCGCCGTAGCCAGGTAGGTAGCTCCGTGACTTCCACGGGAACCGTGCCATGCCACGGTGAATTATAAAAGCGACCTACGGCACGGCATGCCGTCGACGGCTACAAAAATAACCCGAGACTTCCACGGGAACCGTGCCGTGCCGTCCGACGGCAAATTATAAAAGCGGCCAATGGGTTCACCTGGATAGGCATATTTTTTTAAAAATCCAATGGTGCTGTTTTAATTTTCACCAAAATCGGCTCCCAGACTCCTTTCAGCATTTTTCGAAATTACTCATACTTAGTTTCGGATTTTGCCATCCACGCACACATGACAAATTTTTGGAACGAAGTTTCTTATCGCGCGTTGTGAAAGGGGGCTAGACGGAAAAAAATTCTTACGAAAAGTTGTCACGACACTTTTTGCTGTCATGACGTAAGTCATGACGTAAGTGACAATGACTGAAGTTCATGATTACGTCAGTTACGTCATGAACTTCAGTTACGTCATGACAGCAAAAAGTGTCGTAAATGACATTGTCATTTACCTTATGAACTTCGTTCCTTCCGGGTGTCCCGTGACAACTCTCAAGTTTTATTTGTCCTGTATTTAAACTATTTGGTTACTTGTTTTAATAATTAGACCAGGTGCTATGTAAATATTTTTTGTACAGGGTAAATCGACGTTGCTACACAGCTTTCTTGATAAAACCGATGCTGTACGTGAAACAACCATTTTAGAGTACTCTTTTGGCCGGAAATCCATGCAAAAAGAGACTTTAGATAAAATAGTTTGCCACATTTGGGAATACGGCGGCAAATTGGAAATTTTCAAAAATGTGTTGCTTTCTATTCCTAGAAGAGGTCAATCATTCTTTTGTATTCTAGTTGATCTGAGTAAAATTAAAACCATCTGGAATACACTTGAAACTTGTTTTTTATCCATATCAGAAAATTATAAGGATACTCCTATAGAGTTCATTATCATTGGTGGCAAATATGATCTCTTTAATAATTATGGTAAGTAGTACTTATGTGGATAAGCATCTTATGCAGGTTACAGGGTAAGTCGACCTAGATCATTAAGGGCATGATAGTAGGTACACGTCATTACTGACTTACTTGTCTATGAGGGTCCAAAACCTTACGGTCTAAATCTAAAGTACATAATCAAATATTTAAAAAAAAATGCCGATTTTTAAAGTGTTTTGTTTTTGTTGTTTACATCTTTTATTCATTCTTTTTAAATGGTTTTACATAAGACAGTTAAGTTATTTTATAATTATCTTCCATAAAAATCTACCTATGTAACAGAACAAAATGGGGTACAGTCAGTAGAGGAGTGAGTGTTGAAAAAACAAAATAAATTAACATTATTTTGCATCATTATAAACTTAGTTATCATGTGGTCATAATTTTCATCGATAAGTAATCAGTTAAGATTTGTATGGGAAAAAAACGTATTTTGTTAAAAAAGAACTCTATTCTTAAGTTTGCTGTATGTCATTACTTTCCAGAATTCGTTTCTTATTGACACGTGACACTATGACACTATCGAATGGGTTCGATTCCTGGCTAAGCATATTGATTATTCAGATCCCCAGACTACTTTTAGCATTTTTCGCTATTCCTCAGTTTCGGATTTCCCCATCCACGCACTCTTGAAAAATTCACCTGTATACTTATATAAACTTAGTAATATTGTTATTATAATTTTATACTTACTCGGCTCTTAGGCCGGTTGTTATTAAGTTTTTGTTGTTATTATTACTACTAATTATTATAGATAGGGAGCTGGTGAGCAAAAAATCTATAATATGATCGGCTCGTGTGGCAGACTTTATTAATAATAGCGATAATTATACGATAAGAAATATATAGGACCGCGTCTGCCACTGTGGTAGCGCTGCGTTGTCAATTGACAGCCCCTTAAAAATGTTAAAAAACAGCTATACTATATCATTTGCTCGTGTTTGCCTCTAAGGCTGATGTTTATAAACCTTGTCAAAATGAAGAAAATCAAAAAGGCAGACAACTAGGACTCCGATTTTTGAAGTAATAAATTTCTTAAGATTTTCTTATGATATAAAAAAAATATATGAAATGCACGCTTGCCAGACCTGCAGTGTTCGTTTAAAAATCCCGTGAAAGATCGCAGAAAAATAGTCTGCCACCATCTGCACTGCGTTTTCAATTGATAGCGCTTCAAAAATGTCGACAAAAAAAGTGTGCTATATCATTTGCTCGTATCTGCCTCTTTGACTGTTGTTTATATTGCTTATAAAAGAAAGAAAAAGAATGAGGCAGACACCCAGGCAGGTCACTAATGTTCCGAAGCATTCAATTAACAGGTCTATGTTTACAAAATCGTAATCGAAACAAATAAATTGAAAATCGAAATGCGCGTTAGCAAAACGTGCGATTCAAAGTACCCTGTTTGTACTATGCCTTAAGACTTTGAAACCGCCTGTAACGGTTAAATTCAGTAAGTAAAATGTGTGCCAATTTTTTTTTGTATTCTAATAAATCGTATGGACCCAGTTATAGCTACGAGCAAATGATTTAGTAGAGTTTTTTTTTTGAACATTTTTGCATCCACCTCATGTGATAACGCAGAGAGTCCTGGATGTCTGCCTCATAGATTTTCTTCGTTATCAAAATGGTATTAACCATTAACCCCAGAGGCAGACACGAGCAAATGAAATTTTGTCGTATTGATCCCAACTTTAATGCCTATCAATACGGAGTACGAGCAAATCATATACCTAAATGCTCGCCAGCTCCCTATGCGTATTATTGTTACTTTATCTATCAGATTCATTGAGATACGCAAAAAAAAATAAGGTCTGCTTTTGCTTTTCAGACAATGAAATAAAAAAAGTCATATGCACAACCTTGAGAAGTATGGCTTTGATCTTTCAAGCTCATGTGATTTTTTATTCTTACAAAGATCCGCAACTATTCAGAAAAGCAAAGGAAATGTTACATAACATCGGGTTCGGAAATGGATTGCCATTCAAAGATAGAAATGTAAACTATTTAAAACCATTAATGGTCCCGAAAAATACAGATAGTTGGGAGACAATTGGCATTCCAGCTTCAAACATAGAAGAGGTATGTACAGGAAGGTACCGTCAAATCCTCCATCTTTGCCCAACGACAAAAAATAAATATGATTCAATTTTTCTAAAAATAATTGTACGACAATTGACGATTTTTACACTTTAGTTGGAATCTGCAGTAGGTATATCTACAGTTAACTTCATTAATCGTTAATTCGCTACAAAAAAGTTAGCTTCGTTAAACGTTAAAGCATTACATTTTGGAAGAATTAACGCAAGTTAACGTTAATCGTTAATCCGTTAATATGTGTAAAATTGCATCTTTATATCGTTGCATTAGTGCAGTTATAAAACCTGCTGGTTTAGGTTCTGGAACTTACAGGTTAGGAACAAAACAAAATACTTGTATAATTCAAATATTATGTGATTTAATCGTCGGGCACAAGGTGCATATTCCCCTTCATGAACATTAACATGTTGTGAAGTTCTCGTCTGAAAGCGAGGCTCGTTTTGGTGTTAAATGTCTTTACCGGTGGAAAAAAGACGTTCAACTGCAGCGCTTGAGGGTGTAGCAGTATTGTATTTAATTAATAGAATAGATATTAACTACAAAGGAAAACCAATAACTACAACCGAGACCACTAAATTTCTAGGTATATTTATAGATAAATAATCAGTTAAAATGGGACACTCAAATTGAATATGTTTGTAAAAACTTGAATAAATTTTCTTTTGCATTGTATATGCTATCTAAAACAGTAAATAAGACAGCGGTTTTAAGTGCTTATCATGCCTACGTTGGCTTAAACAACGTAGGCATGATAAGCACTTAAAACCGCTGAATTTCATATTACCGCTTAATTTCATTATAGTTTCCAATAGTTGTATTCCGGATGTCCCGTAGGTAGTGGTACCAACTGGAAACTGGTAATGAGGAGTACCATTGTTTATCGTGAACGCTAAATTTTATCGTCCTAGGTCTAGTGGTTAAAATTTATATCAGTATTGTCATTATTTTAAAATTCCCATACCTCCAACGCATGTCTTTAAAATTTCATAAAAATCATTATTATATTTACTTATGGTCAATGTGGGGAAGACCGTCATAGTTTATTTTAATTTTGAGACTTCATTTTACGAGTCCTATTCTTTCTACAAATGATGGTATTTGGAGATGTTGAACAATGGACCTTTGTTTACATTATTTAAAATTCAAAACATCTGTACATGAAATAACTTCACAGATATCGATTATAATTTAAAATATCATCCGTCTGGCCAATATATTTTACAGTTAACGCACACCAAATTGACTACAAACTACAATTTAATAAGCACACGTAAGTAGTAATCAAAAACAAATCGTGTTTATACAAATTGAATCTATAGTCTCGATAATATTTTGAAAAATCAAAGAAAAAGTGGCGAATTCGTCATAGAGACGTTTTTTTTTTCATATATACTTAAAGGTGTTGTTACGAATTATTTTGATCAATCTATATTCACCCAATCATACCATGTCGATATTCATCTCGATATATTATTCAAAAAAGCCAACCCATCAAGATATTCATGTCGAAATATTCAAAAAAGCTGTCTCCACCTAAGATTTATAAATACATATATGTATTTTTCATAATCCTCATTCGAAAAATCCCGAAAACCCGTCAGCCATCTTAGATTTCAAAATTAATATATTTTTCATCATCCTCATCCCAACATATACCGAAAACGATACCCATGACCAAGTGTTCAAAAAAGTGTAGTCCGCAATCTTGGATTTCAAATTCAATATTTTCTTCATCATCCTCATGCCAAAATATCTCAAAAATGTCATCCACATTAAAATTCTAAAAAATTTGTCTGAAATCTTGGGTTGGTTATACAGGTTTACCTGTAAAACACTAGTACCTGTAAACAACTATTGTTCTACGACTTTTGGTAATTTGTTAATTTTTAATTTCATACAAAAATATTTATTAATTTAATTTCCCTTTATGTATTGAATTATGTTCGAACTCATAGAACAAAAGTTGTTGCTTATAGTGTTAGCTGCCTAGTGCTGCTAGGTTGCTAGTGCTTTACAGGTAACCCTTTATATATAGTATTTTCATTATTTTCATCTCAACATAAAGTTGAGAGCTGTGCTAAGGCGCGGCGACTGCGCCGAACGATTATTCAAAATATTAGGTACCTGTCAAAATAGTCGAGAAACATAACAAAAGACACTAATTAAAACAAAAGAAATCTCGTGTCGCTCGCCCCTTAAACACAATGACGACCGACCCAACTACCTATTCTACCTAATAGAACATTTAGTTTTGTTTTGTTAACCGATGCGCGTGCGTCGGTCGCATTTTTTGCAAGTCGCACAAGTCACTTATGTGTTTTCCTGTGAACAAAAGGATGTTAAAAAGTTTAGTTTTAGAATAAGAAATACTAATACTATTAGGTTGGTGCTAATAAGAGTGTGCAATTTGTTTGTATCGTAAAGCTTCTTTTGGTAACAGATTACCATAATATTTAGTGAAAACCAAAGTTTGCGGCAGTCGGATGTAAGTAACTACCTTGAACATTTATTAATTATTGAATTGAATAATTGTAAATGGATTGATTCACCATGCCTCTATGTCTCACCAAGTAGGTAACTCGCGACTGCAACCATACAGTCGGAGTCCTATCGGATTAATTAAATCATCGTTTACTTTACTTAATGGATTTTTTTTGAATGGGTATTTTTTAACGTCACACAAGACCAATTACTTTCTTGTGCCAGAGTATGTCAAGTCAAGTGTCTTGCCAGTCACCCTATATATACATACATATATGCATAATATACAAATATAGTTCGTTCCATAGAATAGCAAGTTTTTTTAAGAATAGTAAGTTTTTTAGACGTAGTAGACGGTCTTACCCCCCCCCCCCCAGACGGTCTTCACGAATTAACCATAATTATTTTTAATTGAAGGTGGTTAAGAAAATATGTAGGTACATAACTACTACGTAGGTGTACTAATTATTGCGCATGTCAGAAAATAAGTTTTACTAGGTACTTATTACAAATAATATTTAAGATTTTACTCGAAAGTAAAAATTACGAAAATAAAAAGTTACAACGCGTTTGCAAGCGCGCTGGCCCAACCACTGGCCCAATGTGTAGAACGGGCGTTGGCGCATTGGCATTTGAACGCGCTTGCGAGCTTGCCGCGCGGTGTCGGCCACATCAAAGGACACTTGTCGCAAGCTTGGCGCACCATCCACACATTGGCCGCGCGATCAGTTTGCCCGGAGCAGCGATCGAGAGTGCACGTTTTCTTCTTTCGGCGAATTAACACCTAACTTGACACATTTACAAAGTAATTATAAGCTGTGAATAAATATACAGCTGCAGCTGTTAGCGACTCAACATCCATTTTGAATCCGTTGGCCCGAACCAAACCATACTGAACGACCTTCCAATGTGTGGATTGTGCACCGCCAGCGCGTTGGCGAATGCACTAGCCTATGTGTAGAGGCGGCGTTAAATGTAGGAGCTCTAGTAGTAAAATCCGTTGGGCAATTTTCGGCCTGGAGACCGCGTGCCAAGCTACATTGCCCAAAACTATAAAGTGATTAATAAAAGACGTTGTTTTATCTCAAAAATCAGTAAGCGTAAAGTATGTAATTTTTTTTTAAATCCTATTTTTTTAACAGCTTTAAATGTTTTAGGTAAAACTGCGACATATATCGTACATACAATGCGAAAGTGTTCTACAAGATACCACCAAATGTGAATTACAACGAACACATCCAGAACCAATTTTAGATTATTTGATGTCTTTAAAATACCAAGAGTTACGAAATATGGAATTATTTGAATCTTCCATAGCAGATTATTTAAATTACAAGCAATAAACTGTCTTAATATGTAGTGTTAAATGCTTTGCTGGTTTTCAAAGGTAAAAATATAATACAAAATTTGTTATAACAGTCAGATTAAACATATAATAATTGTATTGGGTACTTTTTCATTTCTCTAAAAATAATATAAAAAAATTAAACCGACATTAAAAAAGTATAAAATAAAATTTCTTACATAGTTTAGGCCAACTTATTTTTGAGGTGTCTTTAGTATCAAGTATTTTGTTTCTATTGTTAAATTTTGGCACCAACCTCAAAAATAGTATGCCTAAACTGATAACCTCCTTTTTTGAAGTCGGTACCTACCTAATAAAAATAATAGTGTATGTGCCGTATGAAATCGTGAGTCATAAGACTTGCACAGTATGTATTATTGTATCCTTAGGTTAGAACCACATTTGTGTCATAGCGTGTCGTGACGCGGTCAGCTAAGCACATCGGTTTCATACATTTACTATGGTTAGAGACATATTTGTAGGGCGTGTCGTGTCGTGACGCGTTCTGTCCTGGCGCCGACTGCTCGCCTCCGATTGCGCCCGACCAGAGTGGTGGTGGGGGGTTATGACGCCACACGACACGACACGCAAATGTGTCTATACCGCGTGGCTTGTGGCATCATTAAACGAACGACGTGTACAACTAGCGGACGCTTGTTTACAGCGTATTTCTAAATAATGACTGACGAGCTTATTAGACTTGTACGTCAATGAAATGCCATCAAAAACATAACTTGTAAAAAAAACCCAAGTCTCGCTACTCAAATCTTGCACCACAAAAAGTTGTGAGATCCATGTATGTATCCATAGATTGACTTGGCAATTTTATTTGGTAATGGGGAAGATAAAATAGTTGATGATACTAATTAATTACATATTTCACATTGATGTGATTACTAAAATATTGATTTTATTTTATCAAACTAGTAATTTAATGATAAAAGTTTGATAAACTAATGATCACTTGAAAGTTGATTTCATTACCTATGTTAATATAATTATTATGTGTATTATGTGTAATGATAAATGATTACGTAACTAATTCATACAGTATCTTGGTTTGATTACTTGAATGTTGATTTTATTATGTTTAACTAATTATTTAATGATAAATTAATGTTAAACTAATTAAGAATAAGAAAACATTATGCACGTTTTAACCCTGCAAAGAATCGATATCTACTGTCCAGTGTCCAGAAAAAACGCGTCGCCAGTGCGCGCCACGACACGACAGTAGGAGTCGAATTTGAGCAGTTCGGTGGCGCAGAAGGGCAGCATTGGTTACAGGTAGGGCGGAAGTAAAAAATTTATCATAATTATTATTCAACATGTACATACATTCAATAGCTATTCGTAGACAACTAATTTCTGTGGCAGAACATAAGCATGGATCTAAGAACTATTAAATCCTCAATGATGAAGAACAAAGAAACAAGACGGTTGAACTTCCAGATTTGGATGCAGAGATCAGCGACTGGGTGAGAGTGAGGTAATAATTAATAGGGAATTTCGCACCATGCAAGGAAAAATCCAAAATTATGTAATATTGATTTTGTTAAAAGCAAGTGAAAAATGGTGATTTCTGTTCTGAAAAATGTAGTATAGTATACATTTATTATTTCAATTCAGGTTTAATGATCTGTTTTTCAAATGTCAAAAACGCTATACGCCATGAACGCTATCGGCGTGACGTCATTAGCAGTGTAAATAAACAATGGAGTCTTTGTTGAACTGTATTTTTTATTAATAATTTGCGTTTTCTCAGTTTTCTTGAACACCGCCGCAGACAATTCGAAATAATAATATAATTTTATCATGGAAGAAATTTGTGAAAGTGAGTGATTTGTGTGAGTTGCGAAATTTTTCGCATGAAATCCCGATTTCTGTTCATCTCAATTGAGGAACGTTAAGACATCTATGTAAGAACTTTCCCGGCGTTTTAATACTTGTACTCTTGCATTCAGGTACGAGACACCAACGATAAGGTCTGTATTTCATTTTGTTTTTGCAAAAATAACTTTCTTCCTTTACTGGGATGTATTGTTTACACTGCGAGTGACGTCACAGGCATGGCTGTAGCGCCGAGACGGCCGAGACCGTGTTTTCGCGGAGATTTTTGAAATTTAAATTGAAATTGAAAAGTCTTTTTTTACATAATATGTGTATCTTTGCAAAAAAATTTTTGCCAATTTTTTATGAGTTTTTATGATTTTTATTATTCATATAAAAAGCTTTTTGACATAGGCAGTAATACCCTATTGCATGGCGGGGTTGATACGAGTAAATAGATACGACCAAAAAAAATACCATTTAGATCAATATTGTTTCTGCAAATTTATTATAATATTTAACATAATAATAAAAATATATAAAATGAATTCTACAATTAGTTTTGATACCTATCACTGCATTTTTTAATAATTTAACTTAGTTATTGGTATTTTTAAATCGATATGTAACACTGAATCGATTCAGTGAATCTATACTTCACCCTAGAGAATCGACATTCGAATTTTTTATATTCACGAGATGGCTGTGAGCAAGCTTCCTGACTTCTTTTTTTTCGCCTTCGCCTCTAATAAATAACAAGTGAAAAATAAAAAAATCGATTTTCTAGAAATCGATCTTCTAGATCTCGATTTTTTTACGAATCGATTCATCAAGCTACGATTCGAATTGATTTAAAAATCGATCCTTTTCGGAAAGAATCGTCATCCCGTGCTTCTGGCACGTCAGCACTGGCTATATTTATAAACTATCATTCGCGTGACGTTTTAATGTCATGGATTTGTCATTGTGATAAATCATTAAATGACATTTACGTACAAATGTCAATAATACTCAATAATTAACAAGACGTTGGCGGGTCGGTCGAGTCGAAGTGTCGGTCGAACAACTTTATATTATTAACTAACAATGGTAATGGTATTGGTACGTCATCGCTATCGTTGAATTTTAGTGTAAATTGTTAAACATACAACTATTATTATAACATTGGTGCATAAATCGTAAAAATGGTCATAATATTATAAAAATATATTGTGAGGAACAAACATGTTATGGAGGACATGACCACTCTTAGAAAGACGCCTGCTTGGCAAAACTGTGTACACTGTCCCAGCCTTCTGTTTAACAATGCCACAGAATTTGAGAGGTTAGTGAGGTCGTATTTTTATTACCCGACTGCGACAGGAGGGTTATTTATAGGTACATTGTTACATAGCAAACTTGTAGTCAAAAAAATTTCTCATTCCAGGCACATACACGAAAAACATAGTATTAAGGAGGGATCTTTAGTACTTTGTCAATATGGACAGAATGGGATATGTTCAGCTTTACAGTTTGGAGATTTACGACGAGCCGGTTTTAGACACCATGTAAGAGAATACCACTCATTTGCAAAAAATGGTTCAGATAATTGGACATTTTACTCATCATCACAGAATTTACCTGCTGTTTTAAATGATCCAAACAAAGGAAAACAATCTAACTTTTTTACAAAAACCTGGGGTGACAATTTTATTGATAAGGTGGATATATTCCCTAGTCCATATCTGCCTGAAATAACTTTAAAACATTTTGAACCTTATTGTAAAAGAATATCAAAAAGGTATAGGAGACATTGTCAATTAAAGGAAAATGTTCCCCTCAAAACTAGAACTGCGGTTGTAGAAAATGTATGTGAAATACCCAACATATTCTATTGTTCATCGTTGTCTTTAAATGACCCTAAAATGTTTAGCAAAGTGTTTCCAGGGCTTTCCAAGTCTCAAGATTCCAGTACTGTTATAAGATCACTCCAAGAAACTCTCAGCACATACCTTGATGTTATTGAAATGAAAATCTCCAAACAGGTGGCTCAAAAGTCTGATGCATTTTTTCATGCAATGCTTTCCCATGACACTATAATGGAACAAATGGCACGAGCAGTCAAAACTGTACAATTTACTCGACAAAGTATAAAAGTTGTTAAGGCCAATTTAACAGAAAGTCCTTTACATTTAATTTCACTTACTAAAATCAATCAAAATCTTGGCAATGTACATGAACTTCTTAAACTGATGGGAACTGTACAGCAAACCCAACCAATGATTCAACTTCTACTCAGTACCTCTGATTATGTAGCTGCTCTTGACTTAATCAGCTCAACCCAAAAGGTCCTGTCAACCCGTCTCTCAGGTGTGCAGGCATTTCGTCATTTGTCTCCGCAGTTGACAGAAATGAAGAGGCTAATACATAAAATGTTAAATAATGAATTCTCAAGATTCATTATTTCTGATCTAAATAGACCCTTAAATGATTATACAGATATTCCTGAAAGGGATAAAATAGTTTCAATTGTATCTGGAATACTTAGACTAAAAGAAATTGATTTTATGGATATTTTTAAAACAGAAGCAATGACATCAATACAAGCAACTATAAAACAATGTGTTGTTGAAATAATTTCAGAAAGAGATGGTAATACAGAAATAGTATTAAGAGGATCAAACACTGATACATGGTTGATGTGTAATGAAGGTATTACATTTTTGGAAAGGGTTACCCCACATATAGTTAATTTATTTCAAAGAATATTATCTCTTTGCAATCTTATAATTGACATTAGTCAAATGAGTGATGTTACTGGCTATGGCAGTGAGGAAATATGGGCGCAAGATGAATTGGCGTTAATGGAGGATAAAATTAAGAAATTGATTATATCTCTATCTGACTATAGCAATGAAAGATGTGCTAACCTTATTGTAACAAGAACTGATAAAGATTATGTATTCTCTGACCTATCTCAGTTATCGAAATTGTCAGAGTTAATTAACCATTTTTCAACAAAATGTGAAGAAGTCACTGGTCATTATAGCAATGCAATGAAATTAGCACTTAGAAGCTTTGCTATGAAGTATATACAAAATCTTCATACTGAACGTCGATCTCAACTTACTTTAACTTTAAACTCTGAAAGGTGGAAAATAGCTGATGTTCCTTGTGAGCTTCAAAGTGTTATAAACAGTATATGTGAGAACGGTGAGATACCATCCACATTAAAATATGAGAGTGGCAAACCAGATGGAAAATGTTTAATTATAAATAAGGAAAGCTATACTGTGGTTTCTACAGTACAACTATTGATTAAAATTTTATTGGAATACTGTGATGCACTCAGACAATCTCCAGATATAGTTCAGTATTTAGTGCATTGTATGCTTGAACTCATCAGATTATTTAATTCTCGGTGCTGTCAGTTGGTGCTGGGTGCTGGTGCCATTCAGAGTGCTGGGTTAAAAACAATATCAACATCAAACCTTGCATTAGTGTCCAGATCTCTGCAAGTTATTCTTTGGCTTTTACCATTAATAGTCAAACTACTAGAAAAGATGCATTTGAAAGATTTATCACTAAATGGGTTCAGCAGCATTGAAAGTGATATTGTAGGCCATAAAAAGGAAACAGAGAATAAGATATGCTTAATTGTAAGTAATATGTTAAGTTCCCAACTAAGTGGTTGGGATGCTAAACCTCCTGTTCCATCCCAGACATTCCGGAATATTTCTAAACATTTGGTTAAATTACATGAAGCACTGATAGACATTCTGCCAACAGACCAAATTAAAACCATTTACATAAAGGTGCATGATAATTTTAAAGACAAATTACGAGAGCAGCTCATTAAAATGAACATAGTAGCAAATGGTAGCCCTCAGCATGGTGTGGTAACTTCAGAATTAACCTTTTACTTACAGACTCTGAAAACACTAAGGATAATAAATGAAAATAATTCAGAGGATAATATATTGTATGATATATGGTTAAATTAATTTATTTATATGGTAAAAGGGCACATGAAGTTGTTAATTGTAAAGTAATGGTAAATGTAAATATCTAATAATAAATGCTGTTAAATAAATGAAAGGTTTGTGACAATTTATAATTTGGTGTAATGAAAACAAAAGATGACTGGTGCACTCCAATACAAGGTGTACTACATGTTATTTCTCTTTATAAAGTAAACCTGAATTATTTTTATATTTATACAACCATAAATGGTTCCAATAACTGATCTTCAGATATGGATTTAGATTGTTCAATTGCTACGACACTCTTTGTGATTGCTTAAAAATAACAGATGTTGCATGACAAATATTAGGGCTTTACATATTTGAATACATATACCTATACTATATCATTATTGAAAATATTTCACAGTGACAGTCATTACATGGTCTGTAAGCCAGCTAAAGGTTTTTGTGACAAATACTCTCCCAGCCAATAATTTATAGAATTCTTAAGAGAATAGAACTAAGAAGCTTGGTGAAGATCAGCCGCCGCTCCATGGGTGCATTAATAGTGCAGCGGTATGTGAAAACATTTTTATTTATTTATTTCCTTTTAAAACTTATTAAAAGTATAAATTGTACAATAAACGTCAGTTAATTATAAAGTGGCGAATTATATATTACTATATACTTAGTCCTGTCAATCTAGAGTCTAGATTAGGTAGGTAGTTAGCTCTAGATTAGGTAGGTAGTTAGGTCTAGATTCTAGACATTCAAAGATACTTACATAAATTTACAACAAGCTGTAAATTATAAATACTAAAAGTTCCCCAACATTCCTGTGTGTGGATTTTTTTTACTAGAGGTTAAAGGTAAAAAAATGAGTTTGTCGCGATTTTCAACAAAACGGTAAGTTTTATCATAAAAATACTTCAAATTAATATTGTAGATCATAAAATTATCTATAGTAAAAAGCGTGTAAAAATGTATGTATCAATACTTTTTTCCTACGAGCTACCATTTCTGAGATATAACTAGGTATTTAAAAAGTTTGTAATCATCCCTACGAGGTCCGGCAGCCACCGACTGTTTTTTTCAGTGACAGGCTGAATCTTCGTGAGTTCGTTCGGTTCAACGAGCCGCCCAAGTTTTTCCAATTTCCAAATTCTCAGAGGTAGCTAATGAACTGCGCAGATGTAAAACATGTCGATTTGGTGGGGTGTAGGTAAATATTGTCTGACTAACGGTAAATTATTTATTGAAATTTTAAGATAATATGATAAAAACTCGGAAAAATAATTGACCTACAAACCAGTGGTTTCGGAGAAAAATGCTAAAATCATCCGAAATTGGTACTTTTCGCTCTACAGTCTAAATTTAACACAGAACTCCATTCAATGTGTTAGGTTGTTTTTATCAACTTAAAACCCTTTCTAAATTTAACACAAAGCTCCTTTCAATGGTTTAGGTTAGTTTTTTCCCCGAGCGAAGCGGAGCGGAGCGAATTTATGTTTTCAAAATTAAATAAAACAAACACTATTAATTTGGCATATTATCGTTTTAATTAAAATATGGAACGACATAATTATAATGCGAATTTCATCATTAAAGATTATGTCAGCCTGGAAATGTCTTCCGTCGAGTTGCACACACTGTTCAAAACACTGTATGCGCGCCACAAGTAAGTAAACTAGGTTCAATTGTGCTGATCTCTCAACGAATGTTTTCTCTTAACTTCACAAGAGTTCCGGGAATTTTAATGTCAACCCTTTGACGTAGCCCCATAAAAAATCCATTGGTGTTAAATCGGTGGACCTTTTAATAGTTTTTGAGTGAAAGCTTCCCGAAGTAAAGTCATCGAAGCTCTGGCCGTGTGTGCGGTCGCACCATTCTGTTGGAACCACGTGTGCGATAAGAAGGATGGGTGGGTTCGCAGGTTCGGCAAAAAAAATTTGTAATCATGCGTCGATAACTCTCACTATTTACATTTGTTGCCTGGCCCCGAGGGTTTTCGAAAATAATAGGTCCCATTATCCCATTCGTAGATAAGGCGCATCAGTTACCCTGGGGCAATGCAATGGTTTTTGGTGTTTCAGTCGAAGGGTATGGGATCTTGGAGACCACTACCGGCAATTGGCTTATTAACATGCCCGTTTAAAAAATGGAATTCACAGTTCGAAAACGCTCCAGCATCATTTCACAAAAAAATTTGCGTGAAACAAAGTCATTTTCTTTCAGTTGTTGAACGATTTGAATTTTGAATGGAGCTTTAGATCCTTTTTTAAAATGTCATGGATAATCGCTCTTGGAAGTTGGGCTGCCCTTTTCCGTATCGAAAGTCGTGGTTTTCACGTAAACTCTCTTCAACCAATTCAATGTTATCGGGGGTCCTTGAAAATCTACTGGGCCCTGGCCGTGGCGTTCATTGCCGAAGCAGTTGCGCGGAACCCTGCGCCCAGGAACGAATTAAATTCACACTTGGTCCATCACTTATCCTTCGAATACCGAAGTGTGAACAAAATTGTCGAGGAGCAATTACGTACGAATCGTTACTCTTGAAAAATGCCTCGATGGCGAACGCGCGATGCTCACTCGACAACTGCGACATCGTGGCTAAGAAATCCGCACGATCACTGATTCCAACGATACCTCCTTCCCCACGGACCGTTTATTACTTTTTGAATTTGAATTACTTATCGTATTTAAGAACATAAATCTGCTACCAGACACCCTGTACCTGTTTTTTATTTTTAGTATTTTTAACGAAACATGCATATCGACGCTTATCTAAGTAGATAGGGAACAAAAAATCTATATGATCGGCTTGTGTGGCAGACTTTAATAGTGATAATTGGGTATTTGACAATGTTTTTTGTTGTGAAAAATGAAAAGATCATATATAAGTTTTATAATAAAACTATTTTTTTTTTCCAATTATTCAAAAGTTATTTCAAAATAAAAATTAAGTTTTGAATCCAGTACCGGAGACACGGCGACAAACAAACCCGAGCGCGTGTGACGTCATGAAGTTAGTTTTCACTAATTGCAGTTGATAGAAAAATGTGCCCCAAGATGACAAGCTATGTAATGTCTAATACTAGACATGAGACATTGTAATACCCGTACACATAATTAATACACGTGTAATAGCCGTAAACGCTGTACTGCTATTAAATAGCTATAACATTAGAACGTCACAACTATGGTGACCAATCATGGCACGTTTATAATCAGGCGATCTTTATTTAAATTTCACCAATTTTTAACTGTTGAAAAAAATGATTTTTAAGTTTTTTTTGCTAAATTAAAAAAAATAAAGTTTTAAAATACATAACAAAATCAATATTTTTTTGAAATACCCAATTATACGATAAGGAATATTAAGGACCGCGTCTGCCACTTTCAATTAACAGCGCTTCAAAAATGTCTACAAAATAAAGTGTGCTATTATAATTTGCTCGTGTCTGCCTCTTTGATTGTAGTTTATATTGATTATAAAAGAAAGAAAAAAGAATGAGGCAGACACCCAGGTCACTGATATTCCGAAAGCAGACCATTTGATTTTTTTTAAATCAACGCTTGGGTGAAGCATTCAATTAACAGGTCTATGTTTACAAAATATTAATCGAAACAAATAAATTGAAAATCGAAATGCGCGTTAGCAAAACGTGCAATTCAAAGTACCCAGTTTGTACTATGCCTAAAGACTTTGGAACCACCTGTAACGGTTAAAGTCAGTAAGTAAAATGTCTGCCAATTTTTTTTTTTGTATTCAGGCGGTTCTAATAAATCGTATGGACCCAGTTATAGCTACGAGCAAATGATTTAGTAGTTTTTTTTTTTCAACATTTTTGCATCCACCTTCTGTGATAATGCAGAGCCCTGGATTGTCTGCCTTATAGATTTTCTTCGTTATCAAAATGGTATTAACCATTAACCCCAGAGGTAGACACGAGCAAATGATTTAGTACTATTTTTTTTTACAGAAGCCCTGTAGAAAAAAACGCAGCAACGTACGACCTTCATTCATTACGAAATTTTGTCGTATTGGTCCCAACTTTAATGCCTATCAATACGGAGTACGAGCAAATCATATACCTAAATGCTCGCCAGGTCCCTATCTAAAGCAGGTACCTACTTAGTTTTTTTACGAGCTCCTTACATTGAAAAAAGAAGGTAAATGCCATTAGTGATAATTTCTTGTTGATTTGAATTACTGTTTTTAATCCATATTATGACGATTACATAACAACTGTTATGTAATCTGGGGTTTAAGCGTAAAAAATGTTTTAAATTGTAAATGTTCTCAGAAAATGCAAGTATAACGAAGAAAACTCGAATCCGAAATTTTTGAGCTATTTAATAAAATTTTCACTTTAATTACTTCGACAAACTTAACTGCTTAGCCACAGCCAAAAGCGGCGCGAATTGCGGCGCGGTAACGAAAAGATATGTAGGACAACTGATGAAGTATGCCACAGCTACCGGAGGCGCGACTTGCGGTGCGGTAAGCGCTGCGATTGAAACAAATGTACTATGAGTATCTGACAATATCAACTGATTATTATAAAATTGATTTAATTTTATATGCAATTATTTACTGTGCTTTTTATTGCTATGTAGTGCTTGACATTATTTGACATACTCTTTGACATTTTTTTTCTTTTTTGTATCGATCGATTCTTATTATTGTTGATTTTACTGTAATAGTGTGATAATTATTATGTTATGATTATTCTAATTGGTTTGTGTATATTATAATATTTTGTATGATTAGTGTAATTGGTTAACCGTACTACTAGCTAGTCAAACCAAATAAATAATCTGCAACAAGGCAGATGATAAGCAAGTGTATTATGAAATAAAAAAGCAGTTTTGAATCGTTTAGTGGGATCTAGCAAGAAAAGAATCGACAATAAATATAAAAGTACATACAGTACATACCTAATGTAATTTTAATTCAATTAACATACAGTACGAAAAGTATATAATATATGTTATGGACCAAGTGATTAATGCCGGCTTTATATATAATGCCCGGGCATTAGAAATTATGTCTATCTCTATGCGGCCAAGTGATACATTTCTATCAAATTAATAAAAAATATTGATTTTTTTATGTATTTTAAAACTTTATTATTAATAATATTGATATTCAATGCAAAAAACTTAAAAAAATGAAATTTAAATAAAAAATCACGTGACTATAAACGCGCCATGATTATTCACCATAGTTGTGACGATTTAATGTTAATACCTATTTAATAACAGTACAGCCTTTAGGGCTATTACACGTGACCTCCAGGAAGTTAGCACCGCACTTAAGAGTAACAACAATTTTGAAGCTTGTTCCGGATTGTTCTAGGTTTGTTCTACTTTGTTCCAAAACGACATAGCGCTGAGAATGAAACTTTCAGAAAAAATGAGAAAAAACTCATTTTTGAGCTGGCACCGCACTTTGAAGGTATTGCGATTTTGACGGTTGTTCCAGGTTGTTCTAGGTTTGTTCTATATTGTTCCAAATTATTGAGTTCGAGAAAAATTTATTTCTTATAAATTTTGAGCAAAAGCACATCGAGCTATCGAGATTCAAATGGTTGTCCTGAGTTGTTCTAGCGATTTTTGGCGAGTTTAGCGGTTGTTCCAGGTTGTTCTATCTTTGTTCTATCCTGTTCCAAAATATTGCCTTCGAATAAAGTTTATTTTTCGCGAAATTAAGAAACTTTTGAAATCGAGATTCTAATGGTTTTTCCGAGTTGTTCTAGCCATTTTTGGCGATTCTAACGGTTGTTCCAGGTTGTTCCAACTTTGTTCTTTGCTGTGCCAAAAGGTTGCGTTCGAAAAAAAACAAATTTTTACAAATTTCACGGAAAATAAATTTTGAGCATCGAGCTATCGAGATTCAAATGGTTGTCCTGAGTTGTTCTAGCTATTTTTGGCGAGTTTAGCGGTTGTTCCAGGTTGTTCTATCTTTGTTCTATCCTGTTCCAAAATATTGCCTTCGAATAAAGTTTATTTTTCGCGAAATTAAGAAAATTTTGAAATCGAGATTCTAATGGTTATTCCGAGTTGTTCTAGCCATTTTTGGCGATTCTAACGGTTGTTCCAGGTTGTTCCAACTTTGTTCTTTGCTGAGCCAAAAGGTTGCGTTCGAAAAAAATCAAATTTTTACAAATATCACGGAAAATAAATTTTGAGCATCGAGCTATCGAGATTCAAATGGTTGTCCTGAGTTGTTCTAGCTATTTTTGGCGAGTTTAGCGATTGTTCCAGGTTGTTCTATCTTTGTTCTATCCTGTTCCAAAATATTGCCTTCGAATAAAGTTTATTTTTCGCGAAATTAAGAAAATTTTAAAATCGAGATTCTAATGGTTATTCCGAGTTGTTCTAGCCATTTTTGGCAATTCAAACGGTTGTTCCAGGTTGTTCCAGCTTTGTTCTTTGCTGTGCCAAAAGGTTGCGTTCGAAAAAAATCAAATTTTTACAAATTTCACGGAAAATAAATTTTGAGCATCGAGCTATCGAGATTCAAATGGTTTTCCTGAGTTGTTCTAACGATTTTTGGCGAGTTTAGCGGTTGTTCCAGGTTGTTCTATCTTTGTTCTATCCTGTTCCAAAATATTGCCTCCGAATAAAGTTTATTTTTCGCGAAATTAAGAAAATTTTGAAATCGAGATTCTAATGGTTTTTCCGAGTTGTTCTAGCTATTTTTGGCGATTCTCACGGTTGTTCCAGGTTGTTCCAGCTTTGTTATTTACTGTGCCAAAAGGTTGCGTTCGAAAAAAATCAAATTTTTACAAATTTCACGGAAAATAAATTTTGAGCATCGAGCTATCGAGATTCAAATGGGTGTCCTGAGTTGTTCTAGCGATTTTTGGCGAGTTTAGCGGTTGTTCCAGATTGTTCCAGCTTTGTTCTTTGCTGTGCCAAAAGGTTGCGTTCGAAAAAAATCAAATTTTTACAAATTTCACGGAAAATAAATTTTGAGCATCGAGCTATCGAGATTCAAATGGGTGTCCTGAGTTGTTCTAGCAATTTTTGGCGAGTTTAGCGGTTGTTCCAGATTGTTCCAGCTTTGTTCTTTGCTGTGCCAAAAGGTTGCGTTCGAAAAAAATCAAATTTTTACAAATTTCACGGAAAATAAATTTTGAGCATCGAGCTATCGAGATTCAAATGGGTGTCCTGAGTTGTTCTAGCAATTTTTGGCGAGTTTAGCGGTTGTTCCAGGTTGTTCTATCTTTGTTCTATCCTGTTCCAAAATATTGCCTTCGAATAAAGTTTATTTTTCGCGAAATTAAGAAAATTTTGAAATCGAGATTCTAATGGTTTTTCCGAGTTATTCTAGCCATTTTTGGCGATTCTAACGGTTGTTCCAGGTTGTTCCAGCTTTGTTCTTTGCTGTGCCAAAAGGTTGCGTTCGAAAAAATCAATTTTTTACAAATTTCACGGAAAATAAATTTTGAGCATCGAGCTATCGAGATTCAAATGGGTGTCCTGAGTTGTTCTAGCGATTTTTGGCGAGTTTAGCGGTTGTTCCAGGTTGTTCTATCTTTGTTCTATCCTGTTCCAAAATATTGCCTTCGAATAAAGTTTATTTTTTGCGAAATTAAGAAACTTTTGAAATCGAGATTATAATGGTTTTTTCGAGTTGTTCTAGCTTTTTTTGGCGATTCTCACGGTTGTTCCAGGTTGTTCCAGGTTTGTTCTATATTGTTCTAAATAATTGAGATCTAAAAAAATTTATTTCTTATAAATTTTGAGCAAACACATCGAGCTATCGAGATTAAAATATTTGCCCTGAGTTGTTCTAGCCATTTTTGGCGATTTTGACGGTTTTTCTAGGTTTGTTCTATATTGTTCTAAATTATTAAGTTAAAGAAAAATTATTTCTTATAAATTTTGAGCAAACACATCGAGCTATCGAGATTCAAATGGTTGTCCTGAGCTATTGAAGAAATAATTTTTTCTCGAACTCAATAACCTAGAACAATATAGAACATACCTACAACAACCTGGAACAGCCGTCAAAATTGCCAAAACTAGCTAGAACAACTCGGAAAAAACATTAGAATCTCGATTTCAAAATTTTCTTAATTTCGCGAAAAATAAACTTTATTCGAAGGCAATATTTTGGAACAGGATAGAACAAAGATAGAACAACCTGGAACAACCGCTAAACTCGCCAAAAATCGCTAGAACAACTCAGGACACCCATTTGAATCTCGATAGCTCGATGCTCAAAATTTAATTTCCGTGAAATTTGTAAAAATTTAATTTTTTTCGAACGCAACCTTTTGGCACAGCAAAGAACAAAGCTGGAACAACCTGGAACAACCGTGAGAATCGCCAAAAATAGCTAGAACAACTCGGAAAAACCATTAGAATCTCGATTTCAAAATTTTCTTAATTTCGCGAAAAATAAACTTTATTCGAAGGCAATATTTTGGAACAGGATAGAACAAAGATAGAACAACCTGGAACAACCGCTAAACTCGCCAAAAATCGCTAGAACAACTCAGGACACCCATTTGAATCTCGATAGCTCGATGCTCAAAATTTATTTTCCGTGAAATTTGTAAAAATTTGATTTTTTCGAACGCAACCTTTTGGCACAGCAAAGAACAAAGCTGGAACAACCTGGAACAACCGTTAGAATCGCCAAAAATGGCTAGAACAACTCGGAAAAACCATTAGAATCTCGATTTCAAAATTTTCTTAATTTCGCGAAAAATAAACTTTATTCGAAGGCAATATTTTGGAACAGGATAGAACAAAGATAGAACAACCTGGAACAACCGCTAAACTCGCCAAAAATCGTTAGAACAACTCAGGACAACCATTTGAATCTCGATAGCTCGATGCTCAAAATTTATTTTCCGTGAAATTTGTAAAAATTTGATTTTTTTCGAACGCAACCTTTTGGCACAGCAAAGAACAAAGCTGGAACAACCTGGAACAACCGTGAGAATCGCCAAAAATAGCTAGAACAACTCGGAAAAACCATTAGAATCTCGATTTCAAAATTTTCTTAATTTCGCGAAAAATAAACTTTATTCGAAGGCAATATTTTGGAACAGGATAGAACAAAGATAGAACAACCTGGAACAACCGCTAAACTCGCCAAAAATCGCTAGAACAACTCAGGACACCCATTTGAATCTCGATAGCTCGATGCTCAAAATTTATTTTCCGTGAAATTTGTAAAAATTTGATTTTTTTCGAACGCAACCTTTTGGCACAGCAAAGAACAAAGCTGGAACAACCTGGAACAACCGTTTGAATTGCCAAAAATGGCTAGAACAACTCGGAATAACCATTAGAATCTCGATTTCAAAATTTTCTTAATTTCGCGAAAAATAAACTTTATTCGAAGGCAATATTTTGGAACAGGATAGAACAAAGATAGAACAACCTGGAACAACCGCTAAACTCGCCAAAAATCGCTAGAACAACTCAGGACACCCATTTGAATCTCGATAGCTCGATGCTCAAAATTTAATTTCCGTGAAATTTGTAAAAATTTGATTTTTTTCGAACGCAACCTTTTGGCACAGCAAAGAACAAAGCTGGAACAACCTGGAACAACCGTGAGAATCGCCAAAAATAGCTAGAACAACTCGGAAAAACCATTAGAATCTCGATTTCAAAATTTTCTTAATTTCGCGAAAAATAAACTTTATTCGAAGGCAATATTTTGGAACAGGATAGAACAAAGATAGAACAACCTGGAACAACCGCTAAACTCGCCAAAAATCGCTGGAACAACTCAGGACAACCATTTGAATCTCGATAGCTCGATGTGCTTTTGCTCAAAATTTATAAGAAATAATTTTTTCTCGAACTCAATAATTTGGAACAATATAGAACAAACCTAGAACAACCTGGAACAACCGTCAAAATCGCAATACCTTCAAAGTGCGGTGCCAGCTCAAAAATGAGTTTTTTCTCATTTTTTCTGAAAGTTTCATTCTCAGCGCTATGTCGT
This sequence comes from Erynnis tages, assembly GCA_905147235.1. NCBI lineage: Eukaryota > Metazoa > Arthropoda > Insecta > Lepidoptera > Hesperiidae > Erynnis > Erynnis tages. Next base: position 7,121,724 of record LR990078.1, on the reverse strand, counting down.
TTTGGAACAAAGTAGAACAAACCTAGAACACTCCGGAACAAGCTTCAAAATTGTTGTTACTCTTAAGTGCGGTGCTAACTTCCTGGAGGCTTACACGTGACTAGACATTAGACATAGTTTGTCATTGGGGAACATTTTTCTATCATTCGGTACTGGATTCAAAACTTAATTTTTATTTTGAAATAACCTTTGAATTATTGCGAAAAAAAATTGTTATATTATAAAACTTAATATTATGATCTTTTCATTTATCACATAAAAAATTGTCAAATACCTACCCAATTATAGGAATATATTTCGATTAGCATTTTTTTTGTTTATCAATGTAACATAAAATCTTACGTTTGTCGAGTAATTAGTGTAAATATTAATAAATAGGCCAAAAAAAATTCGGATACGAGTTTTTTTCGTTTATTTGCATTTTCTGAGAACATTTACCATAGTAATGTATATTTCTTTTTATACGGTATAAAAATGAAATCTACATCTACACAAAATTATAAAGAGGAAACATTTGTATTTTTGTATGTTTGTAACGAATAAACTCAAAAGCTACTGGGCCGATTTCAAAAATTCTTTCACCATTAGAAAGCTACATTCAGCCTGAGTAACATAGGCTATATGAAAAAAAATTAAAATCCAAGATGGCTGCCGCCACAAAATGGCGGGTTACATATTTTTTTCCGCACCTACCTCAATATGGGTATCAAATGAAAGGGCCTAATTGGTAGAATAGAGCTCACTATGAAAAATATGAAAATCCAAAATGGCGGGCTACATATTATTTCCGCGCCTATCCAATATGGGTATCAAATGAAAGGGCTTGATTAGTAGAATAGAGCTCACTATTAAACATGAAAATCCAAGATGGCCGCCGCCACAAAATGGCGGGTTACATATTTTTTCCGCAACTACCTCAATATGGTTTTTATTTAATATGGGTATCAAATGAAAGGGCCTGATTGGTAGAATAGAGTTCACTGTGAAAAAAATGAAAATTCAAGATGGCCGCCGCAACAAGGTGGCGCATTACATATTTTCCACAACTGCTTCATTATGGGTATCAAATGAAAGGGCTTGATTAGTAGAATAGAGCTCATTCTGAGAAAATTAAAAAATAAAGTCAGAATGAGAAGTATCAACTGACAACGAAACTAAACACTTGAAAATAAAAATTAAATTAATAAAAATGATGTGGTGTTATGGGACACCAGGTAGGAACGAATAAGTCATAGAAATAGAAATTATTTTGTATTCAAAATTGTTTCGATACCCGTAGATTACTATTTGCATTTTTCAAATCGTATATTCCATTCAAAAGATATTAGGAGAAGGGCGGGCACATCTATGAAATATGTAGGTAGCCGCGCGGCTCATTCGCGCTGTCGGCTCCCTACGCAGCATGGAGGATAGAGCTAAGGAGGATCACATCTGTGTTCTGTGAGGAGGATCATCAAAAAACTTCGCGATACCATAATTATGTCCAACTATTATCATTATGTCACAATAGCTACTTTTTACAGTTTAAAAGTTAATAGAAATACCGACCAAAATTTATTAGACCATGTCAGTGACCCATTAATGACCCACTACAGGGTCGGGTCAATATACAATGAGAAGGATGTAGGTCTTAGTCCACTACGCTGGCCTACTGCGGGTTGGCAGACTTCACATACTTTGAGAACATTTATTTTTGTGAAATCTCAGGCATGCAGGTTTCCTCACGATGTTTTCTTTCACCGTAACAGCAGGTGATATTAAATTTTTTATAAAGCGCACGTAACTTTTTTTACAAAGTTATTGGTGTATGCCACTGGGATTCGAACCCGGATCCCTCGATTCGAGGTCGAATTCTAAGCCACTGGGCCTTCTAAACCTCCGTTCCCCTTTCCTAACTCAGATCGCCCGTAATTTATTTTTTCCTTTCATTTTTGTTTTATTTTCTACCTTTTCCAATGGGTTTTATCCTACTTTATTTTTTTTGGTCTAAAAAGTTATCGACACTCGTCTATTTGCTGAAAATTTTATTGTCCTTTGACCTCTAGTAAAAAAAATCCACACACGGGAATGATGGGGAACTTGAAAATTTTATTTATTATTATACCTATTTTTAACACTTGCGGATTTTCAGCTTGTTAAATTTATGTAGGTACCTTCACTCTCATTTTTTGTCTAATCTGACCGGACTTTTTACGAAAATTTATCATAATTATCATAGTTTATATTACGCTTCTGTCAATAAATCCAACTGAAGTTTTATGTATTTATTTATGAATAAATAAATAAATAAATAAAACTTCAGTTGGATTTACTTAAAAAAATATATTCTACATTTTTGGAGGCTTCTTTTCTCTTAAGCATTCTACAAGTTATCTGTCAAGAGAAAATGATTGACAAAATTGGCTCCTGGCTCAGGGACCATAAAATTAGTACAGTCAATGAAGGCAAAAATCAGCTACAAGTGGCTACAACCTCCGATGTCGTTGAACCTCCATCGATTTTCATGAAAATTTGTGAGTAGGTGGGGATACCTTAAGAAATAAGTGACATACTGCCAACTTGCGCTTTTGCCCTGGGGGTGGACGCCACCCCTTCTCGGGGGTGAAAATTATTTTAGTAAAAATAACCCCAGGGATCGTTAGAGAGACAAATTGTAAGCATAATTTGCTAAACGAAATCGGAGGTGAAAACCTTCATTGACTGCACTAAATATTTAGTTAGTAACGCGTCTTGTTTATTTTTATTATTCAGTGTAATTAAAAAGATAAAATATTTCTTGCATATTTTATTCAGATATTACATTTTTTTATTATTATAACCTATTCTTAATATTATAAAAATACAATAAATTATTTATGGAATTAATATCAACATAACTAATTAAAAACTACATACAAATTATATTACGATTTGTAATTTTTGGTAGACCAGGTATATAACTTAGACAATGTTCTCTATATTTTAAACTTAAATAGTTAAGAACCTTTTTAAAATAATTAAAATATTATTTTCTCTCATTGCTCACCATAAAGTACATTTTAAATATCATAAAAATATGATGCCATAGGATACCTAATAAGAAAGGCTAATATCATAAAAATATGATGCCATAGGATACCTTATAAGAAAGGCTATACAAGTGCATAAAACTTGGAAAGTCATCAATGTAATAGTTAATCTTACTTCTGATGTTGGGCCAAGTTTAATCAAAAATAGGTTAATCAAAGTTAAGTTATTTATATTTATTTGCTCTTTATCTTCAATTTTATCAATTATATGTAGCCCAATAAATATTTGCATTAACAACTTATTTAGCAGATTTAAGTCTTTTTTATTAATTGCTGTTCTACTAGCCTGAAGTAAATTAGTTTCTTCACAGTATTTTGGTAATCTATGTCTTGGGCAAGGAATAATGTGGAATAATTGAGGAACTGAATACAAAAAATTGATTATCTGTGGTATGAAAAATAACAGAACAGTTTTACTAAAGTGGCTCAAAATACCTACTACTGCAAATGTCATCCCCGATACATAACAGAAAGTATCACCCACAAACACCTTAGAAGGGTACCTGAAATAGCAGACAAATAGTACATTTAAGTATTAATTACAGTACGACTAATATTGAATGCAACACATTCCTTAAGACATCGAAACCAGCTATGAATTGAGAACAATGACCATAATTTTTAATGCTAAGTACATAATCAGAATCAGTTAAGATTGGTTTGATTTGTAAAAAACCTATTTTGTTAAAAATTAGCTCTATCCTTAAGTTTGCCGTATGTCATTACTTTCCAGAATTCTTCCTTATTAGTGACACTATCGAATGGTGTATTCTACGTGATATTTGATTTCTACGTGACGTTCAACTGACGTCGACTGCATAATTATGTATTCCAAAACATCTATTTGCCTCTCTCACACTCGCTGATTATTATGAACGTGACAAAGATTACTATTGATTTGTTTTTCCTATTTAAAAAAATACAGGTTGATATTTTATTTGAACTGAATAATAACTAACATGTAGATTCAACAATAAAATTAAAGAAAATATTTTATAATAAAACAACAATTTATTAGTATTTTACGTACAATACTGCGTATTTTTATCAATAATTTATATTATTTGGCATTCTTTGCATTGATTTTGTTGGATATTAGGGAAAAGATTGAGTTGAATCGGAAAGTTATAATCATAAAGTGAAAAACAGTGTAAACAGTATACAAAGATTTCGAGTAGTGTTGCTACAAAATTATAACACTACCATGTTAACACATATTTACATAACGCCTCTAGTCGCGTATTCTCAAACTACATGTACATCTTAAACTGTTTGGTTTATACTTTCCAATAGATTTTAATGAAATAAAAAAGTATAGGAGCCTGTCCATTTAAATCAAAACAATTTATCGAACATACTGTATATTGAATTTTCATTATCGTTAATCATTTAGTCCCGGCGAATAACTCGTAGAATGCTTAATAGAGTAGAAATAAGAATCCTACTGATCGTCTCCATGGGTGGGTTGAGCAGTGGCAACATGATCTTACATATTTTCAGTTGGGAGAAAAGCCCCTTAAAAAAGTATTTTTGTCATATTCGTATAACCAGCATATTTATAACACATCACTTTATAATCAGCTGATGATTTATTTTTCGTTTCTATATTGGGCAATATCAAGTTATAGTTTCAATTAAAAAGACAAAAAAATTTTTTTCGTACTTCGGAGGCTGCAACTGCCGCTGCTGGACCCTCCCATGGAGTCGCAGTTAACGATCACCACGCTTGCTAGATCCACTGTCTTATTAATTATTCCAATTATTAGCCGGGAGAAAATTGATCCCGATAACTTATCACTGGCTTACAGACCACAAAGATCAATTTCGAAATTTGAATTTCGAATTGAAGTGACGGCGAAAAACGAAAAACAAAAGATGATCAAAAATTTAATGGCGGTTCTACATTGACGCGATAAACTACTCGTATGTAGTGAATATGTAGTGAACTCTGCAATAAGGAGTCGTGCATTCGGGAGTAAAACCTGCCGTGAGAAAACTTTTTGCTTTGGCAACAAATAATATCTCAATGTTAATTTCATTAATCAGCCACCACGCATCAAACTTTCATTTTATTATTATTCTTGTTATGTTGATGTTTTAAATTTCTTAGCATATATTATTCAGAACGATGATGTTCTAAATACGTACTTCCGATTCGTCGTCCCAAACAACATGTTGCTACGTTGCCATTTTACGGTTGTATGTATGGACTTAGTAACGTGAACCCTTTATCGTGGGACACAATTCTGACACCGATCGAGGAACGAGCGTGAACGCTCGAAAGCCATCTGCATACATTCCCGTTCACGTTTGTTCACCGAGAACAATGTAGAAGCGGCACTAGTTTGACAATCTATACGCACACATATACAAACGCCTCACAAACTAGTGACACAGCAGCACACAGTGTTACCTAATTAATTTATCTCAACCAGGCTACGTCTAAATGCTACGTGCAAGCAGTATCTGAACGGACTATAACGAACTATTTAGTGTAAGATCCCGGTGTACAACGACATTCACTGAGTTGTTTATTTGATGAAACATATCAACATAACATATTCAATTTAATATGTCAATAAATATATTGCATATGGGTTGCCTAACAAATTTCAGTCCAGGATACGATTTATTAATTAATAAATAAATAAAAAAAATTTTAAACATTTCACCGGTTGGATTGTTAAAACAAAATCTATACCAATCGAAAGTATGATGCCCATAGAATATGCAAACGTTAGGTTGTCTATTTTTTTCCGGTCACAACACTCAGGTTGCCAGGTATAAACAGGTAAATCGACACTAATAGCATTTTGCACCGGTCTGATTATTGAATGAAAATTAATGAAAATAAAGATCATTTTATTATGAACACGGTGGTATAAGGTTGCCTGCGAAAATTCAGTCCCGAATTGCGGTTGTCGAATTTAGAAATATTGCTGCGAGTGAGAGGTCCCAACCAATCATACCATGCGATAGAAGAGTTTTTGCGATAGAAGAATTTTTAGTTAAATTTTGTCTTAAGGGCGGGATTGTTGAAACGGCCTGTTTTTTATTAAATTTTAAACATAGTAATATTCTTTTTTTAACTGTGAAAAATATAGGTCATAATTAGATAAACTTTATTGATTATTTTATGGTTCAAAAAACGATATTTGTAACTTCACTCGATCGAAAAAAATCACGAAGATACGAAGATTTTGATTATTTTTCTGTATTTACTTGAAGATTATCAGTTTTCTTAGTATCATATTCTATACATATAATAAAATTGTTGAGCTATGAATTCTGTAAATGTAATATTTTTTAGTGAAATTAAGTTTTTCCAAGTCAGGACACGCTTCTAAGCCCAAAAATATACTTTTTACGATTTTTGTCTGTATGTCTGTTTGTGCGCGAACATCTCTCGAACGGCTGAATGGATTTGAATGAAATTTGGATTGTTGTATAGAGAAATACCGTCGGTAACACATAGGCTATATTTTATTTTATTATAAAAATAAACATTTTTTCCATTTTTCACGCAATTATGAAGGTCCACTTAGGTCATTGACCTTTGTAGAGAATAACAATGACAGCTAGAGACGTTTTTTTATACGAATTATAATGACAGACGTGGCATCATGCCTTACGGCACAGCTCTCAACTCGATTATTTTTTTTTGCAATAAAATTATAAATCCAAGATGTCGGACACAACATTTTTAATGAATTAAAATTATAATAAAATTAAATAATTTATCGAATTATGAATTATTATACAATAAATTACTTACTTGTTTATTAAATTCAAGATGATGAATTCAGTTTTTTTTAAATTATTGATGACATGACATTTTAATAGAATATTGTGGAATGAGAAATATTTATAATTATAAGTACTATATATTTTTTTATTCAAGATGGAGGATGCGTCTTTTTTTAACGGTTTTAGTTAGCTTGCCCTGTTTAGTTGTTTATTTGGGTCAAATTTAGTAATTGGAATTTGAACCCCTTCCTGGTGACAGATTGATCTGATATTTGGTATTGGTACACACTCTTAATCTTGATCATTCTTTGTAATTGTAAATCCAAGATGGCCGCCGATACAAAATGGCAGATAATGTAATAATTCACATCAACCTCAATATGGGTATCAAATACCTCAATATGGGCTTGATCGGTAGAATACAGCTCATTTTGAAAAAGTGAAAATCCAAGATGGCCGACGCCACAAAATGGCGGATTACATATTTTTTCCGCAAGTACCTCAATATGGGTGTCAAATGAAAGGGCTTGATTGGTAGAATAGAGCTCACTATGAAAAAAATGAAAATCCAAGATGGCCGCCGATACAAAACGGCTGATAACATATTACTTCATTATTGTCGAATTATTGTCGAAAATAGACATCTACTATTAGATACGCAACTTTTTGCTCGGGTAACCCGTTTGTTTAAATTATTGTCACCTTGAAATGAAAAAAATATTAGTGTAATTTATAGTAAATTAAAGTATAACAATAATAATTTCTTAAAATATATTTGATTATTAAGAAAAATTGTTGCATTTCCTTTGGGGCAGCCCTACACCAAACTATTTTTTGTATGGGCGTTATAGAGAATCCTGCTCAACTTTGCCTACTCTTGTAAAAAAAAATTGTTGTGTATTTCAAGATTCAGTGTACCTAGTCTAACGTGGAAAAGAACTTTAGGGCAATATGGATGTCAAATCCGTTACAAAAAATACCTATTCATTTAAAAAGATATTGTGATAGGCAATGTTGTAGTTTTTACCTTGAACTTTGCCTACGTTTTCAAAGCAATTTTTTGGTGCTTTATAGGTGTTTTTTTTACTAGAAGCAACTGTATTCCTATAGGTCCAATAATGAACAGTAATTGAAAAAATATACGACTTTCTTAACGATTAAACAGTTATCGAAGAAAAACATCAAAATCCATGCAAAGTTGTAGCATTTTACGTTATAGTAGGTACATTTTTTTCTTCATTATTTTTTTTAGTTTTTGCAGCGTATGTGATATAAGGAATTTTATAGGTGTTTTTGGGTTACATTATTGGAGGTTGTGTAAGGATCCCGAATATTTTTGAAAATCTAGTAAAACCTTTGTTACTCAGAGATAACATATCTTTCTCTCAGTGAAAGAATTTTTAAAGTAGGTAGGTCTAGTAGTTTTCAAGCTATAAGTTACAAGTTCTCTGCAGTCAAACTGTTAATGTTAAATGTTTCAGTAATGTTCAAAAACCAATCTTCAATTTAGACATAGGGGTATCTTAATTACAATCTCATTAAATTATTGATAAAAGGAAATTACTAATAAGTATACATACCAATTGTGTTTTAATAATGCCAAGCTGGTTGCCAAATAGGGAATCATTATATGTAACGAAAACAGGTGTGCTTTATATTGGTCTCCTCGGAGTTCAATTACATTAAAAATTATAATAGACAATGCAATGATTATTGACTGTCCCACTTCCAGCCCATTGATTCCAGCTAAAATATTTATGGCATTGGTACAAAATACTGCTAGCATTCCCATGTAGATGTAATATAAGAAACCTGAAACAACAAAAAAGTAAGTCGATCCTCATGATGTAAATTACAGTACTTACTCTATAAGTAATGATACAATAAAAATTTTTACTCTTACCAATGTTAACAGACATCCCTAAGTACTGTCTCAGTGGTATGGGTATTACAAAAGTGGTAGAGTTAAAATTGACATAATACACAACAAGTAGTGGAAGGGATGCAACAGTTGGCAATAGAAGTTTGTATCTCCATCGCAAATCCAGCACATCATCAGCAAAGCCCAAAAGCAACATGCAGCATATTGATAATAAGGCTGCTAATAATTCAGCAAACTGAAAAAGTGATAAAAATATAAGTTAATTAATTTTTAAATTTTGTTACTGTATATATTTCAGATCATGTAATTTTACCTCATTATGAGGAAAGTTTCCTCTATCCAACAGACTATAGCCAAATGCTATAGGAATAAAGAGAAAATTTGTTATTAAAAACATACATCCCGATACAACACCTATTGCTTCTGGCCTGAAATTAATTAAGTTTTCGTTTACTTTTAACGAGACAGGAGGCTATACATAACATCTGAATAAATACTACATACACTTTACTCTTATTAACCTTGCATAGGTCAATTCCAAATAAACCTGACGTGATAAACAAGTCCTTTATGTTTATTATTAGTTCGTCAGTTAATAAATATGCTATTGCAGATAAAACTATCAATAATAATATTGACCACATTTTTCAATAATGTCTGTACCTAGTTAATTTTATAAGCACTTGATGATTAAAATGAATTTTACTCAAAGAAGGATTATTAACTAATAAATAGGTATAATGTCAACGTTATCCGGCGCAGTTCGTTTCATGTTAAATTGTACACATTGTACATTAATAAATTGCCAAAGTAAATAGTAAAAATTCAGCTGCTCTGCGAAAATGTTATAGATACAAGTATATTATATACAATTCAACAGAATTACTGAACCATGGAGGATGAAATGAAACAACCATCATCAACACCATGGATGCAGGATGATAGATTGATGATAGATCAGAGAACTCAACATGAGGTCATGTCATGAGTGTCTAGAATAGTCAGTCATGATGGATGTCATCCATGTCATGAGATTGTTTGACAGATTAAGCGCTCTCCACACTATGCTATCCTTACTTCCTTAAAAAAATTAGGTAGGTAGTAAATAATACCTAGTGAATGCGATTTAAAGAAGTAAGGTAAGCATAGTGTGTAGAGTATGACCTAATTTTTTAAGAATCATCGAGGGCGCATAATTATTCACGTTCAGCCCACACGGCCCACAGATTAAATACAATATTGTTGGCGTAGTCACGTTCAGCCCACAGATTAAATATTGTTCAGCCAATGACAAGTTGAAGTTAAAGAAAATAATAGGGTATTACGGCCTATGTCAAAAAGCTATTTATATGAATTCGTAAGTCATAAAAACCCATAAAAAAATTGGAAAACAAATTTTTGTAAACAAATATGTAAAAAAAGACTTCAATTTGAATTTCAAAAATCCCTGCGAAAACACGGTCTCGGCAGTCTCGGCGCTGCCGCCATGCTTATGACGTCACTCGCAGTGTAAACATTACATCTCAGTACCTAAAGGAAGAAAGTTATACTCCATTGTTTATTTACACTGCTAATGACGTCACGCCGATAGCTTGCATGGCGTATAGCGTTTTTGACATTTGAAAAACAGATTAAAAAACCTGAATTTTAAAATTGTAATAAATGTATACTGCATTTTTTAGAACAGAAATCACCATTTTTCACTTGCTTTTAACAAAATCTATCAATATTACATAATTTTGGATTTTTCCTTGCATGGTGTGAAATACCCTATTATGATTATTATCGTAATTATAATAGTATAATAGGCTTCATTTGGAAAAGTTAAGATCACGAAATAATGAAGATATAAATCAATAAAAGTGCATAATAAAAAAAACTGTATTTACTATGCCATAGAACTTTCTATATTTAAAAATATTGTAGAAATTATTGTTGGTTCTCCTATAAATCCATTTTTTTAATGAAATATTTTTTTCATACGCTAACGACGACGACCATAGTCTAAGAGTTAGTAGATATTTCTCCAGAAGTGTTCGATCGTAGTCCAAGAGTTAGTAAACATTTTTCGAGAAGTGTTCGATCATAGGCCAAGACCTGGTAGGAATATTTCGAGAAGTGTTCGAGAAGTGTCTTATTATGGAAAATTTAACACATAATCTTTTATCAGTATTAAAACTTAATGAAAAAGGGTTTAAAGTAACATTTGATAAGAAGGGAGCAAGTATAAGTAACCAGAAAAATAAAGTAAATGGATATGTAAATGGTAAGTTGTATAATAATATATTAAATTTAAAATTAAATACAGAAAATACGATGATGACAGAGAAGACTGAGAATAACATGATATGGCACAGACGTATGGGCCATTTAAATTACCAAAGTTTAAAAATATTAGGTTTACCAGTATCGAATGAGAGATGTACAATTTGTATGGAAGCAAAGGGAACCCGCTGCCCATTTATTAATATACCGATACCTAGAACTAATAAGATAGGTGAAATTATTTATTGTGATATTAGAGGTCCGATAACACCACAAAGTTTAGATGGTGAGAAATATTATCTAACTCTAATAGATGATTTTTCACATATTATAGAAGTATATTTGTTAGAGACTAAAGATCAAGCGAAAGAATATATTATGAAATATGTAAGGAGATTAAAAAATTATAATACAAATGTTTTAAGAATAAGAACTGATAATGGCAAAGAGTTTGTAAATAATACATTAAGTAAATTCTACGAAGAAAATGGAATAATACAGGAAACAACAAGCAGTTACACACCTCAGCAAAATGGTATATGCGAGAAAATGAATAGAACACTATTAGACAAGGTAAGAGCTATGTGACTAGAAACAAACTTGCCAAAATGTCTATAGGGAGAAGCAATTAGATGTGCTACATTATATTATTAATAGATCACCAACTAGAGCACTCAAGGGAAATACACCAGCAAAGATGTGGTATGACAAAAATCAGCTAGATAAAATGAGAGTCTTTGGCTCCAAGACATGGAGTATTATTTTGCCAAAGAAAAATAAATTGGAAGCCAGGGCAAAACCAATGATTATGGTAGGATATTGTGGTTCAGGATATAGACTATGGGATCTGATTACAAAAGAAATTGTTGAATCGAGGGACGTCAGATTTGATGAGTCTAATTATAGATATGATGAAAATCAAAAAATTTCATACATAAATTATGATGAAGAGGAAGAAGAAAGTAAGTCTTGTATATCTGAGGAATTAGAATTTGAACCATGTAAAAGTAGTGATGATGATGAGATGAAAAATGATGGTCAAAGATTACAAAGAAATGTACAGAAACCAAAAAGATTTGATGATTATGATATGTCTAATATAGCCTATGCTTTAATATCAGAAGGCCGAACAACTTATCAAGAGGCAATTAGAGAAACAGAATGGGTTGAAGCTATAGAAAAGGAACTAGAAGCACTTAAAAAGCTAAACACATGGGAAGAAAGTAAATTACCGGAAGGACAAAAAGCTACTGATACAAAATGGGTATTTCGCTCAAAGACAGATAATGTCAAGAAGGCATGACTAGTAGCCAAGGGATTTCAGGAAGAAACTACACATAATGTGTATGCACCAGTTGCTAGAATGTCAACAGTAAGATTATTTCAAAGTATTTCAAGAAGATTTACCTATAAGACAATTGGATATACCTACAGCATTTTTAAATGGAGAACTAAAATCAGATATTTATATTAAATCCCCTGGAGGAATAAAGAAGAAAGAGGGTTATGTATTAAAGCTAAAGAAAGCTTTATATGGCTTAAAAGAGTCACCTTGTTGTTGGAACAAAAGACTAAATGAGTTTCTTCTGAAGATTGGATTTAAGCAGTTGTTACATGATTTTTGTTTATATGTAAAGGAAGATGCATATATTTTAATATTTGTGGATGATATTTTAGTAATTGCAAATAGTCAGCCTATTATTGAAGAGTTAAAGAAGGAATTTCAAGCTAGAGATATGGGAAATATAAATAAATTTCTAGGATTGGAAATTACAAGATACAAGGATAGAATTGAAATTAAACAAACACAAATCATTGAAAAACTTATTGAAATTCTGTATGCAAAACTGTAAAGACCACACCTATGGAAGTAGGTTTCTATATTGATGAACAGGAAGATATACTAACTGATCTACCATATAGAGAACTAGTTGGATCGCTGATGTATTTAGCAACAACAAGTAGACCAGATATTGCTTATGCAACAGGTTTTCTGAGCAGATACATGCACCATCCAACACATATGCTATGGAATGCTGGAAAGAGTTCTGAGATACCTGAAACAGACAAAAGAAAAGAGGTTAGTATATTAGAAAAGGTGAATATAATTACTTACATGCTTTTTCTGATGCAGATTGGGCTGGAGACCGTGTTGACAGTAAAAGCATAAGTGGACTTGCTATTTTTCACAGAGGAAATATAATATATTGGAGCTCGATTCAGAGTATGTAGCAGCAGCATTAACTGTAAGTGAAGCCATGTTTATTGTAGGAGTTTTGAAAGATTTACGTTGTGATAAAGATTTAAATTGTTTTTTATTTGTTGATAAGTACTATTAAAATGATTGAGAGTTACGAAAATAGTAAAAGATCAAAGCATATAGATATTAAAGCACATTTTATTAAAGATATTATAAACAAAGGATTGTTAAAGTTAGATTATATACCTAGTAATGAAAATAAAGCAGATTTTCTTACCAAGTTTTTGTCGAAAATAAGGCACCAATATTTGTGTGAAACTATTGGTATGTAATGTAACAGTTATTTTATAGTTATGTTTTATGTTGTTAATTATGTTGTTTATTAATCGAGAATTGAATTTAATTTATTGTTATTTTTATGTTGCAGGAAAATGTTTATTTATTGTGAGATGCCAATGTCAGTTGCCGCCGTTGCCGGACAGAAAAATTCAGAAAAAGTTAAAAGTGTAATGTCGAAATTTGAATTTTGTCAATTGACAGTGGCATCGAGCCATCGAGTGTTGCTATATTAAGGTTGTATTTAAAATAATTTTGATACAAGTTTAAGTTTATTTTGAAAAAGAAACTTAACTTTGAGCGGGGGTGTTGGAAACTATTTTATTTAGTTGTCTTTGATTGTCTATTATAAATACTAATAAGAAGAAATGGTATTTGAACTAGGAATTTCCTAAGCTGTTATTCGGGTGTTAGATATAGAAAAAAGGCGATATATATGCATTAATATACCTAATATAAAAGTGATAATAAAAGAATACAATGGTTAATAGTCGTTTCACTGTGCATATAGTTTAATGTCAACAAAACCGATGTGCTTCTGGCGCGTCACGACACGCCACGACACGTAAATGTGTTTCTAACCTTAGTTAGTTTATGCTTCGTACACACTGACGACTAGTGACGACGCGATTCCCGCGCGGGACGCGGGACCAGGCCTGGCCCACTTCCCGTGTAGGTATCAAAATATACCTACGAGCGGCATATCCGGATAGAATAGTAGTCAGTAAGGCCTACATCCCTCTCATTACGAAAAGGAGACCCGACCCTGTAGTGGGTCATTAATGGGTTACTGGCTGGCGGCCTGTGAGTGACGTAGGTACGCGTAAGATTTGTTCCGTTTTTCCTTTGATTATAATAATATAGGTACTTCATTTGTTTGTTGCATTGTTTAAAACACGGAGAAAAAGTTACTGTGCAGTGTTTAATTGTCTTAACAAAGATAGCGATTTAGATTCATTTATTTTCTAAAAGAACACAACCCCGTTTTTCGTCAGAAAAGGTAACAATTACGCGCTAGAAAGAGATGCATGATGTAGGTATCCTCGTTAGAGTAATAAGCGCTGCGCGATCTGAATTGAATTTAATCATATCGTAGCTAGGGATTTCTTTAAATGACTTTTCGAAGTGGGCCTTCTGTACTTGTACTATTATGTATTCTGTGGCGGTACGCGAATATGCGCGAAACGCTCGCTCGCTTAGCTTGAGATTCTTCTTCAGTTAGTGCTAATAACAACAAAACCTCAGCTTCGACATCAAAAGACATGTTTTTCAATTGAGAAACCAAAATTAATAACCACAGAACATTCCTAATAAGAGCACGCGGGGTGTGTACGAAGCTTAAAAAAATCATCAATTTCCTTAATTTAAAGTTGGTCACACTGACCTGTGCCGGCTTGGGCCTAACTGGTCATCACAGAGAGCAGTCAATTTAGTTCATAATGCAATGACGAACTAGCTCGTTCTATTAGTTCATTAGTTCAAAATAGTTCCTTTTTTGAAATAATTTAGTAAGAACAATAAATAAAGAAAAAACCACAGAGTGGTTACTGGTTGTAGAATCACGTACTAGATGTTGTTATAAGTTGCTAGGTCAAGTAATAAATATTAATATTTGTTAAGAAGGTTGCATACTGTCTCTGACAAGTGCATTTCTTTTTTAGTATTTTTATGTTTCCTAGCAACTGTTTATTGACACTTGAATATATTGAGTTGTACAAAATATACGTATTTAATTATTTGTAAATCCTAAAACTATGTTTCTTAAAGATATTATCAATTTAAAAATATTAAATAAAAGGGTCAAAAATCCCTTAAAATACCCCTAAAAATTTCAGACCCCTAAAAAAATCCCATCTCACTTATTTACCTCCTAAATCTGGGGGGAATACCCCTAAGGAACTAAAGAACTAAGAGCGGGACTATCAATGAACTAGTTCGCATAGTTGACCTTAAGGAGCGCTCTTCCGACCTAGCTCGTCGTTCGCGAACTACCCAATAATAACCCCTAGAGCCGAGAGGCGAGAGCCCAAGACTGACTGGCCAAGGCCCAAGACAAGACGTCACTAAGTTACGTAGTATTAACTGTAAATGTAATATAACCGTTTTACACAACAATAAAACGATTATTATGAGCCGAGAGAAAACACAGCGTCGCTTATGAAGAAAGCATAGTGTACTCACCTTATCTATGGTTCTTTACTTACGGTCTTGAGTCCGTGGCACTTGATATTTGAACAAAGTCATCTGTCAAATACCTGTCACCAGAAGGCGCGAATGTCGTGAACTTTTCTTCATTGTAGTCTTCACCAGAAAGAACTTTCTAGCGACGCTGTGTTTTCTCTCGGCTCATAATAATCGTTTTATTGTTGTGTAAAACGGTTATATTATGAGCCTGTCGAAAACACAGCGTCGCTTATGAAGACGTGTTTGTTATCTGCTGGTGACTAAGAACACACGTAATGTTGAGAATTATTTCATTAGTAGAAAAATATATTATAATATTTACTGTACCTTAACACTTTACTTGTCCATTAAATATGACACAATAGCCAAACAATGGTTATGAGTCACATGCGACTCATGGGACAGTGAAATGGTTAATATTAGTGTTTTGCACACAGTCAAAAATATCAATATCAATTTTATTGTTCTTTGAATAAAATATTACACACCTGTACATAAACATCTGAGTTTATCTTAATGTGATAGCAAATCTTAATTTAATGAGATCAAATTTTTGAAACAAACCTTTTAAAGCACATTTATAAGATAACAAGATTTCAATGAGCATCATCTTGTTAATTATAGTTAGATGAAATTATTTGTAATTTATTTCTTATAGACAAGAAACATTATCAAATAAATTTTAATAGTTATTTCGCGTACCTGTGTTTTAATTTCTCGGCAGTAAAACTAATTAAAGGTGTTTTCGGATGTGCAGTGACCTTTTTCTGATATATCCTTTATTGGTTGGTTCTCTAGCCATGTCCTTGAAACGACTGCAGAATGACAACTGCCAGGAGTGGCATTGATTCTGTTATTCATTGATCTAACCCGATCAGTTTTAGAAGCTTTTACTCCTCCCTGTAACTCCAATTGGTGTTTATTAAGTTATTAGCTAGACTGTCTAGAAAGACAGGAGATCTGTCTTATAACCAAAAGAAGGCCTAAACATCCTAATGTTGTCATCATTGTCTTGATATTGAGAACCTGTTATCTTTAATTTGGTAGGATCATGTAGTCTCCTTCTTGATGCCAATAATAATATTATTAGCAAGTTTACAGAATGTCGCAAAAACTGTATCATTTTTAGATACCTACTAGCATTCATATACCTATTTGTGTTCTGGATCCCAAATAGTTCACCTATATATGTATCTTGTATTCTAGATAGCTTTTACTGAAAGAGAAAATGCTTTTAAATCTTGACATAATATATAAAATTAGTAGTATGATTTACTCGTATGTAAAAGCGTAGATTGTAAAAAAGTCCCTCAGAAAGATATCTGTTAAAAATTTTGCTATGTCCTAAGGACCTGGAGCTCTAACATCTAGGTGTATAATTAAGGCAACATAACACCCATCTGTTTAAGACTGGCAAGTAGGTATTAATTGTTGATTTCCTCCAACATCTTTTACCCATCTTTCACTTTTGTGGGTTGGCCCACAGCATTCCAAGTTGGTAATGTGATTGGTCTAGGCGAGGTGGGGAAGGCCAGTTGCTAGGTTGATCAAACATCCTTTAGATTCACTACCAATGTAGTAGTACCATGATATTGCTCTGACCTCTAAGTCTATATTCAGTACACCTGCGGTGTGGCTATTGCTCTGGCTTCTAAGTCTCCTTTCTGAAAGAATCAATAAATTCTGCCCCATCTGCATATCTTGGTACTGTCCTGGATTGTTTGGCAGACTGGAGGCAAATTAAATTAAATTAAAATTAAATTAACTTTATTTGCTAGAACACAGTAAGAATTACAGGTGTTACAATAAAAGATACATAGTACATAGCAAGAGATCTATATGTTTAATACGGGCCATACACATCTAAAATCTATATAATTGCTGGAAGCAACAGGTGCTTCTCTGGAACCACTTGTCTCCGAGACAATTGGTCAGTTATAAAGTTATACCTCCCTGGTATGTAATGAGGAAAACCATGTTGTGTTCCACTGATCCAGCACTATTTACAGCTAAAATGTAATGCTTACAGTTCTATTGATTGTGTTTCCCTCTCTCCTTTGGTATACAAGCAATCAGAGTCTGGTGAACTGTTTATAGGAGGTCAAGAGAATATGTGTCCAGTTTTTTACCAAGCCAAGTCAAGCCAATATCTGCTACAGGTATCTAATCCACTTGAGGTCTGCAACCTATTTCTGACATTTGTTTATTCAGGAATTTGTTTATTGTAGTGAAACAGTAGCTGTGTTTCCAAGCAACCACTATATTGGATAGCTGAAATAAATCGGTATCAGTACCTACACCTCAGAGCCACCTCTACGTTGGATAATTGGATTGGGACAGCAACAATATTTATGGCTCCGAGCCCTTATACCTTGAATATATAAGTTAGAATAACAACAGTAACTGTAGCTTCAAACCTCTGCTACATTGGATAAATTAATTGGAACTACAGAAGTATTTGCGGCTCCGAGCCTCCATTACATTGGATAAATGAATTGAAAAGCTACTGTATTTATGGTTCCAGGCCTCCATTACATTGGATAAATGAATTAGAACAGCAATGTTTAAGTAGCTGTTATTTGCATAGTTTTCAGATGAACAACCTTCAGAGGTTTGTTTTGTATTTGTCGAATCAACATCTGTATAATTATGTTGGAAATGAAGTTGGACTCCGACTACTTTGACTATGAATGTTCCACTTATAAATTCTATGCTTTGAGCCTGCATTAGATTAGAATTGATTCCATAAAGTACACTTGCCAGCCCAATGCCCTAAAGGGCTGCATGGCCTCCGAGGCCTGCAGAGACAAGATGTTTTTGTCTTGAAGGGCTAGGAGGGAATCGTCCAGATGGACTAGAACTCGACCTCCCTTGCATTAGATCTCCGCAATCCAGCAAGTGATAGCGGCAAATATGTGTACAGAGAAGGCCAATCTGCTACCCCAATGCCCTAAAGGGCTGCATGGCCTCCGAGGCCTGCAGAGACAATATGATCTTGTCTCAAGGGGTTA
Source organism: Erynnis tages (assembly GCA_905147235.1). Taxonomy (NCBI): domain Eukaryota; kingdom Metazoa; phylum Arthropoda; class Insecta; order Lepidoptera; family Hesperiidae; genus Erynnis; species Erynnis tages. Next base: position 7,103,031 of record LR990078.1, on the reverse strand, counting down.
GGAGGGAATCGTCTAGATGGACTAGAACACGACAACCTCCCTTGCGTTGGATTTCCGAAATCCAGCAAGTGATAGTGGCAAATATGTGTACAGAGAAGGCCAATCTGCTACCCCAATGCCCTAAAGGGCTGCATGGCCTCCGAGGCCTGCAGAGACAATATGATCTTGTCTCAAGGGGCTAGGAGGGAATCGTCTAGATGGACTAGAATACGACAACCTCCCTTGCATTGGATTTCCGAAATCCAGCAAGTCACATATGTATGTAGAGAAGGCCAATTGGTAGGCAAGGCATTAGCAAAATCAACTTGACCCTCTTTAGTTTAGGATATCAGCAGTTCAGCAAGTGACTGCAGTAAATAGAAAGGTCAAATAGTAGACCAAAATTATTTGTAAAATTTGTCCAAGCTAGCGGAAAGGGTCCATGTGACTGGGCTACCAGTCTGTCTTGACGCTACCAGTCTATCCTGATGTAGGAATCCAGGAAGCAAAAGTCTGCGATTTTTAGCAAATGTGTTTAGACCTCCGAGGTCAATGCCATATCTTACACCCCCCCCCCCCTTTTGACAATTAGCATCAGTAAAAAATCATCAATCAAACATCTGAGGGGAGGCAAATGTAGGCAAAAAATTTGGCCTAATCTAAGATAAATGGTAACCACATGATGGTCTTCTTATAAAAGGTATCCTTTTGCTTTAGTTGGTGGTGTAAAAGTGATCCCTCTCTGTAATGGACACTATTGGACACATCTCTGTCTCAAATGAATAGTCATCTGTTACAACGTAACGCAGTGGCAGATGCCCATTATGACAGCAAGTAAGCAATTTGAGTTCTTTATAATACTAAAATGTAAACCCTGTCTGGGGTGCACTCACAGATAGAATAAAATGAATTTAATTAACTTATTTCCTAAGGTGATTGAAATGTTGTCTACTATTTTTCAATACAACTTTTAGAAGTTTTCTTTTGACAGATACTGTATTGGACGGGCTGCGATTACAGCCCCTGTACCAGCCAAAAAATAATTTTCTTAGCTAAATGACAAGTTCATCAATGCCAAAGATAGTACAGCTTTGAAGTAACCTGAAGCTACATCTAATGTTTCCAGAAGGGGTCCCCAAAGGATTGCAAATCTTAGAATTCAGCCCGATTCAGAATATGACTCTGTTTTCATTAGCTTGGACCTTCCAAGCTTTAAATTAGTTCGAACTTGTCTGTCTTTACTTTTTCTAACTCCGACACCCTCCTAGATTAGTTCAGATTACAAAACTCGGAAGGTTTTCGGTGCTATTGTTTTGGATAGGCTTGGGACGACGTCGATAGGCGTCGATCCTCTAACGAGCCGCCATGGCTTTACTCGTATAAGTAAAATAACTTAGCCTACCTGTTTTAATAATCCACATTTGGATCCGTAGTCAGGCGCTTTCTCTTGTGTCTCTCACTCACAAGAGAAACTCACTCTCAGACGAAAAAGAAATCGTGTTTGAACATGACAACTCGGCCTTGTTGTCGCCGGTATGGGATATTGCCGATACTTCACGTTCGTCCGTAACGATTTTATATTTTATTGTTAACATATTTAAAATGCACTCATTTACTATTATTTTCAGTATCGTTTACCGTAATACTAAAAGTTATAAAAGTTTAATAACTTTTATTGTCTAAGATGGCGGCGAGTAACACACGCAATGAAGAAAAGTTCACGACATTCGCGCCTTCTGGTGACAGGTATTTGACAGATGACTTTGTTCAAATATCAAGTGCCACGGACTCAAGACCGTAAGTAAAGAACCATAGATAAGGTGAGTACACTATGCTTTCTTCATAAGCGACGCTGTGTTTTCGACAGGCTCATAATGTAGAGTTTGTTTAAGTTATTAAATTAATTACCTGATAATTTCTTTACATTTTAATTATTTACAATTTATTTCAACATAATATGTACTATATGTGTATATTTTAAATACACAGTACATTGTAATATAAGTAGAGAATAGAGGCGTTTCAAATCTTTTTATCTTAGAAAAGCCCAGAATTTACATTAGGATGAGTACAATGGATGAAATAGAAGAAGAAGCAAAAGCGACAGCCGAAAAAATGGTCATGAATATGATGCAAAGACCTGGACAGCTGGAAAAAGTAAAAATTGCTGTTTTAATATCTTGTTTACTGTTGTTATTACTTATTTGATTTCTCTAGCCAGACCCCTGTATTAAGGTGCGTTTCTATTGAAATTGTTGGCAACTTCTATGTTTCCAATGCATGTTGACAGCACAAAAGTTAGCAATTCTAGCAAGTCTCCACTGGAGACCCAACTACACAAGGTAATTATAGAAATTTTTGCCACCAACACATGTTGAGACTGTAAAAGTTGGCAGTCTGACCTGAGAGCTTACCTTAGAAATACTGCTTTACAAAAAACCTTGTACAGATCGCCATGAGTGCTTGAAGTGTTTGTCAGACTGCCACACAGAGTTGAAGTGTGTAATGCATCAGCCTCAAAATGAAGATGTAGGACAATGCTCTCAACTAGAATCTTGTTTCATTAACACATTGACTGCGACTCGCACAACAACTGTGTTTATAAATGGCAAGCCAACGTGTCCACATTCACACACGTAGCGTTATTAATATGCTTAGGCTGGTTTGTATGCAGTGTGTGTGTTTTTATATCTTTATTAAATATGTATGAAAACTAAATCATTTTAGGTAATTTTACATAGGTAGCACCTGCTATCTAATTTGATAGGTAATATTCTAAATATACCGACTTGAAATTCATGCCTTCGTGGTAATTACACGCTCATCATATATCGCATACATGCTGAGTGTGGGGCGGCGGTCAGTTATATTACTTTTTTCGCGCGTATAGTCACGCCGCGCCGTATTGTCAGGAAATTTAAACACCATGAAATCAAAATGCAGAACAGATAAATATCAATACATATATGTGAATCGAAATTGTTAAAAGTAAATTCAGGAGAAAAGGTCCTAAACATTTAACCAACATATAACCTTATCCTTTTTTGAACTCATTTAATTAAAAACATTTTATCATATTGTCGCGTCGTCAGGTTGGTGGGGTTCGTAAAAACACCAGATGGTTCCGCAAGTAATTTATTTAACATCCACACAATGAATTACCAGTCTTTATATACAGCAAAACATGTATACACTTTAACTTGATCGCTGATCAAGGAACGAATGACTCAAAATGCCCGCCACGCATCTATTTATACCTGGAATACAGATTACTAGAAATTTCTGGAGTGATACCAAACAATATAGAACAAAATAGAATAGTGCCAAAGTTGTAAACAATATGCTATTTTGAACCTTCACGTATTAAGCATAGGGTTGAGATTCCACTACAAGGTCATGTATGTACCTGTCAGCGACGGGCGGCCGAACTCGCCGTGTGATTTGTTGCATTTCTCGAAAGTTCGAGTGTCCCAAGTAACAATATTTTGGCTTCTCTTCAGGTGGAGCAATATAAAAAAAGGATAACTCACAAGAAAGCCTCAATAGAAGCTCAACTGAAATCTGCTGTTCAAGGCAAATTGGATGGCGTCAGCGTGGGTCTCAAGCAGCTTCAAGAATGTCTTGATGATGTGCAGCAAATCAGTCTGAAGTAATAAATTCATTTTTGTTAAAAATAATCTTGTATTAATCAAATAGTATTGTTATTTCTTTTACTTCAATCAAATTATATTTTTATTTCTCAAAGGCATGTGAAGTCCACAAATATGTATAAGCTTGGCAGACTGAGAAAAAGAAACTAATCATGTTCAAATGATTTTAGAAAATTTAAAACCTTTTTGTGACAGTATTACATCAATTTTCTTTCAGAATGGATGAACTAGAGGAATTATTGAAGAGTGTCCCACCCTTGGTTGCTTCTCTCCAAGCGGTTAGGGAAGAGGATTCTCGCCACTCACAATATGTCACTGCAATGGATAGCTTGAAACACATTTTCACTGTCCCTGAAAGTGTTGCCAAAACTAAGCAGTGGATTGGAGAAGGAAAATTACTGCATGCTCACCAGGTACGTACTGTCATCTATAAATTTGATGATGATCAAGACCCAGTTAAAAAATAAAGAAATTGTATGTAACTAAACAGTTTAGTAGATTTTTAAGTATTGTTGTCCTGGGGGCTGTAAAATATACCATCAGATGCCCCAATATTGTATGATTTTACACTTTTTGGGCTACCACATGTGTTTCTATATTATACTGTAGTTATATTATTATGTTATGGTTTGATGTATTTACAGTGAGAGACTTGATTGCATGGGTTAAAATGTTCATTTATGCGTAGTTTCTTTAAAAACAAAATAAATTTAGGTGGTAAAGTGTCCATTTTTACCCAAATTTGAAACATGAGGGCGTTGAATTATGAAGCTGTTTTAAGGTTTAAGAGATTGGTTTTAAGCAAAGCATGCATAATATAAATATAGTAATATAAAAGTGTATAATTTGTGTAAGGGACTTTCAAGACGCTACTTGGGCAAAGTTAGGAAACCTCCTTCGATCAACAATTGTTGAAACCTCTTACTTTACTTTCCTACTAAAATTTATCAAGAGTGCCATTGTAATTTTTAAAGAATTCTAATAATAGGCTGCAAAATATTTTTTTTTTCAGACAACAGTTTCCCTGTCCAGCTAATAGAACACAATAGTTAAACAATGGGTATGAATGATTCATAATGAATCACATGTGTCTCATGGGACAGGGAATGGGTTAATTAGGAGGTTATCAATTCAACTTACATACAGGACGAATTTTTCACCTGCGATTGGATAGCGAAATCCGATACTATAAGGAATAAAAATCAATATTCTTAGGCAGGAATTGAACCCATTGATTTTGAAAAAAAATCACTATTTACTTAATCTACCATTTGAAACAGTTTTAATTTTCGTTAAAATCGGGGATCATTTCCTATCATTGAATGATTTAATTTTATAAAGCGCATAATACCTATTAACTTAGAGTTTCCCGAGTGCCCTATTTCTTCCTCCGTCAGCCTCAGTCCAAGGCAGTTCAGTCAGTAAGTCTGGTCGGCGTCCTTCAAAATGCGCCACTGAACCCTCTCCAATTAGCGAAGATCGTACTTACATTTGCCTTCGTCGGATGAACAATATCCTTTTCCGGTGCTTACTGACTTAGAATAAGACACTAGGGAAATTCTAAGTTATGTGCGCTTTATAAAATTAAATCATTCATTATAGGAAATGATCCCTGATTTTAACGAAGATTAAAATGTATCGTTGGATTTTCATATCACTAAATTTTACTGACCAAAATCTAGTCACTAGACAGCAGGGTAGTCTACCCTGCATACATTCACATACATATATACTTATGTATGTATGATGTATGTATATATAGTATATATACACACCAGTGGCGTGCATTGGAGATAGTCACTGAAGATCTAGCTAGTCATAGGTACCTACCAGGGATGTTATGGATATGAAATTTCGGATACGGAGAGGTTTATTTATTTATTACGACTTTATTGTTACCGAAAAAATGCGGTACAAACGGCGGGCCTAATGCTAAATAGCATTGTGTTCCGGCCAACCTCAGGGATGTGCAGATAAATATGCAAAGGCGGTATGGAAAAAAAACTAAATAAAAATAATAATTAAGAGATAGACAAACAAAAGCAGACAAACAAAAGCAGGTTTCGGACATAGGAATGATTAAATTATATTATTATACCGGATACGGATACGGATAAGGATATGAAATTAATTCGAATTATCCGTTAGTTTCGGATAATTTCGGTTACAGATACTAAGTTCTTCATACAACTTATCACTGTGTTGTGATTTAAGATGAAGTTTTAGCTGTAGTGCCACCTCTTTTTCGTGAAAACATTGTTTACATTTTGCGGAATCCACAGTCATTTCATCAAAAAATGACCAAATTACACTCGATTTAGGACGCTCTGGGTCAAAAATTAGTAAACTATAACACATAATAGTATGTCAAAACCCTAAAATAACCCTTTTGTTTTAGTGTCTTAGTGATTTAGAAAACTCAAGGGATGATTTGCTATATGAGTTGCATAGACTACCCAATCAGTCATCACACGATAAAATTATGCTGAAGGCATACTTCGAAGATGTCGAGATGGTATCGAATATGCTGGAGAAACAGATAAAATTGATCTTAGCAAGGACATTAAATACAGTGCGTAAAGAACCCACTGTCATTGTGACTGCTCTTAGGATTATTGAAAGAGAGGAGAAAAGGGATCAGATGGCACTTCAGGTATTACACACATGTAATTGTACACTAACTATTTTTAATATTAGTCTAACGGCCGCACTCAGAGACGTCATTTAACGTAGTGTTCATTAACAAACAAATAAAATCGTCTTTATTCGTATTGACATAAGTGTCATCTCTATTTAATTAATGAACCATTAACGTTAATGAATGTCTCTTAGTACGGCGGTTAGTCTCATCTTAGTCTTCATGAGTAGCGAAACACAAAGGGGTACAGGGGTGTTTCGCAACCTCAGATATTTTTTTTTTCTATTTGAGGTTGGATGCGGGAGTCCATGGACTGCACTTAACATCAGGCAGCCTGCACGCCATGCTACTCAATGAAATTGCGGTTTGTAAAGATGGTCACTGTTTGGTGGTCTAGTGCGGGTGTGATTCACCACAGCTTTTTACAAAACGCCATGAGCATTACTGCAGATGTGTATTGTGAAAAACTGGAGACAATGATGGAGAAGCTTGCACATCGGCAACCAGCTTTGGTCAATCGGTCGTCCCCACTGCTCCTTCGCGACCCCATACTGCACAACAGACAATCTCCAAGCTGCAAGAGCTAGGGTTGGAAGCTCTCCCTCATCCACCATACTCACCAGACCTTGCACCTACCGGCTATTACTTTTTCCACAATTAAGACAATTTTTAGTGCGTAAAAAAATCAATTCCTGAGAGGCAGTACAAAATGCCTTTGAAGAGTTTGTTGCCTCCCATCCAGCTAATTTTTACAAGAAGGGCATCAATAAATTGCCAATGCGTTGACAAAGATGCGTCGATTGCATTGGTGATTACTTTGAATAACGGAAATAAAAAAGTTTAAAAAATAAGTACTTTCACTTATTCCATACAAAACGGCATTTTCATAGGTAAAGACCTAAGTAAGTAATATAAAAATAACCGCTTTTTACTAAATGCATATGTATGTATATGTCACAGGAAAATAACAAGATCCGTAAGTCTATAAATTTCCTAGGAAATTTATAAACTTTCGTAGGATTCTAAACGAGAGATAAATAATTGTATTATTTTACGCCCACATTTTCGCAAATATATCAATTTGCGACGTCTCGTTCTAAACGGTTTGACCAATCACAAAAGAGCTTTTAATTTTACGCTTCTTTAAAATACGGAAAATAACACACTGCTCTCTGATTGGTCAATGTTGACAGTGGCAATGCTTGTGTTCATAAACTTAGGTACAATCAGAGTTGCCAAACTGTAACTTTATCAGTTTCGATTACCTCTAACCTAACCCATTGAAGGGATTTCTGTGTTTAATTTAGACTTCTGTCACTGACCCTCGCTTACGTGACGTGACTTATTCAACCAATCAGAGCGCACATGGCGTTTGGTTATTGGTACTTATTATTTTACGCGCGAGTTCGGTAAGTTTATCAATTTGCGAAAATATGGGCGTAAAATAATACAATTTATCTCTCGTTTAGAATCCTACGAATCTTGTTATTTTCCGGTGACATATACAGGGTACATGTCTGTCTGTCTGTTTGTTCCGGCTAGTCTCTGGATTGGGTGGCCCGATTTTGACGGGACTTTCACTGGCAGATAGCTGTTGCAATAAGGAGTAATTTAGGCTACTTTTATTATCCAGGGTGTTTGGCTTCGAACTAGCAATAATTTAAGGACACAAAATAGACCCCTAGCCCCCCTCCTTGTGAAATGGCAGCCACTATGGGATCCCATAGGGTATCCCATATATGGGAGGTGTTTTGTCGATGAAATTTGGTCTATTTTATACCTTTAAATTAGGTATCGCTATTTCGAAGCCAAACACTGTATAGGTATGTATATAGTTAGATAGTTTTATTCCACGACGAAGTCGCGGGCACTGCTAGTAATATGTATAAAATAAATAACATTTTCTTATTTCTAGCAACAAGACCAATCAGGTTTTATGCCACCTGGTCGTCCTAAAAACTGGCGTACCATGGCCTTTGAAGTGTTGGAATGTGCGGTTGCACAGCGGGTTGAAGGTACACGCGTGGATGAAAGAGAAGACAATAAGCTATGGTTAATAAGATATCTTGAGCTGACTAGGCAGCTGATCTTAGAGGATTTGAGAGTGGTCAAAACACTTTGTGTGCCTTGCTTCCCTCCTCACTATGATATTGTCAATAAGTATGTCAACATGTATCATACCTGCTTATCCTCTAGTGTAAGTATATTTTTTATCTATAAGATATATACATTGTGTCAATAAAAAATAATTTGAAAAATTAAGCAAACTTCAGAAAAACTTTATAATTATCACATTATATTTTCACATCTAGTTAATTTTAATGTACTCATACTTTGACCCGAGTTAATACTTCAACAATGTGCATTAAACCATTTATGAGAAATATATTTTTTTCTGGTTTTACGTCCAGATTAATAGATTTCATTTCACTTAATATTAAAATTACATTTAATGTTTATTATACTGTTTCTGGCAATATAATAATTTGTTTATTTTGGCAAACATTGCAGCTTCAAGATGTCGTCAACAATGGACTCGAAGGCAACGAATATGTGACTTTGCTGTCATGGGTACTGAATACATATCCTGGGGTGGAACTGATGGGTAGCGAGGAACTGAATATTGATATAATATCTACCTTACCACCCCTTCTGAGTGAGGACAGCATGCAGAAATTGCAGGATGAATACTTACAGGTATAATATCGTCCTGTAAAAATATTAAAATAATGATGTGAATGTATAAAGACAGAATATTTAAGTATTTTAAAATTAACGATATTCGCTTAAATATGTTCTGAGATAATGTAATAAAATAAGAAAAATGTCAGCATAAATTATGATCTTTACTGGAGTGGACTGGAGGACACACATGCTATGTCCATAGTTAGCGTACACGGTGTTCAATTACGCACACAATAAGGATTGAAAGATAATAAATAATAAAGGAGTTAAAAGTCCAAAACATTGTGTGTTGCAGAAGATGCAGTCCAACTACATGGAGTGGATGGAGAAGACGCTAGCGGCGGAGCGCGCGGAGTGGGGCGGCGAGCGCGCGCCCGACGTGGAGCCGCACTCCGGCGCCTACCACACGCACGCGCCCGTCATCATCTTCCAGATGATCGACCAGAACCTCCAGGTGCCCTTGCCCGCCCACATATGTGCCTTTCACGTATATTATTCCGAGTTCCTACTCCATTTTCGACGACCCGAACGCATCAAACCATCATAAAACGAGGCGTACGTCCTCCTCGTTGTGAGAGGATACCAAATTTCTCGAAAACGACACCCATGATCAGAAGTTCCAACTGGTCATGTCCGCCACCGTCCGCCGCCATTTGGATTTCAAAATTAATGTGTTTTTCATAACCCTCATTCGAAAATTTCTCGAAAACGACAATTTCGTCCTAATCGAACTCTTCGAATTTGGTGTGATCGGTGTGAAATGGCTTTAAAAGTTAAATTACTAATAACTGGATCGATTGCAGAAATTATGTACATTTTGTTTATTTTTATGTCCCATCAACTAAAATGTTATTAAATGTTATATATATACTTAGTAATAAATGTGAAACAGGTTAAACATACTTCAAATAAATTATGTACTTCGTAATTTTGACTATATTGTACATAAATCAATTTGAAATTAAGTACTTAAAATCTTGAAAATGATTGAGATCAAAATTTTGCTAAAAATATCACTCATACATTTTTCTAATTTCCCAACTTAATGTAACATAGTTATAATGTATTTTTAAACCGTATTGCTTCAAAAAAACACCCATGACCAGAAAATAAAAAAGTAGTGTTCTCCATCTTGGATTTTAAAATTAATATCTTTTTCATAATCTTCATCCCAAAGTACTTCGAAAACGACACCCATATTCAAAAACTTCCAAAAAAATAGTGGCCGCTATGATGGATTTAGAAGTGGTTGCCATTTTCATAATATTTAAACCAAAATAACTCAAAAACGTCACCCTTATCTTTAAACGTCAAAAACTAGCTTTCGCCATCTTTTTTTAATATAATACCCTCTCCAGGGATCTGCGATGACTTGTCCACCAAGGTGATTTGCTTCCAAGCTTGCTTTTGATCACCTCTTATAAATACCAAGTAACCATAGATGAAGCAAGTAGCTCACTGGCTCTGAAACCAAGAGAACTTAGCTTTATAGTACCTGGTCTATCTAGTTCGATACGATCGTGATTAATTTCGTTCTTTACATCTTTTAAAAATTAAAGCTTGATGTTTTCTTCGAATTGACTGACAACTGATTAAACAAAACTATTAAACAAAATATATATTATCAAAACGATTTTATATGTTTTTTCTAAGTATAATTTTGAGTTACGTTCTTACGTTTTTATAAACTATAATTTGATTTCCTGCACGTCTCAACGCGGAGCGTTCGTGCTCTACCCTCAAAATAATAAAAAAGCCATTTTTTCGACCTACATATCATTAAAAGTATGTTTTATTACAGGTTACCGAAACAATAAGTAAGGAGATTACATTTAAAGCGCTACTTCTTAGCATTGAGCAAGTTACACGCTACGGCAACATGTATAGGGAAGGCGTTATTCAATTTAAGGTCAGTGTGCTCAATCAAAGTTTAACGTACAGCTATACAAGAGAAATAAAAAATATTCAATGGTGGTTGCACATTATTATTTGCCGTTAGTGTCTTCATGTATTTATGTGTCTCGCAAGACAGTTCGACAATACAAACAAGCCCGCACGCACACATTCACACCTCAGTAAGACAGCCGCTCGCCATTACGCTCCCAACAGCGCCCGCGGTATGTTATTGAATTAAAATTAAACGATGCCGTCTTGTGTAGTGAAAAGCTGCCAAAACAATAGAAGTTACATTAAAAAAAGACGGAATCACTTTTCATAGGTAAGCATATAATTTATTTACCTCATTTCTCGTTTTTACTTCAAGCACGAAATCAACCGGGGGAGCCAGTTATTAAATCAAAATTTCCATCAAGATTTATACGACATTTGTTGTACTTGGGAGATGGTGGTCCGAAAGCTTTTAAAAGATAATATAACCATATATAATGAAAGACAACATAAGTATAACACGAACGGATAAAGAAACAATTTGTGAATGGCGGCCGGTACTTATGGTAGCGTCAATAAAAAAGGTCAAGATCAGGTCTGATGTATTTAAAATTAAAAAAATGGGTAATTTTCATTCATCTGGCAATCCTCTACACTCACACATAGTTAAGCCGCCGCCATTAAGGTGCTTCAATTGTTTATTAACGAAACTCCGTCCGCCTTTTTTTGTAGGTCCATGATTCGGACTCTACTTACATAATTGTAATTTATTTTTTGAAATGTCAGAACTGTCACTTCGCGGATCGGTCCCGCGTAGCATACTTCACGCACCATATGATCACGATCGTGAACAACAGCGAGCAGATGGTGCGTCTCGCGCAGCAGACTCAGGCCCGGCACTGGCCGCCCGCGCGACACGACCCGCCCGCGGAGGCCAGCTTCACCACCATGCTCGCCACCTTCCAGGTATCTTCACCACTACAACACTACACTACATTACTCTACACTGCATTTACACCTGTTATACACTGTGTCGGGATTAAGTGCAACCCCGAAAGAGGGTGAAACTAATCCAAAAATTATCGATTAAAAATAGAAAAAAAAATAATTAAAAAAAAATTAAACCGACATCAAAAAAGTATAAAATAAAATTTCTTACATAGTTTAGTCCTACTATGTATTTATTGAGGTTATGTATACATATACATACACATACACCCATGAAATTTGGTGTTCTTGATTGGAAGCGTATTCGTCTCCTTCGTCTTTTATATGGGTGACGTAAAGTTATTCTTGTGGCCGCTATTATTTTAATAGTACCTACGAATATTTAAAAAAATAATGTTATGTTTATATATAATTTATGAATTCGGTGACTATAACCTGCCTGAAAAACTATCCGAAGGGCAAGTCGGGGTTTTTTTTAATTATTTTATGCTTTTCCAATTATATTTTAACCGTAATTTTGTTTTTTATTTCAATCTTTTTAAGAGCAAAGGTGCCTACATACATTACACAAAATAAGAACACTATGTAGTCATAATTTAGACTGTCTATCCAAAGTACTTATGAGGGGTGGTCGAAAAGTAATGATAATCGGATATTTGTAAAGCATATAAAAATATGAAAAAAATTGTTTTTACTTCCTCATCCACACGACCATCCACGTCCCTCAATGCGGAAAGCGTTAAAAAAAGACGAAGATGTCGTATTGGCAGATCGAAGAGATCACCCCTCGTATAAGACAAATGACTCCCAAGTTAGTAACTTTAAATTACACCCAAAATTACCGTCCCCTTTCTCCCCTTTCTTCTCTTTTCCTTAACTCATAGTAGATACTTATAAAACGTTAAATAAACGTTTATTCCTTACGTAGCGTTAACCCTCATCCAAAACTACCCTACCCTCCCTCGCCCTTTAAAGTTATATTTTTTCGCGCCAATAGTCAGTCTGTAAACACGATTTTCGAATACTCATATTTTTAAAATCGTAACATCTTTTGAATGGAATGTTCGATTTTAATAATTCAAAAAGTGTTATAATAAGTCTTGAAATAACATTAATTATGCAGTATTTATTTTGATAAGGATTAATATTTGGGTACTAAAAAGAGGTTACATTACATTCCATCGAAGGTATTGTTAACTTTTTTTACTGAAAAAAGTGGGTCTATTGTGACGTAATTACTATAATATTGAGACATAATATACTTACCATCGCAGACTTTATTGTAGATATTAATGTGCTCTACAAAAGTGTAGTACATTATTTCATTCCATCATTAATACTTAGTTTTCGCAGCGTAACGCGATGTAAGGAATTTTAAGGCAATTTTCTACACCTTGGGTTACATTATTTAAGTTTTCGTAAGGATCCCTACTATTTTTGAAAATTTTATATAGCCACACTCACACTTTTACTCAGACTGAGCATAGCTTTCTATTGGTCAATTTTTTTTTTAATATCGATCAAACAAAGCTTACAAACAAACAAAAAATAAAATCTTTCCTCTTTATAATATGAGTTAAGATGCACCGATCAAACCAGAACCCAATACAAACAAACAATAAATAAAATCTTTCCTCTTTATCATATTAGTAAAGATGCACCAATCAAACCAGAACCCATCTCTGAATGACAATCGCATCCGATTTGAATAAACAAATGTTTACTACAGCGTCCCCTGGTGAGTTGTCATCGTAACACCTATCTAACAATACGTACCAATCAAATCCAAACACATCACTGAAATCTGCATTAAAATCGGTCTAGTAGTTTTGAAGACAAGTGGCAACATAGATTTTTACACAAGCACCCTCTCAACCCAAACGCATATATCGTCTCTGTACCGTCGCGGGTAAAAAATATAAAACAGGTCGCGACTACAGGATAGTACATATTATATAATATAATATCATATAATAATAATATCCGTTATAATATCAGCAATACTTGACAATACTTATGTGCACTGACATTTTAATCTTGACAATTAATAGCGGATGCAAATAAAATTGTTACAGAATTTAAGGGATGAAGCAGCAAAATTCTTACTTGAAGAGGCTTTTTTGGATTTGGAAGTACATTTCGATGACCTCTTCACAGCGAAATGGTTAACTACAAGCATCCCTGTGGACACAATCTGCGTAACTCTCGAAGATTATTTCCAAGATTACAATCACCTGAGAGAGAAAAACTTCGATTATGTCATAAATGAAGCACAAAACTTAGTGTACAAGAAATACATTACAGCGATGCTATCGAAGAAAGTTGTATTTAAGACGGTGGAAGAGGCTCAACAGGCAGCCACGAAGATTGTGAAGGAAGCAAATCAAATAAGGTCATTCTTCAAAAGAATAGCACCAGAAGGTGTTAATGTTGACTGGCCTTTCCAAGTTATCAGTTTGTTGGCAGAGGTTAGTTACTTTTGGAATGAAGTTGTTTGGATTAAGTATACAGGATGTCCCGTAATCAGAGAACCAACGGAAATCTGATAATAGGGGGGACCATTATCTATCAAAATCAGTAAATTTTATCGTCCGAGGCCTATTGGTTGAAAATATATAATAGTTTAAACATTACCTACGAGGATCAATTTGACTACAATATGATGTTTGAAAGAAGCTTGTGCAAAAAAATTGTATTATGGAATGTACGTACCTTCTTGTGTATTGTATGTAAATATGTATTGTGAAAAATATGCTCCCTGATGTTAATTAAATATGTTTATATATATATATTACTTTAAAATGTCAGTAAATGTTACCTTTTCGGAATCGGTGTGAATTGCAGGTATTTTTAAAATAAAGATCCACAATTCAGTAATACAAATTTTTTGCACAAGCTTCTTTCAAACATCATATTGTATTAAAATTCATACTTTTTAGTAATGTTTAAACTATTATATATTTTATACCAATAGGCCTAGGACGATAAAATTTACTGATTTTGATAGATAATGGTCCCTCCTATTACCAGTTTTCCGTTGGTCCACTGATTACGGGACACCTGTATATTAAATTCACAAATGAAAGAACAAATGAAATAATATAGTAACTCAGTCGAGACTTGAACCGAGCTAAATTCAAGTATACATATTATGTTGATTCATTACCTTTTTTTAAAATATTTAACTCAAAACTTAAAACTATCTAAATTTAAATCAACTCGTTGGGGGCGAGCGATTTTGTCGTCAAGCGAGTATTAGTAACGGGTGGGCACGTCCAGGTGGTGCGGTGCCAGGACATCGAGATGCTGTCGCTGGACCTGCACGGCGTGGTGGACAAGTGCCCCGCGGTGTCGGAGGAGCAGCTGGCGCGGCTGCTGGCGCTGCGCGGGGACGTGCCGCGCGCGCGCGCCCGCGACACCGTGGCGCACGTGATGACGTCGCGCCGCGCCCCCTCCGCGCCCCTCACGCCCTCGCCCGCGCACGACCTCTTCACCCGCATCACCTTCCCCGACCGACTGCTCGGACACTTCGCACTCTAACCGGCTTTATACTCGCAATTCGCCTCGTTTCGCTTGCGGACAATTAGAGCCGTACCGTACCTCACCTGGATCACGACTATAACTTTTTGATTGAAATCAGTAAAAAAAACCTTTTTAACGATATTTTAATTTTGAAAATTTACAAAGTGTTCTTTATTATCTAATAGGTGATAATATCTTCTTAGGTATAGTATACTAGCTGACCCCGCAAACGTTGTTTTGCCATATAAGTTCTCGAAAACTTAAAAATCGACTATTAAAAAAATTGGGGTTGATGATAGAAGGGTGAAAATTTAGGGTTGTATGTATTTTTTGATGCCACATTATTCAAAAATAAAAATAAAAAAAATTGTCCAAAAAATAAAATAAAAAAGTTAGGTATGGACAACTCTTATCACTTAGCGGTATGAAAAATAGACAGTAGCCGATTCTCAGATGTAGTGAATATGCATATAAAATTTCATAAAAATCAGTCAAGCCGTTTTGGAGGTGTATATGGTAACTAAAACTGTGACATGATAATTTTATAGATAAGAAGAAGATAAAGTTCTCGTGTCATAATGTTAAGTGTGGACAACCCTTTAACGGTTGTTTTTCTTTAAGGTTTCACTTTATTTTTATTTTTTAATAATGTGGCATCAAAAATTACATACAACCCTAAATTTTCACCCTTCTATCAACAACACCTATTTTTTAATAGTCATTTTAGTAATTTAATAATTTTTCATCCCGGTCGATAACTTATAGTAAAACACCGTTTGCGGGGTTTTACTAGCTAGTTGCCTATAAAAAATAATACGAAATAACATTCAAGTCCAGATAGATCGAAATTATATTGTGTAGTGTATCATAAAATTTTAATACAAATTTCAAATGGCTGCCATTTCAAAAGGAGGAGGGCTAGATTCCGGAGGGTATCACTTTTCATGTAATTTATTCACCTTATTTCTCGTTTATACTTCAAGCTATATTCAAGCACCAAATCAACCAGTGTTGCCAGTAATTAAATTTGCAAGTTGCCGTAAATGTGGGAGATAAGTATTTTTGGTTTACTTTTAATTGTTATATACTTAATTCATTAACCTACATTTTGTGTGTGTATATATAATTATATATAAATGTATAATAATTAATTCCTGCAATTCTTTTGCTGTCCCGTGTTACTCAACTGTTTAGTTTTATTTTTTGTGTTTTACATTTTATAGATTTCCCTAACGATGTGTGAAAAAATGATTGGGTACAAATTATAAGAGAATGTAGAAATTAAAATAATTGGAATCCATCTAAATCTAGTGTAATCTGCAGTAAACATTTCTAAATCTATTGACAGTAAAAGACAAGTCTATAAAAAACTAACCCAACAAATGGGATTCTAAGAAGCCATTTGACACGGGTAGTAAATTGTTTGTAGGAATAATTTTAAGAAATAAAAATATTTTTATATTAGGTAATTGTAATTTATTGACCTTCATTTAAGAATATCTTTTTACAGCACAGGTGACAAACAAACGCTTACCGAAGCTTACCGATTGACTGCTTGCAATATTTTTAAAAATATTTTTCACTCCCCATTTTAAAATAATAACGTATTGCGTTGCCTTTGTTATTCATAACAAAACCAGAGCTCCGCGATGAGCCTGATGTATTTTTAATTTACAAAATAGGTAATTTTCATTCATTCATGTAGCAACCTTTACACACCTACACATAGTTAAGCCGCAGCCATTACGGTGCTTCATTTGTTTATTAACGAAACTCCGTCCGCCTTTTTTTGTAGGTCCATGACTTCATACCTAATTTATGAAATCGTGAATTTTCAAATTCTATAAAGCTGTTTACAGTAATCCTGAGTTTCCGTTATACGAATGAACACAGACTTGTATATTTTACGAGTTCAATCGTGTAAACACTAACTCCCGAAAATACTTGTGCAATACATTACAATAAAACGCGATCGCCACTCGCGAAGGCCAATTTATAGTTCGAAGGGCGGGCGGGCACCATTCAGTGGCATCTTTCGCGCGCCTCACGTACGCGTCCCGCGCGAGACTTCGCGAATTGACTCGCGCGATGCTACGCGCATGGATCTTTCTCCTGTGCCTAGTGGCAGGTGAGGCTCCGGCACGAAAATATCGACCCGCTTTGAAAATTGAGTGTACCTAGATCATGCAATGAATTATCATGCTATCCATTCAGTTATCTTGTCAGTGAATTGTGAACAAATGAAGGAAATAGTTGTTTAAAGTTAAAAAATTCCCTCACATCGGACTGTGATGTGCCAGTGTGATCAGTTTATTTAATTTATCTTTTAAATTGTAATCTACATTATACATACAGCTGTTTTATAATCACTCGTCAAGGGTTCAACATAGGTACACTTCCAAGTACTTATTCTGTGTATGTATATAAGCACAAAATATACATAATTATAGTACTATACCTAACGAGGTAGGTTAATAATTATATGGACTTATAAACTATGGTATTAACTAAATACTTCGTGTATGTCGTCCATTAGAAATTATGGAGGCTAAGATATTTTCAATGCATTTTCGATGCAATGCAAATAGCTTTGCATGATATACACTTACATAATATAGATAGACATATTAAAATGAATTTAATTATTTAACAAAAAATGGAGCATCCAAATTTTTTTGTGAATTCGTAAATATTTCATACTCGCTATCTTACTTACTTATCTTAATATAGTAGGTAGTACCTACCTATTTACCTGCTTTATACTAAACTTAATACACATTAAATCTCCTCAACTCCTAAGCTCTCCTCGAATTAGATCGAGGAGTTTCAGCAACTACTTAATACCTAATATTGTTATTTTTTATGACATAATTTCCTTTCTAATTTAAATACCTAATCGACATTTTTAGCTGAAATTTTATAGGTGAAAAGTCCTCAAATGTCGGCTATTATCTAGCCCAAGCGAATTAGAATTTCACATCGAAAAAATTATAAGTAGAATTTTTCCTTCGGGAATGGCAGTCTACATGTTGAATTTTTGTTTATTGAATAAATCGTTTATTATCAATTTTACGCGAAAATAGGACATTACCAAAGTCGTTTGGAATTTAATTTCCTGTCGAAGCATCAATATTTTTCGATTAAGATTAATCGATGACTTTTTAATTAAATTTAGTATATAATTATCACTTTTATTTTACATTTTAGTTTTAACAAGAAAAATGGTCACCCAAAAAGTTGTTCGAAATAAAAATTTCTACTATATTATTATTATTTAGATTCTTGCAAATTAATTACAATAAAAATTTTTTTTTCATGTTCAAACAGTTCACCATGTTCATAGAACGCGTACTGTCGCGAATGTTGTGGAAAAAACTTTCATTGATATACAGATTCCTTTATAACGAAGAAAAATCGGTTATAATTATTATCTACGTCCTGGGTTTTATAGGAAAATTGTAGGAAATTTAATTCCAAACAATTTTGTTAATGATAATTTTTCGTGTAAGATTAAAAATAAACGACTTATTCAACAAACAAAAATGCAACCTTCAATTCAAAGTGGCGGAAGACGCAACAGGGTAAGAGTCCCGAAACTAGAAACGTAGAGCTACCAGTGACCTCTCCTAAAGGAGGAAAATTTCTACTTATAATTTTTCCATGTCAGTCCCGTTTTTGATCTAATTCGACTGGCCTAACTTTGTTATTAATTTTTAATTTAATTTTGTTTAAAAAATTCGCTCTTCATGTTTGCGGTTGACTCTGAGATTTTCAGGGAAGACATCGAGGTGCGAATGTAGGAAATGAATTTTCAGAGGCATGCTGACACTGCTGTTGGGTATAACAAATTTCTTTCAATACTACCACGCTACCCAGCTGTGCCTCAAACAGTCATTACCTATATAAGGAAAACACATAATATGTAAATGTAAAAATGTATGATACCTACTCAGCCTATAAAGATTCCAGAGTGAACTTAAAAAGCTGATTAGAGATAATATTAGAAGTCTATGTAAACCTTTTGATGTAAACATATTATTTTTTGTAGTCAGACATTACTTGATGAAAATGATACGTAGATAGGTAGAGATGTTTACCAACTTAGGACTTAAGAAATTAATTAAAATATTCTTGGCTTTTAATTTACCGTTGTGGCTGCGACTTGAGTTAAGATTTTCAGTAATCTGGTCATCAAACAATTTAGATAATCGGCAGTTGTGAGCGGTCGGTAGATACAAACCGCCGTGGTATTTTTAACATTCCCGGACCAACTCAAGGTTGCTTAAGATAGTCGCTTTACATTCGGATATGACCTAATTTTCGAATGCATATAATATATAAATAGCATCTCGTTGAGGTTTTGATAGTTCATGACATGTTCAATGGCATATGGTGGCCGAATTATGGCGTGCTTCAAGCTGGAATCCTCACATTTAAAATCTCAATGAAAACTAATTTTGACAATGCTAAAAATAGTCTTAGATAGTCGTACAAGTAAAAAAATAGTCGCATTTTAGTTTCGGCGTTAAAGCTATAGGTTAGTGAGGATTACGGCTTGAACATCAAGCTGTAGGTACCTAATCCTCACCTCTGGTACAAGCAAACGGTAAAGCCAAAAAATAGTCGTGAAATAGTCGCAACGACATGCCAAATCTCAGAAATAGTCCATAAGGCCGGCTTTTGACTATGGGATGTAATATAAATTACATCTTGAATGATCTTGAACTATATATTACATCCCGCGATTGCTGTTCACACTGTAAGATATATATTTTGGAACAGTTTAGCTTCGGCCACTACCAATTCAGTGTTGCCAGATTATTTTCTCTCGACTATTTTTTGGCACATACTTGAAACCGAAAAGCGAAGGCGTTTCGGAGAAATTTGAAGTTTTCAAATTTTCAAGCCATAATCCTCACCAGGGTCTTTATATCTCTGGAACTTCTAATGGACTATTTCTGAGATTTGACATGTCGCATGTCGTTGCGACTATTTCATGACTATTTTTTGGAACCTAAACCAATTCGACAGACTTTACCGTTTGCTTGCACCAGAGGTGAGGATTACAGCTTGACGTTCAAGCCATAATCCTCACTAACCTATAGCTATAACGCCGAAACTAAAATTCGACTATTTTTTATACTCGTACGACTCCCAAGTTTTTCCTATTTCCAAATTCTCTAGAGGTAGGTAAAAAAAAAATTGACTGTTAATCAGACAATTTCCACACCCTATCAAATCGACATGTTTTACATCTGCGCAGTTCATTACCTACCTTTTTGAGAATTGAGGTAGGAAATAGGAAAATCTTGGGCGTCCCGTCGTAATGAACGAACTCACGAAGATTCAGCCTGTTATTAATCACTGAAAAAGACAGTCTGTGGTTGCCGGATCATATTTCTTATTCGCATCTATATACTATCTTATATATAAAATTCTCATGTCAAAGTTTTAGTTACCATACTCCTCCAAAACGGCTTGACCGATTTTTATGAAATTTTACAATTATACATATTCAGTATGTCTGAGAATCGGCTAACGTCTATTTTTCATACCCCTAAGTGATAAGGGTTGTCCACACCTAACATTTTTATTTTATTTTTTGGACAAATTTTTTTATTTTTATTTTTTAACAATGTGGCATCAAAAATACATACAACCCTAAATTTTCACCCTCAACAACCCCTATTTTTTTAAAAGTCGATTTTTAACGCTCGATGACATATCACAAAACAACGTTTGCGGGGTCAGCTAGTATACTAAGAGTATAATATTATAAAGCTGAAGAGTTTGTTTTTTTTTGTTTTTTTGAACGCGCTAATCTCAGGAACAACTGGTAGGGTAAGGTTGCTCAAGTCGTACCACGGCCATAGTCGTACCCCACCAATATCTCGTCTGATACCTTTGAATTGGGCCATCTAGTGTCGTTAATGTGAACTATTTAGTCGTGCGAGCAAATGTAAACAAGTGGTTAGGCGGCCGGCATCGTGAAGCGAAAATAATTTTAAAAATATGTTTTTTATCACTTTCATGTAAAATGAATGACTCATTCGTAAGCTTTTTTTGGCAGGAATGTGATCCTTACCTTTTTTCTTTGTTTGCATCCATTTATAATACTTATCTGTCAATCGTTTGGGCATACTCAAAAAGTAGAACATTTTTAGGTTATGTCAGTAATTTTATTTTTCAACTTGGAAGACCCCTCTGCTTAAGTCGTACCTGTTCAAAATTCTTTACTCGTACCGGTACGACTTAGGTATTAAGAAAATTGTTATGATAATTTGCATAAGTCTTTATCAGGCAATAAATATGGAGAAGAGAAAGTACAACACTTGGAAGCAAGAAGATATGACAGAAGCATCGGAGAGGAGATATAATAAACAATACTGAGAGATTCAACATTGCTCATCGTTCAACCTGAACCGTCCACAGTTGATAAAATTTCCAATAATGAACAAATAAAGTATCACTTGAATATTTTATCTCCAGTGCTTTACATAAAAACAGTGATTAAAAAATGAAGAAAGGTATTAACTTAGGTAATTACAAAAAGAATTAACTTCAAGTGCTTACAAATATGAAATGGAAGCCAAGGAAACCATGAATGAAAAGAAGAAGCCTATACTACATATGAAAAAAGTAAAAACAGAAAAAGGAATAAACAAAAATATAAAAAGAAGTTCAGATGAGAAATTCAAGAAGAACAAAAAATGAAAGCTAAAGAATCGTGGTTGTGCCAATTTCAACGTGTTATAGTTACTTTTAATTGTTTTAGTTTTGTTTGTCAAAGATTTTGTTACTGACCAAAATATTTACTAAAAAAATTTTTTAAGTTAATCTCAAACTGAGTTGTTTCTAATTTTAACTTCGTTGAATTGATTGATCTCTTGTTATAAAGCATTTTTCTATATAGTTTATTATATCTTCACTAAAGTATATTTTCTAAGTACGACTAAGGATATATGTGGTACGAATTAGGCAACTAGGCGCCTTAATCGTACCGAAGGTATGATTTTGAAAAACGTTAAAATACATATTTTAACAACAATATTTTAAGTTTCTGTGATTTTTGATTAATACTCAACTAAATAAAGATTTAGTAAATGTACAATATTTTGTATTATTTCAATTGCCGTGAATATTATAGCATAATTTCCTTAGGTACCTACGACTAGAGCAACCTTACCCTATATGGATCGATTTCAAAAATTCTTTCAGTGTAGGATAGTCCATTTATAGAGGAAGGTTATAGGCTGATAAATGTGTCAATAATATGAGAATTTTATATATAAGAAAGAATATAATAGGTACTATATATAATTAATATTATAAAGCTGAAGAGTTTGTGTGTTTGAACGCGCTTTAATCTTTAATCTCGGGAAGCGCTTTAATCTCGGGAACTACTGGATCGATTTCAGAAGTTCTTTCAGTGTTGGATATTCCATTTATAGAGTAACCTTCCTATGGAATTTGGATATGGATTTGGAAAATAAATACCACAACAATTATAGGTAATATTGTTTAGGAAGGAACTGGTTAAATGATTTGTTGACAGGAAATAAGAGGCCAGGAGATTACTACAAATTCCTAAAACCATCATAAACAAAACATCAACACAACAAAACATGTTTTAAATTAAGACAAAACATCATGTTTTAAATTAAAACAAAACATCATTGCTTTATGATGGTTTTAGGAGTTTGTAGTAACCGCCCTGGAGAGCGCGCCCTTCCGCACCCGCCCCGTTAGTCTTCCGCCGATTACAGTAGCGTGGTGGTGTGGTCGTAAGTTAACAATTTGACTATGTTTTAGTGAAACCATTTAAATTTAATGCTTTAGGGAGTCGACAGTTGTCAATCACTGAATTCTCAGTACCGGCAGCGGTCGAAGTGGGACAAGAAGCTGAATTGAAATGCGAATATGATTTGTTAGCGGACGAATCTGACAAATCATTGTTCGTGAAATGGTGGTGGACGCCATCGAACGGGACCAGCGACCAGCGGACTCAATTGTATCAACGGATAGCTGGTTACGACGCTGAAGCCATTCGTGATAACGTTGGTATGTAGTACCTACAATAAAAGCAGCTCTCACAGCGAAAAGGCCTGAAGACTAGTCCTTCACATTTGACAATATTTGTGAGCATCACGTGCCACTCACTGGGTTCGACAAACGGACCATTCGATTAAAAGTTCTAGTTAGCCATCGTCGCTACCTAGATCGTCGTTAGATAAAACGCTAAATGGTAATTAATTAGGTACTAAAATTCACGAATATCATTTAATACTTAAAATCTACGGTACAATATATGGTATACATAAATGCTGTTATTTCTTCTTTCAGAAATTGTTGATGAAGATGATATCAAATTATTAAATGTAACTCCCAAAGACTCCGGTACTTATGAATGTGAAGTATCGAACATAGACGAAGTACGCCAGCACCAGACGCTGGTCGTGTTCTGTAAGTATGTACCTAGTACCTACTGTGCAGTTTACCTACAACTAAATTACTTGCCGAGTTAATTTTTTATGTTAGTATTAGGCCTAGTGATTGTTGTGTCTACATTTATTATAGCTTCAGTGTAGTAGAGACGAAAATCAATTGAACTCAGGCGATTAATCTACACATTTTGAAATGCTCCACTAATTAGGGGTTTAATATATAATGATCAATGCACTTAATCAAAGTTGTAAACATTTCCAGCGATGGGTTCTGGGCCTTTACTAAACGTTACTCTGGCTGAGTACGAACCCGCGGTGGAGGTGACTTGCGAGGCATTCGACGTCGCACCCTACCCAGATATTTCCATCTCTCTGAATGGGTAGGTTATTTTTTACGACCATGACAACATTATTTCTGAGAAAGTACCTTCGAACTGGTACTATGGAAAGGCCAACCTTCAAGTGCTAGCACTTCTTCACTTCAGCACTTCACTTCTCGCTTCTGGCTTCAGCAAAGGCTCGGAAAAGGTTTCCGAAGGGAGGAGTCATGGTTCTCCTGTGAGCATGATTGTTATGTCGCAAAAAAAAACTGTGGACCGTGAACGTGAGGTAACTTACCAATGGTCGCAAGAGAGTGGACAAACCTCCAAAATTAGGAAGGTGAGTTCATCGCCGTGTACCGCCCTTGAGATGGCGCCCGCAATGTTCCGGTTTGAGATGGAAGAACGGCAGGCTCATCTCGATTGATTCTGAGGGGTCATTTAGATAGGGGATATCGCCGTTGGGGTTGGTAAAGAGTGAGAAAGTGTACTGAGGGTTCCGAAAAATGGCGTGGGTGGAACACTGGGGCTTAACGCGGTAGGCGGTGGTTCAGCTTATTTTCCGGGGCCCCAACTGTAGAATTTAACTTAAGGTATTACATAAAATAATATTTTCAGGCGAGTAACGGAGTCATCAGGATATGTAAGTGAGCCAACAGATAGCCACTACGATGTTTATGAGAATGCCACGTTTACGCTAAAAGAAGCCAACGGTGGAACTATTGTTTGTGAATTATTTTTCAAGGATGAAAATGTCACTCATCCGCCCTTTGTTGCCAGTGTAACTCTTGATGCACCAGCAGGTATGTTATCATGTACAATATATTCATCACAAAAAACTTTTTAAAAAATCTAGGCAAATTCTAATTAACGTAAACCATACAATTATTGGTCCCATAAGCGGGTTTTTATCACGTTTGTAGAGATTTTGCATTAATTTACAACTTGGGTTACAATTTTACAGTTTCAATAGACTATTAAAATAGTCGCACTTTAAAAAATTGATGCATCTCGTTTAAAAATATTAGTGTTAATAGCTCAAAAATCAAGTCAAACTTATTTCTTTAGAACACTACCATGATTGGCACTAAGTCATAGTAATTGGCACTACAAATTACTATAATTATTGGCACCCCTGGAAGTGATATACTACACGGGCGCGATAACTAGACACCTGGCTCGAATAAATAAAAGTTTGTCTATAGTACTGAGTCCAAAAATTTTTTGAAAAAAAATTTAACACCTTGTCTTATAAATTGATTTTTATTTTTGTGGTCAGGCTTTTTTATAGTATTATATAACTAAAATAACAATTTCCATTATAAGTTTAGTTCCATTGAAATTCCACCGTATTCGTCCGGAATTTAGGCACCAAAATTTATCGGTCCGCTCTGCATAAAATCCTTCTACGTGATTTTTCGATTGGAATATGTCAGAGGGTGTGTAAAACCGAGTTTCTGTCTTGGAAGCCGTTTTTTGCATATATCTCGTAAATGGTAAGTTTTACGTTAAAAATAGAAGAAATCTTTTTTGTATAGGACAAAATTTCCCATCTTTTTTATACCAAACTTTTTCCCCTATTGTTGATATTTTCCAATATATTCAGGTGAAAAAAAAAAAAAAATTTTTGTTTTTGTAAAGTATCTCAATAATTTTTGCATACGAAAAAAAAATTTAAATTAAAGTTGGAGAGCACAAAATTTTCTACAAATTTTGTATGAAACTCTCTTGTAAAATGATTAGTTGCAGGGTTGTAGCGCAATAAAAGATCGTGACAAGATTAAGATTCTTCAGGCGCCTGAGGGCGGATTCGTATAGATCTCGACAAAACAAAACGAAATGAAAGAATAAATTTTTTCTTGAAAATCGAAAAGTAAAAAAAAATATTCAGTTTTTTGATATATAATATATTTTATAGATTTTTTATGAAAAATCGAAAATAAAGAATAAAATTTTTTGATATCTTGAACGGTTACCGAGATATCAACAATTTAAGATTCAATAAATTTAATTTTTTCAATTGAATACTAAAGCGGTCCTTAGGACATGCAGCAGGTATATGTAAAAAAAAATTGAATTAATTTTTTTGTCACTTTTCGAATTTCAAGGATTCTTATTTTATTCTTATATACATTCTTCTATACATAATCCAATCGAAAAATCACGTAGAATGATTTTTCGATTGGATAGAGCGAATATCTAAAAATCTTGGACTATATGGCGAGTTTTGAAATGAAAACTATTACTGATTTATAATTTATTACCTATTGAGATAAAACATCTGTACTTGTAACGAATGTAATATTTTTTACTTAATTACGATTTGGAGCAGTAATAAACTATTTCGAGTCTATTTTGGGGTTAATTTTCAATATTGTTAATCAAATATATTAATACTTTTTTATAAATTTAAGTTCATACTTGTTAAGTAGTTATACAATAAGTAGGTAAAACAATTAATTTCTTCGAAAATAAAACAAAAAAGGATGTTATATTCATTTATTATGCTAACGCTACTGAAGGACGAGAGCGGGGCCTCGAGCGGGGAAGCGGGAGGAGGGACGATTTTCGAGCCAGGTGTCTAGTTATCGCGCATTACTCTTAGCGCATTAGTTATCGTGTATTACCCGTCATTAATACTAACTTAAGTGCATTTCTAAACTCCTTCGTTTATATCTCATATTTCCTGTACACGTAATTATCAACACCAAAATAATGTTAATAACGCCATAAATATATGGTTACTTGTAAAAATATGGAAAGTTACACATTTGTTTGTCTAAAAATCATGTCCTCCAATCGCTGATTGGGGGATGGATAGAACTTTTTTATTCCTGTCTATCCCCAATTAAATATAATAATTCTTAAAAGTAATGACACACGCTACAAGCAACATTTCATTAAATAAAAGAATAGTGTGTTTTGTTTTGGTTTAAAATCATCTGTATTTACAAAAATTACAATAATTTTTCTAAAAATCAAATTTCGTGATATCACTCATAGGTAACAGTCAGTCTTCTAATTTGAATTTATTAATCTTATAAAATTACAAAAATACTAACAATAAAATATGTTTGAAGTGAAAACTTCTTTAGCGTCGCTGAGCACTTTTTGGTGTGGGTAAAAATTGTTAAACTCGCGACAGATCCCTGATCGTAAGGTAAGATGGTAACTATGGAAACTGTCAAAAGGAAACATTCATAAACAAAACACACTGGTCTTTTATTTAATGCTTGTAGCGTGTGTTATTACTTTTTACAATTATTATATTTAATTGGGGACAGATAGGAATAAAAAAGTTTTATTAAGATTGGGGGACAGAGAGAACCGTTCGATCTGTCACCTTTTCGCTAAATGGGGTACAGATCGAACTTTTTATTCTTATCTGTCATCCGCAGGGGACAAAATCGGGGGACAGATAGGAATAATACTTCAAAACTATGCCAGGACGATAAATTATTTCATAATTATATAAATATATACCTTAAAAATATAGAATATTATATGATGTAAGAAGACATTATTGATAACTTAATAAATATGAAATATAAACATCTAAATCTTCGCTACTATGTATCCAAAATCCAATCTTATCAAATCCAATTATCCAATCTTAGGGTCTTGTCTAGGAACTTCAGTAGCAAGCATGCATCACTAACAGCATTTTTGACTGAGCCTGGAATGTGGCATACAAAATCTACACAGCTTAATTAAAGCGTGCCTATGACCTGCCAATATTATCTGTCGCTGTTTTCTTTTATCTTTAACTTTTTGATTATAGGTAATTGATTATTACCTATACATATATTTCGTATTAACTCACGTGTTCAATGTTAAATACAAAAATACGACTTGGTTAAATCATTTTATTTATAACATTTAATTTATATGTTACAAATATCGCGGCCAATAATTCGTTTATTAAATACTTTCTACAACTATTCATTAAGCAGATGTAAATAAACAAACGATGGTTTCTATGTTTAAGGCAAATACTATTTCCCAATTTACCTTTTCATTAGGATTATTAATAAACTTAATACCGACATGTATTGTAAACAGCCACCTATAATTAGTTTAGTTATTGCTTCAAGTGGACATTATCTACAAAATAAACTGCATAATTACATGTTTGTCTGTGCACTAACGAGCGTTGGTTGCCGGTGGCGCGGCGCAGAGCCCACGACGGAGACGGAGACCGCCGACCCTAGCTCCGCCTCCGATACATTTCAACCCGTCGACAGTAAGTCCTCCATCAAACTTCACTTAAGTCAACCATGTGACAAGTAAATCGAAACAATGTTGACGGCTCCATACTTCATTAAAAAAACTATTCTATCGAGGCCTATCTATATTATAATGTTAAAGCCTAATGATTAAAAATATTTGGTAAATATGTCGAATCGGGGCTGCAGCTCAAAAGTGCTCCAAAATTTTTTTCCATGTTTTTTATCATAAACCGATGGTAGCCCATGTAATTTTATGGTGGGGGACGCCATGAAACCCCATAAAAAAAAACAAGAAATTTTATTTTTTTATTTTTATCATGACGAATATGTAGCTGGCGGAAAACACACACACACACACGACCCGAACACATTATACTATTACGATTCTTCGTGTATCGAGGAGAAAACGCCTACAATTCGATTCTGGCAGTTCTGTTCTGGCGTTGTTTTAACTGTTCTAACCTAACCTAACCAATTTTAATGCTTATGGTTACCCTATACCCGAGGCGCCAAGATTTGGCGATTGATTTCATTTTTTTATGGGGTTTCATGGCGTCCCCCACCATAAAATTACATGGGCTACCATCGGTTTATGATAAAAAACATGGAAAAAAATTTTGGAGCACTTTTGAGCTGCAGCCCCGATTCGACATATTTACCAAATATTTAATCTGTGTATCTGCAGTAAATATGTACATATACACGATTTATATAGATAGGTATAAGCCGCGCCATTGAAGAGACGAATCTAAAATGGCGTCCCAAACCGATATTGACAGACGGTCAGCAAAAAAGAAAAAAAATTACGAAAATTGTTAATTTGTTTCTTTTATTTATTTATTTTAATTTGTTTGTTGACAAACTGTTATAATAATAATAATATTCGTTTAATCCAGATATGCATCACTATAAAATTAGAAATCACATTTTTGTAATGTTTTGGTATTTGTGTATTTATTTATACTATGTTATTTACGTTTACAGTCTGTAATAAAGTATCCCATTAATACTCTTAATGAGCCCATAAAACCGAACAACTTTCCCCAAAGAACATAGGTCAAATCCCAAAAAATGTATTCCAGACTGATTTTTTTTTTGCTTAACTTACGGCCGTGTTGGAGTTAGAGGAAATGATAAGCGACGCCATTTTAGATTCGTTTCTTTAATGGCGCGGCTTATATGTATATATTTGCTATTAATAGACTCAGACCAATAAAAAATTTATTGGTCTGAGTCAGGCCAGAAACAGAAATTTAAACTCATCATTCAAATCTCTTCTCCGCTGGGAATCGAACCCAGGACCCTCCGCGTAGCGCACTGGCGTCTTTACCAACTGAGCCACTCGGGTCGTCATATATACTTTTTTCAGAATTAAATTCTGCATCCAATGCAATAATCGCCATATTTTTAAGAGCCCTTAACGATTTTTTGCAGGAAACTCACGTCTCGAATAGACTATGAGTTAATAGACTTGATACAATATATAACTTTAGCATAGATACCTTTATCTATATAATATAATATTATTAAGCTGAAGAGTTTGTTTGTTTGAATTGAACGCGTTTGTTTGAACGAACTAAACTCAGGAACTACTGGATCGATTTCAAAAATTCTTAGTGTTGGATAGTCCATTAGGAAGGTTATAGGCTATATTTTATTTTCAAAAAAAATAAGGGATACCTAAGAAAATTGAATCGAAATCTTATTTATCTGTGCGCTGCAAAAACTATTGACAATAGAACAAAATGATGTAGGTACTACGGGTTTAGTCGGGTTTGTAGGTATTAAGATCTACAAAAAAGTTCGCGAGAGCACATAATATCTAACTATCATAGTTTAGTCACAATAACCGCTTTTATGTGCTTAAAAATATTAAATCGTCTGAAGAAAGAAACTACGTTAAATGTGTATCGTAATATTAAACCTTATCCAAATTAAGCATTATGTTATGACGGGTATTTATGTAGAAGGAAAATACTTGTTGTTTTATTCGAATTGGAAATTTCGTTGAGAAATTATCACTAATATTGGTAATATTGTTACCTAATGAGTTATTTGCCAGTTTTGTCAACATAATAATATCCTACTAAGTACTACTATTATAAATGCGAATGTTGGTGAGTATGGATGGATGTTTGTTACTCTTTCACTTAAAAACGGCTGAACAGATTTGGATGAAATTTTTTACACAGATAGATTAACATATTAACATATAGGATACTTTTACCCTTCTCTGCACCAAGTTCTAAAATCCACGCGGGCGAAGCCGCGCTAGTCTAGTTATAGGATATGACTGACTGAACCTGGACTTGAATACGCGGGGACATGCAGCTTAGCTTTTATAATAAAAAAATAAGGCATTTTTATACCTATGTTTGTGCAAATAATTTTATATGCGCAATTTTTAATTTTAATTTTAATTTTTAATTTGCAAATAATTTTATGTGCAAATAATTTAATAATGCGTTTTTCTTTCTTATTTTTCTTTAAATTTCTTTAATTTAACATTTACATGAAGGCGAGCAGGAGCTCGAACTCGTCTCATGACCGTTGCTTGTGCCAAAGCAAACGTTTATAATATCACATTGATATCAGTAACCGGGCACTGAAGCGTGTCTTCCACAGGCGTAATAATACGTCCAGAGCAAAAATACATACTTTATTCAGCAACTACGAGCGTTAAATTTGATTTCATGACATTAAATTAGCACTAAAGAAGCACTAAATTTAAAGATATAAAATGAAAGATTCTGTCCATATGACCTTTCCAGCTTTACATACGTTAAAAACTTTACATTGTAAAGTAGCAAAAGCCGTATGCAGTATAGTATTGCTTATAAATAATAAGTCATTGTGTAGTTTTGCAATTGAAACTATTTTAATTCACATTTACGGCTTACTACTTAGTTGTAGCCACTTAATAATAAACATAAATTCAAAGCCAGAAACGTATTTTTTTATTATTATTATCTGAGGCATTATGGTGTTTCAAGCCCTAATCCCATCTACTCGTACCTACTCGTACGAGTAGCTACGGATAGAGGCACGCACCTACACCGCCATTAAATGCTTAAAATGATAGGTACTTACATGTATTTTTTCTTATAGAGACGCCCCTCAGGATATAAGAAAAATCATACAAATAATAATTTTGTTATAAAATAATCTGCTAAAACAAATTCCAAATTATTATTTCTTTGAGATAATATGTCTCCGTATAAGTATAAATCCAGAAATATAAATGTAAATAGGTACAAATATTCTACTTAATAAAATACATTTCTGGCGATCGACACATAGTTTCAATTTATTAGCAGTTAATTAACTAACACACTTATGCATACTTAATACGTTATTTTTATGTCTATTAAGTTGAATATAATAAAAAGTATATTCATATTTAAATACTATTTTTTTATATTTTAACACAAAATACGTACCTATATATTTATATGGATACACTTACAAAAGACCCTATTGTCCAAGCCTGGAAATATCATTAATTCAATATTGTACAATAATTGCTTTATTGATATACTTACTTACTCACTTCTCACATTATATTGTTAATAATTGATATGTATTATTTTATACAATTTCAGATGGAACGCAAAAACCTGACTGCTTGTGGTTATTGGTGTCGACAGCCTTACTAGCATTGTTATTACACAGGAAATTATAAATAATGATTGTTAAAGATAGTAACAATCCCTGTTAAGGTAGACACTAAATGTTAAAAGATAAAAATAAAATACTATGGGAGCAACTGATTCCATCCATATAAATGTATTTTTATAATTTCATATAATATACAAATACATAAATAAATGATATCTTTTATTATTGCAATACCGAGGTATTGGAAATGTTAGATTATAGCATATTATATTATAACACACACAGCGTGTTTAGCCTCAAACTATCAATAATAATTTAAGGGCATAAAATAGACCTAATTTCAGCAGCGAAACACCCCGCATATTTGTCGCTTTAAAATATAGGTTTTAGGATCTACAAATAATTAAATACGTATATTTTGTACAACTCATTATATTCAAGTGTCAATAAACAGTTGCTAGGAAACATAAAAAATACTAAAAAAGAAATGCACTTGTCAGAGATAGTATGCAACCTTCTTAACATCCCGTCTCCTTTTTATGCAACTGTTTGTTAATTAGAAATTCCTGCTAACTTGCATAGATCTTGCAGGCGAGGCTTAAATAAAGGCTTCGTCAAAAAATCAGCAACCTGATCCTTCGTGTCTACTTTTAAAACTTCTAGATCTTTTTCTCGGACACTGCCTTATAAAGAAATGCCTCAACTTACCTATTTCTACACGGTGCGCAAAATAATTGTGTGACCTTAACCCGCAATTTACGCACGCTTCGAGAAGTGTTTGATCATAGTCCGAGAGCGGGAAGACATTTTTCGAGAAGTCTTCGATCATAGTCCGAGAGTTGGTAGGCATTTTTCGAAGTGTTCGGTAATAGTTCGAGAGCTGGTAGACATTTTTCGAGAAGTGTTCGATCATAGTCCGAGAGCTGGTAGACATTTTTCTAGAAGTGTTCGATCATAGTACGAGAGCTGGTAGGCATTTTTCGAGAAGTGTTCGATCATAGTCCGAGAGTCGGTGACATTTTTCGATTAAAATACACTTTCAAAATAGTAGTGTAAACGAGTGGGGGGTCGCAGTTCAGTCCGGGCGGGTTTATGTCACACTTGTTATAAAATAGTATACGATACTTGTGACCAAAGTTGTCTATTAGTATTAGTAGTTGCCTACAGCTGCATGCATTTTTAAAAAATAAATTTTATTCCTCTATTTTTTTATTTATCTTGGCTTTTATTTTTCTTCACTAAAAATGATTTTTATAAGTAGAAAGTAAGCAATAATAATAATAATATATACGAATTTTGGAATGTAATAATACGTATACTAGTTACATTGACGGGAACAAATTATTATGATGGCTGAATGTAGATTGTGTGATATTGAGACTAAATAATCTGATTGTTTTTTTAAGCTGCAATTCATAACTACATCTTTTTTTCTGGTTTTATTCCCCATTTTATATCGAGTTTCTTCTATATCCAACTTTAACATTTCATAGAGATGCACTGTCTAAATTAGATAAGTAATATAAATAGGCTACCAAGTATGTAATAAAATAATCCAATAGATTTCACCTCACTCAACACTCAAATCTAAATTACATTTTGCGTTTTATATAACTGTGCCTTCAGTATCAAAAACCAACCAAAACATTTTCATAGATTATGTAATTTTGAAATAAAATAAAATAAGTAAAACATAGTACAGTTGCACTACTGTTAGAATTTTACTGGAACTCTCGCGTATCCCGGTGACTGCGGCGCGGGGTCTGAGAGTTCATTTGATCTATGCGATAACCGCGCGGATGCATCGCATTGCGCCACGCGGGGAGCACCGCTAAATACATGCTACGCTCGAATATCATGGCCTTAATAAGTCAGTGTATAAAAACATTGCCAGGTACAGTTGAAAATTTCTGATAACAGGTTTAGTAGATTTTAAGGACGATTTAAAATTACAATAACAATTGATTTAATGATGAATCCACCTCAAGTAAATTAATAACGACTCTGTTGATTGTTCTATAAGCACACGTTTTATTACACTACTAAAAAAGTTTATTTTCCGTTGGAGATTACTATTATCAACAAAATGGTAGTTTTTGTGTATAGTGCAAATGGCAAGACAATAATTCTGCAAATTCTCTTGACAAATAATCAAATCATACAGTACAATATACGAAAATACGAAAAATGCGAGTAACGGAATGCATTCATTCGTGAGTAACGTTTCTCGGTACTTTATGGCGCACCCGTTACTCAGTACCGAATACATACGGTTTGCTACAGCTTTAAAATTTACATCACTTACAATAATATAGTGAATATAAAAATGTTTTTATATTCGCTATATTATTTACATAAAGTACAATTACAGAATTATATACATATACACTTCACTACTTTACTCGTATGTTACTAGGTAGACAAAACAAATTTACATATTAACATTAACAAATATAGACTTCAACACGAAAGTCAAAGGGCACCGTGCGGAACATCGCGAATAACTAAAACAAACAATAAACAATATGTATTTAATTTCGTCGTATAATAATATAAACGAAATTAAACTCTATTTATATTGCAGAACGGCGAAAAGTTCTTTGTACTCACATCGTACACTCCGTACATTATGAACGATTTTACAATGTAGCTCTCTCTCATAGCTCGTCGCTCACGGCTCAACGGCTCACTTGTATTATATTACAGTCTTTCGTATCGCACCGATAGTGAATCCGAAAATGAATCATAATGACTAGTGATATAAACTACTGAAAAGATATAAAGATATATTTACGAGACAAGTGATAATATGATGATATAATAGCTCTTTTGGAAAGATGTATTTCATTTTTATCTTTGTCTACACACATGTCTACATTCAAGACGCCATGATAATCTTGGCCTTTTGCGATGTCAATTTGGAGTTCAAGCAAAATTCTTATGTAATATGGCTTACTTTTCTTAAAATAATATATTTTTGGGGTAAAATAGATACCAAGCCTACAAAAAAAAGGCGGACGGAGTTTCGTTAATAAACAAGTGAAGCACCATAATGGCGGCGGCTTAACTATGTGTGAGTTTGTAAAGGATTGCCAGATGAATGAATGAAACCCACCCATTACTCATTTTTTTAACAGGCATGATGACAATCAATCAAGTATCGCCAAAATACATATTTATCGGATCGAATTAAAAAGGATTCAAAGATTTTGAAACATGTATTTAATTTATTCTCTATTTAATGTCGAGATTAATAATTTATTTGTTAAAATATATCTACAAAATACAACAATCCGCCATGATAGCTTAAACACCCATTACGTCAATTTACGTCACGTCTCAGTGAACTTCATTTTTTTCGTTTAAACGTATTAGCGTAAAGTAATTAATTGTAAGAGGCAAGTACTATTTGTTGCTTTTATTTTTACTTTTGATTTTACATACCTGAAAAGGTGAATATGGATTGATCAAAATGCCCTGTAAAACCAATAACTAACCCATATTCTTGCAAATACATGATTTTCATTTCATTTCATTGTTTTTTACCTTTTTTGGTACGGCGTAAGCAACAACGTGACGAAAACCACCTTTAGTTGAGTATAAATCATTCTCCTCGAAATGTTTACTTCAGATTACACTAGATTTAGATGGATTCCAATTGTTTTCATTTCTACATTCTCTAATAATTCGTACCCAATTATTTTTCCACACATCGTTAGAAGAGGGAAATCTATAAAATGTAAAACATAAAAAAATAAAGCTAAACTGTTTAGTAACATGGGAAAGCAAAAGAATTGCAGGAATTATAGTCTGTCAAGAAACTCATGAAAAGAATGTTTTGGGAACTAAAAAAATTGCTTAGACTGGCAGTAATAATTTCTGTCAAACCAAAGTACCTCATATTATGTCAAGTGTGCTTAATGGTTTGTTTCCCTGAAGATTTTTTTTAAGGTATTTTCTAAATTCACAACAAATTTTACCATCTTGAAAATCAAAATGTATCGCAAAGTGTACATAATCATAAAAGGAAAATAATATTTAAGGTGTTAACAGCCTTAATGGCTTAATATCAAGCACAACAGTTGCTAACTAATTTGGACGATGTTTACGGTCGAACATCAAAAGTAACCGGTTCGTGTATCTATTTTTATGTAAAACACCATACAAAAACTGTAATCTGTTGTTTTTAAAATAAATATGTGAGTTTAATAACAATTTTTTAAACTTTTTGGAGGTTATAAATATGCTTACCTACGAACATTAATTATAGTGAACAATTTTGATACTTTGTATATTTATTATGATTTATTTTATTTTTGTTTATTGGAACGAAGTTCCTTATCGCGCGTTGTGAAAGGGGGCTAGACGGAAAAAATTCTTACGAAAAGTTGTCACGACACTTTTTGCTGTCATGACGTAAGTCATGACGTAAATGACAATGACTGAAGTTCATGACAACGTCAGTTACGTCATGACAGCAAAAAGTGTCGAAAATGACATTGTCATTTACGTCATGAACTTCGTTCCTTCCGGGTGTCCCTTGACAACTCTCAAGTTATTTTATTTGTATCTGTTTTTTATTACGCTTACATAAAATGCTTTTAGGTGTCTCCGAAAGCACAATTCATTCATTCAAGGAATGAAAAATGTGACTCCTGAAAAACCACGTCATCAAAATTGAAAATGAATATTATGCTCGTGGACAAATATTTTACAATGATATGGATAGTTCAAACCAATCGAAGAGTAATCAAATTACCAACCTCATTGTTCAGGAATGTCTGAAAAATGTTCAGGAATTGAATATCTTCAGTCTGACTCTGATTAATAAATAATATCTGTTTTATTTACTGCGTTCTTTTTGTATTCTAATTACCTTACCCTATACGAAACACTACTAAAAAGTAGGATACATAGTTTTTCACCTTAACCTTTATAGGCAGAAAATCCTAAAGGTTCATCTTTATAACTACTATACTAGAGGTATAAATACCATAAGGTATTAATTTAATAAAGGATGTAGAATCTCTGAATAATGATGTTTTGAGTATCTTTAACCTCAACCAGTAATACAAAGAAAAAGTCCAACGGGACAAAACTTATATCCAACATAGTTGGCAATCTATGCGAATAAAATAAAAGTATCAAAACTATTCGGAGCAGTTTTTCAGGGTTACAATATAAATTGAAGCAGCGCCCTCATTTATTTTCATGAGTTTCTTGACGGACTGTAAGTATTATTCATGTATAATATACAAAATGTAGGTAAATTAATTAAGTAACAATTAAAAGTAAACCAAAAATACTTATCTCCCACATTTAAGGTAACTTGCAAATTTAATAACTGGTAACACTGGTTGATTTCGTGCTTGAAGATAGCTTGACGTAAAAATGAGAAATAAGGCGGATAAATTACATGCTTACCTAGGAAAAGTGATATCCCTGTCTCTTTTAAACGTTACTACTATTGTTTCGGCAGCTTTTCACTACACAAGACCGCATCGTTAATTTTAATTCAATAACATCACGCGGGCGCGGTTGGGAGCGTTATGGCGACCGGCTGTCTTACTGAGGTGTGATTGTGTGAGTGCCGGCTTATTTGTATAAGCGAACTGTATTACTCAGGGTGCTTAAGTTATTGTTTTATGAGATTCCGTCCGCCTTTCTTTGTAGGTCCATGTACCAAGCATGTATGTATTTTTAAACTCTTTCCAAATTTTGTCAACTAGCCTATTACGGAAATAACGAATTTCGCATGAATACAGACCGACGGACAAAAGCTTATTAACCATAAATTTGGCATCAATATTGTTTTTTAATTACATCCCCAGTAGGTATAATTAATATCTTTTTAATATTTTTTACAGAATTCATTTAACAGACAATTGGTTAATTGGTTGCTATAACTTTCAATTATTTCTACTCTTGTCATTACTACTATTAATAGGACTGCCACAGAGTTTACTGGAAGAATTATGTCTTGTTTTTCGGGGATCTTCTGCTACTGATGTTAAAGCAACAGTTTTATCAAAATCAATTGTAGTGTATCCAATGCTAACTGAAGGTGTCGTGACAGATGTGCTTACAATAGTCGTGGGCACTTTCTCGGTACTGTTTTGAGAAACAAGCCTTGCTCTGGACTGTGAAGAACATGATGTACTAACTTCAGTTTTTGAGCTATTGAATGAATGGTTCTCGGGAGAAGACACATCCATATTTGTTTTGATTGTTTCTTTTGTTGAATCAATATCTAACACAGCATAGTTGACTTCTAGCTCTTCAACTGGAGACATTGAGGTCAGTGTATCAGATTCAGAGAACTTATAATTTGGTTCAGATGAATTTAGTAATACACTTTTAACACTTTCTACCTTATCACTGAGCAATAGATTGGCATAAGTATTAATTTCTGGAAACTTGGCACTGCTTGGTGCTATATTACAGTATTCAGCAGGTTTTGGTGTAAGTGGTGTGGTAGGAACTGCCTCAGCTTTATTCATTTCTTGTAAATTATTTTCATTGGTGATAATATTCACATAAAGCCTAGGAGCATTCTGTTGATCCATACTTAATTGAGCATAATGCTCACTAGAGGTGCTCAATGTAGGT
Source organism: Erynnis tages (assembly GCA_905147235.1). Lineage (NCBI taxonomy): Eukaryota > Metazoa > Arthropoda > Insecta > Lepidoptera > Hesperiidae > Erynnis > Erynnis tages. The sequence goes on along the minus strand of LR990078.1, from coordinate 7,064,502 downwards.
GATATAGGATCACTATCGGTGTTTTTAGAAATTTTATCATTAATGTATCTGTTCTGTAGAAACCGAGTCTCATACTCCATATCTCTCATTGTATTTAAAGCTGTTTCTCTTTTTAATGTATGTCTCAGTATTGCTAAATCTCTACTCAAATCATTAGAGTATTCATGTCGAAAGTCTGGTGCAGTCTCAGACTGATTGTTATTATTTTCTTTTTTAGATTCTTGCAACTGATATACGTTAGCACCATGATTAGTATTGTTACGTGATTGAGGGTACAGAGGTGTGACTTCCAAAATATCAGCACTGGATGGAGATCTATGTGATTGTCCTAGATTACCATTTCTCATAATTCCTGATAGTGGCATGCTTAAGTGACTAAAGTTTAAACTTGAGCTAAAATTATCTGGTTGTCCATTATCTACAGAAGATCTGTGAACAACACTTGCTTGTAAAGTTTGTCTACCTGCTGGCAGAGGTGATAATCCAGGAACCGGATAAGGAACATTTTCATGCACACTGTTTCTTAATAGAATTTGTTGCTGTAATGTTTGAAATAGTTGTGGTGCTCTACGGCATTTAAAAGCATAGATTCCCTCTCCAGAATTGCATCTCCTACCTGAAAACGATATAAATTTTTAAATTATGTCATTAAATTTGGACTTGTGGCAGCTTTTAGTCATTCTGAGCAAAAAATTGTGTCATAGGTAAGACTGAGTGAGACGACACAACATTTTGATCAGGAAATTTTAATATTTATACATAGATAATTAAATTTCTGGCTTTAGTTCTTGTCCAGATATGATATTATTTTAAGGTATTTGAACTTATTAACATTCAGTGCTGTGTCAAATTATGTGGGTGATTGCAGGATGCTATCATTTATTACCTATATTTGAACATGCACAGTAAGTTGCTGACACTGCTAACAAGTTTTGGATAGAGTTTCTCATGAATTAACACTTTGAGGGCCGGGCCATTATAATGCGGATATACTGGTTCGCCGACGTTTTTCGCACTATTTGGGGGGCTTACCATTAGAAAATTATAAGAGATAGCTGATTATTTGTTTTTATTTATTTAATTTTGATATTTATATTTATGATTTATGAAATAAAACAATAGAATTTAATTATTTTTTATTCATATGAATAGGAAAAAAACATGCTTATTCAACAAAAAAAATTACGATGCCGGCCGACGCAGTGGCGCGAGTCCTCTTTACGCACACATGTGAAGCGCTACGCGCCTATAACTTTGCATGTGTGTTCCTAACGTATGTGGTTTTCTATTCAATAAAGTCCGAACGCGGCAAGACACGTGATATTCCATATAAACAATACGGAAATCGGATCACGGCGAATGAGAACATATTCAATTTTAACATCACGTCTATACACGTGATTGGCCCTCAAAGTGGTAAACAATTGCTCATCGAATCTACACCCTATTTTATTTTGATTTTGATAATAACTTAAACTGTGTTCTTGGATTGATGAAAAATCAATGTAACGCGCCAGGAATCAAACCCATTGATTTTGAAAATAAAATCACACCCTGTATTATTACACCATTTGATAGTGTCACTAATAAGAAATGAACTCTGGGAAGTAATGGCAAACAGAAAACTTATGGCTACTCATTTTTAACAAAATACGTTTTTTATTACAACCTTAAACTAATTAAGTACTTATAGCACAAGGTTATGGCCATTATTCCCAATTCATAGCTGGATTCGATATCTCAAGGACTTATTAAGTACTTATCTGTGCACAAAATTTCATCCAAATCCATACAACTGTTTTCTTTTTTTTAATGCTAAATATGAATAGTAATACTGAATGCAACACAATCCTAGAGATGTCGAATCCAGCTATAAAATCCAGCTATAGTAAAATACAGCTATTGTATACTTTCGGCCAATGTACAGCAGCCGAAAAAACGTGCTGGATCAATAGACGACACACACTGACAAACTGACGTTTGTCGAATCAATCGTGTGCACCGCAACGCAGCAATTTCAAACCGACAAATGAAAGCTCTGCTCACCACTTATGACGGCAACTATACCCATATAATTTTTAATGTGAAGTAATAAGTTAAGGTTTGTATGGAAAAAACATTCTTCGTTAAAAATGAACTTGTCATTACTTTCCAGAAATCATTCTTTTATTAGTGACACTATCGAATGGTGTAATAATACATTCCTGGCCAGGTATATTGATTTTTTATCAATCCAAGTTAAGTTTTTATCAATCTAAGTCAACACAGTTTAAGTAATTATCAAAATCGGGCTCCAGACTCCTTTGAGTATTTTAAGCTAATCCTCATAGTTTTGGATTTCCCTATCCACACACACTTGAAAAATTCATTCATAAAATAAATGTTTAATAATCTACATAATAAAATTAATCCCCGTTCGTTAAGTCGGTTAAAACTCGAGAACGGCTGGACCGATTTGGCTCATTTTAGTTTCGAAGTTTTATTGTTGGTCCTGGAGAGGTTTAAACGGTGAGAAAATCTAAAAAAAGAATAATGACATATACATGATAACAACAATTTGATTTTCCCATATAAACTGTTGTATCTGTCAAACATTAAATGAAGTTTGTCCTGTTGTTCAGAAATGAATATCCGTGATCAATAAAGTGACAGACGAAAGAGTAATACGCAGATCGTCTGCCATGATTTAATCACAAAGAAAAATGTGATTCTGTACCTTAATGATACATAGTAGGCAAAGAATTATATTATCAAAAACTAGCTGACCCCGCAAACGTTGTTTTGCCATATAAGTTATTGAGCATTAAAATAGACTATTAAAAATAGGGGTTGGTGATAGAAGGGTGAAAATTTAGTTAGGGTTGTATTATTTCTGATGCCACATTATTAAAAAATAAAAAAAAATTGTCCAAAAAAATAAAATAAAAATGTTAGGTGAGTATGGCCGCGAAAGTTTGTACTTTTGAATTGAAGCCCAAGCTTTGAGTCTCATAATTTTTTTTTTGTGAAAAACACTGCGAGACTACTGAATCTATGAATCTTACACACATACTTACATGGCAAAATAATAAAATTTAAATAAATTATCATAATATAGCAAAAATCTAACAAATTGTTAGTGATCTACGTCAGAAAACGCGTATTTTTGTGTTACCCTTCTACACATAGTCACATAAAAAATTAACGCAATAAAGTGCAGAAATAAAACTATTTGCAGTGTATTCGTTGTTAAATTATGAGTTAATTCATTGAATAAAAACAAACATAAATGAATATTTAGTCATAGAAATGTATTTTCCATTCTTGAGGCCAAACAATTTTCCAATCGTAACGCACTTAATTTTGTCAATAGTATTTTGTTTGCGTCAACTTAGCAACGTTATTTAAAGTTATTTAGTAAGTGTTGACTGTAGAGGTTTGCTTACAAATGTCTTGAACTGCGTTGAGTTTTTATTGTCAGCCCAATTAAATACTTTTTAACGTGAAACGAGAGAATATTGGAACGATAAATTCTTAGAAGGTACTTTTTGTAAAGGTAAGCTTAAAAACTGAGTGGTATTTTTGTTCTATTGAAAAATATGAATAATATTCTTTGTTGTGAAGAGCAGTCACAATGGTAGCATCAAAAATGGCGATGTTATATCAGTTTGATTTTTTTGTGTGTTATGTGCGTTATGCTGTGTGTTATGATAACACACTGGAACTAGATAAAGGTTGGTTTACTTACATTGGGTAAAGCCAATTAGAAAGAAATACAAATAATAATAAAGTTGTGTTTGTAATTGTCAAGACAAGGTTCGTGTGAATGATTTTTTTTTATAAAATCCATACCCATTTAGAACGGTAATAATGCAGTTGTAGTTATACACTTTAAAATGCAATCCGTGACATGTGCACTGCATAATGGCAATTCTTAGCCTGAAAAATATGAAATCGGTTCAAGCTGTTTTGGAGGAGTAACTAAAACTGTGACATGAGAATTTTATAGATATTAATAGAAAAATTTAACAAAATTGTATAACAATAAAATGCAATGATTTTAAGATAATTTTAGATTGACTACTTTATATGGCAATGTCATGCATTTAGAAACATCAAGTTTTTTCTTTTGAACCCCCGACGCAAAAGAAGGGGTGTTATAAGTTTGACGTGTCTGTCTGTCTGTCTGTGATTCGGTCGTGGCACCGTAGCTCGCGAACGGATGAAGCGATTTCAATTTATTTTTTCTTGTACGAAAGGTGAGTTACGTGCGAGTGTTCTTAGACATTTTTGATGAAAATCGGTTGAGTCTTTTAAAGTTGTCTAGGGTGAAAGTGGGGAAGAATAACTGAATGTCTGCAAATATAATCGAGTGGGGTCTCAAATAAAAGCGCATCACGTGCACGTTAAAAAATAATATGTTCAATGAAAATTGTCGTTATTGTGCCGGGGTTTTTTTAATTTTCAATTTAATATGCTATTTGATGCTTCTTCGGCCTTTTTGTTGGAAGGTCGTGATGCTGTCCACTTATACTTTTCTATGATGCACTATATTTGAATTTGTATTATGTTCTTTTACTTTTGATGTGTGGTGTCATTATTGTAAAAATATATTTTCTCTTATACAATATATACAAGTAAACAAAATGTTTTCAAGTATTATTTACGTTTTATTTAATTGCTATAGCCTCTAATCCACCCTATCACTTTTGTCTATTATGCAAACTGCAATGATGTATTAAATATGTGGCAAAACGAAGTGTGCCGGGTCACCTAGTGTTAAATAAAGTTATATTATTACATACTTTATAACACAAGAACCTGTGCATTTATTTTATTGATTTGTGGTTCCTTGGATGTGTCCTAGTCTCAATTTGAGACTCTCAATAGCACCATAACAATAGGGTATTACGGATATTATTATTATTTTAGTAGGATATTATTATTATTTAGACATTATTATTATGTCGAAAAGCTTTTTATGTGAATTCGTAAGTCATAAAAACCCAAAAAAAGTTGGAAAAAAATTTTTGCAAACAAATATTATGTAAAAAAAATTTTCAATTTAAATTTCAAAAATTCCCGCGAAAACACGGTCTCGGCCGTCTCGGCGCTGCTGCCATGCTTGTGACGTCACTCGCAGTGTAAACAATACATCTCAGTAAAGGAAGAAAGTTATACTCCATTGATTATTTACACTGCTAATGACATCACGCCGATAGCTTTCATGGCGTATAGCGTTTTTGACATTTGAAAAACAGATTAACAAACCTGAATTTTAAAATTGAAATAATAAATGTATACTACATTTTTTAGAACAGAAATTTTCACTTGCTTTTAACAAAATCTATCAATATTACATAATTTTCGATTTTTCCTTGCATGGTGCGAAATACCCTATAAATAAATAAATAAATAAATAAAGTACATATTTCAAAAATTATTAAGGTATTTTAAAATGGAGAATTTAGACACCTTTTGAGAAGGTATTTATTTGTCTGGATTGTGAATTAATAATTTATATTTATATTTATATTCTTTTTGTACCATTAATGTAAACTGGAGGCGGTGATAGCCCAGTGGCACGCACCAATGACTTTGTAAAAAAGTTATGTGCGCTTTATAAAATTAAATATCACCTGCTGTTACGGTGAAGGAAAACATCGTGAGGAAGCCTGCATGCCTGAGAGTTCACAAAAAAAAATGTTCTCAAAGGCATGTGAAGTCTACCAACCCGCTACTGCGGGTTGGACAGCGGGCCAGCGTGGTGGACTAAGGCCTACATCCCTCTCATTACGAGAAGGAGACCCGACCCTGTAGTGGGTCATTAATGGGTTACTGGCAAGTCATTAAATGCACCCCAAGCCGGCAGCTCACCGTGGGGCGGTATGACCACTACCCTCCATCAAATAAAATCCAACATAATATAAAAATAAACAAAAATTACAGCAGTTATAAAAACTAAAGCAGAAGTATAAAATCAAGAGGACAAGGCCTAAATATATGCACATTCAATGTGAGATCACTTTCAACTAAAGAAAGAACTTTGGAACTGAACGATGCTATCGAGAAAATAAAATGGGACATCATAGGGCTTGCAGAAGTCAAAAAAAAATAGGCTGTTACATAGAAGAACATAAAGATTACATATTCTGTTACTATCGAAATCACTAAAGGATAACATACAAAGCTTCTTAGGTAGGTATATCAGAAAGAGTGGCCTTGTTAAAACTTAAATTCAAGGAGGAACCACTATCATTGATTCAAGTATACAGTCCTACTTAGAGCTCAAGTGAAGAAGAAATTACAAAGTTCTACGATAATTTAATGAGAGCGATAGGCTAATCATGGGACATTTCAATGCAAAAATCGGACAACCTAAACCTCACGAAAATCTCATATTAGGCAAATACGGTTACGGAGTACGAAACGACAGAGGCGAATGCCTAATACAATATGCATATGAGAACAAACTAGCCGTAATGAACACTTACTTCAAGAAAAAAGGCTCCAGAAAATGGACATGGATATCACCAGATCACAAAACGAAAAACGAAATCGACTTTATACTTAGCGCCACCCCAAAATTAATAATTAACGTAGAAGTCTGAACAAAATAAGTTTCCCATCCGACCACAGGATGCTAAGATGCTACATAATCATTCAATGCAAATACATATAAAACCTCAAAAAGAACTTATTACCACTGCAAGAGTTCCTAACGGAAAATAGCACTGTACAATCCTTTAGCGACAATCTGGAAGAAGCAATCATAAAGAGCCTCCAAATGGACGAAAAAGTAAACAACAAAGGTAAACAAAAAATTATTAGCAGGCACACACAAAACCCAATTGATAGAAGAACTGAACTTATGTTTACAAAGAAAAAGTCCAAAGAAATGAAAGAGGAATTAAAGAAACTATTCAAACAAACTAACAAATTGATCTGAAAAGATTATGCTAACCACAGAAGAGTAAAAAATATGATAGCCTTCCGAAGTTCAAAAAGAGCCTTTAAAGAACTAACCCACTACAAAAATTGGATACAAGGCCTGAACAGCGAAAAGGACAAAAACAGAAACAGAAAAGGGATAATAGAATGTGCAACTCTTTTCATCTATCATCTTAAGAAGAATAGCGCCAGATATTGATAAACAAGACAGAACAAGCAGGTTTTCAGCCACACTACGCAACAATAGACCACATCCACACAATATAACAGATAGTTGAGAAATATAAAGAATTCAATAAACCACTTTATATAGCATTTGTGGACTATTACAAAGCATTTGACAGCATCAAACACTCATCTATAATTATGGGCTGCTCTAAAAAATAACGATATACACAAAAAAATATGTTAATGTCATTTTGGAAAAGAACATCTATTCCAAAAGTGTAAGTAGGGTAACTGGAAAGACAAGGAGAGGAGTTCACTATCGGTAGAGGGGTACGGCAGGGTGACCCACTGTCTCCAAAGCTATTCAAAACCATACTCGAAGAATAAAGGCATATGGATAATGAAGGACAAACTCACACACTTGAGGTTCGCAGATGATATAGCTCTTTTTAGCGAATCGGCGACATATTTTGAAACAATGATACAAAGTCTAGATTATGAAAGCAAAAAAAACGGCCTACACGTGAACACATTATAATAATAACGCTTCACACTCATAGCCCCACACTAGGATTCCCTGTGTCGTGGGTGCCATGGACACACACAAGACAAGAACACGACACACCCAGACCAGAAACAGAAATTCAAATTCATCATTCAAATCTGTGCTCTGCTGGGAATCGAACCCAGGACCCTCAGCGCATTGCACCAGTGTCTTAACCACTGCGCCACTCAGGTTGTCAAACAGTTATGTCAAACAGTGAAAAGAAATTAATTAAATTAGGGGAAGAACCAATAGAATATGAAATTGAATATGTGTATCTCGGCAAACTGGTGTCCTTTGACTCAAGCAGCAATGAAAATGAAATAGACAGACGAATAAGTATAACATGGAAGAAGTACTGGGCCCAAAAAGAAATCCTAAAAGGGAACTACAACCTAAATATAAAAAAGACTATAATGGACTCCTGCATACTGCCAAGCCTAACTTATGCTAGCCAGACATGGGTCTTCACTGAAAAAGTAAAAAACAAAATTTCATTTTGTCAACATGCAATGGAATGAAGTATCTTGAAGCTGAGAAAAATACAAAGAACTAGAAATGCAGACATACTCAAGAAAACCAAATTGACAGACGCTCTTCATTTCAGTCTAAAACAAAAATGGAACTGGGCAAGATATGAAGATAAAAGATGGAGTTACTTAACGACCAAATGGCAGGGCCCAAAAGGAAGAAGAAATGTAGGAAGGCAAAAGAAAAGATGGGCTGATGACATCATAAACACGGCTGGAAAAGGCTGGATGCTTAGGGCCAAACACAGAGAAAACTGGAAAAGCATGGAGGAGGCTTTTACCCATGAGGGGCCACACAACAGAGTAGCAAATAACCTTCAATATAAGGTTAATGTTGTCATACATAATGTTGAGTGGAATTAAAGCTGTATTAATAAAAAGTCATTAAATGTTACAAACTTGTTCTTATTTTTATAAACATACATAATGTTTTCATAAATATATTGCAAAGCAAGAGTAAGTATATTTATTTCTTTGAATTTTTCTCTAAGAGATGCTCTATTCCCCAGTCTATATATTGTGCGAATAGCCCTCTTCTGCAGTACAATGAGTTTGTATATTTGCTGCATTGCCCCACAATAAGTAGTATTTGTATGGGTACTGGACGAATAAATTATATTATTTATTCATACATGTATTCAATTTTTTTTATATTTAGAATGCATCAGATGATTAGCTTGTTTTTTTTTAATTTTATTTAATATATTTAAATTAATAAAAATAAAAATTTGTCATTCGCTAATTGGATGAATAAGTTAACCTAGTCGTCCGGTAAACGGTCAGTGACAGAAGTCTAAAATTAACTCAGAAATCCCTTGGTACATGTTGGTGTCCAAATATAATTTATTTGTCCAGTACCTGTACAAATAGATTTGTCCTTAAATATCACCTGTTGTTACGGTGAAGGAAAACATAGTGAGGAAACCTGCATGCCTGAAAGTTCAAAATGTTCTCAAAGGCATGTGAAGTCCACCAACCCGCACTAGGCCAGCGTGGTGGACTAAGGCCTTCATCCTTCTCATTGTGAGAGGAGATTCGACCCTGTAGTGGATCATTAATGGGTTACTGACAACATCAACCGTATTCATGGCAATAAATGTTTTGTATTCTATTCTATTCTATAGTTTTTACCTGACTCAAAACTGAATGTGTCTTCTTCAAAACCATATCGACGCAAAGAATGTAACGGCCAAACCGTGTTACGTACTCCTGGTGAATACAATATTAAATCAGTGTCGGTAACTTGCAGTTGCCAAGTTCGACATGACGAGCCGTGTTCGTCAATATTCTGAACGAGGAAGATATTTGGATGAAGATCAGAGACTTCCGTTTTGCTTGACAAGCACCCCATCGTAACACGAGAAAATTATTATCAGTAGGGATAAAAGTCACTCCGTAGCCACTCATGAATATTCGTAAATTAAAGTTTCTGACGATATATTTGAAACAACTGCACTGATCCGCAATTGTCATCACTGGCGCTACGAAAACAGGGCAGATTCCATTTCTTTATCATTTTATATTCCTGGCTTGCTAAACAATATTATTTTTCTATCAAAGTAAACAAAATTTTACTGATAGCTAGTTGCATAGATAATATTAGATAAACACTAATGCTAGTTGATAGTGTTGATACGATTACGATGACATTTACCTAATTGATTTTATTTTAAATGACATCAATCCAATGACATGAGAGAGAAGGTCAACATGAGATCTATAGTCCGTCAAGAGTCATGAAAATAAATGAGGGCGCTGCTTCAATTTATATGGTAACCCTGAAAAACTGCTCCGAATAGTTTTGATACTTTTATTTTATTCGCATAGATTGCGAACTATGTTGGATATAAAATTTTGTCCCGTTGGACTTTTTCTTTGTATTACTGTTGGGGGTTAAATACTCAAAACATCATAATTTAGGGATTCTACATCCTTTTTTAATATTAATACCTCTAGTATAGTAGTTATAAAGATGAACCTTTAGGATTTTCTGCCTAAAAATGTTAAGGTGAAAAACTATTGTATCCTACTTTTTAGTAGTGTTTCGTATAGGTTAAGGTAATGAAGAACAACGGTGTTTTTTACTTTTTATTTTATCATAATATAGTCTATAAAATAAGATACAAGTCATCGAAAGAATTACTTCGATACGATAAGAAGTTTTCGAGATATTAATTTTACAAAATAGGCTAGAAACCATTAGAAACGCTCGATCGCACTCGCTAGTGTGACGTCATGAGACATGAACCGCTTCTCGCCGCACCGCGCGCCTGCCCCCGACTCGCTCAGCTGTTGCCTGTTCCTGTTGCCTGCTGTGTAAATATAGGCGTCAAATCTTGTGTTAATACATATCGTTACTAGGTAACATTTAGTTGGAGAAAAGAGTTTGGGAGGTCAGGCTCTTTGAAACGTCAAAATCATGAAATGTCAACATGACGTCCTCGGTATCGGAGGAGTTCATTTCGCACTGATTTGATTGTTTCACACTCAATTTCCACTGTAGTCTGTTTTGTTTTTGTACACAGTTCATTTCATCTAATATTTTTGAGTTTTTAACCTTTTTAATTTTATCAAAAATGTCAATGTCATGTCAAATCAAATGTCAGCGTCGTGGGCCGTGGCGATGATAACGGCGTAAGTCGGCGTGTTGCCCGTGTTCAATGTATTTAATGTTCTTTTACTAATAATCTAAGCTATATCGGCCGAAACTGTTAATTAAAACACCTTAATTTAATCACGTAGATTCTAAATTAAATATGTACAATGTGCAGGCCGGGGCTCCATACATTCGTGAAACGTCTCCTTTTGAGGCAGAATCTATTATTTAGCTTTACTTCTATTTCTTGTAACTTCTATGATAAAAAGCGGTGATATCCCTGAAGCGATGAAGTGGCTTAATATTCGAATTTAAATATATCGAAGGATATAACGGATTAACAAATTTTTCAAGACACACCAGTGCCTAATGGCTTCACAATCATCAGGTGATTCGAAGAAGCAAATCATGATTTTAGTAAACACTGAAATTATTAATCCAATTAATGTACTTTATTTTTTTATATGTATATGAAAAAATAGGCTGTTAGAATTCTAAAAAGTTGGCAGCACGTTTAGTGATGGGAGATATCTAACAATTACAATAGTCGATATCGATTATTTTTCAGCGTTATTTTTATTTATTTATTTTGCACTTTTCCTAGAGGCAGTGAATCGGGCCATTTGGATAAAATAAAATTGGGGGCGAAGATGTATTTTTTTATTAATAAATATTTTTAAATAATTCAGTGTTTTACATTTATTTTATGACACCTTGCAGATTTTGACAACAATCCTAACTTTGAGTAATAAAAATGGAACTATATTTTTTACGCAACTTATTTGCCATATTTAAACATTTTATGTCAAATAGATTTACGAAGAAACTGACACTTATTTATTTTTAAGATTTTTTTAATATGCTGTAGGTGCATATTATTTAGTAAAAAAATATTATCTCAATTTTATCATCGATAGTTATGTCGACAGGGTCAAGGCACTATCTTGTTTACGTAACTGTAGCAATTGTGTGCGTGTTGATAGACGTCCCTACATGACAGAATGTGATAGTGTGCGTATAGTTTTAACTAGTGTTCATTTTTTGTTTGTGAGCGTGCATTGCGATGTGATGAAAAATGCCTTAGTATTTACATTGCATTAGTGAGCGTTGCCTCCCCCCGCACCAATAGGGACCGTGCGTGGCGACACCTATGCCATCTAGTGTCATTTATCGGAACTGCATATTGCTTTATGGGTAGGATTACTACCGTATGTTAACTTTTTGAAAAGTGTATCACAAATAATTTTGTATATTAAAAGGCTCATTAAAAGTGTATTCTTGTATTGATGGATACTCCAATACTTCCAAGAATAAAATATATAAATATATTAGTGTAAATTCTCGTTATTTTCCACTGATAGTACCAACATGCTCTGGCTAAAAACTATACAAAAAGTTGGATAAATGCAGTTAAAAATACACGTGAGATGAATTCAAACGGTTAAAAAGAACTATCAAGGTTTTTTAAATGAAACTAATATATAATTTGTTTTGAGATTTATTTAAAATTCAAGTTATTTTTATTTTCAATGAAAAGGAGGAATTCGTTCTATTTAAACATTTTTATTTATTACACAATATCAAAATACCTGACATTTATCTTAAAATAGATACTGCTTTATGAGTTGCTCACTTTATTTAAACAATGTTATCTGAAAATACTCTACACCCTTTTAATATACCAACAAATTTTCTATTGAAAAACACTTGGACCAAATACTTTTTGAATTTGAAAAATATCAACGTTTGCACGACACACTCTATTCTTGTTATCACTAAAATCGCATTTTATACATTTTACGTAATTTAATCCGTAATTTATAGTGAAATATTGAGTTATTCCTTGTTAAGCGACATTATGAAAACATATGAAAAACAAAGGGACAATATTGCACTTTAGTTGTGGCAGTTTCGTTTTAATCCGCTAGGTGGCGTTTTGTAGTTTCTGCACGATCCCTATAGTGCCAGACTTTTTTGCATAGAAAGTAGCTCGCGCGGCGTCTCCTATTTGGTTTAATACTCAAAGGTGAGGCATAAGCTCAGCTTTGCATTTGTGGTAGCTAACAGGAGCAGCAGTTGGTACCAATGATTCTAATTTTTTTCTTATAACAGCCGTTCCTGTTTACTGCTGTAAATGAGCTAATCTTCTATAACTTACGCCTAATTAAATTCTCACAATTCTCTATTATAAGTTCCGTTAACTTTATATTTTGAATAATAGCTGTGTTTTCAACAGTTTTCTTTCGTAATTGTGACAGCAGCTTTTGGAGAACAATAACAGTTGTCACCAGAAGAGAGGGGTTAGCAGGTATCGACGAATCTAAAGTCTGTAACGTAACAATTTTTATATGAACATTTGATTATAATAATAAGTTTAAAATGTAAGACAAATAAACAAACAAACAATTACCATGTTTTGAAGGCGTTTATATAATTGTGGTGCTATGGACACTATCCATTCTGCTTGATTGTCGGAGTGTTCAAGACTACGCTTCAATCTTTGTATTGTTATGGCTAAAAGTGAAGGCAGTAAAGGCTCTGCCTCGGTTACCAATAATAATTCACTTTCCACCAATCTGTCATAGCCCATATGATACAAACCAATTACCTGAAAATATTTAAATATTATTTGAAACATAACTGAGGGTCCTCTAATAAAGAAGTTTTAAAATAATAATAGCCACAGAATTTATTGATGTTTGTAACTCATTAGTCTTAATATGGCAACAGGTACGAACCTATATTTAATTTTGTTAGCTATATTATTCGGTATAATATACTTTAGAAAAATCAAAATAAATAAATGTTGACCTTTACATTGCATAATAGGATGTCCGTGAGTGACAACATCAACTATGACTTAAGCCGGCTTTCGAAAATGGGATGTAATATAAATTACATCTTGAATGATCTTGAGCTATATATTACAACCCGCGATTGCTGTTCACATTGTAAGATATATTATATTTTGGAACAGTATAGCTTCGGCCACTACCAATCATTCAAACTGCGACTGCGGGCGACGCAGGGGCGCGGTGTCCGGGGACGTGAGGTAAAATATACTCATACAAATATCGCTCGAAAAAATATTTATAGTTTGGGATGTAATATATATTATAGCACAGTGTGAACGGTCACGTACAAAATTTATGACGTTGATGATCTCAAGATGTAATTTAAATTATATCCCATAGTCAAAAGCTGGCTTTATTGAAAGTGCGCGTATAATATCGTTTTTAAAATCGGTCTTCAATGAGACTAGTTTTATAGTAGCGCCAGCCTACAGGGGAGTTCCGCAAGTTTTTAACAAAGATTTTCGAGACTAGTTGGGAATTCCCCTGTATCTTTTCAAATAAGTTACCATTCTTAAATTCCTGGAATCTAGGTTATTTATCCTGTATAAACCCGTAAAACATAACTTGTGTACTACGACTTTTGGTAATTTGTTAATTTTTTATTTCATACAAAAATATTTATTAATTTAATTTCCTGTTTGAATGTTTCTAACTCTACGCGCATCGCAAAAATTACGTACCGCAACGTACGTAACAAACCGCGTAATAATTTCACGGGAGGGGGGGGGGGGGTCGTAGACTTACAAATGTTACAACAGTGCAACAAAAACTTGTTTACCCATTTATTTTTTGTGTATTGAGTTATGTTCGAACTCATGGAACAAAAGTTGTTGCTTATGGTGGTAGCTACCTAGTGCTGCGAGGTTGCTCATGTTTTACGGGTAACCTGTATAAATAACCTAGATTCCAGGAATTTAAGAATGGCAACTTATTTGAAAAGATACAGGAAAATTCCCAACTAGTCTCGAAAATCTTTGTTTGAAACTTGCGGGAACTCCCCTGTAGGCTGGCGCTACTGTAATTTCTAGGATACCGAATGTGGGAGAAATTTTCACCATTTCAATGTATAGTTTGTAAGTCAGAGTCTGAGGGCCCCCCTAAGCTTAGAGGCTCCGGGGCACTGCCCCGTCTAGCCCTCCGGTAGCTACGCCACTGCCAATGTACAAAAAAATAGGTAACACAAACACACAGTGTGATGTTGGCCCACCCAAGAGTGATTGTTGGTATACACAACGTTCTTCTAAATAATTTTCAAAAACAAACCAACCAATTATGGTTCACTTTCGTGGGCCACGACTAATGTGGCAGAGTCTGCTACCATTATGGCCAGTTACAAATACAAAACTCATTTACAATAATAATAAAACATACATGTTGATGCCGAACAAATTCATTGTCTATGTTCCAGAGATCAGACAAATTACAAATCTTATCAATCCACTGAAGGCATTCATCGTAATTGTATAACATTGCATCAGTACTACTGTCGAGAGTTGCTATTGTTTCAATGGCTGCACGTATCAGCTTGGTAAGATATTTCTTTCTCGGATGAATTACTTTTTCGGAACCTTTCATATCTATAGGTTTAGGGGCTATGTTTCCCCCGAGCGCCTCGAGAGCATATTGATAATCAATATCATAGAGAGTGTCTAAAGGTTTCGAAAATTTTAAATTAAAATAGCACTGATAATATATAGTACAAGATATTTGATAATTAAGATTTAAAATGTCGTTATTTACAAGCTTTGTGTCTTGCGCAACTTCCACCAAAGAAGGCAAACTTTCGTCCCAGATTTTCTCAAACTGTATTGTATCTTTTTCTTCGTTAACTGAAGCGGTACCGGAACATTCAAAAAATATATTTAAGTATTGGGTTGTTGCTTCCAGAAGCCGTATTAATACTTCACTATTAAATCCCAATTCCTGTGTACATAAGTGATCTTTTGGCATCTTTCCAACCTTGTTTACTAAGCGACAGCAGGTTTCAAAAATATGTTTGATATACGTTGACCATATTATAGTTGAAAGTCCTAAACGCAAACGCAAATTTTTTACTGTAGATAAACAATGAATAACAGCCATCAGCTCTTCAGTTTTAGTTAGACATTTTTGCCAACTCATAGCATATTCCCAACACATGTTAGCAATGATATAACTTGCTGAAGTGCTTAAAGGGAATTGCCGACGAAGTAACGACAACCACTTAAAAATTTTAGGATTTTCATTTACTAATGAACTGTTATTTTGTAAATAGATATATTCGGGGCTTCCATCGCCATCAGATGTTTCGTTTTCCAAATTTTCGGGAAGCGTCTCCATCAACTCATTTGCAATAATTGCCTCTGGCGGCACTCCCATTGCTGACAGCCATTTAGCTATGAGTTCCGTAACAGATCCTTTTCCTCGCGTATAGATAAACTTCAAATTTATATTAACGTCGTTAATACTCAGTTTCGGCATAGTGTTTCCGTGGAAAACGGCCCTTGACATCAAAATAATACTGAGAATTGATATATCCTCAAGTTTACCGATAAGTATTCCCCATTTAGCATTTTCTTTGGTAACAGACTCCCAAGCGTCTTCGCGACCTGCTACTTTACATTCAAATATTTTTGCAACTGCCTTACATGCCATGGCTACAATCATGCTCTTCAGAGGACAATGCATGTCAACGAGCAGGTCACGAATCTCTTGCCACCAAGAAGACATTTCGTTATAAACAACATTCGTTGCTTCTTCAGAAGCACAACATAGGTAGTACAATACTTCTATCAATTTTTCAATCAGTTCAATATTAATTCGCTTTAATGACATATCCATTAGGTGCAATATGACAAGTTTAACTATTTCTTTTGGATCGATTTTGCTTGTTTTTACCACAATTGGAATAAACTTAAGGTTCTTCAAACTATACAAAGATTTAAAAATGTTGGCTGATATATAATTAATTTTTTCAGACGACACACTATGTTTCAACTTGATATATTTACTTTCTTCGTCTAACTGGAAACAAGAGACAAATGTTTTGTAACCACTTAAGTTAGAATCTGCAAATGATACTCTTGCGTGTTGATGATATTCCTTAAAATCGTTGTCCTCTGCCAAAAATAATAATCTTTCTAAAATGCAGTTATCATCTTCTAAGAGGCGAAACTCTATATCATCACTTAAGTCTTTCTCTTGGTGTTCATCAATGAAATTTAATTCAT
The DNA here is from genome assembly GCA_905147235.1 of Erynnis tages. Classification (NCBI taxonomy): domain Eukaryota; kingdom Metazoa; phylum Arthropoda; class Insecta; order Lepidoptera; family Hesperiidae; genus Erynnis; species Erynnis tages. Next base: position 7,047,670 of record LR990078.1, on the reverse strand, counting down.
CTTTTAAATCCAATCCATCACAGATTTTTGAAATAAGCCCATTCATATCATCAGTATGCAAATTGTTTATGCATTTGTAGAACAAGGATACTAGAGCCAAGTTGGCAAAATGTGATTTTATTTTTATTTCATTGGCATTTAAACTTAGATTATTAAGATCATCCCAGAACATTTCAAGGCAGCCCAGGGCTATTTCAATAGATATTTCATTGCTTCGTACTAATAAATCTAAACAATGCTTTCGTATTTCCAAAGTCTTTAACTTAGAAGCATTTCTCATTATGTCATCTTTTAACTGTTCAGATACATGAGATGTTCTTTTAATAAGATCCCGTATAGCGCCCAAGACATGTAAATCTTTAGATCTCTCTAAATGTTCTCCTTCTAAAGAGTAGTAAAATGGAATGTTAAACTTTTTTAATTTACCGTCTGGATCTATTAACACACACTGGAATTCTGGTAAATTTAATGTTTTATGTGTGTAGTTTTTTTCTGCTCCAACTAAACCACAAGTTGTATACATGAGTATACCATTTTTCGTGGCTGTAAATACAGCAACACGATTGCCTCTATGCATTAATCTTATATCAATTAAACCTTTTTTAGGATTGTAAATAATTAAGAATACAGCCCTCCTTAATTCTTTGACAACTGACAGTGGTGGTTTTTTGTTGTCTGCATCAAAAATCTGTAAAATAAAAGTTTTTGTTATAGACCCAAGAGTACCACATTGGCCTATTGCATTAATAATATCAAGGCACTAAAACTACTAACTTGTACAAATGCACACTGAGCATCTCTGCATCCCTTAAACATTCTCATAATATACCCTTTTGTTACATCAAGTACGGCCACCCTTCCTAAATTATCAACGAAGGAGGCAAGTCGTCGATCTGGCGAGATTGCTACTTTGATACCAAGCCTTTGAGTGTCGTAAATTCCATTTGTCATTGACAAAACTTCAGATCGGATAAGTGGTTCAGGATTACTTGAAGCACTATCGATTGATCCACCACCACCCAGCCATCCTCTGAAAAGTGTTTCAACTATTATACATTAAACTATTTTTATTCAATACAGAATGCAATTATAGAACGGATAGATAGGTAGAACCATTATCTCAATTCACTTATTCATGATGGTTAGCGAAAATAATATGTTTAGGTATATTTTGGCATTATCTCCACTGCCTTGGAATGGTAAATAAATATCTAATATGAGTTAATTATAAAACATTATGTAAATACATATCAGACTCTTGATGATGGTAAATATGGCAAACAAACATATCTCACTGGTGTGGTGGTCATACCTGGGGAGAGATGCTTCAATTATTATAACCCAGGATTACAACAAATATTTAGAAATATTTTAGTGTAATTCCTCTTACAGTTGAGTTGGCATTACATGTATACTCTTTATAAACACTGGAAATTGCCAAATTTGGATGAGTGTGAAGTGATGTGTGTTGGAATGAAATGTTTAGTAAATGAATAACATTAACTTACGGAAGTGCTGATTTAATCTTATTTGCAACTGCTCTTGCAACATCTTGAAGAGGAGGAGTAGTTCCACCTTCTAATGCATAATGAAAACCTAAATAAGGTATCATACCAGCTGTGAGGATTAATGTGTGTACTGGTGGAATAGATCTATACCTGAAAATCATTACATAATTATTATGTTAAAGTACAGTTATTGCGTAACAAAGTAACACTTTACACGAAAATGTTGAATGTAAGCTATGATTCTTAACAGATCTCCCATTACCTATCTGGGAGATGCTAACCTGCTTAACCTGCCATTAAGCAGGTTTGGATGTGGTCGTTTTTGACTATCTGTAAAGCAGACTGTAATGACTACTAGCCACTTAGCCTATGTGTGGACAAAGTCCTCTCCAGAAGTACATGTCCACTGACTTTATTGGCGAGTGCTCCAGAGTGCACCACCCGCTTAGGGCTGCACTCTCAAGCAACCCGACTCTGAGGAGAGTCCCTCTCGCGGACGCGCTCCGTCGCTACGGGCCTGGCACCCTCTACGGGAAAACGGCCCCGTTCAAGACGAACTTGGACAGGAGTGACGACCGCGAGAAAGCGGAACCTCCCGAACACCACATCTCCCGCGAGTGCAGTGCTGGGCTCTTTCCTGTTCGCTCGACGCTACTAAGGAAATCCTTGTTAGTTTCTTTTCCTCCGCTTACTAATATGCTTAAATTCGGCGGGTGATCCTCCCTGATCTGAGGCCAACGATAAAAAAAAATCGAGGCAGACGCGATATCCGTCAACGCAACGACGCCGTACCGCCGCAACCGTAGCGCACGGGCAGAGCCCCGCTCGCGGCTGCGACGACGGCGTCGAGGCGCACTTCGGACGTCGAGTCCGCCTACTGCGCCTGCACAAGCAGGCGACCACGACACGTACTTTTTGCTTGCCTTGAACTTGTAAAATATGTAAAATGGAGTCCTTCAAGAAAGGCATAAAAAGCACTCCTTATAAGGCAGCAAATAGCACCATATAAGCAACGGTGACCACGTAACATCAACAGACAAATAGAGAAATAGGCCACTTTTCCTTTTTGACTGAATTTCCCTGTAAAAACAAAGAGAACACTATAATTTTTGTATCTTACCAAGTGTCATATCCACCATAGGTCGAAGCAGCCAGAAAATGATCATAAGTATTCTTAAGTTCCAGACCCACAACAACAGCATCATTTATGCATTCTTGGTCAGTAAATACGCACTTTTTCATGTTTATGCTTCTACTATCTACTGTATAATCATCTTGTACTCCAGCATGCACTGGAAAAGTAATGTCCAAAATGTATTTTTCATCATTGTTTCAAGGGGGACTTCTTGAACTTGTGTGGCTGCTTTCTGACTGCCATCATTTTAATGTCTTAAATCACAGCCACAATTACACAAATTAAATATGAACATTGGTGTTTTTGAATCAAGTTTTTTTTTGTCACCAACCTCAAATTTGGTAGGGACAAGGTAAATTTTGCCACTGTCATGTATTAAGATTACTATTTTGCCTTGTTTTCATAAATAAGATAAACGTAGTAACTTATGTAGGTAGAATGAGAAGGAATGTTGTTTGACACAATCATCATGGCTACCTAGCTTAATGATTAAACAGGTTATAATTACTCTGGAGCATATTATTATATAAGTACATTCAAAACATTGTGCACTTCCATCAATATTACATACATACCGCCGAATTGATAACCTCCTTTTTTGAAGCCAGTAAATAAAAATAAACAAATAAATAATAAAAGTTAAGACCAGGCTATCTTAGATTTACAAATCACATGTACTAATTATGTACTTACCTCTAGCTACTTGAGCTTTGGCACTTCTAAGTGTTTGAAATAGACTTGCTCCAGACACAACACACACACAATTTTGAAACAGTATGTGTATGTCATCAGATAAGGTTCCATAAGTTCCAGTATGACAGGAAATTTTTAAAACTGGCCTTTCTTCCAATTTTTCAATAAATAACAAATGCCCTGTATTTGTGTAGAACCCAACGTTCCCATTTTGAAATCCAACAATAATACAATACCAATCTGGACCACTCTGAAAAACATGACATTAACCTTATTTTTGAAACTTTCAAAGCACACTGCGCTATTAAATTTTTAAAATGAGAGTAAAGTGAAAATTAAAAGATTAGATGAAATTTCTGTTTCTAAGTCTATAAAAAATAACTTTTGTAATCACAATGAAAATTTTATGTAGGTAACATCACTTGATTTAACGAGAAACTTCCTAGAGCTTTGACTCTGGTTAACTTAGCTTGTTTTCCATACTTACCATTAACTCTTTGTGTCATCAACTCATCACACTAAGAGTAATAACAACAAAAACCATTATGCTTATTCTAAGCTTATTGTTACAGAAGGTTCAGTGTCGAAATATAGAGCTTACACTATATTGAAATACTAGACTTCGCGCGCGGCTTCCTCCGTGTGGATTTTAGAACTTGGTGCAGAGAAGGGTAAAAGTATCCTATATGTTAATCCAGGTTATGATCTATCTGTGTACCAAATTTCATCCAAATCTGTTCAGCCGTTTTTAAGTGAAAGAGTAACAAACATCCATCCATACTCACAAACGGTAAGTACTTACACATTCTTTGCGTTTTTATACTCGTGATACTTTCTCGAATAAAACAACAAGTATTTTCCTTTTACATAAATACCCTTGAAACATAATGCTTAATTTGGATAAGGATTAATATTACGATACACATTTAACGTAGTTTCTTTCTTCAGACGATTTAATATTTTTAAGAACATAAAAGCGGTTATTATGACCAAACTATGATAGTAGTGCTCTCACGGACTTTTTTTTGTGAATATAATAAGACCTACAAACCCGTAGTACCTACATCATTTTGTTCTATTGTCAATATTTTTTGCAGTGCACGCATAAATGGGTTTTCGATTCAATGTTCTTACGGATCCCTAATTTTTTTGAAAATAAAATATAGCTTATAACCTTCCTCTATAAATGGACTAAGTATCCAACACTGAAAGAATTTTTGTAATCGATCTAGTAGTTCCTGAGATTAGCGCGTTCAAACAAACAAACTCTTCAACTTTATAATAATAGTATAGATTTGTATACCTGTGAAGAGTGTTGAGAAGGGCATATAGCCAAGGCTAAAACTGCTGTTACATCAGTGGGCAATGTGCCACTCCAAGATATAAGATATGAATTGCTGTCCGTGGCACTAATCCAATGAGTGGTTAAAAAACAGAGGCGGCTCTTATAACCAACTACTAATAAGTTACCACAGGAAGACAAAGATATAGCACACTGTGACAGCCAGCATGAATCTGAAAACATTTAATATTATAAGTTCACTATAGAATAAGCCTCTTCTGGACATTGTTGCAAAAACGTGCCTGCCGCTCTGCACACCCTGAGAGTGCAAGATTAGTGTGGTGCAAAGGATTAACGCTCATACATAAAATAAAACCCATTTTGACGATTTCACAGGGACCCAACTAAAATCCAGACAGACGGCAGCGTGTCAAACCAAGTTCAAGCAAAGGAACTGGCTAGCCAGCGCTGAGTGTAATATTACACAAAATTTGGTGCCACTTTTGACCCTTCTATAACTCAAAACCTCTTTAACGTAAACACATAAAACTACGTGTGTTTAATTATATCCATAAGGACATCTAGAAACCCAAATTTCATGAAGCTAGCTCAAACGGTTATAAAGATATGTAGTGCAGCCAATGAAGGCAAAAATCAGCTACAACCTCCAATTTCGTTGAAACTCCATTGATTTTCATGAAAATTGGTGAGTAGGTGGGGGATACATTAACAGGTTCCGGCGCCGTAACGGCATAGACAGTAAAATCACATACAATTTTACATACAATTTTTACATATTACATATTTTACATACATATGCACAAGTGCTTATGTATGTAATAATTGAAATATACTACAATAAATTATTCATTAATTAATTTACTCATATCAACATTTCCTCCAATATTAAACTTCATATTTAATTTTGTTAACAAAACTCATATTTGTTATCAAGCATACTGCCAAATAACTTAAGAAAGGTTATTTACTCCTGGATGAAAATTTATAAGAGAATTGTTAAAATACTAGTGATTTTTTTATTATTTACTACTCTTGTAAATAATTAAAAAAAGTCAAGGGAAAATGAGATACTTACAACAAGCTAACATTAATTTTCATTCATAAGTAGCATATAAACGATCACCAGGTAAATTTTTAGTTGAGAGGAAATCATTGAAAATATAATTTTTTTTTTCATGTTAAAGGAGCCAACTGACGTATAATCCATCGTGTTATGGTCAACTGACGATGTTTTTCTTTCAAAATACTAGATAAACTATCGTATAATCTAATAAATTTTCAAATGAGAGGAAATGACTGAAAAAACTTTTTTTTTTACTGCATGCGTGAGAGGCTGCCGCTGCCCACCCCACCAACGGAGTGGCAGCTGACGGTCGCGAGTATTCATATTATCAATCCTTTATGCATTTTACGAAGTTTCACTCGAGAGGAAATGATTGACCGAAAATGCACCTGGCTCTCGGACTACATTGATTGACAGTACGGTGGTGGCCGTTGGGTATGAGTGAACGTTACTCGGGAGTCAGTGCTTCGCCGCCTGTACAAAAAAATTGTATGAAGAAATTAGTGTCATAGTGTTCCACAAGATGACAAGCTATGTTATGTCTAATGTCTTGTCACGTGTATTAGCCGTAATAGCTATAACATTATGACGTCACAACTATGGTGACCAATCGTGGCCAGTTTTAAAATACATTAAAATATCAATAATGTTTTTTTGAAATACCCAATTGGAATTGTATGTATGGTCAATGTGGGGAAGACCGTCATAGTTTATTTTAATTTTAAGATTTTTATTTTGAGCCCTTACTGTACGAGTCCTATTGTTTCTACAATGATATTTGGAAATGTTGAACAATGGACCTTTGTTTACACTATTAAACATTCAAAACATCTGTGCATGAAATAACTTTACAGATATCGATGATAATTTAAAATGTGGGATGCACTGAGTTACTTACGAAGCGGTTGAAATAATGAGTTCGTGTTTAACACAGAAAGATATTATTATAGTTTATTGCAAGTAACACACCGAGAGAGTTCCACAACACAAGAAAGAAAGATTGAAGAAGGTGAAAGTCTTAAGAGATAGTTACAGTAAAGCACAAGCATAAGAAGCAGTAATTATAATAGCGAATTCGAACACGAAAGACTGAACTAGCGGCGGCGCGGTAACAGAGTGACACGGACGCGGACGGTGCGTACGGTGACTCGGCTCCGACTAGCGAGTGAGGCGAGCGCGGTATGCGCCCGCGCTGTTGGTACTTGCGAACAATGGACACCATATAGTAACCGTCATGAGACGTGAGCACAGATTATCAGTGGTAGGGATATTGTATACTATCGGCCAATGTACAGCAGCCGAAAAAACCTGCTGGACCAGTAGACGACGCACACTGACGAACTGACGTTTGTCGAATCAATCGTGTGCACCGCACCGCAGTAATGTCAAACCGACCAATGAAAGTTCTGCTCACTGATGTCTGTTGATTTAATATTTTGTATAAAATGTTGTATTTGTTTATAATATATGCGTGAAAGGTGATGTGTGTATGAGTAGGTATAAATGTACATAAATTAAATATGATACATATATTAAATATTGTTAAATATTGTGTGTGGATGTTTTGTGTAAATATAATATATATAATTTATATAAATAGACTAATAAATATAGATAATAATATTATAATATATGTCACCTACTTAAATTATCATCGGGTAGACGGTCTTACTCTCCCTAGTGGGGGTAAGACCCAGAGGTAAGGACAGACGGTCTGGCCAATATATTTTATAGTTAATGTACACCAAATTGACGACAAACTACAATTTAATAAAAACATGTAAGTAGATTAATTCGAATTTGGCTATAATCTTAAGGTATCCACAACCTACTCACCAATTTTCATGTAAATCAATGGAGGTCAATGAAATCGGAGGTGAAAACCTTATTTGACTCCACGAATGAAGGTCGGATAAACTTCCGAAAACTAACCTAACCCATTAAAGAGATTTCTGAGTTAAATTTAGACTTCTGTCACTGAGTAGGCTCCAACATATCAAAAACTGGGGAAAGTTACAACTACCACAACTACCAACTATAAAAAACTCTACACTATATAGATAACGTGCAAGCTAAAATCAAATTTTCAAAATTTAATTTCTCGGAAACTATTGGTTTAGGCCAAAAATCTCTTTAGGGGTTGTCTTAGAACATCGAAGGAAAGGCCTGGGCAAAGTTTCAAATTGATTGGAGGTGGGGGGTTATCAGGTGGGGGATTTTCGGAAGTACACCTGGTACTTTTAATATACTATTACTATACTAATGTGCCTTTACATTTTTATTAGATCGTTGTGAGGTTGGCACTGCTTATTTGCCTATATGGCATACACGCTCCTGCTGTTTGTCTCAATCAAACCCTCACATAAAAAATATGGGACCAACTTGGAATCATACGGAACAAAAAGTTTCAAAAATCGGTCTACAATTAGCAGGAAAAATCAGGTGGTTACATGAAAAAATAAAAAAATATACAGCTGTATAGTATCCCTTAAAACATAGTATCAGTATAATATAAACAACATAGTATCCCTTAAAACTTGCATGTGTTTTTTGTCATATGATAGATGAACAAAATAAGCCAAATTATAATAAAATTTCATAAGAATAAAACACAACTTTTAGAAGACCAAGCTACAATTGAATTACAAACAAATCAAAGCATTTACTTGTGCATGCATGTACATTGTAAACAAAGGTGTTACCTATATAGATAATTATACTGCTGCATCAGCGTGCAGTGCATTAGTGCAGTTATTTTACTAAATATGCTATAATTACCTTCCTTTTCTGGTATATACAGAGCTCTAGCCAAACTTGACAGATCTCCACAATCAGCTATTTGTCCCACGTTACACATTTTTAAATACCTTAAATATCATAAATCTTTACATTTGTAACTTTTGTAAGTGAAATACAACTTAATTTCATGGTTTTAGATTTCTCAGACAATGAATAAATTAATTAATAATAGTTAATTCATTACAATGTTATATTGACTTTAAAAGGAAATTATAAAACTTTTGTAATGGTGTTGATAGAGTTCATATGTACATACTACCTGGGTTTATTTATATAACGTGTAACTTAGCGAATTCATTATTGACTTTACTAAAAAAACTTTATTTTATAGTTAAATAAAATAAATGAAGCTACTTACCTATTAAAGATTGAATTGAAGAAGTACCAAGGTGTTGCCAGATAATGAAAATGAGAATACTACAGTGTTTTGTTTTGGACGTAATAATACAGTGTTTACGACAAACGGACAAAATAGGGTATTTCACACCATGCAAGGAAAAATTCAAAATTATGTAATATTGATAGATTTTGTTAAAAGCAAGTGAAAAATGGTGATTTCTGTTCTGAAAAATGTAGTATACATTTATTATTTCAATTTTAAAATTCAGGTTTGTTAATCTGTTTTTCAAATATCAAAAACGCTATACGCCATGAAAGCTATCGGCGTGACGTCATTAGCAGTGTAAATAAACAATGGAGTCTAATCTGTTTATGTCAAAAACGCTATACACCATGAAAGCTATAAACAATGGAGTCTTTGTTGACCTGTATTTTTATTGATAATTTGCGATTTCTCAGTTTTCTTGAACACCGCCACGAGACACCAACGATAAGGACTGTAACTCATTTTGTTTTTGCAAAAATAACTTTCTTCCTTTACTGACCTGTCATATTAGATGCACAGAGTACTTGATGTATTTGTGGCGTGTTTACACTGCGAGTGACGTCACTAGCATCCGAGACCGTGTTTTCGCGAGGATTTTTGAAATTTAAATTGAAAAGTCTTTTTTTACATAATATTTAAAAAAAATCCAATTTTTAATGGGTTTTTATGACTTACGAATTCATACAAAAAGCTTTTTGACATAGGCCGTAATACCCTATTACAGGGAATTTTACACAAAAATACAGTGTGTTTTACAGTGCAATTGAAAGACATTTATGTTGTTGAATTCACTTATATTTACCATTATCTTACAAAATTAAACATTATAGCTAATCACTGTCACTATCATTCAGTCCGATTGCTCTCTCTTTATTATAAATACCTAGGTACCAAAATTAAATAGTTTTAACATGGCTTCCGTTGGTTCAAAACTTAGGTACGCAGCTGTCGGTTTGGCGTGAAATAGCTTGCTTTGACAACATATTTCCACTGATTGTGTTGGTTATCAGTTTGTTGCGTTTATTAACCGACTTCAAAAAAAGGAGGAGGTTCTCAATTCGTCTGTATGTTTTTTATTTTTTTTTATATTTGTTATCGCCGCATTCCGTCATTTGTTAACCGATTTGAATTTTTTCTTTTTGGTTCGGAAGATGTTACTTTGAATTTGGTCCCATATTAAGTTGGTGCAATGACGTTTAAACAGATAGACACGTTATACCCCAACATTAAAGTATTTTAAAGTGGCGCAAGGAGTCATGGGAGTAGTCTATACATACACACAGCCGCAAGCTGTATGTATTTATGACACTTAGCGCTAATAGAGAAAAATGATGGGGCATGCCTGTTATTAGAAAGAGATAAACATACGTAGTTCGTTACGTATTGATGGCCTCTGAGCGCTCATTGGCGCGAGCGCGTGACATCATGACTACGGAGGAGATTGGGCAAAGTGGAGGCTCGATTTTACTAGTATAAAATAATAAAAACAATTATGAACAATATTGAGCGATTAACGCAGAAATTTAAGCCGCGACAGCTTGGCTTTGGAGTCAAGGGTGGCTGTGAGGCAGCCGTACACGCGGCTCGAACATTTTTAATAAAACAAAATTATGACGTTTTTGTAAAAATAGATGTTAAAAATGCATTCAATTCGGTCGACCGGGGAGCCTTACTTAATGAAATTCAAAAAGAAGTCCCAGAAATTTTTGATTATTTATGGCAATGTTATGGCTCCCCATCTAAATTATTATTTGGCGATGATGTTATCGAGTCCTGCGTGGGATGTCAGCAAGGCGACCCTCTTGGCCCAGTTATTTTTAGTTTGGTTATTCAACCAATTATCCAACAACTAAATTCGGAATTCAATGTATGGTACCTAGATGATGGTTCTTTGGGAGGAACTGCATCAACAGTTTTGGAGGACCTGGAATTTATCAATAGACGTTTCAGCGAAATAGGTTTAGCTATTAACTTCAACAAATGCGAAATTTTCTTTTCAGACCAATTAGTACCAGAAAAATACAATAGTCTTTTACAAAAATTTTACAATATTACACCAAATATAAAAATAGTAAATAAAAAAAATTTTACTTTATTAGGTGCTCCATTATTTGATGATGCTTTCGTTCCCATTATAAATTCTAAATTAAACAATTTTAATTTGATTTCGGATCGCCTTTTTGGCCTTAAACCTCACATGGCTGTCTACATTCTACGCCTTTGCTTATTCGCTCCTAAATTTATATACCTCCTAAGATGCTGTCCTTTTTGGAAATTCCATACTGTAACAAATATTTTAGACTCAACATTAAAAAATTGTTTGTCCCAAATTCTAAATTTAAGTTTTGATGATCGCTCATGGATGCAGGCAACGCTACCGATTAAGTTCGGTGGCTTAGGGATCCGCAGAACGGAAAGTTTGGCTTTACCTGCCTTCATAGCCTCTTGTCATAGTACAGTCACCCTCATCGCAGATATCTTAAATTCGGAAGATGTTCGGGTGGCGTATTTGTCGGAGGCTGTGGAGACATGGAGAGCTATCTTTCCCAGCGAGGATTTAACGGGCATTAATCCCAAAAGTCAAGCTGCTTGGGATATGCCATCCGTTAAATCTACCTATGCCTGTCTTCTTGACCGATGCGCAGACAGCACTGACAGGGCCCGTTTACTTGCAGTTGCCCAAAGTGAGTCGGGTCATTGGTTGCATGCGCTTCCATCAGACAATATAGGCACCGTGCTGGATCCTGTAACGCTGAGAATTGCGGTAGGACTCCGGCTCGGTGTCAAAGTGTGCGAGCCACATCGTTGCCCATGTGGGCAGGGGGTGGACATCTTTGGTCGACATGGCTTGTCCTGTACCAGGAGCGCAGGCCGCCTATATCGCCACGGTACGATGAATGATTTGATCCGTCGGGCTCTTGCCACCGCTTCTATACCTGCTATATTAGAACCTCCTGGTTTATCCAGAAGCGATGGCAAGAGACCAGATGGTTCTACTTTAGTGCCGTGGTGTTTGGGCCAATCTCTGGTATGGGACGCGACTTGTGTGGATACACTGGCCCCATCACACATCAGTGTTACTGCTGTTAGTGCTGGGGCCGCTGCCGACCAGGCCCAATGTCTGAAGCGCCGCAAATATAGTAATTTATCAGAAAATTATATATTTGTGGCGCTTGCAGTAGAGACTATGGGTCCGTGGTCTTCCGACATGAAAAAGTTCATGTCGGAAATGTCGACCAGATTGGTTCTTGCCTCTGGTGACCCAAGAGCTGGCGGCTATTTCGCTCAAAGGCTGAGCCTGTGTGTTCAGCGTGGAAATGCCGCCAGCGTCTTGGGAACGATGCCTCACATGGGCACTTTAGATGAAATATTTTTATTATGAGTTTTCTTTCTTTTTTTTTATTTTATTTTATTCTGTAAATAGATATTTTTAATAGTTAACATTTATTTAAGTTTCTTTTTTGTTCTTTTTAATTAATAAATAAACAATCTTCAAGACAAAAAAAAAAAAAAAAAAAAAAAAATTATGAACAAAACGTTTATTTTTTAAATACACACTAGCGACGGGCGATTATTACTAAAAACAATCGAGTATGTCGATTGTTCAGTTTAGTAGTTAAAAGTCGATAACAATCGATGTTATTCGATTGATGTTAACAACCGAATCGCGGCGACTGCTACGCTACGGTATTACTTACTAAGTACTAACTTTATCGACTGATTTGATGATTTTGATTATTCGTTCGTAGTTGAGCACTACTTAAAAAGTAATTACTAAAGATGGTGCGATGGACGGGCGTGCGCTGCGTATTACTTATTACTTTTTAGGACTGTTTAGTAGTCAATCCACCGATTTCACGACGTCCATTCTTTCGTCGTCAGTAAGGTAATCTAAAAATATAAACAATACATGATAAGTAATATCTATTCGCTTCATTGTTTTCTAGATTGTATTGTATTATCATATAATCTGAGCAAAATAAGATTTAACATACTTGACATAAAACAACATTAAGAAATCTGGGTTCATAGTTTAATTTTCCCCAACTTCCGCTGAAACCGGCCGCCACGTGACCGCGCTAACATTGTCTCTTTTACTCTCACGCATAACACCTGCGCCACACTGTTTTAAACAAGCGTCCAACAGAGGTCACCTTGGTGGAAGGCTTGTGGAGCCCACGGTTGGTGTTTGCGGCCACACTTGTTTACAACAAAGCCCCCACCTCAGTGTATTGTCGACTCTCTGGTTGGAAGCACGCTAATGCAATATGGCTTAAGCCATCTAAACTTCCAAAAAGTTGGTGTGGCATTAACAATCATTTCAGCCGGTGAAAAGAAAAAAGAAAAAAAAATATGGATGAAATAATAATTAATTAATAATCATAATAATTTAATAATTATGATTTTGCCAGTAACCCGTTAATGACCCACTACAGGGTCGGGTCTCCTTCTCGCAATGAGAGGGATGTAGGCCTTAGTCCACCACGCAGGCCTACTGCGGGTTGGTGGACTTCACATACCTTTGAGATTTTTTTTGTGAACTCTCAGGCATGCAGGTTTCCTCACGATGTTTTCCTTCACCATAACAGCAGATGATATTTAATTATATAAAGCGCACATAACTTTTTTACAGTCATTGGTGCATGCCACTGGGATTCGAACCCGGACCCCTCGATTCGAGGTCAAATTCTAAGCCACTGGGCTATCACCGCAATAATTATAATTTAATAATAATATAATTTCTTTTTCACGAGACGTCATTTTGCATACATAGAACGACACGTGCGCACGCAACGGTTGCCGCTTCGAACTGCCCTAGCGCGGTTTACAACAAGCGTTTACACTGTGGAAATCGTGTTTACAACGGCGGCATCCACAAGCGGTTGGTGGGCCGCGACCGTCCACAGAGGTTGTTGAAGGTCAAACGAATTTTTGTTGCAAACAAGCGTTTACACTGTTGCAAACCGCCGGTGGAGACCGATGTGGAGGCCTTGTTTTAAACAGTGTGGCTGGCCCATAAAACATATTACATCTCGCTCTTTAGCCTACCCGTGATATGGGCGAGCCACACTGTTTAAAACAAGGCCTCCACATCGGTCTCCACCGGCGGTTTGCAACAGTGTAAACGCTTGTTTGCAACAAAAATTCGTTTGACCTTCAACAACCTCTGTGGACGGACGCGGCCCACCAACCGCTTGTGGATGCCGCCGTTGTAAACACGATTTCCACAGTGTAAACGCTTGTTGTAAACCGCGCTAGGGCAGTTCGAAGCGGCAACCGTTGCGTGCGCACGTGTCGTTCTATGTATGCAAAATGACGTCTCGTGAAAAAGAAATTATATTATTATTAAATTATAATTATTGCGGTGATAGCCCAGTGGCTTAGAATTTGACCTCGAATCGAGGGGTCCGGGTTCGAATCCCAGTGGCATGCACCAATGACTGTAAAAAAGTTATGTGCGCTTTATATAATTAAACATCACCTGCTGTTACGGTGAAGGAAAACATCGTGAGGAAACCTGCATGCCTGAGAGTTCACAAAAAAAATCTCAAAGGTATGTGAAGTCCACCAACCCGCAGTAGTGTAGCGTGGTGGACGGCGGCCTACATCCCTCTCATTGCGAGAAGGAGACCCGACCCTGTAGTGGATCATTAACGGGTTACTGGCAAAATCATAATTATTATGATTATTAATTAATTATTATTTCATCCATATTTTTTTCTTTTTTCTTTTCACCGGCGGAAATGATTGTTAATGCCACACCAACTTTTTGGAAGTTTAGATGGCTAAAGCCATATTGCATTAGCGTGCTTCCAACCAGAGAGTCGACACACACTGAGGTGGGGGCTTTGTTGTAAACAAGTGTGGCCGCAAACACCAACCGTGGGCTCCACAAGCCTTCCACCAAGGTGACCTCTGTTGGACGCTTGTTTAAAACAGTGTGGCGCAGGTGTTAGCCATTGCCAAATTATGTCAAAACTAAAACATTTATTATGTTTTAATAATTTTAAATGAAAATACTGTACTTACGAATGAAATGACACGTTTTTCTTGTCTCTAACAGTTGCAGTGTAATTGGTACAACTCCTAAACACACAGGAAGGCATTTTTGCCAGGAAATGCGAAATAATTTTAGGCGCTGTCTTGACGTAAAGCCGTAAAGAGATAGCGTGCCCGACTGAATGCGCTTCGGGCAATTACCTGCCTTTCGTCTAGACATTCTAGAGCGTGTAAGACGTATCTATAACTTTTTAAAACATCTTAGAGTTGGTGTTGATCTGATGAAGAGTTTCGGAGATACAGAGTGGAACTCCTCAACGGGTAAGATAAAAGGAACCGGGTTAATGTTCCTCCTTAGCTCTATTCTCCATGGGTTGAATGAACTATCTAGAGCCCTTTTCATGAAAGAAGTCCCCCAGCAGCGCTGTATTCGCGCGACATAATGTTCCCAGTTATGCGAAAATGTTACACCTACTTTACATTTAGACTAATTATTATTAATAATACTATTTCCTGAATATTAAGATAAAACAATCTAAGCTCTTAAATTGTATACAATTATTACTGTTATTTCATACACTTAAACCCATAGCTATTACAATATTTCTTTCGCACAAATCGAACTCCATCCAAGTCAAACTTTTTCTGATGCGGACGACTCTTCCCCGGGGTGACAATTTTTTTCGAAGAACTCGCCGCTGTTATACCTTCTTTAGAGATTCTTGTTACAGTTTTTTCTGACACACCTCCTATTAAATTATGATCAATTTAAAATGATAGTAATTTTAAGTTTATAATGCTTATTTAAGTTACCTACCTAGATTCATTACGTGTAATAAAATTGTTAAATTAACACACACAACCACGCAACAAAACGCAGTCAATTTGTCGTCACGTGTGAATAGCATCGCTGCGACATTTAGTGATTGCGATGTGACCATGAAGTTATAGTAATGTGACAACCACTTGTGACATATTTATGACACGCAAATGACTTAAATAGGTAAGAGAATAATAGTTTCGAATATAATTTCAGTCGATTTGACCCCTAGGGCTCGATTTTGATGAAAACTAAAATGCATCATTAGATTTTTGAAATTGTTTAGTTAGTGATTACCTAAGATGTTTTAAAAAGTTATAGATACGTCTTACACGCTCTAGAATGACTAGACGAAAGGCAGGTAATTGCCCGAAGCGCATTCAGTCGGGCACGCTATCTCTTTACGGCTTTACGTCAAGACAGCGCCTAAAATTATTTCGCATTTCCTGGCAAAAATGCCTTCCTGTGTGTTTAGGAGTTGTACCAATTACACTGCAACTGTTAGAGGCAAGAAAAACGTGTCATTTCATTCGTAAGTACAGTATTTTCATTTAAAATTATTAAAACATAATAAATGTTTTAGTTTTGACATAATTTGGCAATGGCTAACACGGGTAGACTAAAGAGCGAGATGTAATATGTTTTATGCGTGAGAGTAAAAGAGACAATGTTAGCGCGGTCACGTGGCGGCCGGTTTCAGCGGAAGTTGGGGAAAATTAAACTATGAACCCAGATTTCTTAATGTTGTTTTATGTCAAGTATGTTAAATCTTATTTTGCTCAGATTATATGATAATACAATACAATCTAGAAAACAATGAAGCGAATAGATATTACTTATCATGTATTGTTTATATTTTTAGATTACCTTACTGACGACGAAAGAATGGACGTCGTGAAATCGGTGGATTGACTACTAAACAGTCCTAAAAAGTAATAAGTAATACGCAGCGCACGCCCGTCCATCGCACCATCTTTAGTAATTACTTTTTAAGTAGTGCTCAACTACGAACGAATAATCAAAATCATCAAATCAGTCGATAAAGTTAGTACTTAGTAAGTAATACCGTAGCGTAGTACCTAGTCGCCGCGATTCGGTTGTTAACATCAATCGAATAACATCGATTGTTATCGACTTTTAACTACTAAACTGAACAATCGACATACTCGATTGTTTTTAGTAATAATCGCCCGTCGCTAGTGTGTATTTAAAAAATAAACGTTTTGTTCATAATTGTTTTTATTATTTTATACTAGTAAAATCGAGCCTCCACTTTGCCCAATCTCCTCCGTAGTCATGGTGTCACGCGCTCGCGCCAATGAGCGCTCAGAGGCCATCAATACGTAACGAACTACGTATGTTTATCTCTTTCTAATAACAGGCATGCCCCATCGTTTTTCTCTATTAGCGCTAAGTGTCATAAATACATACAGCTTGCGGCTGTGTGTATGTATAGACTACTCCTTGCGCCACTTTAAAATACTTTAATGTTGGGGTATAACGTGTCTATCTGTTTAAACGTCATTGGTGATTACCTATTTAATTAGACGAAGTCAACTGATGAACTGACTGACGTTTACTGTGTTAACAGTTTTTGATGAAATAAAAATAGTGTTGTGACAAAGTTAGAGTGCCGAATTGCCGATATCGGATACGGGGTTCGAATTTTAGACATGCTTTGTACATATCAACGAGTTTTCGACGAATATGTTTGGCTTTGGCTTGACGTGCTTGGTTGAGGATCCATATCGTTAGTACGAAACAATATCGCAACAAATAAACACAATAATAACCACAACCACAACGTGACGAAAAACATAACAAAAACAATAAATAAACCGGGTGAGCGCAGAAAAAAACATTCGTGCTATCAGACCAGAGGTTAGAGACCGAATTACAAACAAAATGGCGATCGATGCGCGCGGCGTTGATCGGTGTTGGCACTAGTCGCCGCGCCGCCGCGCCGCGCTTTGTAATAAGCCGTCAAAAAACTGATTGTAGTTACATACTATAGTAACTTATATCAGAGCACTTTTATACAATTTTATTGTAAAATAGAATTAATATTATTATATTATAGTTTGAAATGATTAACTATTCACACTCATTGTTCTTTCAAGAACGGAACGCATCACTATTACTTTAAATATGGCAACATTATTTTACAAAGTGACATTAGCTACTGTCAGTTGGCTTGTCTATTTCGTTCGTCTAATAATTAAAAATACGACTATAGTGAGTGAATTTTTGTTAATCAGTTGATTATTAATTTATAGGTTCTGAATGTGCATAAAATAAAATAAAATCGCGCTTGATTAACGATTTGTTAATTATCGATTTTAAAAGTTCATCCAGCTCATAATTTCTTGTTACAACCATAATCGAAATATAATCCCGCCAAAATGTCGAGTACATCTCAAAAGCACAGAAATTTTGTAGCAGAACCAATGGGAGAAAAACCCGTTACAGATTTGGCAGGCGTCGGGGAAGTTTTAGGAAAACGGCTTGAAACAGCAGGATTTGATAAGGTTAATGTGAATACTTTAACTATTGTACAAAACGATATTAGAAAAGTTGCATGATCTATATTGACTGTTGGCTCCAATGTGATCACGTCGCCAGATGACTAGCTGCTAATGATCTTGATCACTTAAGGCGATTAACACACTGTGTTAGTAAGTATTTCCATTTGTATAGAAAACAAGCACAGTCCACCACACAGAAAACGCATCTGCATGAACGCGCGTTTTCTATACAAATGGACGCGCACCCCGCCCTACGCTACGTACGCGTGGCAGACTGTTAATCGCCTAATGATCGTCAGTGTCAGTGTGATTCCTGAACTGATGATGGCATATCACTATAGCCTGCAATACATGTTGGCCGAGCGTCGCCGAGTGAACGCCAATACCAACGTATAGACAGTATATTTGCATTGTCTTGCCATCGCTCGGTGTCGCTCGCCTAGTTAGCCGAGTAAAGTCAACCGCCAACATGTATAAAATTCATTTGGCGTAGCTTGTCACAACTAGTGGTCGCTCGCGACCACTAGCCTCACTTCGGAGCGCTGTCGGTTTTTCTGCACAAATCAATTGAGTCCAAATGTTTGTCAGCACGCCATTACTCGGTTGGCGTCGGTCGTGTGTACTCGTACAAAATCAAACATCCATCTTGTTTCAATTCACAATACAAAGTGACGGAGCCCAACATGTGGGCATCTCTTCATTCTCTTCGTCTATATTGGCCATTTGTATTGGTTTTCGATAAACTTGCTGAACGTGTAGGCAGTAGCACTTGCCTTGTATTAATTTGCCTACGCTTGCATTGGCCTAAGCTCAAACAACATGTATTGCAGGCTTATAATATTTTGTGTATTGAAATGAAACAATTAGTAGCTTGTAATACTTCATTATACTTGTAAAACCTTCACACCTATAGAACTATTATTAGGATTATTTTAAGTCTTTTAAGGATCCTTTGTCAGTTTGGAGATTCTTTTTCCAGACTCCTAACTTTATTTCAACCTACGGAACAGTAAAGTTTCATCAAAAGAGTTCAGTAGTTTTTGTAATACAGATTAAAATGTGTAAGAACACAAATTAAAAAAAAAATCCAAAAAAAAATAATGTCCTTTAATTTAAAATCATTAAATAATCTTTTTATAATATCTAAGGCTATTTTGTAATGCTGGTGCCCACATTTTCCAAAGAGAAAATGTCGCTGGACAGGGGTAAAATAGGAAGCCCAAAGTATATAAAAATGTTACTTCATAAATTATTTTAAGTTTTAGGGTCTACGCAGACGTACCACATGGTCAGGTGTCAAATAGTATGAAAACTGTCACTTCAATTCACACTACCAACATTTACCGATCTGTGCTATTCGCACAAGACCATAAGCTGACTGAATTTTGTCACATGGTTGTGGTACATCTGCATAGACCCTTAAAGTTGGTTAATTTTTTTCTTTCTATTTGAATGTATATTGTACAATTTATAATTAAATGTTAGGAAAATGTTTGTTCATGATTCACTTAACTCTTTACTTTCAGGCATATGTTGTCCTTGGTCAGTTTTTGGTATTAAAGAAAGATCGGGAGCTATTTCAAGAATGGATGAAAGAGACCTGTAGTGCTAACTCCAAACAATCTGCAGACTGTTACCAGTGTCTAAAGGACTGGTGTGATGAATTTTTGTAAATATGTTTAATAATGTTTACTTAATTCAATATGTTTGTGTAAGATTGATTTATGTATATGTCATAAGCAAAACACTTTGTAAATGTTAATGATTAAAGAATAATTTATTATAAAATGTATAATCAATAGGACAATACTTGTTTCACGCATTTATTAAAAATAATTATTGTAACATAGTCAATGTAGTAAGACTATTTGGACATGTATTTTTGACTTGGTATTACACAAATTGCTTACTTTGTCAGCAAATAATAAAAATTATTTTATATATGATTGCATTTCTTCATCTCAATAGCCAACTCTCAGTTGCTACAGGTCACAAGTTTTCAGTATATGAAGTAAGACTACATTTTCGCCTACAATGCACACAATTGAATAGGAGACAGATGTTGCTCAAGGTTATACTGGCGTATGAGGGACTGGGTTTCTTGTTACCCTTGTCCCTTCTTACCTTGTTCTCATAATAATAATAATAATCAATCCGCACAGGGGGGGCTTGTGGCGAGCCTTTGGTGAGTAGCGACACCACGGACCTGAGTGCTCCCGGGGGAAGTCTTATGTTCCTCATCTCCGGTAGGCGGAGTGGAGACCGAGAGCAACAGGCCCCCACCTCTGGCTTGCCTTAACTGGCCGGCCAGAGTGGAGCCGCTAGAGCTATATGCTCGGGGGTGGAAGTGTAATGTAAGTAATGGCGTAAAACCACTACTTACATTACGCGGTTGGTTAATGCCCCCGGGATGGTGAAATCGGTGCCGCTCCTCTCGACAGTCCCCAGCCGCCCACAACCATGTTGCCCCCCGGCATGCGCCACTTAGTGGGGACCCGTTCAGTGAGCGGCGAGTCACCACCTGCCTAACGTTAGATTATTCTTCTAATTAAACGGCTGGTGACCCCATAGTTCGCAATAGCCCATCCATTTTCCATTCCCTTCTATAGTTTCTGTTCATATGGCGGGGACCATCTTCGGGATAATCTTTTAGATAGATTGTGCGGCCGAAGATGGTATATCCGTCATATGTACGGTACCAAGAAGGTACCCCATCACGATATTAAAGGCGCGAACCCACCGCAGCGTACCTAAGCTGTGCACGGCCATGCGATACACAGATTCATTTGTTTGACTACGTGGGTCAACGTTTCCACTGCAGCACACGCTATACATGTCACGTACCTAACTCACGACTATGTACAACTGTAGCGCAGCACAGTTTTGAATCACACAAGGCACACAAGCTTTATTCCATCTAGTCCTACCAGTAGTTCGATAGGTAGTCGAACTAGTGTTGCCGATCGATAGTCGGACTATCGATAGTTAATCGATAGTCTATCGATAGTCCAACAATCGTAAGACTATCGATAGTATCGATACTATCGATAGCACAGAACAAGGCAATACTATCGATAGTATTGTAGTTCGTTAATAACAAACTATCGATAGTATCGATACTGTCAGTTTTATTTGCAACGATAGTATCGACACTATCGATTGTTTTAGACTATCGATAGTTTTAACAATTTGCAATAGTATAGTTTGCAATTTTCGGGTATAATAGTCAATCACAATCAAGTGTTTTTCAATAGAATTTTTTTTGTATATTTTACACTGCATAAAACTGCATCTATTCTAATATTAATGCCAGTTATTTGGTGTTGTGTGATAAATAAATTTTTATAGAACAAATTCCTCTTTCTTTTTATTGAAAATAAACATAATTTGAATTTTAAATACATAAATCTCAAAACAAATTATATATTAATTAGTTGTATCTAAACAACATTGATAATTCTTTTTAACCATTTGATTGCATCCAATTTTTCGTATAGCTTTTAGCCAAGGCACGTTGGAAAATTACAAGAATAATTTACACTGACATATGTAGGTATTTATATATTTTATTCTTGGAAATATTGGAGCATCCATCAATGCTTTTAATGAGTCTTTCTATCGATTGTATCGATACTATCGATTGTATCGATACTATCGATTGTATCGATACTATCGATTGTATCGATACTATCGATAGGGTACATGATTTTAGATGAAAACTATCGATAGTTTTACTATCGATAGTTCGGCAACACTAAGTCGAACTGTTTGGATTTTTTTGGATGTTATACTGACGGATCAAACTATATGGATACGCGAATTTTATTCCAAATAGAACTACCTACTGTGAATATAACTGTACAGTCACAATAGGTATTTACCTACTTCAAATGTATTCGTGTCTGGAGAGGAAAATTAATTGTCTATTTTATTATTTCTTATTGAGTGTGAAGAATTATGAAGTAGGTGTACGTCACTCATTTTATTTGTCATGTAAATTAATAGGTAATGACGTACATCGATAAAAAAAATTATTTACATTTACTATTATGTCGTACAGATTTGACTATTGCAGATTTGACAATCCAATGCATTTACATAGTTTTACTTTTGCAAATAATTGGCAATTGTTTTGCGAAATACAGCAGGCGTCGAATGAAATACCGTAAAATGCTACAACTTGGCACGGATTTTGACGTTTTTCTTCGATAACTGTTTAATCGTTAAGAAAGTCGTATATTTTTTCAACTAGCTTTTGCCCGCGACTGCGTCCACGTAAACTTCAGGATTTGGTCAAGAGCGAAGTAAAAATTATCATAATCCAGATTCAAATTTTTTTATTAAAAATTCCCAATCTATTTTACGCGATGATGATGATGATGATGATTTTACGCGAAAGCATAATAAATATCTGCATCACTAAATCCGCCATTTTGTTGCGGCGGCCATCTTGGATTTTCATTTTTTTCATAGGGAGCTCTATTCTACTAACTAAGCCGTTTCATTTGATATCCATATTGAGGCAGTTATGGAAACTATAGGATCCGCTATTTTATTGCGGCGGCCATCTTGGATTTTCATTTTTTTCATAGTGAGATCTATTCTACAAATCAAGCCCTTTCATTTGGTACCCATATTGAGGCAGTTGTGAAGGCTATGGAATCCGCTATTTTAGTGCGGCGGCCATCTTGGTTTTTTTATTTTTTTCATAGTAAGCTCTATTCTACTAATCAAGCCCTTTCATTTAATACCCATTATGAGGCAGTTGTGGAAACTATGAAATCCGCCATTTTATTGCGGCGGCCATCTTGGATTTTCATTTTTTCATAGTGAGCTCTATTCTATAAATCAAGCCCTTTCATTTGATACCCATATTGAAGCAGTTGTGGAAAATATGTAATCCGCCATTTTGTTGCGGCGGCCATCTTGGATTTTCATTTTTTTCATAGTGAGCTCTATTCTACTAATCAAGCCCTTTCATTTGATACACATATTGAGGCAGTTGTGGAAAATATGTAATTCGCCATTTTGTTGCGGCGGCCATCTTGGATTTTCATTTTTTTCATAGTGAGCTCTATTCTACTAATCAAGCTCTTTCATTTGATACCCATATTAAGGCAGTTGTGGAAAATATGTAATCCGCCATTATGTTGCGGCGGCCATCTTGGATTTTCATTTTTTTCATGATGAGCTCTATTCTACCAATCAAGCCCTTTCATTTGATACCCATATTGAGGTTGTTGTGAAGTAATAATAAGCATAAGAACTAATCCGCCATTTTGTATCGGCGGCCATGTTGGATTTTGTATCGGCGGCCATGTTATATTTTATTGTATTGTCATCAAGAGTGTGTACCAAATATCAGATCAATCTGTCACCAGGAAGGGGGTCAAATTCCAATTACTAAATTTGACCCAAATAAACAACTAAACAGGGCAAGCTAAATAAAACCGTTTAAAAAAGTCGTATCCTCCATCTTGAATTTAGAAATATAGTTTATTTCTCGTTCCAAAATATTCTATTAAAATGTCATGTCATCAATAATTAAAAGAAACTGAATTCATGATCTTGAATTTAATAGTAATTTATTTTAAATAATAACACATGATAATTCAATAAATTATTTATTATATTTTTAATTCATTAAAAAATGTGTCCGACATCTTGGATTTATTCATGGTATTTTCCATAATATATTTTATTGCAAAAAAATCATCGAGCTAGCCGTAAGGCATGATGCCACGTCTGACATTATATTCGAAAAATTAAAAAAAAACGTCTCTAGTTGTCATTGTTACTCAATACAAAGGTCATTGACCTAAGTGGACGTACAACACATAATTGCGTGAAAAATGGAAAAAAATATTTGTTATATAACAAAATAAAATATAGCCTATGTGTTACCGACGGTTTTTCTCTACACAACAATCCAAATTTCATTCAAATCCGTTCAGCCGTTCGAGAGTTGTTCGCGCACAAACAAACAGACAAACAGACTAACAGACAAACAGACAAAAATTGTAAAAAGTATATTTTTTGGCTTAGAAGCGTGTCCTGATTTGGAAAAACTTAATTTCACAAAAAAATATTACATGTACAGAATTCATACCTAGCTCAAGAATTTTATTATATGTATAGAATAGATAGATTACTGTTCATTATTGGACTGTAAGCTATAAGGGCCGAATACACGATCCAGACCGACCACCGACAGAGGTCACCTTGGTCCAGTTGGTGTGAAAAAAAACCGTGTAGACGTTGGTCGGCCGACCAAATATGGGCGGAGCCAAATGACATTTGGACGGCCTTGGTCGGACGCGCATCCTTCCGACAAGTTGCCTCCGTGGTCGGCTCCGACCGTGTGGAACGCTGTCGGCCGACCAGTGTTGCCAAGTAAGGGGTTTTCCCCCCAGATTCAGGGTGAGATGGGATTTTTTTAGGAGTCTGAAATTTTTAAGGGTATATTCATGGATTTTCTGACTCTTTGATATTTTTAAATTGATAATATTTATTTCTTTATATATATTTTATATTTATTTCTTGACCTAGCGACTTATAACGACACCTAGTACGTAATTCTACAACCACTTTGTGGTGACTGGTCGGGTGAACCGATTTTCGTTTCGTTCTACACGGTCGGGCGATTGAGGCCACTGTTGCCATCAGCCCTTTGCGGGCCTAGGTGGCAACACTGGTTGAGGCAACTTGTCCTTAACCTGTAATAAATAAAATTTAAGTACATTTTTATTATTAAGAAGACAGACCCATAAATATCAAAGTTTAGAACTCGGAAGGTACTGTTAGGGTGCATTATCTTAGGTATCGTGTATTGTTCTCTGTCATTCGTGTTTTTACGTGTGTAATCTGTTAATACGGTACGGTTGGTAATATGCGTATTTTTAGCACTTATAATGTTGGTACACTGATGAAAGATTGAAGGAGATTGAAGTGAACCTTTTTGTGGCGGGAAGCTTAAATTTAAATATTCTGTTCTGGGCGGCTAACTGCGATGAAAGGTGACAATATTTTTGTAATCTTATTATTTTCTAATTTAATATAATTTTAGTATTAACAAGTAATAATTCTATCGTGTAGTTGCTTTGTGGCGTTTCGAATTAAAATCTTGTAAATTAGTAAACACGTTTCGTTTTCCTTCTAATTACCCAACAGTACATAGGTACACTTATTTATTTATGACAATTAATACTGTCGATTGCGAGAAAAACCATGACTTAACTAAAAAGGTATGCTTTTCCGTTGCTTTGGTCGACATTTTTCGGTCTCTTCTACAAAATTACAAAAAATCTGTCATTGTTGACAGAAACAAACTATAATAAAAGTTAAATTAATCATTTCGTATGCTGTACTTAGCTTACCTACCTTTTTTGATTCTCTTTTGTATGCGCTTCGCATATGGTTTATCTTCTTTTTTGCAAGCGCGACATCTGCTGCCGGTTCCATATGGCGCAATTTCTCAGCCAATAGCTGCCAACATTGGGGTTTTTTATTTCTATCTTTATACTATATTCTATGAACTCGGTTAAAACTGCGCGTTCCCGGTTTTCCATTTTGCGCGCGCGTGTTGTGACGTTCGCTTCGGAATTCGGAAATGACGCAGTCATCATAGCATAGACATAGAGTAATTAAACACTATGGACGCAGTCCCGTCGGCCAACAAACTTCCACACGGTCCAAACTCAACTGGATAACCACTATTTGTCCTTGGTAGGGAGAGCCGCGCTAGCGACCAAGGTCGTCCAAACGTCGTTTGGCCCCGCCCATATCTGGTCGGCCGACCAACGTCTACACGACACGGTTGTTTTTCACACCAACTGGACCAAGGTGACCTCTTCTGTCGGTGGTCGGTCTGGATATCAGCGTTGCCAGTTTTTTTATTTTGCCAAGTCGGGATTTTGGAACTTTTTGAGTGAAAACAGCGGGACATAGTAAAAAAACGTATATATAAGTTTTCAAATATTTACCTTTTTATTTGAATTAAAATTACGTTTACTTGACAATATCTAGATAGCAAAAATAGAAAATATATTTCAATAAAAGTATAATATATCAGATTTACCCTATCGATAAGTAGTTGTCTTTAAATCGAAATGGTGGATCTTGTACAACATCTACATCTACACTAATATTATAAAGAGGAAAAATTTGTATTTTTGTGTGTATGTTTGTAATGAATAAACACAAAAACTACTGCGCCGATTTAAAAATTCTTTCAAAGGAATTCTTTCTTGGAAAGCTACATTCACCTTGAGTAACATAGGCTACTCAAGAAAACTTTGGATATTAGTTAAATTAATTGGCAGAGCGAAGCCTGCTTGTTCAGCTAGTATCCAATAAAATGTTAAACTTATTGAATGTTTCAAAAAATCTGAATCTTTAGATGAAGACGAAATATTTTATGTATTAAGTAACTTATAATAAAAAGACTTTTGAAACATTTTCATTTATTTCTAAATCATTATGAATTAATTATTTATATTTATATTTTTCTTAGGGGGACAACTATATAATAAGGCGTTTTTAAGAGTTTTTGACACAAACTTTAGGGATAAATATTTTTGAGAGTTGACAACACTGCGGCCGACGCAGGCAGTTGCCTCAATCGCCCGACCGTGTAGAACGAATACGAAAATCGGTTGACCCAACCAAGGACGCGACGGTCGGCGGTTGGAACCGACCGTGTAGAAGGCCCTATAGGAATACAGTTGCTTCTACTAAAAAAACACCTATAAAGCACCAAAAAATTGCTTTGAAAACGTAGGCAAAGTTGAGGTAAAAACTACAACATTGCCTATCACAATATCTTTTTATTTTATTTTATTTATTTGGTTCACCAACAGTTGTTACATCAATACTTAAAAGTAAATAATGATAACATAAATATATTTTCTAAATGCACAACCAGTTACAGGCAAACACTGCATGCAATTTATTACAAAACTAGGGTGTAAAATTATCTATTTCTTTATGTTAGTTGGGGATTTTTCGGAGCAAGAGCTCGCGAAATTGTTGTAGCTTAAGTGAAAATTATATCCTTAGGCTCAGAAGCAAGCCAATTATTTAATTCTTTGCTTAATCTAGCAATCGGAGAGTTCTTGCCTAAGACAGTACCTACTGCGTGATGGTGGATTGAATAGCGGGGTTGGATAACGCGGTATTCTACGAGGTATTTTAAAGTTGAAAAGCTTAAGCAGTTGAGGGCAATCAATGTAATTGTTGTGAATTTTATACAGAAATATAAGGTCCAAGAATATTCTTCTCTTGTTTAAAGATGACATTTTAAAATAATTAAGTTTGTCTGAGTAGGAAATTTTTTCTTAGATAATTTTGAACCGTAACTTAAATGCCATAAGAATTTTTTTGAATTCTTTCTATCCTCAACGTGTGTGTAGAATAATGCGGTCTCCACACTACTGGACAATATTCAAGTAGGCTAGGTACTAAAGTGTTATATAGATTGATTTTGGTTTTAGACTTTTTTTAAATTTTACTATTTCTTATAACAAATCCTAACATGCCCGACGCGCGTTTAACAATATTATCTATATGAGGCAAAAATGTTAATTTCTTGTCTAATATAATTCCTAGATCTCTAATGGTGTCAACTTCTTTTAAGGACTTTCCTTCAATATAGTACTTTGAATTTACACATTGAAATTTTCGAGTAAATTTGATGAAAAAACACTTATCTACATTGAGTTCCATTCCATTGGTTTTACACCAACTATTTAATCTATCCAAATCCCGTTGCATCATGGAAACATATGACTCTGATTTAATTTTTCGTGCAATCTTCAAATCATCGGCAAACAAGAATGGAGTAGAGGAGATAAAGCACTTAGGTATATCATTTACGAATATATTAAATAAAATCGGCCCCAAATGTGACCCCTGTGGGATTCCCGAAATTATATTATAAATTTTAGAATTATACCCTTTAGCTAGGTACTACAAAGAATGAACGGTTTAATAAATAGGATTTAATCCAATTAAGAGGGCACCGAGCTTTTTATATGAAATTTGTGTTAGTTTGATGTCGTGCTGTGTCGTTATTACGAAAGCTATAGCTATGCATTTACTAGGTAATAAACTTAAGGATATACTCTATACATCATCCGTTTCAGAAACACGATTACTTGTAGTTTCCTCGATAGAAAAAAAATCCAAACTAAGCTCTTAAAAGTTAAATAAAAGCATAGTATGGCGTAAATACTTCACGGAAGGTTATCAGTTTTTGAATAATAACAAAACGTATTATTATTACGTTTTGTTATTATTCGTTTTGTTATTATTAATATACGTTCCGCCCATTCTACGCAGAGCTACCGCGCTCCCCCCGAACGCGCGATATTTTAGGTATTTCCTTCTTATTATCAAACAAGTAAACATTTTGAAAATAAACAACGTATACGTTATAGAAAACATATCGTTTTGTTATTATTCAAAAATTGATAACCTTCCGTGAAGTATTTACGCCATACTATGCTTTTATTTAACTTTTAAGAGCTTACTTTGGTTTTTTTTTCTATCGAGGAAACTACAAGTAATCGTGTTTCTGAAACGGATGATGTATAGAGTATATCCTTAAGTTTCTTACCTAGTAAATGCATAGCTATAGCTTTCGTAATAACGACACAGCACGACATCAAACTAACACAAATTTCATATAAAAAGCTCGGTGCCCTCTTAAGTATGTTACCTGTAAATCCGTAAATAATTAGTTTTTAACCGACTTCAAAAAAAGGAGGAGGTTCTCAATTCGTCTGTATGTTTTTTTTTTTTTTTTTTTTTATATTTGTTATCGCCGCATTCCGTCATTTGTTAACCGATTTGAATTTTTTCTTTTTGGTTGGAAAGATATTACTTTGAATTTGGTCCCATATTAAGTTAGTGTTGATCTGATGAAGAGTTTCGGAGATACAGAGTGGAACTCTTCAACGGATAAGAGTTAAGGAACCGGGTTAAAAAATTATTATTATTGGTCACATTACCTTTGCAAAACTATGTAGACATAGACCACCTTCGAGTCTGATGATGGAGTGGAACTCGTTTTTATTTTATATTTCTGACCGCCATATTCCGTCATTTGGTAACCAATTTGAATTGTTTTTTTTTTGGTTTGGGAGCTGTTACTTTGGATTTGGTCCCATATTAAGTTGGTGATGATCTGAGGAAGAGTTTCTGAGATACAGAGTAGAACTCCTCAACGGATAAGAGTTAAGGAACCGGGTTAAAAACATATTATTGTTAGTCACATTACCTTTGCAGAGCTATATAGACATTGACCACCTTCGAATCTGATGATGGAGTGGAACTCGTTATAAGATAGGAATAATTAAATCGTGTTTAAAAGTTCACTTAAATAAACCATACAAATTATAATTACATTTAATTTGTAATTATGGTGTCCGTAAGGTTACCATTGAGAAGCCAGTTGCCACTGGCGTTTTTAGACTGTAAAAGTTTCGCATAGCTCTGCCATGTATAGTAACAAATACTAGCGACGGGTATCCACGACTTTCCCAAGTACCTACGAAAACGAATCTAATGCAGTAGTTACCTACCGGCCATACCTCCGGCCTCCGGTTTCTCAGAATTTTAGTATACTTGCCTATTTTTCTTTTATATTTGTTATCACCGCAT
This sequence comes from Erynnis tages, assembly GCA_905147235.1. Lineage (NCBI taxonomy): Eukaryota > Metazoa > Arthropoda > Insecta > Lepidoptera > Hesperiidae > Erynnis > Erynnis tages. The sequence continues at coordinate 7,017,778 of LR990078.1, read as the reverse complement.
TCCGTAATTTGTTACCAGATTTGAATTTTTTTCTTTTAAGTTCGGAAGATGTTAGTTTCAATTTGGGCCCATATTAAGTTGGTGTTGATCTGATGAAGAGTTTTGGAGATACAGAGTGGATCTTTAACGGATATTAAGTAGGTGATGATCTGATGAAGAGTTTCGAAGATACAGAGTGGAACTCCTCAACGGATAAGAGTTAAGGAACCAAGTTGATAAATTATTATTGTTGGTCACATTACCTTTGCAGAACTATATAAACATTGACCACCTTCGATGCTAATGATGTAGCGGAACTCGTTATAAAATAGGAATAATTAAATCGTGTTTAAAGCAAGTTAATTTAAATAAACTGTACAAATTATATATTTAAACATTAAAAATGGTAATCCGTAAGGTTACCATTAAGTAGCCAGTTGCCACAATCTATGATGAAGCATTAAAACTAAGATACCAGAGTCAGATAATAGAGTGGAAGTGAAACTATGACAACTAAAAAGCATTAAATAAAATAATTTTAAACAAAAATGTGAACCGACTTCGAACTAAAAAGTAAGAAATAACTTTACAAACAGACTTCAATAATAAGGTATTTTTGGAGTCTGTGCCCAAGTTCATCCTCAGTTTAACCTCAAGTAACCTCATTTTTGCAGACGAGTTTTAAAGTCATGAAGAAATCATGATATGTTTTACTATAAAACTTACTACTTTATATATTTTACTAAAAAAGAAGTATGTAGGTAAATATGTACTTAGGTAATATTTTATTCATTTATTATAATTGTACGGGCTAGTATCGACACCATACGATAGTCAAAGAAAAGATGTTGTTAAAGTTTATAATATTTATTGTTGTACACTGTAGGTATGATAATGATGTTGCTATGAGTACGCGCGCGATATGTTCGTATCCATAATGCATACTAAATTGAAAATGTGACCGGCGCGTGCTATACGAAAAACGCGCTGACGGTTGGTGTACGGTTGCACCGTACAATAATGTACAATAGAAAGAGAGACTTTCTTTCTGTTGTATCATAAAATAATTTTAAACAAAAATGTGAACTGACTTCAAACTAAAAAGTAAGAAATAACTTTACAAACAGACTTCAATACTTAATAAGATATGTTTGGAGTATGTGTAAAAATGAGGTTACTTGAGGTTAAACTGAGGATGAACTTGGGCACAGACTCCAAAAATACCTTATTATTGAAGTCTGTTTGTAAAGTTATTTCTTACTTTTTAGTTCGAAGTCGGTTCACATTTTTGTTTAAAATTATTTTATTCTATTAATATGTAGTGTGGGACTTTGTCGAAGGCCTTGCTGAAGTCACTATAAATGACATCGATTTCTTCGTGATTATCTATTACTTCAGCAATGTCCTCAACAAATGTCACCAAGTTTGTACTGGTCGATCTTGATTTTACGAATCCATGTTGATGATCTGTTATATAATGTTGAAAATGACTTTTAAATGAATAGGTATTTTTTGTAACGGATTTGACATCCATATTGCCCTAAGTTCTTTTCCACGTTAGACTACACTGAATCTTGAAATACACAACAATTTTTTTTTTACAATGGTAGGCAAAGTTTAGCAGGGTTTTCTATAACGCCCATACAAAAAATAGTTTGGTGTAGGGCTGCCCCAAAGGAAATGCAACAATTTTTCTTAATAATCAAATATATTTTAAGAAATTATTATTGTTATACTTTAATTTACTATAAATTACACTAATATTTTTTTCATAGGAAAATAAATATGTAGTTAGGTAGTAAAATATAAAAAAAAATTATGTTGGTAGGTACCTATTACTTATAATAAAAATGACAACAGCCTGAAGTGATGTAGGATGGCCCACCGATTTATCGTGAATATTCTTAAGAATTGTTAAGAATAGTACGCCTAGAATTGAAGAAATATTCTTAAGAATTTGCCGATGACATAGTGATCCTGGCGGAGTCGCTGGAGGAACTCAGCATTATGCTCAGCGACCTCAATAGTGCCTCACAACGGGTGGGTCTTAAGATGAACATGGACAAGACGAAAATCATGTCTAATGTCCATGTCACACCAGTACCGGTGGTTGTTGACGGCACTGCTCTCGAAGTTGTAGACGAATACGTTTACCTAGGACAAACGATCCGAATGGGTAAGTCCAACTTCGAGAGAGAGGTCACTCGAAGAATCCAACTCGGCTGGGCAGCGTTCGGGAATCTACGACACGTCTTGACGTCCGATATACCTCAGTGCCTGAAGTCGAAAGTTTTCGAGCAATGTGTGTTGCCAGTGATGACCTACGGTGCCGAGACGTGGTCCTTTACTGTGAGCCTAATGCACAAGCTCAGAGTCGCTCAGAGGGCAATGGAGAGAGCTATGCTTGGTATTTCTCTACGAGATAGAATCAGAAATGATGAAATCCGTAGAAGAACGAAGGTGACCGACATAGCTCTCAAAATTTGCAAATTAAAGTGGCAATGGGCTGGCCACATCGTTCGCAGGACTGACAACCGATGGGGAAAAAAGGTCCTCGAATGGCGACCACGTTTAGGCAAAAGGAGTACAGGCCGCCCTCCGACCAGGTGGACTGATTACCTGAAGAAGACAGCGGGAAACCGTTGGATTCAGAGGGCCCAGGACCGGGCGGAGTGGCGTCGATTAGGGGAGGCCCATGTCCAGCAGTGGACTACTAAGGGCTGAAAGGAAGGAAGGAAGGAGCTATAAAGGCAATGTTGTAGCATTTTACGGTACATCTAAGATGGATTCTTAGCCAGAACGTAGTTGAGCATGGTTAAAGTCCGAACTAACGGTGATTCTTTGACAAACACCAGTCTGCAGGTAGGAAGTAGTAGGAACTGCGAACAGTCTCTGTCGACGTGTACGCAACTACGCACGTAGTTGTCAGGCACAAATAAAGGCATTTTTGATAGCAGTGACGCATTATACAATATAAGCCAGACCCGCAGTGCATCAAGCTGGAATCCTCACATTTGAAAATTAAATCTCAATGAAAACGAATTTTGACAATGCTAAAAATTGTTCTGAAATAATCGTACAAGTAAAAAACATAGTCGCGTTTTAGTTTCGGCGTTATAGCTATAGTGCTATAGGTTAGTGAGGATTATGGCTTGAACGTCAAGCTGTAATCCTCACCTATGGTGCAAGCAAACGGTAAAATCTATCGTATTGGTTTAGGTTCCAAAAAATAATTCTAGATAACTGCGGGCCGTTACAAAACTGTTGTAACAAAATCGTTGTTTATTGGACCAAAGTAACCAAACTGTAATTCTAAAGCTTAGTTTACAAACAGCGGTTCGCCGCCGAAAATTTCTATAAATTTCTAAAAAAATACTTATAATTATCACAAATAAAACAATTATTAAAAATCAAACTACATGTTTTTTAAATTTAATTTTATATCTTTACTAGGTATTTTGGTTATTGACGTAGTCGGTTTAATCCAAAATTTGCAGTTTTATAACGTTACGAAACTGTTAGTAAAAAGTAACCTAATAACTGATTTTCCAGACGACAACAGAACGCACAACTAGGAAACAGGATAAGATTATTAGAAAAAAGTCTAATAAATAGCTTTCTTGAATCACACTTTCATAAAAATAACAGCTTGCCAAAAACACGATTTTCTTTTTTCGTGAACAAACTGTGGTGACGTCTGTAAACACGGACACTCGAATAAAATGGATGACAATTCGGGTCTACGCAGACGTACCACAACCACGTGACAAAATGCAGTCAGTTTATGGTCTCGTGTGAACGAATAGCAGTCGGTAAACGTCGGTCGTGTGAATGGAAGTGACAGTTTTCATACTATTTGACACCCAACCACGTGGTGTGGTTGTGGTACGTCTGCGTAGACCCTTTGGGCTGACATACACCATGATAGTTTACTATCAGCCAATCAGAATTGAAGTTCTGCCGACATTATAGCGTTAAGCTGCGTTCAAAATTAACAAGCGGTCATCGTAAATAACGTTATAAAACTGTAACAAAATTGTTACCTAATTTAATAGGATAAGTATTATAACCGCTGAATTTCATTTATTTTGAAAGATATGCATACTTAATTTACATATATGTTAAATATTAGGTACTTAGTCACAGAGATGTTAGGGGTCTATGATTATTTAAGTTTCGAAATAATCGTGAGATCGTGTCTGAACTTGTGAAGACATGGGCGGACAGATATTTTTTGTATGAAGAAGGTAAGTCAAGAATTCAACTAACAATAAAAATTTGCATTTATTCAAAAGAAAATAAGTATTTTTAATAAATCCATGAAGTTTTATACTTGTTCTATAAATAATGAATGTTAAAATAATAAACAAGATACAACGCTCATAAATATTCTTGTTCAAAGTTTGAGGACATGTCATTTTTCCCAAAGGTCCAAAAAATTTGAAAATGACTATTATTAACTTCTGACAAAACTATTGTACAGTTTTTTTTTACCACAGTTACACTTTCAAGGTCTCTCGACAGTCTTAAATACTTAAAACAAATCCAAGAGCTCTATACGCTTTGGTATAGTAACCGTCATGAGTCGTGAGCACAGATTTTATCGGTGGTAGAGATATTATATACTTCGGCCAATGTACAGCAGCCGAAAAAACGTGCTGGAGCAATAGACGACGCACACTGACGAACTGACGTTTGTCGAACCAATCGTATGCACCGCAGCGCAGTCAATGTCAAAGCGACCAATGAAAGTTCTGCTCACCCCTCATGACGGCAACTATAGTTATGCTGGTAATGTCATTGTAAAAGGAGAGAAGTAGGCCGACTCCAGGCCCGCTGTGGCATATAGTAACCGTCATGAGTCGTGAGCACAGAGTATCGGCGGTAGGATATTGTATACTTTCGGCCAATGTACAGCAGCCGAAAAAACGTGCTGGGCCAATAGACGACGCACACTGACGAACTGACGTTTGTCGAACCAATCGTGTGAACCGCAGCGCAGTCAAAGTCAAACCGACCAATGAAAGTTCTGCTCACCACTCATGACGGCAACTATACCATCGCAAATCGTGCCTTTGATATTTCAATCAGTACTGAAGACGATGAAATTGAAAGCACAACACCTGGTCCGTCAACAACAATGAAGCGACGGAAATTGAACTAAATTTGGAAATAGTAAGTTTGACTCCCTACTGTTCAAACGCGTTGTTTAACTACACTTTACGGCGCCCGTACGCCGAAACTAATGATATTAAGAATAAAAGGATATGACATATTGTTTAGATCTGTTTTTATGTTTTTCCTGTAAAATGCGTCGGAAAGGACTTATAAAAAAAACAGCCGTATTACCGTGCTAAGACAATGGAGATTTACGGGGGGTGGCCTAGTAATAGTAACTCAATGGGGTTGGCTTGCTTTTAGCTTGCTTGTGTGCCGACAAAGGCGGCAGTGTGTTTAGCGTCGGGAAAAACAGGTTAGAAATGCAAATGAACCGAGAAAGCCAAATTTTGGATATTACGTGGGGGGGGGGGGGGCTACAAAAGCTTAACTTCATATTGTCGACCAAAATAACCTTGTGCATTTTCCGCCATCTTGAAAAAAGGGTTAAATTCAGTTTTTTCATAATAACACGGTTCTCCGTTGAAATATGAAAATTTTTATTACATACTTTTTTGTTGCTTTTTTCACGATCTACAGTTAAGGTCCTTTACATTTTTTACCTATCGTTCATCGTTATTGAGATATCGATCGACAAAACCATAAATTTTAAAATTTGTTTTTTGCCATTATCTTTTTTCTCGTGAAAGATATCGAAAAAATTTTGGTATAAAACTTGTAAAGTGTATGTTGGCCTACAATTTGTTTTTTTTATTTTCCATTTTCGACAAAAATTACGACCAAGTACAGGGCACAAAACATAGGGCACAACTTAGTTGTGGATAACACTAGAAGCCTGAATATTTAGTACCCAGGCAGGTATTGTATAAACTCGGTATGTTTCAAATTTCATTCAATTTGAACCAGTAGTAAGAATAGGCATGATGACAGTAATCAAGTATCGCCAAAATATTTATCTGATCTAATGAAATAGGATTCAAAGATTTTGAAACATGTATTTATTCTCTTATTAATGTCGAGATTAATAATTTATTTGTTAAAATAAATCTACAAAATACAACAATCCGCCATGATAGCTTAAACACCCATCAGATCGAATTACGTCAATTTACGTCACGTCTTAGTAAGTCATTTTTTTCGAAAGCATATTATACGCGATCTGGCATTTTTTACTGAGCCGTGGCGCAATGACAGACGCCATGACACGGGCGAGCGTTTTGGAATGAATTTGAAACTTAAAATTTAAATGTACTTTTATTGCACAAAAACCTTAATTTTCTACAAAAATATGATATATTTTAGACATAATAGAAACTTCTGAATTTCATAGAAGAGTTTTTGAAAATTAGTCATCATGCCTATTATAACTGGTCAAAGTTACATTATTTTGTCAGCAGACATAGCTTCAAATTTAGAACACAATTAGTGTTTAGTGTATAAATCGAGGGAAAACTAAAATATTTTGCAATTTCAGTCCAGTTTTCTAGATACATAAACTGCATCAATAACTTTGTAAACCCATACAAATATATAGTGTACAAAGTTACATTTGCAGTTAGATTGACAACACAAAAAGAAATGAGATGCCAACAAAAAAAAAACTTGTAAAAAATATCTCGCAAATCAGTTCTTCTACCATAAAAAGGTTGCGAGATCCATGTATGTATCCATAGATGTACAAGTTATGTTTTGATGACATATAATTAGGTATACAATTATGTAAATATGTGTAAAAATGTCATAAAATTACCACATAAATAGGGATATTTTATTTTATTTTTTTACCCAGGATCTTGTCATTAATGCACACTAATCAATATGTCATGTCAACCAAACAAATGTAATATCTAGTTTTGATTGTAAACCTCCTTTAAAACATCAGTGCTGCTGTTGTTACCTATTGCTGTTTAAAAGCAAAGAAAAAAAAATTAAGCCAAAAATACAACAAAGAAAATAAAAAAGAATATCAATACCCCAAATACTTTAAACATAAGTGCTCTGTTGCCAGTGATCTTTTGGAAGTATTTAAGTATTTCCCTGTGGCCTGCTTCAACATTCATTTCAGCTTCTTGAATATTTGCATCTATTCTGCCTATAGCTTCATCTTGTTCCTTCACCATATGAGCTAGCTGTTGAAATATACCTCCCAATTCAACAATTGTACTTTCAATATTATGCATGGTCTCTGCTCTCTGTTGAGCATACATATCTGTATCATCTCGCAAAGATAGCTGCTGTAACTGCATACTCGAACTTTCACCCAAATCTATGCTCACTTCATCAGGTTGTAGTAAGGAGGGGACTTCCTTTATAACTGGAGCAGCAGTAGAAAATTGTTCTCTTCTGTTGTTTTGTAGTTTCAGATTTTCAGATCTTACCTCAAGAACCTGAAATGAAGCAATGTTAAAACTCGAAACATGATGCAACTTATTTTGGTCATGAATAAGTGTTATACTATAATATATAATGTTTTGGAATATTCAGATATTATTTCTCTTCTTTAGAATTTAGCAAATAAGTTGATAAGAGTTTACCACATGATTTAGTGATTGGTGTGATTGAATTTAAACAAAGAATAAATCTTATACAATTACCTGTTTAAATTGATTGCTCATTGACGCTAACCTTGACTGAAGTGCTAATACTACTCCAGAGGAATGACTGTGCATAGTCTTTCTGCCTCTTGGCATTTCACCCAGTTTTGCAATTTGTTGATTTAATGAATTGAGATCACCCTTAATAATGTATGTCAATTCATGTATCTCCGCTGGTCGATCATCAAACAATGATTTCTTTTTAGCCACTAGAAATTTTTTTAAACATAAATGGCATCCTATAATAAATTTATAGCTGCACAAAATTATTAAGAATACATTTTAAACTCCTATATACTTACGTAAAGCAAGCTTTTCTAATTTTGCATAAGTGCTAGTTATGTTTTTACTTATAACTTTAGCCATACTCATGAACTGTGAATATGTCACCAAAACTGCAACTTTTCGCTCATCTCTAACAGCTGGTCTTGCCAGCATTCTTCCTTGTAATACACGAACCGCAGAACAGAACTCCTGTGTTCTATCCCTGGCAGCCATTACTGGGTCAAAGTTAAATTCTTCTAAGAAGTCAAATTTTATATCAGGTGTCACGTCAACGTAATGAACAAAATTTCTTCGTTCCGGAGGATCCGCAGCGCAAGCCACAAACCCTTTTTTATCTAATTTACTATAAGAATTTAAGTTCTCTGCTATTAGAGGTGTCCGTTCCGAAACACCAACGTTACGACGACGAGGTAGCATTGCATTCTAAGCAAAACAATCCAATGTAATATACTTTTTGTGACTTAGTACACTTTATCATGAACTGTAGTACAATGTTCCGTGGTGTAGAATACTTTAATTTTAAACTGACTGAATCTTGCATAAAAAACACTTAATATTAGTCAGCTTCAGCTCAGCTCAGCAATGAGCAAATTGAGCACTTGAGCAATGTTGGCGATTGACGTCTGACGTGTGCGACTGCGGATTGCGGAAGTCTGTCACGTCTAGTGATGTGAACCGGTTTCATAAAAACCTAAAAAAATGTATTTTGTTAAAACCGATAATTACCGGTTCACATTAAAAAGCCGATTACAATCACAAAACATGTATACGAATATAAGTCTTGTTCTGTTTAAATGTTGTCTATGTTAGAGGAATTCCCGAATTTTTTGTATTGCTATTTTACCTGATTATGTGAAGAAAAATAAATACTAAGCCTATAAATAAATACTGGTATTTTTTTAGAAAAAGCCTAAAAAAACCTTTAAAAACCGGTTTTTTAACATAATTAATCGGTATAAATACCTAAATTGTAATAGGTTCAATCATTCACTAGTCACGTCGTCTCATCTCACAGATTCTTCATTTTGAACCACATTTTTATCACTATGACAGAAAGCAGTGTTGCCAAACGTAGAATTCAAAATAAATGACGGGACACGACTCGCTTGCCAGACTCTCCTAGCTAGGTATCGCAACGCAAGTATCGATACTACTCCTTCCTTCCTTCCTTTCAGCCCTTAGTAGTCCACTGCTGGACATGGGCCTCCCCTAATCGACGCCACTTCACCCGGTCCTGGGCCCTCTGAATCCAACGGTTTCCCGCTGTCTTCTTCAGGTCATCAGTCCACCTGGTCGGAGGGCGGCCTGTACTCCTTTTGCCTAAACGTGGTCGCCATTCGAGGACCTTTTTTCCCCATGGGTTGTCAGCCCTGCGAACGATGTGGCCAGCCCATTGCCACTTTAATTTGCAAATTTTGAGAACTATGTCGGTCACCTTCATTCTTCTACGGATTTCATCATTTCTGATTCTATCTCGTAGAGAAATACCAAGCATAGCTGTCTCCATTGCCCTCTGAGCGACTCTGAGCTTGTGCATTAGGCTCACAGTAAAGGACCACGTCTCGGTGCACCGTAGGTCATCACTGGCAACACACATTGCTCGAAAACTTTCGACTTCAGGCACTGAGACGTATCTGACGTACTTGACGTATCTGACGTACTTGAGTAGTATCTGTCAGATACTACTCAAGTATCGATAATTCGATACTTTTTGCGGATCCCTTATGTGCACTCGTTACTAGTAGAGACAGAGTAATAAAATTGTGTTCAATGTGTTCAGTGATTGTGCAAAATAGTGCAAATGTGCACTCACTTTAATTATTATTCTAACAAAATTATATTTTCGTTTGCTTGAGAATGAAGACAGAAAATGATTACATTCTTAGCTCAAAGTGTAAATTTATTGGCTTTTTCTTTTCAAAAGTTTTTATGTTTTACGTCATATATAGGACAGCTTATAGTTTTACTAATAAGCTCCGTAACGACGATTTTGTTTAATACAATAGTGAACATTTTAATATTTTTTCGAATTGTTTACGAGGATAATGTGTCTATATTCACCGAAGACATTCCTGAAGTTGCGACAAATCTTCTCGATTATATGTCTAAGCAGGGGCATTGCATACTGGATATATGTTTATCAGTGTGTATGGAATTAAATTACAAGTACAATGTGTTCATTGGTGCTGTAAAGTGGTCCCTGGATTCTATGTTATTAGTGTTTTGTGAAGTACTTTTTTTATGGAAAAAAACAATTATCTTAGTTGGAGAATCTGTTTGGCTGGTATTGACATTTATCCCTGTGCATTTACCATATCTCTTCAAGGTAGTGTTTAAATATATATGTGACAGCATTGTTGAAATTGTTGTAAATTTATATATGTCTTTGTTGAATTTCACAAATTTTTTATCAGATGTTCCTTTTGAATCTTTCATTGGAATATTGTCTGCCATGATTATAATACGCTTATGCATTTATTTTAGAGAGACTGTGCTATCTCAAGTGGTAAATGTTTTTTGGATATTTATAAGAAAACTTTTGTATTTATATTACACTATATATAATTACTTTATGGACTCAGAGGTTAGGATGATAGCACAATTAGTTGGTAGCCAGCAAGTAGCACCAAGGGATGCCAGCCTAGGTTTTGCTGATGCAAATGATACTGAAGATTCTAATGATAGCTTATGTATTATATGCCAAGAGAGGCAGAAATGTGTATTGACATTACCTTGTCGCCACATATGCTTGTGTACTGAATGTTGCGTGAGACTATATGGCTATCAACGAACTTGTCCTATTTGTAGGAGATTTATTTATCACTCTGTTACTGTATATTTATAGCGACCACCTTGTTTATCATTAAAAGGCAATTCTTGTAAATGTGTGTTTAAATTTCCACTAAAAATAAAACAAATAATGGACAGCATTATTTTGTGTATTTTTTATATACATTATGCTTATAACTAGAAAAAACTTAACTGTGCCTTACTAGTCTACAGTTTCCTTGATGTCATAATTGTCTTCTTGTAGATACCAACATATTGTAATTTTCTTCGTCTATTCTTCCTTCCACATCACTGTGGATTGATCTTTGTCTCATATTTGAATTTAAATCTTTTAATGATATTTGAATGTCCTTAAATGCATTTAACATAAAAACAGCAATCATCAGTATAAGGAATCCACAAATACAACCTGTGATATCATATGCAGTCATATGTTCCCATTCTCTGAACAAGATACCAGATGCCATTACAACAAGTACAGTAAACATGACATAGTATACTGGAGTTACAATACTAGTGTTAAATATATCAAGTGATTTGTTAAGATAATTCATTTGTATAATTATACATATAACAGACATCACCAATAGTACCCAAAATATTACACTACTGAAATTTTTTTTACCTTCTGTTATACTCTCTTTAATGCCCAATGCTACACCTTTACAAAATACAACAGTAAGACTTCCAATAGCTGAACAAATTAACAAATAAACAGTAATATTGGAGTTACCAAATTTTGGAACAAAGATAAACTTCACAAAACAAGTCATGCATAAAATTGTTCCTACATAAGACAAAAACATGTAATCACATAGCTTACTTGTTAATTCAGAAAAAGTGCTTATTTGTTCTGCTTTTGGTGAATGTAAAACAAAGACAATGGAACCAATGATGCACAGCATACAACCAATCTGAAAATGAATAAAATAGTGATAATTTTTTCATATCAAAATGACATACCTAATGTTTAAACAAAAATTGGCTACTTATATAAAGTGACAATAGGCAATCTTAGAAAATGGCTTAAGGGATTTCTCTCCCATTATACCACATGTACAAAGCCTCATGGGGATCAATCAGTGTTCACTAACATGTAACCTGATAATCTATACTAATATTATAAAGAGGAAACATTTGTATTTTTGTATGTTTGTAACGAATAAACTCAAAAACTACTGGGCCGATTTCAAAAATTCTTTCACCATTGGAAAGCTACATTCAGCCTGAGTAACACAGGCTATTAAATTAAAATAAAAAAAAATGAAAAAATTCATTGGCAGAGCGAAGCTAGTTAATAATAATTAGATATTGCAACCTGATAATTAATAATAATTATCAGGTTACAAAATCAAATCTAAATAAAAAGAAATGATCATATTTAAAGTGTTTAATTTAATGTATGTAGTAAACCTCTTTACTTGTACTGTCTAATTTATTTTCTTACTTGACTCTTCATAATTGTCTGTCACTTATGTCTGTAATCTTTATGTTGAATAAAGCCAATATTTTGGTATTAATCCGTATTTCAGTTATGTAACAATTTATTCAACATAAAATAATGTCGAAGACGAAGTCAGATCATACCGTGTCTAATGCAACAACTACTAACGGGTTAGCGAGATTCCTGCGACCGGATAAGTTCGATGCAGACCCGTCAAGCCCCGGAGCGGATGTGCGTTGGACCCACTGGCTATTCACTTTTAACAGCTTCATAGCCGAAGAAGTGCCCGAAACAACGCCCGACAGTTTAAAACTAAAACTGTTAGTCAATCACTTGGATTCCAATGTTTACGCTCATATACGCGACTCGTCGACATACGATAGTGCTATCGTTTCATTAAATAAAATTTACAACAAGAAAAAGAATGAAGTTCTTGCACGTCATTTACTAGCCACTCGTAAGCAACGCTCTGACGAGAATATTACGGACTACGCTCGGGCTCTGAAAGTTCTGGCACGCGACTGCAATTTCCTAGCTGTAACAGCGGAGGAGCACGAAAATCAATCAATAAGGGGAGCTTTCATAGCAGGTATATCGTCTACCAAAATAAGAGAGCGGTTACTTGAAAATTTATCATTATCTTTGGATGAAGCTTTAAATCAAGCGCTGTTTCTTGAAACAGCTGAAGCTAACGCCCTCATTATAAGCTCTTCTAATCAAGTACAATCAAGCCTGAATGCTGTGCCTATCAATCGACCGAGTGACAATATACAAAGCATACCGCCTTCCACCTCGCGTCAAGGCCTACGTAAGCGCTGCTTCTTCTGCGGTGGTAATGTTCACCAGAGAGTAAAATGTCCTGCTTTTCGTGGAATCTGTCAACTCTGTTCAAAGAAAGGCCATTTTGCCAACGTTTGCCGAAGTCGCAAGGTATCAGCTGCCGTAGAAGATGAAGCAGAAGAATCAGCTGACTGTTCAACCATTTCGGCGGCATCTCCATCCAGCCTCAGTAAAGCCACAGTGCCGATATTTGTGAATGATACTAGAGCCGATGCACTTATTGATACTGGCAGCTCAGTGAGCTTTATCAACGAGGAGTTCGTACAGACTATGCGCATAAAGAGAAAGCCATGCAAGCAGACAATAACTTTAGCTTCACTCAGTCATGTCTCCTTTGTCAATGGATTGTGCTTTGCGAATATTCGGCTTGAAGACCATTCTTATAAATGTCCACTTTTGATTGTTAACAATCTATGCGCTGACGTTATCATCGGCCATGATATACTCAAGAACCACTCAGCACTTACACTAAATTTTGGCGGTACTAGAGAGCCACTGAATATCTGCAACGTGATGCAAGCTTCTGTTCCACCAGCCTCCGTTTTCACAAATCTGTCACCTGACGTCAAACCGATAGCTGTGAAGTCTAGACGGTTTACTGACAACGATAAACAGTTTATTGAGCAAGAGATTACTAAGCTTTTAGAAGACGGCGTAATAGAACCGAGTAATTCGCCGTGGCGTGCTCAAGTTCTTGTTGCAGGGGGTCGAATGCATCGTAAGCGCCTTGTCATCGATTATTCTCAAACTATAAACAAATTTACTCTACTTGATGCGTTCCCTTTGCCTAATATAGATAATTTAGTGTCCAGTGGCAAAGAATAGTTACTTTAGTCAGATCGATCTCAAGAGTGCCTATCACCAAGTACCTATTTTGGAGAAAGAGAAAATTTATACGGCTTTTGAAGCCTGCGGCAAACTTTATCAATTCACCAGAATTCCATTTGGAGTCACAAATGGCGTGGCAGCCTTCCAAAGAACCCTTGATTTTATCATAAAAGAAGAAAAACTTGAGGGCACCTATGCTTACCTTGATGATGTCACTGTCTGTGGTACTGACAGAAAACCATGACAGAAATTTGAATAAATTTATGGCTGCTGTTGCAAAATATAAATTGACGCTTAACGAAGCAAAATGCGTATATGGCACGGAATCTATAAATCTCCTTGGATATACCATCAAGAACACTGTCATAAAACCAGATCCGGAACGACTGAAACCTCTTATTAATTTACCATTGCCGAATAACGCCTCTGAGCTAAAGCGAGCAATGGGTTTATTCGCTCACTACGCAAAATGGGTTGTTAATTTTTCAAAAAAGATTCAACCTCTTATCGGCCTTAAAGTTTTTCCATTGAGTCACGAGGCCAAAGATTGTTTTTTAGCTTTGAAAGCTGATATAGAGAGATCTGCTTTGATTGCAATTGATCATAACGAGATTTTTACTGTAGAGACCGACGCTTCCGAATTTGCTATAGCCGCTACATTATCTCAGAAGGGACGTCCAGTAGCTTTCTTTTCGAGAACACTCTCAGACTCAGAACGAAAGCAGTCATCTATAGAAAAAGAAGCCTGTGCCATAGTCGAATCTCTAAGAAAGTGGCGTCACTATCTCATTGGAAGACATTTTTAGCTTGTTACGGATCAACGATCTGTCGGATTCATGTTCAATCAAAAGCATTCGAGTAAAATTAAAAATGAAAAGATTGAGCGCTGGCGGCTAGAACTGTCATGTTTTAAGTATGCTTTATCTCGAGTATGCGCACATATGAACACTAACAAGCTATTTGAATTGCATAATTCGCTTTGCCACCCTGGTGTGACCAGAATGGCACACTGGGTACGCTCGAAGAACCTACCCTATTCCATAAATGACATAAAGACTATCACTACTTCTTGCCCTGTTCGTGCTGAAATTAAACCACGTTTCTTTAAAGGCGGTGGGCATGTTGTAAAAGCTTTGGCGCCATTCGAAAGGATAAGCATGGATTTTAAAGGGCCATTGCCATCGAATTCTCAAAATAAATATCTTTTACTATAATCGACGAATACAGCCGTTTTCCTTTCGCATACCCTTGCAAGGATATGACATCCGCTACGGTCATACAATGCTTAAAAGATTTAATTTTTACTTATGGCACACCACTTTTCATTCACAGCGATAGAGGAACGGCCTTTATGTCTACCGAATTGAACACATTTTTGAATGCTAATGGGATAGCAAGTAGTCATACTACTCCATATAACCCGCAAGGTAACGGACAAGTTGAGCGCCTGAATAGCACATTATGGAAAACGATACGTTTGTCACTCCGTTCAAAGGATTTATCTATTGAGCATTGGGAAGAAGCACTCCCACGCGCACTTCATGCCATTCGTTCGCTGCTCTGTGTGACGACTAATGCAACTCCACATGAACGGTTTTTTGCATTTCCAAGAAGGTCACCTAATGGAGAATCCTTACCATCCTGGCTAGTTCCTGGCCCAGTTTTAATGAAAAAAAATGTACGTAACAAAAACGACCCCTATGTGGAAGAGGTGGACCTCGTCAGCAGCACACCCTTTTACTCATATGTCAGACACAAAGACGGTCGAGAGTCGTCCGTCTCAAATAGACAGCTGGCCCCGCTTCCATCACTTCCTACTGACGGAGAAGAGGAAGAAACCGAGGACTCTATCCAGGAACATCCAATTCCAGAGGAATTTTTAGATGCTGAAGAGGATCCTGTACTTCCAAGGAGGTCTGGTCGAGAGCGACGACCGCCTCAGCACTTTACTCCTTAGGAGGGGGTGACTGTAGTAAACCTCTTTACTTGTACTGTCTAATTTATTTTCTTACTTGACTCTTCATAATTGTCTGTCACTTATGTCTGTAATCTGTATGTAATGTATGTTGAATAAAGCCAATATTTTGGTATTAATCCATATTTCAGTTATGTAACAATGTAATTGTTAGTTTTATTTACTTTATATTTGCATACCTAAAAATGGTAAATATAGATTGATCTAAATAATTTGTAACAACTTTACACCTATATTTGTGCAAATAAACGTTTTGTCTTTGTGTCTTTGTCTACATGTTAGTGAACACTATAAATTATAATTTATAGTCCATTTTTGTACACTTGTCCTCTTTGGTAAACAATCTTAGAGTGTCTTTTTATCTTATCTTTTTAGTTTATTTTAATTTGTGATTTAAAAATAAGGCAAACATAAAATTATAAAGGTTTATAAACAAATTGTCATTTAACTTACTTTTCCTATAAAACTTAATTTTTCATTTAGAAGCCTTGATGCTAGTACAGCAGCAACAAGAACGCTGAGAGCTCCTAGAGGAGTGACCAGCGCAGCTGGAGCAAATGCATAAGCCAACAAGTTAGCTGCTTCTCCCACCCCCACTGCAATATATTTATTAAGTAATCATATAATGTTTTACTTTTCTACTGATATTAAAGTAGACCAAACCAAAACATTTACTTGTTAAAAATCCCAGCCACCACATCCATTGCTTCAAATAACCAAAACCACCAGCAGATGCTCTTAAATTGCCTGAAGTATTAATCTTCTTTAATGCTATTTTTTTTATTATAAAACTTGAACCAATAAAAATGCTAGAGGACATGGCTAAAGTTAAACCAACTAAAAAGGTAAAGCGATCATAATCCGGTTTGTTTGCTGATAGAGGGGAGTTCCGCATTTTTATGAAACTATCATAATGGGCATGAGGAAATAAATCACTATGTTAATTATTTATTAAATGGCTTTCACTATACTACATACTGCACTTGATAAATAAACCTTAAGTACCTAATACAATACAATATCTATAATAAAACTCTTTCACGTGTAATAGGTACTAAGTCGTATTGATAAAATGATCAAAACATTTCTGAACCACAAAAAGTTTGTACTTTTGTACTTTTTGGGCGCCACGCCACAATGGCATTTCCGAATTCCGAGTCCTACGCCAAAGCAAAAAATTAACAAGAATACCTACCATAGATAAATAGATACCTACGAAAAGAATAGTGTTTCCAAAAGTCGATAAATGGATATCGACTCTTGGTAATACCTGCGCCACACTGTTGTAAACAAGCGTCCAACAGAGGTCACCTTGGTGGAAGGCTTGTGGAGCCCACGGTTGGTGTTTGCGGCCACACTTGTTTACAACAAAGCCCCCACCTCAGTGTGTTGTCGACTCTCTGGTTGGAAGCACGCTAATGCAATATGGCTTTAGCCATCTAAACTTCCAAAAAGTTGGTGTGGCATTAACAATCATTTCCGCCGGTGAAAAGAAAAAAGAAAAAAATATGGATGAAATAATAATTAATTAATAATCATAATAATTTAATAATTATGATTTTGCCAGTAACCCGTTAATGACCCACTACAGGGTCGGGTCTCCTTCTCGCAATGAGAGGGATGTAGGCCTTAGTCCACCACGCTGGCCTACTGCGGGTTGGTGGACTTCACATACCTTTGAGATTTTTTTTTGTGAACTCTCAGGCATGCAGGTTTCCTCACGATGTTTTCCTTCACCATAACAGCAGATGATATTTAATTATATAAAGCGCACATAACTTTTTTACAGTCATTGGTGCATGCCACTGGGATTCGAACCCGGACCCCTCGATTCGAGGTCAAATTCTAAGCCACTGGGCTATCACCGCAATAATTATAATTTAATAATAATATAATTTCTTTTTCACGAGACGTCATTTTGCATACATAGAACGACACGTGCGCACGCAACGGTTGCCGGTTCGAACTGCCCTAGCGCGGTTTACAACAAGCGTTTACACTGTGGAAATCGTGTTTACAACGGCGGCATCCACAAGCGTGTTGTTTTGTCCAATAAATAAGTAGATACTTATTATCTGAGCTGTTTTATTGAATATTGTGGTATCTCCCTCTCTTTGTATAATATATTTAGTACATAAACAAAAAAACCAAACATTACAATAGAATAGTAGTAAACCACAACACTACTTTCCATAGTGATGTAGTCACTGTCACGACTGGACGACAATGGCGCCGCCGCTAATATTTCCTTAACGATTACGAAATCGATGACAGATAGTAGAACAATGTTACGATCTTATGACGACAAGTATTTGAGATGATACTGAGATAAGTCTTAAAATGAGAAAGAAAATCGCACAATCTTTCCTCTTCATATCTTAAGTAAAAGACCACTTTTTTGGTAATTGTATATTATTAAAATCAAATATTGTACTCACTCACTAGTTCAGTCTTAAAATATTGAAATGTTGGTAATGAAATAGCAATGGGTTGGAACACGCAAAGCTTTACGTAACAGGTGTATATTATATTAGCACTAGGTAATCAGTCCTAAAATATTAAACATCTTGGTTATGGAATTAAAGTCTACTTATAACAGAAATCAACGATTGTACATTATTATTCTTTAAGAAATATAGTTTTAGGATCTACAAATAATTAAATACGTATATTTTGTACAACTCAATATATTCAGGTGTCAATAAACAGTTGCTAGGAAACATAAAAATACTAAAAAAGAAATGCACTTGTCAGAGACAGTATGCAACCTTCTTAACATCCCGTCTCCTTTTTATGCAACTGTTTGTTAATTAGAAATTCCTGCTAACTTGCATAGATCTTGCAGGCGAGGCTTAAATAAAGGCTTCGTCAAAAAATCAGCAACCTGATCCTTCGTGTCTACTTTTAAAACTTCTAGGTCTTTTTCTAAGACACACTTATAAAGAAATGCCTCAGCTTAATGTGTTTTGTCCGCTGGTGAGATTCGTACGGTGGATCATGAGCCAATCGTATTGCCGATTCATTATCTACATATAGCTTTGGAAGTATCTCTGTACTATCATCCTTCATAAACTTTATGATCCGTGTTAGCCATATGATCTCTCTTGCGGCTTCACTTGCAGCTACAATTTCTGCTTCTGTTGATGATATAGCAACAGTAGACTGTCGTTTGCTATGCCATGCAATTACATCGTTGGCATAAAGACATATCATGCCACTAGTTAAGCGTCCTGTATAACTATCTCCTCCATGATCTGCGTCACTATATGACCGTTACCCTTGAGGCACAGTAGAAGGCAGATATATTATTCCGCAATTTATAGTGCCTTTAACATAGCGTAAAATTCGCTTTACTCTCGCCACATCATCAGAATTTGGGCTATCTAATTTTCGTGATACCATCCCGACAGCATAAGCAATATCGGGCCTGGTGCCCACCATTAAATATGACAGTGCTCCTACAGCTTGTCGATAGGGAAAGCTTTGAATATCTTCCTTTGTGGAGTTCACGATATCTTTAACAATTGGTGTCATAGCGGCTTTGCAGTCTTCCATTCCGAATCTTTGTAACAACCGCTTTGCATAACCTTTTTTATCAATCTTGATACTGCCATCTGCTTTCTGGTCTATTTCTATTCCAAGAAAATAGTTTCCGGGTTTGGTTGTTATCTTAAAACGCTGCCGCATCTAATGAAAAAACTTTTTAGTCTCTTTAGAGTCTGCAGAAGCAATTAAGCCGTCATCTACATACAAGACTAGTATCAGCTTGGTTTTCCCCTCTCCTCTTTTAAACAAGCAACGGTCACTTTCACTTTGTTTAAAATTAAGTTTCAGGATATGCTCAGTTATAGTGGAGTTCCAGCAACGCGGAGCTTGCTTAAGTCCATAAAGGCTCCGTTTAAGCTTGCAAACTTTTCATCACTAGTTGAGTGACTCTCAGGGGGTGTCATATAAATCTCTTCTTTCAAAGTTCCATACAGAAATGCAGTAGAAACATCAAATTGAGAAAGTGAAAGATTTTCTTGTGCAGCAATACTGAGTAATGCTCTAATCGTGCTGGTCTTGGCAACAGGACTAAAAGTTTCCTCGTAATCAAGGCCTTTCCTCTGTGAAATCCTTTGATAACAAGTCGGGCTTTATACTTATCTATAGACCCATCTGGAAGTGTCTTAACTTTATATATCCACTTACAAGGAATGGATTTTCGTCCTGTAGGTAAGTGTGCCATTTCCCACGTATTATTTTCTTTTAAAGAATTGATCTCGTTGTCCATCGCTTTACGCCATTGCTCAGAATCTTTAGATGCCATCGCCTCCTTGAAAGTTTTCGGTTATGTAACATGATCATTAGTAAAAGAATTGACATTAAAACAAACATTGCAGATGAAATCTCCATATCTAGAGGGTGCCTTGAGATTTGCGCGATCTCGCAGCGTCATCCTGCCTTCCGCTTCGATTTCAGATGCAGACAATTGGGAATCTGTTCCACTCTCAAGCATTGGTGAATTTATTCCATTTTCTGCGTCTTCAAATGCATCAGTTTCATTATTATCTAATTCTATTTCGCCGTTAACTTGTTCAGGGTCGTAACTTATAGAAGATGTATCAACATTATTCTCACTAGGTAATAATCAGATCATCACCGATGCCTTCCAAAATGCGAAGAAGTTCCGAGCAATCACTCATTTTGCACTGCACTCATTTTCAAATGCTTCGCAGATGACGTCATCAGCATGTCGTCTATCCTTAAAATTTATCATATTATTTTCGACAGAATTTTCATCAAAAACCATTATAATTTGTTTATAACAAAGATTGTAGTAATAAAAACTAGTAAAAAGGAACTAAAATGGAACTAAACAAGGAGCATAGAGCCATAGATACCTAGAACTTCTAGGTATCTCTAGGCAAGAAGAAGGAGTGTTATCTCGTATAGTTCTCTCTTTATAGTAGAAAATTGAAAAGTGTCCTGTTGTAAGCTATAAACAATAGTTCCAAAACCATACAGAATGGCGCTGTTGTAATCGGAGGTATGGTATGAATTTAGCAATTTGACAGGAATAAACGAATTAGATGGCGCCGGTGTAGACCTAGGTATGGTATCAATACATTGAATGTAGCAACGAATTGAAGTACGCCGAGTTAAAAAAAATATTATTTTCGACTAAAATAGTTTTAATTATTTAAAATTTCAACTACTTGCGTAGTACAAAAAATGTAGTAAATATAAACTTAGAGTTATTATTCAATTAATACAATTACATAAATTTTAAGATATTCCAACTCTATTTCTTCTCGAATGTGAAACACAAGAAGGTTCACTATTTCGTTTACTAACATTGCGAATACATATTTATTTACTGTTTTTTTTTGTCAATTATTACTATGAAAGTGTATACAGGCAAAATATTGTCTATTTTTTTAATGAACTAAACACCGCCTGCTTAACAGTATGACATCACTAATCACCACTAATCACTCTAGTGACTACCTATATCTATAACTTCATGCACTAAACACTTGGCACTTGACTAATCAAAGTTATACTCGAGCCTTATGATATGATATTATTAATTTATGATATGGCTAGGCATAGAGTAACGTGGCTAGGGCTAGGCTATTGACATTGTCTATGACTGTTAATGGCTACGATCTTCAATATTGTTGTGGTAATTAAAGGAATTATTATTGTGGAATATTAGTAGCAATAAAATTGAACCTTAGTAAATGTGGTTTAAAATCTGTGATTTAAATTATTGTAGGTACAATAATGGTTAGACTCTAACCTCTAGACTCTAACCGTTAGAGCTATCATAATAAGGGAAAACTTTGTGTTCACACTTTAAACAATTTAGAAAAATTTTCTTAGGTGTGTACTATTTTACTGTTCGTCTATCTGTTTTATAATATTATGTATGTTAGGTATTCTGTTACCTATCTCTATCGTTTGTTACAGTTACACTGTTACATATGCTTAAGGATCCTTTTACATAAACGTGGCAAAGAAGTTACAAACTCCAAAAACCGAATGGTTAAAATAGGTAATGAAAATATCATCACTATAAGTTGACATTCTCAGAGATTCAAGAGATCAATGTTTACGTCTGGTTTTTAAGAATGGAGGACCTAAAAGAAATCACATTGTCAGCTGTTGATGTTTCACAATGTCTTGTAAGTTTATAACTCTTTAAATTTCTAATTCTGTAGTTTATAACCCCTATAAATTGGATTATAATTATCAAATAATATTCCTATTCTTAATACATTCATTGCCAATCACATGACGTCATGTGTTCCCAGTGTTCTTCAATTTGGCTCTGCACGCGACGTCATGTGAAGAGTCTGAAGAGTTTTATTTTGAATTAAAAAAAGATATGGGCCACCATCAGAAAACTCCAATTTTAGCTTTGGCAATGAAAGTGTTAATTGTATAACAACGCTTGAAAGGAAAAATGGAGTTTTCATGGAATATACTGCTTTATAGATAAAAAGCCACCTAAAATATAGAATAAAGTAAAGATCAATTAGCGTAAGTGTAGCAAGAATAAATGAGGGAATCACAAAATCAAACATAACTGCCAAAAATGCACAACATAATCCTTTTGTGTTGCATTTTATGGTCATGTTAGGGGTATGTTACCTCTCATGTTGCGGCTACTATAGTAGCCATTCAGCCATAGTCCATTTTGGCAGGTCTGTTTGGGTGTCGGTGCTAAAAATGAGAAGGCATAAAATCGATACTGATGAGAAATTGAATTTTGTCCCAAACTATTATTATTTAAAATCATTGTTAATGCATTGTTTTACAAAGATACATTGTAATAAAGCATTTTTGTGACACACACACATATGGATTTTGACTCTCTGATTAAGAATGTCATACTCAAAATACCCACAAATTATATTTTCAAGGTCAACTTGCTGAAAAATGAATTTTAATGGTTTTTTGCGTTTATTGTAACAAACATGAACGTTACAGAAAAATGTTTCAAACAAAAGTTGTAGATGATAAAAAGATATACACTTTTTGTTCTGTCTGTTTTCCGCATAAACCCAGGTGTTTGGGAGAAAAATGAAAAAATCATTAGAAATTTGTATTCTTTTATGTATATTTTGCCAAAACTCCATTAGTTCACCTAACCAACGAAGGGATTTCTGAGTTAAATTTAGACTTCTGTCACTGGAAAAAAAAATTAACCTAACCTAATCCACTGAAGGGATTTCTAAGTTAAATTTAGACTTCTGTTACTGAACCCCGCTCCACTTCGCTTCGCTAGGGGAAAAAATTTTACCTAACCTAACCCATTGAAAGGAGTTCTGTGTTAAATTTAGACTGTGGAAAGGGTTTTAAGTTTATGAAAACAACCTAACACATTGAATGGAGTTCTGAGTTAAATTTAGACTGTAGAGCGAAAAGTACCAATTTCGGATGATTTTAGCATTTTTCTCCGAAACCACTGGTCCTACATGAAAAATGTATATATAGAACAAAAAATATCATTTTTCTCATGGCCTATAACTTTTGTTTGAAAGATTTTTCTCTAAAATCTATATTTATTGCAATACATGCGAAAAACGAACGAACGAAAAATTCGATTTTTTTGTCCGTTTGACCCTGAAAATATAATTTGCGGGTATTTTGAGTATGATATTCTTAATCAGCGAGTCAAAATCCATATGTATACCAAAATTCAGATCGATTGGAGGTATGGGCTAAACGGAAGTTCACTCAAAATAGGTATTATTAAAGGAAAAGGTATAAAATAGATTCTTAGGAATTGATAAAATTTTTGCTACTCTAGACGAATCCCATGATGACAGCCTTATTATTAAAAACAAAAAGGTCTAATTAGGTTTTATCATAAAGATAAATGAAAAGTGTTACAGTGGTGAAAAGTGTAATAAAGATAAATGAAAAGTGTAAACATAAATGTTTCATATCATTATAATTCTGTTTAAAAAACGTAGGTTAGGAGTCCTAACCTAACCCGTGTTCCTATTATGTATCATAAAATTTATAAAAATAAACAAATCATTCATAAGCTAGCAATATAAATATAATTTTGTAAATCTAGGAATATCTAAAATGATTGAGAAATTATGTTCAAATTTGAATCATACGTTTAAACAAAATAAAAATAAAAAAATCTTTTTCATTTAAGATAACACATAATTAAGACTTTTGTTTTTAAAAATGGAGCTGTAGACATGTGATTTTAAATTATCATTGATTTGTAAATTAATTTCATGTACAGATGTTTTAACTTTTTCATAATGTAAACAAAGGTCTATTGTTCAACATCTCTAAATATCATAATTGTAAAAAGGATAGGACTAGTACAATCAAGTCTCAAAAATAAATTATGACGGACATCCCCGCATTGACTATACAGGATTAATTGTAAAACACCAGCAACCTCGCATCACTAGGTAGCTAATACCATAAGCAACAACTTTTGTTCTATGAGTTCGAACATAATTCAATACATAAAAAATAAATAGTTTGAACAAGTTTTTGTTGCACTGTTGTGACATTTGTAAGTCTATGTTTCATTCATAAACGCACACTTCAACGGAAGGACGACGCGACCACGGACGCGCCGCTAACACACGAGTAGATAAATAACGCGCGCTCACGCTGCTAATAAGTTTGTAGTATGTATCTACTCTGATTTCACAATCCCTTCATACTTTACCAGGCTTAGAACTGTTTACATTAAACAATTAATAACAAATAAATTGTATGTCAATTAGGTAGGTATATAAACATCTAAATATGAGAAAATAATGGTAATAAAACCATTTTTTATCAGTTTACTTAAACTAATTTAATATTTGTAGTAGTATGTTAGTGTTGTGTAGTCAATAAAATTAAGCACATTTAAAAAATGGAATCAGTGTATTTACAAATTATTAAAAAATAGACGCTTAAAAGGCCGGCTAAATAAATAGGTCAAGTTCAATCAAAGGCGCTGCCCCCCCCTCCCCCGCTTTTACCCCGTTTCGCACGGGTTTGTTTACGTCACAGTTTTCAGCTGTGTGGTTGATGGTTTACCTTTGCGATGCGCGTATAGAGTAGAGTTAGAACATTCAAGCGGGAAATTAAATTAAAAAATATTTTTGTATGAAATTAAAAATTAACAAATTACCAAAAGTCGTAGAACAAAAATTGTTGCTTATGGTGTTAAATACCTAGTGCTGCGAGGTTGCTGGTGTTTTACAATTAACGCTGTATATTTAAATAATCTTTTATTTTTTCTGTTATTATGAATATATATTTTTTCTAAATCATTCAGTAAGAATATGACACAAAATTTTGCGAAATTTGTCAATTTAGCTACCATAAAGTGGTTTAATCTGGAGTTTGGAACATAATGAGGGAATGATTTCGGATGTTTCAATAAGCAAAAGAAATGTTAGATATCTAGTTTACTAGAAACTCATATTCTATAATGTATCCACCATAGCATACCTACTTATTATTTAAACTAGCTTTTGCCCGCGACTGCGTCCACGTAAACTTCAGGATTTGGTCAAGAGCGAAGTAAAAAGTATTCCATATCACAATCCAGATTTAAATTTTTTTATTAAAAAATCCCAATCTATTTTACGCGATGATGATGATGATGATGATGATTTTACGCGAAAGCATAATAAATATCTGCATCACTAAATCCACCATTTTGTTGCGGCGGCCATCTTGGATTTTCATTTTTTTCATAGGGAGCTCTATTCTACTAATTAAGATCATTTGATATCCATATTGAGGCAGTTATGGAAACTATGGGATCCGCTATTTTATTGCGGCGGCCATCTTTGATTTTAATTTTTTTATAGTGAGCTCTATTCTACAAATCAATCCCTTTCATTTGATACCCATATTGAGGCAGTTGTGGACACTATGGAATCCGCCATTTTGTTGCGGCGGCCATCTTGGATTTTCATTTTTTTCATAGTGAGCTCTATTCTACTATAGAAGCTCTTTCATTTGGTACCCATATTGAGGCAGTTGTGGAAACTATGGAATCCGCCATTTTAGTGCGGCGGCCATCTTGGATTTTCATTTTTTTCATAGTGAGCTCTATTCTACAAATCAAGCCCTTTCATTTCATACCCATATTGAGGCAGTTGTGGAAAATATGTAATCCGCCATTTGGTTGCGGCGGCCATCTTGGATTTTCATTTTTTTCATAGTGAGGTCTATTCTACTAATCAAGCCCTTTCATTTTTGATACCCATATTGAGGCAGTTGTGGAAAATATGTAATCCGCCATTTGGTTGCGGCGGCCATCTTGGATTTTCATTTTTTTCATAGTGAGCTCTATTCTACTAATCAAGCCCTTTCATTTGATACCCATATTGAGGCAGTTGTGGAAAATATGTAATCCGCCATTTGGTTGCGGCGGCCATCTTGGATTTTCATTTTTTTCATAGTGAGCTCTATTCTACTAATCAAGCCCTTTCATTTGATACCCATATTGAGGCAGTTGTGGAAAATATGTAATCCGCCATTTTGTTGCGGCGGCCATCTTGGATTTTCATTTTTTTCATAGTGAGCTCTATTCTACCAATCAAGCTCTTTCATTTGATACCCATAATGAGGTTTTTGTGAAGTAATAATAAGAATAAGAACTAATCCGTCATTTTGTATCGGCGGCCATCTTGGATTTACAATCATAAAGAATGTATTTTATTGTATTGTCATTAAGAGTGTGTACCAAATATCAGATCAATCTGTCACCAGGAAAGGGGTCAAATTCCATTTTACTAATTTTGACCCAAATAAACAACTAAACAGGGCCAGCTAAATAAAACCGTTTAACAAAGTCGTATCCTCCATCTTGAATTTAGAAATATAGTTTATTTCTCGTTCCAAAATATTCTAGTAAATGTCATGTCATCAATAATTAAAAGTGACAATAATAAAAACTGAATTCATGATCTTGAATTTAATAGTAATTTATTTTAAATAATAACACATGATAATTCAATAAATTATTTATTATATTTTTAATTCATTAAAAAATGTGTCCGACATCTTGGATTTATACATGGTATTTTCCTTAATATATTTTATTGCAAAAAAAATCATCGAGCTTGCCATAAGGCATGATGCCACGTCCGTCATTATATTCGAAAAATTAAAAAAACGTCTCTAGTTGTCATTGTTACTCACTACAAAGGTCAATGACCTAAGTGGACGTACATAATTGCGTGAAAAATGGAAAAAAATATTTGTTATATAATAAAATAAAATATAGCCTATGTGTTACCGACGGTTTTTCTCTATACAACAATCCAAATTTCATTCAAATCTGTTCAGCCGTTCGAGAGATGTTCGCGCACAAACAAACAGATATACAGACAAACAGACTAACAGACAAACAGACAAAAATTGTAAAAAGTATATTTTTGGGCTTAGAAGCGTGTCCCGACTTGGAAAAACTTAATTTCACAAAAAAATATTACATGTACAGAATTCATAGATCAAGATTTTATTATATGTATAGAAGATAATAAAATCATTGCTTACTACTTGGAAAATAACAATATTATGGACATGAATTTGGAATTTTGTTAGAATTACCCTAATATAAACAGTTGAGTTTAATTAAGCAGTTTGTTTTCTTTTAAGATTTTAAGCCTCATTAACTTTGTTTAAGGTGGTAAATCAAGAAAATGATGAAATGGTTGAAGTTAGTAATGAGTTTGAAACCACAAAAGGGACTGATAATGAAAGATCATTGAATAATGAAACAATGTCAATTAGTAAGAATGAATACGCAAGGCAAACAGTGATTACTACACCTGCCCAAACATTGGAAAGAGAGTGTGTTATATACACTCCTCAAGTGCCATCTACTCAAACCAGGATAGTTGGAGATGTCTCACTAACTCCAACACACAGTTCCTTTACACCACAGTCCACAAATCCCCATAGCACCATGATGGCAATTACGCCGATGGCGAGTAATAGAAACCAAGTAAAGAATAGCATAAAGTTACAGTAAGTTCTGTATAGTACAATCATTATTTTCTTGTGTGCCTTAAGGGGTATCCACTAATTACGTGAGGTTACTTTGAAGACCTTTCGAGATATCCCTTAGTGAGAATCTTGTAAGATTTTGCTTAATCCCTTGCTCTAATCTCACGTGAGATTTCACAAAATGTTTAATTTTAATTGTTTTTCGGAAAACTCCTTCGCTGCATAATAAAATTAGAATATCACATCAAAAAAATTATAAGTAGCAATTTTCCTTCGGAAATCCTTACTTAAAAGAAGTCAAAGTCCCGAAAATCAAAATGTAGAGTGCCAGTGACTCTACATTTTGATTTTCGGGATTCTTACCCTGCGGCCCTGTTACGTCGTCTGCAAACAGGTTGAATTTTTGTTTATTGAATAAATCGCTTATTTTAAATTTTACACGTAAAAAGGTCATTACCAAAGTTGTTTGGAATTAATTTTTCTACAATTCTGGTTCCTATCAATTTTTCCCTAGCATCAATTTTTTTCGATTTAAACCTGAAATAATTATGGTATAGCGTTATCGCTTTTATTTTACATTTTAGATAAATAATTAGACATTTGTCTATATTGCCTTGTATACAGTTAAAACCAGTTTTAAGATACAACGCGTTTTCCATAGTTAGAACTAGTTTTTTCTAAATGCCTTTGTTAAATCTAGAAATAACTAGCCAAAACTAAAATTTACCACTGATTTTCAGATAAAACTAGTTGTCCCTCTGATCTTTAGATAAAACTAGCACTAGAGGAACTAATTTGGGATTGAAAACAAGATATATACTGGACAGCAAATAAACCGAGCCACCCGCCACCTTGAAACATTAATCCGATTTTCTCAGGAAGCAAAAAACGTACACCCATCAAACTACAGAAAGGGTAATAACAATTAAAATGACCAGAAATTTTATCTAAAGTACTGGCAACTGACATTGTAATCAAGCAACAAACAAAATGTTAACGATTTGCTCTGTTTTGACTAAAGTTGTGATATTGAAGGTGGTCGAATTTTCTAATCATTTCTTTAGATCATTTGCTCAAACGCGTGTTCAGGAAGCAGCTCAAACTTACATTACTTCAAGCAGGCTTCGAACGCGAGGTCGCTCGCAGACTTCGAATCAGCAGATCTTCGTTGCAACGAGTTAACAGGCGATAATAGCATAAAACGCACTTTCTGTAGATACATATCAGTTTCATACTTCGTGAGAAAATCTGAAAACGCATTCTATCCAAAAACTGGTTTTAAAAGAAGAGGAGCATCGAAATTGCATTCTTAATTTAATTTTATTGGTGCTTACCATAGATTAAATCAAAAAGGAAAGATACGGCATACGCTTACTTGTATCAATCAAAAAGTTAGTCCGACTCAACTACATGTAGCTTACACACACACACACGCCTATAAATGAAGTGTCAATCAGGCGAGCGAGACAGAGCGGTAAGTTTTATCGGGAGCGATCCGGAGAGTGCGGGCCATCCGATCATCTCATGCGCGACCGTCTCGCTCACACATAGATCTAATAGGGAATTTCGCACCATGCAAGGAAAAATCCAAAATTATGTAATATTGATAGATTTTGTTAAAAGCAAGTGAAAAATAGTGATTTCTGTTCTGAAAAATGTATTTTTCAAAAAAAAATTCATATATTATTTCAATTTTAAAATTCAGGTTTGTTAATCTTTTTTTCAAATGTCAAAAACGCTATTCGCCATGAAAGCTATCGGCGTGACGTCATTAGCTGTGTAAATAAACAATGGAGTCTTTGTTGACCTGTATTTTTATTGATAATTGCGTTTTCTCAGTTTTCTTGAACACCGCCGCAGACAATTTAAAATAATAATATAATTTTGTCATGGAAGAAATTTGTGAAAGTGAATGATTTGTGTGAGTGGCGAAATTTTTCGCATGCAATCCCGATTTCTGCTCATCTGAATTGAGGAACGCTAAGACATATATATTATTAAATCTTATGGACAGTCATTAGACGTAAATTATGAAGGAAAGATAATAAACGAAACCGAAACCACAAAATTTTAGGCATATACGTCGATAATAAATTAACTTGGAAGTCACATATGGAACACGTTTGTAAAAAACTAAACAAATCTTTTGCTTTATATAAACTATCAAAAGTAGTGAATACAACTGCGGTACTAAGCGCCTATTATGCATATGTTGAGTCAACCCTAAGATACGGACTGATTTTTTGGGGCACCGCGGCGGGAATAGGTATTTAAGGCTCAAAAAAATGCATCAGATCCATATGTCAAACTACGACAAACAGATACGTGTAAGCTTCGATCTACAATACACTAGATTTCGGGTCGGCGCAAAAAATACGTCTCGGTGAATAACAGCTCACTTGAAATGTGAGCTCTTATTTTATTTAGTTCGCTTGTAAAAGAGCCAATATAAACACGTGTCACAATGCCGCAATGTACATTCAAAAGTTGCAAAAATAATGCCCGAAGGAACAATTTAACGGCCGGAGTGTCTTACTTTCGGTAAGTACATGTAGAATAAGTTGTATTTTATGCTTTAAACTAACAAATAATATCAAATTTAAATCAAAATTGTCGATTTTATATCACCGCTACAAATGTTTGACCAACGTTGGCGCAAAATTGTGTGTAACAGAACAATAGATGCATGGAGTAGATTTGTATTGTAATAATTTATTTGTTACTAGATCTTTAAAATTGGTTAATACAAACTTTGTGTCTGTTTGTTGGACTTTCATAAGATACTTAGCTTTCCTTTTTTTATTTTAGCTTTCCGAGCAATCCGTTTACGTGTGCAGAATGGATCTCGACTTTCTATGGACATCAGTTTTAAAATTATATATTGACAAGAATGTGTTTCCTGGAGGAGATAAACACAATCACGAAATTAATTTACTCAAATCAGTGGTTCAAAAATTTATTGACGTCAGGTTACATTATATATGTAAAAAAGCTACAGATATTTAATTATTATTTTGATCTAATTATTGCACTAAACTGTACATGTATTATGAAGATTGTAAACATGAATATAAAGAAATTGTGGAATTTAGTGATATTTTTATTTGTGACAAAAAACTATTGTCGATTCGCACTTTTACCACCCTTTGTTCCCATTCATCCACATCTGCACACAGTATGTCTAAACACGACCGTACTTTCAATATTACGGTTTGTGATACCCTAAAACCCAGAAGAATCCCTTTGTTCACATTAATCCACATCTGTACACAGTACGAGTATGCCTAAATACGACTACAATACTAAGGTACCTACTAGCTACAACAGCGATAGACACCTTGGCCAAAAACATATAATACATACACATATTAATAAACATACACACAACAAAACGGTAACAAAATAACATATAGGTATGTATGTATACTATCAAACATACTCGTAGATGCCCAAAATATAAATAATTTTAACTAAATTTTCGTGCATAATAATATACTAAATTATTTTTGTGTTCAATGCGACTCCATACCTTCTGTAGTTAAATTTGAGGAAGCAAACTGAAACGAAACCAAAGGATGTAACTCGCAAGGTAATAACGGGAAAAAGTACTTCATTTATAGCTCATTAAGGTTGATTTCACATAAAATGTTTTTTAACTTTTGTCTTTTCATGTCTAAGTGACGGGAGTAATTTATTGCTTTGCTCGTTTTTCGTGACGAATGATTGTAAGAAAAAGAATATTTTGAAGAATTGCTACCTTATTTCTAGGCGTCATGGTTGTAATTAGGTTGAACTTACAACTGTTTTAAAACGTTTGTCTTATTTCGTTAGTAAACAAATGTAGATGTATAAGTATGTATTCACGAGGACAGTATAAGTTTTGATTTTGTACGTGACCCGATATCTAGTGTATTGTTGATCGAAGCGTGTAAGCTATACTTTCAACAATGAAATATAATGACCCTTCCCTCTTTGTACATTTACGAAAGGATTATTCCTGTTTGTCCCCCGATTCTGTCCCCTGCAGGGGACAGATAGGAATAAAAAGTTCGATCTGTCCCCCATTTAACGAAGAGGTGACAGATCGAACTCTATTCAATGTTCAACGGTTCTATCTGTCCCCCGATCGCTCATTGGGGGACGGATAGAACTTTTTTATTCCTATCTGTCCCCAATTAAATATAATAATTGTAAAAAGTAATGACATACCCTACAAGCAACATTTCATTAAATAAAAGACCAGTGTGTTTTGTTTTGGTTTAAAATCATCTGTATTTACAATAATTACATCATTTTTTCTAAAAATCACATTTCGTTAAATCACTCATAGGTCTTCTAATTTGAATTAATTCATCTTATAAAGTTATAAAAAAAACTAGCAATAAAATATATTTTTTGTTTTTCTATTAATTAGTCACCGTTCATAAATCACAGTAAGTATTGAACACTTCTAGATTACAATCAGTCTTCTGATTTGACTTAAATCAAATTATAAAGTATAAAAAATACTAAAAATAAAATATTTCTTTTGATTTTCCATTAATCACCCCCCGTTTATTAGTCACAGTAGGTATTGAAAGAACACTAATAGGTTACAATCAGTCTTCTGATTTGACTTAAATCAAGTTAAAAATTATAAAAAATACTAACAATAAAATATATTTTCTTTTGATTTTCCATTAATCAGCCAC
Source organism: Erynnis tages (assembly GCA_905147235.1). Taxonomy (NCBI): domain Eukaryota; kingdom Metazoa; phylum Arthropoda; class Insecta; order Lepidoptera; family Hesperiidae; genus Erynnis; species Erynnis tages. The sequence goes on along the minus strand of LR990078.1, from coordinate 6,985,249 downwards.
CGTCCGTTAGTCACTACAGATTGTGCTTGTGATTTATGAACGGTGGCTGATTATTAGAAAAACAACAGAAATATTTTGTTGTTAGGGACAGATAGAACCGTTGAACAGTGATTAGAGTTCGATCTGTCCCCCATTTAACGAAGAGGTGACAGATCGAACTTTTTATTCCTATCTGTCCCCTGCAGGGGACAGAATCGGGGGACAGATAGGAATAATCCTTACGAAATAGCCATGATGTGAGAAGTAACATAGAGAAATATGACACCCTCAAAACAAAAAGACATAATAAGTTGTGTGCAATACCCTCCAAAACAAAGCAATATAATCAATGCGTGTTTTGTATGGGGCCAAAAATATACGATAACTTGCCTAACTCACTAAAAAGTAAAAATAGTACATTTAATTTTAAACGAAAATTAAAAATGTTTCTAACCGAAAAAGCATACTGTAATGCTGTAATGCTTAATGCAACACAATCCTTTGAACGTCGAATATGCTAACTAGCTATGAATTGGGAAAAATGGCTCTCATTTTGAACACTAAGTAATCAGTTAAGGTTTGTATGAAAAAATCGCATTTTGTTTAAAATGAGCTTTATCCTTAAGTTTTCCGTATGCCATTACTTTCAAAAATTTGTTTCTTATTATTGACACCATCGAACACTATGGAATAATACAGGTGTGACTTTTTTTTCAAAATCAATGGGTTCGATTACTGGCTAGGCATATAGGCATATAGTGCAGTCAATGAAGGTTTTCACCTCCTCATTTCATTGAACCTCCATCGATTTTCATGAAAATTGGTGAGTAGGTAGGGGGGAAAGTAAGGCAGTAAAGTAAAGTAAAAAAAGTACGCAGTAAAGTAAGTTTCATAATTAACCAAAGAATTGTGTAAAAATAAAAAAGATATTACAGAATTGTCTTACATTTCAGAATATAGTTATTTAAAAAACTATTTTCGAGGCATCTTAGTTTGAAGTCGTAGTTTGAAGAATGTGAATTGAATAATATTAATAAAGTTTGAAATATATTAATAAAATTTATCTTAACTATTAAAAAAGATTCTACCTAATTAAATCTGATAAACATATTATTCCATTATTATTATGACAAGGGGTAGTTTTTAAGGGTGAAAAATTTCGCAATGTACCAAAGTACAGGTTGTCGCCGCCACACGCTGATCGCGGCATGATCCGAACCTGCTGACCTAACCACGCGCTAAACGTGTCAGACCGACAATGGCGGAAATAATGTTTATTATTAATTAATATATTTTTTAGTTTTTTGATAACCAATGAAATCTGTGTCCGCTCTTAGGTTTCAGGCTATTCAGGTCATTTAAGCCATGTGAAGCTATATCCAAAATTCAACGGTATTCGAAATATTTTCGAGGCTAACTAAATTGCGATAATAACAAAAATCATTTGATAAGATTGGGATTTTTTATAATTTTGGAGTACTTGACATTCGTAGCTTTATTAGACTTTTTTTTAATAAACTGCAGTTATTTGTAAGAATTTTTACTTCTATATCAAACCGGTGGCATGTTTTGAATTATTTTTGAAGCTAAAACAAACAAACGACAAATGTCGAGTACTCCAAAATAATAAAAATCTCAATCTTATCAAGTGATTTTTATTATTATCGCACTATAGTTAGCCTAAAAATGACTTTTTTTCAAGTTCATACAAACTCAAATATCTCGAAAACCGTTGAATTTTGGATAGAGCTTCACATGGCTTAAATTATTGCTGTTGAGATTATCTACACGCCCTTAGCGGGGATACATCACATAACAAATCATTTTGTATCCTGTGTAATAATCCTGTATTTTTCATGGGTCAAAAGTATTATATTCATATCTCTAAAAATATTAACTTTATCGTGAAAAGTCCGCGGTGGATCTCATAGGACCTTTTTTATTTGTATTTTAATAAAGATTGTCCGGTTAAAAAATAACAATATCTTGCAATTGTTTAAAAGTTTCGGGTTAAACTATGCTATAGTCCGTTCAGATACTACTTGCACGTAGCATTTAGATGTGGTTGAGACAAATCTGTATACATATTAATACTGTGTGCTGCTGTGTCACTAATTTGTGAGGCGTTTGTATATGTGTGCGTATAGATTGTCAAACTAGTGCCGCTTCTACATTGTTTTCGGTGAACAAACGTGAACGGGAATGTATGTAGATGGTTTTCGCGCGTTCACGCTCGTTCCTCGGTCGGTGTCAGAATTTTGTTCCACGATAGAGGGTTCACTTTACAAATTTCATACATACGACCGTAAAATCACAACATGTTGTTTCGTAGCAATATATGCTAAGGAATTTAAAAAATCTACATTACAAAAATCATAGATATAAATAGGCGAAGGCGAATCAGTTCAGAACAATTTTCTCTTTTGGTTACTGAACCGATTTTCCTCATTTTTGTTTTGTTTGGTAGATATTGACGTGTTTTAGTGCACACGGTCCATAAAATTAAGTAAAATGAATTGGAAATACATTAAATTAACGAAAAAACACAGCAAGCACACAATCATACGTTTTATACACACAATATTCCCACTCACACATAGATACACAAAAATGACATTTATTCTTTTTCTTTTAGTTACGTCGAGGGCGCATTCACGTTCAGCCCACACGGCCCACAGATTAAATATTTTTCAGCCAATGACAAGTTGAAGTTAAGGAAAATAATTATGATAATAAAGGCTCCATTTGGAAAAGTTAAGATCACGAAATAATGAAGATATAAATCAATAAAAGTGCATAATAAAAAAACTGTATTTGCTATGCCATAGAATTTTCTATATTAAAAAATATTGTAGAAATTATTGTTGGTTCCTATAAATCCATTTTTTTACTGAAATATTTTTTTCATACGTTATCGAAGTGACGACGACGACCATAGTCTAAGAGTTGGTAGATATTTCTCCAGAAGTGTTCGATCGTAGTCTTAAGAGTTTGTAAACATTTATCGAGAAGTGTTCGATCATAGGCCAAGAGCTGGTAGGATTTTTTCGAGAAGTGTTCGATTATAGTTCAAGAGCTGGTAGACATTTTTCGAGAAGTGTTCTATCATAGTCTAAGAGCTGGTAGACATTTTTCGAGAAGTGTTCGATTATAGTACAAGAGTTGGTAGACATTTTTCGAGAATTTTTCGAGAAGTATTTGATCATAGTCCAAGAGTTGGAAGACATTTTTCGAGGAGTGTTTTATTAAACATATTGTTGTAGAAATTGTTGTTGGTTTCTATGAATTCATTTTTTATTACTGTAATATTTTTTCAATACGATATTAAATCTGAGAATATTACATATATATCTAGATATGTAAATATATTATGTAAATTAAAAAAAAAGAGTTAATTGAAATAATTATAGGCTGAAGATATGGAAGCGCGCGAAATTCACACAAATTCATGTTTTTAAAAAAGGAACGAGTGCGTTCCTTTTGCGTGCGAAATAGAATAGAATAAGTCCGCAAATGCGATTTTGCGTGTTTTTATTTTAACCCATAAACGACATTTAAATTGTTAAAATTGGCTTAATTTTATGGTAATTCATCGTTTTTGAATTCAAATTATATACATTTTAACAATCAATTCAGTTTTAACAGCGAGTGCAACCAGTCAGCAACAGGTAGATTAAACTTACTTTATAAATCGTTCGTTTAAAAAAAAATTGTCATTTTCTATTGAAACTATAGCTTGCCCAATATAGAAACGAAAAATAAATCATTAGCTATAAAGTGATGAGTTATATTAATATGCTGGTAATACGAATATGACAAAAATACTTTTTTCTTCTACGAGTTATTGGCCAGGAAAATGATTGACGATATTTACGCCTGACACAGGGACCAGCACTCACACTAATGCAAAGATGAGCTTAGTCCAAAAGAACTATTTTACCTTACATCACTTACGAAATCCAAAAGCGCAGGCACCCCAAGGTTTGCAAAACCCCCATTTGTAAAACCAAATTTGTTAAAAATCAATATGCGTACCAGTGTGCATCACTATATAACAAGATAAATAGTAAAATAAATATATATCTAACTCACCATAAATTAAAGCGCGAGATCATTAAATTTTTACTGCCACTAAATTATAATGAAACTGAACAGTTAATTAAAAAAGTTACTCACTTTACCCTCATACAAACACATGCAGGCACGCACACACACACACGCACATACACTCACTCACTCACACACACACACATACTTATAAAGCTTTTAATACAAAAAGATAATAATTTTATATTAAGTACCTAAATTAATATTTATATTTAAATACCCTATTCTTACATATTATAATGTTCATTAACATTGTTTTTGCCTTGGAGGTTGAGCGGGGCACCCCGTAATACAGGTTTCCAACCTAGTACAGGGGCCCTAGCCACTGATTTTATTGACTTAGTTTAATGAATAAAAACCTTTTTACTTTTTTTACTTTACTATGCGTGTGTGTTCAATTTAATGAAAATTCCACATACAGTATGTTCGATAAATTGTTTTAAATTAAATAGACAGGTTTCTATACTTTTTTTTAATTTCATTAAAATCTGTCGGAAAGTATAAACCAAACAGTTTAAGATGAACATGTAGTTTGTGAATACGCGACTAGAGGTAAATATGTATGTTTGGTCGTGTTATACTTTTGTAGCAACACTACTCAAAATCTTTGTATACTGTTTACACTGTTTTTTACTTTATGATAATATCTTTACGGTTCAACTCAATCCTTTTCCTAATATCCAAAAAAATCAATTCAAAGAATGCCAAATAATATACCTATAAGATTTATATATTGATAAAGATACGCAATATTGTACTACGTGAGTAGTTCTTAGTTGGAATCCTATTTTTAGTTGGTATAAGCCGAACGGATAAAGAAACAATCTGGTAATGGCGGCCGGTACTTATGGCAATATCAGTAAAAAAGGTCAAGTAAAATATTAACCTTCTTTTTTATCTTCGATATTGTGCTGGGGTCCAAACCGGTTGCCATACTTGCCCGTGCGTTACTAAATTGCAAGGGTGATAACGCTCCAGTCTCTTTTCTTCAAAATACTTAATTACGTTGTAGACTATTTGTCGAGCATCACTATGAAGAACCTTCCCGCGTTTTCTAGAAGCCATTTAAACAATCAAAGATCTAAACTTAACAAAAACAACAAATAACAGAACAGTAGTTGTAACTAAACAGAATTAAAATTTTACGAAATGGAGTGCGTCGAGACTGCGCGAATGCCAATCCACTACGTGCGAGTATAGAAAGAGCGACGATATGAACGAGATAGCATTAGACCGTCCGCCATTTACAGATTGTTTCTTTATCCGCACGGGATATATACTATTTGTTTTTTTCAAAAAGTTTTTTTCTAGCCCCCTTGTAACCTTGATTCTTAGGGACGTGCCTAGTTTGCCTTAGGAATAATCCACCTCTGCCTCCAAGATCGTGACTGTGAAACTTAATTTCTGCAATAAATATATAATATATAAGTTTGGAGTAGAATACCTGAATACATACTAGTAGGAATCTTCAATCGTCAATTTTTTAAGGAATCTCCAATTTCAAAGAGAATATCATTAAATCTCAATGAGTAAAAAACTACTTAACACGGTCAGTGCCTGCGACACGCGTAGCGGGTTCTTTTAAGTTTCAGTTGCAATACCGGCGACCCGCCTGGCGTGTCCAGACTGAAGATAATATAAATAGATAAATGATATAGGCGGCATCCGAAAACCCCAAACAAAAATTATGGAGACATTGGAAAAATTGAACGTGTTCAAAATTATAACCTCAGTACTATGTCCTAATGTCACGGTTTTGCAATGTAATCTGCTAAAAATCGAATTTTTCATCCTATTAAATTATTCATTCATTTCCTTATATTAAACTTTTTTATTGCCGTCCTGCATTTACTATGTTGTTTTTTATTTCCAAAGGAAAATAGGTGCTTGGTGAGGGATTTTTTAATTTTTATTTTTTTTTTAATTTATCAATCAATGATAATAAGTACTACATTTTTTGTGATACAATTCCGTGTTACTTATAATAGACAATCTGGCTTGTAATGTAAAACATATTGCAGGAATTGTGTTTCAACAGTGAGTTTGGGTTGTGAGCTGAAATTATTAGATGTTTATTGTCGAACTAGATTCTCGGAATATAATCCATCAAGATTTCAAGGCGTAGTTATGAAAATATTGGAACCGCGAGCTACAGCTTTAGTTTTCAAGTAAGTATTTTCTTTAGATTAGTAATATTAAAATACTAGCTGACCCCGCAAACGTTGTTTTGCCATATAAGTTATCGAGCGTTAAAAATCGACTATTAAGAAATAGGGGTTGGTGATAGAAGGGTGAAAATTTAGGGTTGTATGTATTTTTTGATGCTACATTATTGAAAAATAAAAAAATTGTCCAATAAATAAAATAAAAATGTTAGGTATGGACAACCTTTATCATTTGGGGGTATGAAAAATAGACAGAAGCCGATTCTCAGACTTACTGAATTGAATATGCATTTAAAATTTCATAAAAATCAGTCAAACCGTTTTGGAGGAGTATGGTAACTAAAACTGTGACATAAGAATTTTATATATTAAAAAACTAGCTGAACCCGCAAACGTTGTTTTGCCATATTATATGCTATCAAGCGTTAAAAATCGACTATTAAAAAGTAGGGGTTGGTGATAGAAAAACTATTAAAGATATAACAAAATGATGTACTACACTTTTGTAGAGCTTAATATCTACAAAGTCCTCAATGGCATATTATCTTTTAACTATTTAATTTATTCAAAACTTCCAGATCCGGTAAAATAGTTTGCACAGGAGCCAAGAATGAAAATGATTCTTACTTGGCGACGCGCAAATTTGCTAGAATTATTCAGAAGCTCGGCTTCCCCGTAAGTATCTTCTCATATATGTAAAGTTATTTTTTTGTCACCCTTTACATGACATTAATTTAGTTAAGACATGAAATTAATGAATTTACTCCCTCTGTATTTTATCCTGTATAAAATTCAATCAAACGCAAATATCTTGAAAATTGTTGAATTTTGGACAGAGCTTCACATGGCTTAAATGATTGCTTTGAGCTAATCTTACTACACGCCCGCATTTTTCAAGTGTGCGTGGATGGGGAAATCCGAAACTATGAGGAATATCGAAAAATACTGAAAGGGGTCTGGGAACCCCATTCACAGAATTTGTCCCTTACTAGTCACACTATCGAATGGTGTAATAATACAGGTATGATATTTTTTTTCAAAATCAATGGGTTCGATTCCTGGCATATTGATTTTTCAAAAATCCAACAATGCAGTTTTTGTTTTCATCAAAATGAGTCCCGAGACTCCTTTCAGCATTTTTCGATTTTCCTCATAGTTTCGGATTTCCCCATCCACGCACACTTGAACAATTCACCAGGAGTTAATCAGGATCTCGGAAACGGCTCCAACGATTTCCATGAAATTTGGTATTTAAGGAGTTTCGAGGGCAATAAATCTAGCTAGGTTTCATGTTTAGAAAATTTTGAAAACCTGTTTTTATTCGTGTTTTCGAACAATTATTATATGTGCCGTCTAACGGAATCTATGATAACTATGTATATTATTATAACTAACTGATTTACCCACGCAGCAACACTACAGCCACTTGACATAGATGGCGTTATTATCATCATTTACTAAATTAAAATACCGAGCAAAGCTCGGTCATATCCGCTAGTTTAATTGTCTATTTTGAGTCCTCAAGAAGCCTACCATAAGAGGTTAAAGGTGGAATTTTTGGGACACTGTATATTTAGGCGAAGGCAAATGCGAATCGGTTCATTACAATTTTCTCTTTCATTTCTCAACCAATTTTTCTCATTTTCGTTTTGTTCAGTAGGTATTAACAAGTGTTGGTGATATTATTAAAATCATATCAACAATGTCCGTCATAGTTTATTTTTATTTAGAGATATTGAGCAATGATGGTCCTTTCTCTACATTATGAAAAGATCATAATGTCTGTGCATGAAGTTACTTTACAGATATAGGTGGTACTTTATAATCTCATCGGGTGGCCCATGTATTTAACAGTAAGCGTACACCAAATTGACTATAAACTACATATTAATAAACACACATAAGTAGTAATCAAATACAAAAATATAATCTATAGTTTTGCTAATATTTAAAAAAAATCTAAACTATTATATTTTCTATGGGTGCCACCCGCTATTGGGTCGAGAGAGGAAAAACCGGAGAAAAAAACTTTCAGCACCTTATGTTTTATTAATTAAAATTTTGGTTTAACGCGCGGAGGCACAGTATGGTTTTATTAAAATTTGTTATCAAATATTTTATTTTATTACCATAGAATAATATCAAAATAGAAACCGAGTCCGCCTCCATAAAGTGAGGCAACTCAAATCTAGCCATATTGGCTAAGTTTTTATTATTATATCGGGCATTACTCGGCCCGAAAGTGCCCGTCGTGTCGTAGTGAAAACTACTGCAATTTTTTATTAAAAATAACGGTTTGTGTCGTGAACGGATGTCACAGTACGTCAGAAAAACACAAGAAAGATAGTAACATTACATTTCACGGCTAAGTAATGCTATGAAATTTCTACTATGAATGAAAATGGGTAGACGCACACCTGAAGCAGCTGCTCGTTCGGGTTTTTCCGGTCAACGGGTGTGAGAAGGACAGCGGCTAGGCTACTCCCTGTTAGCCGAACACAATCGATGCGCCGTGACCGCGCTGACGCGTTCGCCGGCTGGTATCCCCTCCACGTCCGCTTTTGTAGTTTTGTCTACCCCTCAGCGAATTTTCGTACGAAATTCAACGATTTCAAAAAATTTTTTCGGTACCATCCCACCGATATTTTTGTCTGGCTATTTTTTTGGGGATTATATACTAACTAATCTCGCGTCAGAAAAAAAGCCAACACAGCTGAGCCCACATGAAAATAATTATTATTTTGCTACTTTTAATTAACGCTGGCAACCCCTTCCCACCACCCGATCGATTTCAAAATTTTTTTGGGTGCACAGGAAGTACAGAGCAACTGTTCGAAAAAAAATTAAAGTCGCTGAGCCTACATTTTTTTCCATTTTTTCCCCACCCCACTGCACCGGCACCCACCGCCCACGGCCTGCCAGCACGCAGATTATCAGAAAAGGTTGTACAGGGAAGCTAACGGAGTTTTAATACAGCTGAAGCCACATATGACCGATTTGGTCGCCAGCTCTAAGACTAATACCTTCGATCGGTATAGAATTTGTTTAATAATCAAACCGGTGAAATGTTTGAAAAAAAATTTTTTAATTATTAATTAATCGTATCTTGGACTAAAACTTGTTAGGCAACCCATATGCAATATATTTATTGACATATTAAATTGAATATAAATTACGTTTCATCAAATAAACATCCCGGTGAAGGTATACCGGGATCTTAGACTATTAGTCTATAGTGCAGTATGACTCGGTACAATAAACGAACACACGTGACAGCTATCGTGTGTCAATATCGTTCCAATTGCCATCCGTATATGTATTATGTGTGTGTGATACATTGCTGATACAGTGATGCTTTCATGCGATGGTCAAGTCAATCTATGGATACATACATGAATCTCACAACTTTTTACGATGCAAGAACTGAGTTGCAAGACTAAGGTTTTTTTACAAGTTATGTTTTTGATGGCATTGTCTATTCTGATAGAAATTCGGCTACAGAGTAATACGCTTTTTCTGTTAGATGCGTTTTTAGTTCCTTTTTATTACCGACTTCAAAGAAGGTTATCAATTCTACACGTTTTTATGTAATATTCTAATAACTCCACATTTTTTACATAATATGTTGGTCTATTAAGGCTTCCAAACAAGAATACCATGTTTCATGGGTGTTGAAGCTGTGGTGCTCCTGGGTTCTTCTCTCGATCAGGGGCTTTTTAGGGCTAATCTTTTTAATGATATGCAGATGATACTCCAAATGAAATCTTATCTTTTATATATTTATAAACGTTTATTTTTTATGACAATATGAACGAATAATAACAATTGATTTTTAATAAAATGAAGTTTGATTCCGAAGAAAAAATAAAGAAAAAATAAATATAATAGAATCTTCTTAGTAGAAATCTCTCGTTCTCGCTCCAGATGTCGCTAGCGTTAACAATGGGTTTATGTATATATGTAGATAGTTTTGTCTTCCCATATTTCCGAAACTAATTGACGGGTAGTGTTCGTTCTTTTTTGTTTGCAGTTTGTTCAACTTAGAGAATGGTAAAAGTTTCATCGAAATCGGTCCAGTAGTTTCCGTGATATGGACTTAAAACAAAAAAAATCGAAAAATAATAATTAAAGAAACATTTTTACTAGAACGAGTTTCTTTAGTAGAATCTTGAACGTAGCGACGGATTCAAAGTACGTCGTCCGAGCCTGTCTCGTAGAGAAATACCAAGCGTAGCTCTCTCCATTGCCCTCTGAGCAACTCTGAGCTTGTGGATTAGGCTCACAGTAAAGGACCACGTCTCGGCACCGTAGGTCACCACTGGCTGAAGAACCTACGACACGTCTTAACGTCTGATATACCTCAGTGCCTGAATTTGAAAGTTTTCGAGCAATGTGTGTTGCCAGTGATGACCTACGGCTCCGAGACGTAGTCCTTTACTTGAGCCTAATCCACAAGGTCAGAGTCGTTCAGGGGGCAGTGGAGAGAGTTATGTTCAGTATTTCTCTACCTGATAGTCAAAAATGATGAAATCTGTAGAAGAAGGAAGGTGACCAACATAACACTCAAAATTTGCAAATTGAAGTGTCATTGGGCTGGCCACATCATTCGCAGGGCATGAACCAATGGGGAAAAAAGGTCCTCGAATGGCGACCACGTTTATATAAAAGGAGCACTGGCCGCCCTCCTACCAGGTGGACTGAAGACCTGAAAAGGCGGCAGGAAACCGTTGGATTCAAAGGGCCCAGCACCAGATGAAGTGGCGTTGATTAGGCGAGGCCCATGTCTAGCAATGGACTACCACGGGCTGAAAAGAAGAAAGGAAGGAAGGAATTTTACGTCAGACAAAATCTTTACTTTGGGTGACTTGGCCTTCGTTGTAGATGAAACTACACATGCCAACGGTGATAGCTGTAAATAGCTGTAAATCCTGATAGAGGTTGTATATTCTTCAAAACACACTCGTATGAATCATCTAGATGTTATTTAAAATAGTAGACGTATCCATGCTGAATATGGACTCACTGTCGTGGCAAATGTAGTCAGTCCCATTCTAATCACACTGAAAAACAAATAGATCGATATCATATTTGTCACAATTGCATGCAGTTCACATTGACAGTTACCACGGTCAGTTTTTGGAAAGACTACCCAAAAGTATCTATAATTACAGAACATTGAATAACTCACTTTACATTGTTCTTTTATGGACTTATCATGCAAGTTCTTTAAATTATCATTTAAATAACTGTTTTGTTTCTTCTCACTTGCTTCTTTATAAATCATCCTAGGCGATCATAGCCAGAATCCTTTTGTCTTTTTTATTTGTAGTTCTATAGCTTTCTTTCGGTTTCATGACAAGGCTTCACTAAAGAGCAATTTCTTTTTTATTTTATTCATCTTTTGTGTTGAAATATCAGATATTATTTCGTCAGCTCTTTTATTTACAGAGTCACACACTTTTTGAGTTTTTTACTTCGTTTATGTGATACATCCTTTTCTCTTTCTAGTTAACTGATTCTATCTTTTAGTTTCTTTATTGTTTTTAAATAATTTACGCCTAATTTTCTTCTGCAACATAGATAACTGATCGGGCATATTTTAAGTTTGACTTGGACTAGCAAGCACCAAAGGATCAGGTGGGAGTTTTCAGATTTTCAAATTCACCCGAGTCACTATGGAGTCATGAATTTTCCATCAATATCGTCTCTAATTTCTTTTTTTCTGCTTGTCTTTCTAAGTATTTTTGTCAAATTTTTCGCCAGCGTCTTCTTTGTTCTCGTTGAAACCTAGTCATGTCTTCAATTTTGCAAATCTTGTTCTTCTCTTTCCTCGCTAAATATCTGCCTCTTTCTTCTTCTTTTTGTACAGAATATGACTCAGGATTGGCTTTTATTTGTACATATTTTTCACGCTTACGTAACCTATCTCTTGCCAGCGTTTCTTCTCTTGTCAACTTTTTAAGATATTTTCTCATATTGATTCTAAAGGAATTAAATATATTATGATAGTATAACTAAATTTTCCTATATACATGCAAAAATATGAACATGTATGCCAAAATTTAAGCTCTGAAGTGTATTTAACGTCGTAATTAATTCAGGTAAAAATTATTAATTTCCTTCCAAAATCTGTTCATTACCTTCCCACAAAAATTTGAAGAGGAAAGATGATAATGAAGTGGAGATGAATGAAGAAGTCAAACATCTTCTGCCATATAATTTAAGTCTACTACAGTACAAGTTTAATATTAATATAAGTTCAAAATGAGTCCTAGTGGTAAACATATCGAGCAATAAAAATAATCTACTTACTGTTGTTGTTTTTTAAATCAACGGAATGCGATGAATCAATTCGCGGGCGAAACACTAATTTGAGGTCCCATAAAAAAAGCTGTTAAAAATACGTAGCAGTCAAGCTGAATTAGATATCGTTTTATATCAACATAATCGTAAATAATCTGATTTAGGACGCATTTTGTACCAATTCAATCAATTCCGTAACACAACACTTTTGTTTCAATTAGTAGAACTATTTGTAAAAAACAACTTGTCATAACGTGTCTCCATTAGGATCCGCCCCTATCCCATATTATCCGAAACTTTTATTTAGGATTCGGTTACGGTTATGGATATTTTTTTTATATCGGATATCCGATAGTTTCGGTTACTGGCGTAGAGTAAGAATATTCAAGCGGGAAATTAAATTAATAAATATTTTTGTATAAAATTAAAAAAAAAAACAAATAATCAAAAGTCGTAGAACAAAAGTTGTTGCTTATGGTGTTAGCTATCTAGTGCTGCAAGGTTGCTGGTGTTTTACAATTAACCTGTATATTATGAACTGCTTCACGATAACAGAACCTAGTTCGACATTCAGTGATTCAGATTTTTGTAATATTTTCTCGAAAAATAGCAGAATAGATTGGGATTTTTTTAAATACAAAATTTAAATATGGATGATTTGGTAACCTTTTTACTTCCCTCTTGACCAAATCTTGAATTTTTGTGTTTTTTGAATTTTTGTTTTAGGCGCAATTCTGTGACTTTAAAATGCAAAACTTCACAGCGACAGCTGACTTAAGATTTCCTGTAAGACTTGAAGCATTACAACAGGCACATGGCCAATTTTCGTCATATGAACCAGAATTATTTCCAGGACTAGTGTACAGGATGGTGCGGCCAAGAGTGGTTCTTTTGATATTTGTAAATGGAAAAATTGTTTTTACTGGTAAGTTACATTCTATCCGACTGTATATGATCATATTGAGTTCAAAACTGGTTCAAGTTAAGGCTGGTAGTGCCAGTACGAGCCTACAAAGGGAGTTCAAAGTATTCTCGGTAATGAAACTCGGAAAGAAACGACAAAAAATTGAAATAACTTTAATTGGCAACTAGTCGATCTGGCAGACTACGCTTTGCCCTCAATTTAGACGTGTCTATCCAAAGTACTTCTAAGATGCATGACTACAAGTTAGTAATTTTAACTTTCACCCAAAGTAGGAGGAGCGTTAGAAGCGTAACTTTGATTTGAAAATTATAACTCCTGATGAATTTTATGGTATTAAAAAGTCATTAAGTATTTATTGAATGTGCGATATTATCATCAGATAGCTTCGTCACCCCTGTTAACAACTTTATCTTTTAAGAATCAATGAAGCGAGGGTCATCTTCGATGCTTTTTATGCCCCTTTAGTAGTGGTACTGGAGTAGTAGACTAAGACCTACATCCTTATCATTGTACATTGATCCGATCCTGTAGTGGGTCATTAATGGGTTACTGACATGAATAACATGGTCTAATTTTGGTCGGTATTTCTATTAACTTTAAAACTGTAAAAAGTAGTTATTGTGACATAATGATAATAGTTGGACATATTTATGGTATCGCGAAGTTTTTTGTGAATATTGATATAATTATATTCCTTAATATTGTACCACATACTTTTATTCTATTATCAATAGTTTCCGCAGCGTTTGCGACGAAAGACGTTTTAGACCACTTTTTTTACACCTTGGGTTACGTTACTTAAGTTTAAGTAATCTTTTCTAGCAATAAATATAGCCTACGTTACTCAGGGTGAATGTAGCTTTCCATCGTGAAAGAATTTTTGAAATCGGCACAGTAGTTTTTGAGATTATTCATTACAAACAAACACACACACAAAAATACAGTGGCACAACAATAAAGTGGCGCCACCCTAGTTAAATGCATTTCGACGGACACTTTTTCATGTATACAGATGATCCTCCATGCTGTCCCTACACAGCATGAACGCGCCGACCGCGTGAATGAGCCGCGCGGCTACTTACCTATTTCATAGATGTGCCCGCACCCCTCCTAATATCTTTTGAATGGAATATGGAAAAATATGGAAATGGAACGATTTGAAAAATGCAAAAAGTAATCTACGGGTATCGAAGCAATTTTGAATACAAAATAATTTATTTGGATAAGGATTAATAAAAAGGTATGAATAACATGCACATTTCTATTTCTATGACTTATTCGTTCCTACCTGGTGTCCCATAACACCACATTATTTTTATTTATTTAATTTTTATTTCCAAGTTTTTAGTTTTGTTGTTAGTTGATACTTCTCATTGACTTTATTTTTTAATTTTCTCAGAATGAGCTCTATTCTACTAATCAAGCCCTCTCATTTGAAACCCATATTGAGGTAGTTGCGGAAAAAAATGTAATCCGCCATTTTGTGGCGGCGGCCACCTTGGATTTTCATTTTTTTATTGTGAGCTCTATTCTACTAACCAAGCCCTTTCATTTGATACCCATATTGAGGTAGTTGTGGATTAAATATGTAATCCGCCATTTTGTGGCGGCTGCCAACTTGGATTTCCATTTTTTTTCATAGTGAGCTCTATTCTACCAATCGAACCTTTTCATTTGATACCCATATTGAGGTAGTTGCGGAATAAATATGTAATCCGCCATTTTGTGGTGGCGGCCATCTTGGATTTTCATTTTTTCATAGTGAGCTCTATTCTACCAATCAAGCCCCTTCATTTGATACCCATATTGAGGTAGTTGCGGAATAAATATGCGGCCATGTTGGATTTTCATTTTTTATAGTGAGCTCTGTTCTACTAATCAAGCCCTTTCATTTGATACCCATATTGAATTTGGCGCGGAAAAAATATGTAGCCCGCCATTTTGTGGCGCTGGCCATCTTGGATTTTCATATTTTTCATAGTGAGCTCTATTATATTCTACCAATCAAGCCCTTTCATTTGATACCCATATTGAGGAAGTTGCGGAAAAACATGTAATCCGCCATTTTGTGGCGGCAGCCAACTCGGATTTTAATTTTTTATAGTGAGCTCTATTCTACCAATCAAACCCTTTAATTTGATACCCATATTGAGGTAGTTGCGAAAAAAACATGTAATCCGACATTTTGTGGCGGCGGCCATCTTGGATTTTCATTTTTTTATAGAGAGCTCTACTCTACTAATCAAACCCTTTCATTTGATACCCATATTGAGGTAGTTGCGGAAGAAATATGGTATCCGCCATTTTATGGCGGCGGCCATCTTGGATTTTCATTTTTTTCATATAGCCTATGTTACTCAGGCTGAATGTAGCTTTCTAATGGTAAAAGAATTTTTGAAATCGGCCCAGTAGTTTTTGAGTTTATTCGTTACAAACATACACACAAAAATACATTTACGTTTCCTCTTTATTATAATATAGTGTAGATGTAGATTTAATTATTAATTAATAAATTGATAATTATTATGTACTGTTAAAATTCACCGAAACCTAGGTGGTGTTGACCTTCTCAGATAACTCAATAGATGGCGCTGGATCACAGTAACCTAGATACCCTTCGATTTATTACTTCTTTGTTCTAGCAAAAAGTGATATACTAATGAGTCCTGTTTTTATCCGCATCAATTTCTTAGTCGTACATAAATAAAAGGTGTAGCTAATATTTAAATATACCATCACCTTTTCGTATATGAGTACGTCAAGTTCACAAAAGTCTCAATAGAGGGCGTTGGTTCAGGTATAACATTATTCCTGTACTTGGTAACAACGTACTAACATTAATGATATTTTACAGTCACCTAATAGATGTCCCGACATTCATGTGTTAAAATAATATTATGAATATGGAAATGGAAAAAATTTTTTTTTCTCTGGAATATCTGGATAAAATCATATCTTAAGTATCATAAAAAATTACTGATTGTAAATAATATCAAACATCATATTTTTTGTGTTTAATTCGTGCAATAACAAAGTAGATATTGATGCATGTTTTTTACTTTTTTATTTTTTTCTGTAATCGATATCCAAATAAAAACTACCTATATGTTGGTCCAGGCTATAAGCTATGTCCATACCAAATTTCATCAAAATCCGTTCAGTAGATTTGTCGTGATCGGGTAACAAATTAACAGACATACAGGCATTAATTCTGAAAACGCGATTTTTGGTTTTTGTTATCGTTCTTTATGCGAAATCAATTAGTCTTTTTAAAATATTGTATGTACAGATTTTACTTTTCTACGATTTTATTATATGTTTATAGTATGTATATAGATTAAATAAAAGCGTGGTGCTCGATTTCGGTCAAAATTTTGGCGTCAGACAATTTGTTGCACTTGTAGCGGCGCGATACCTACAGTAATATACAAATAGTCCGAAGTTAACATTCGGTCCCCAGGCAGTGATATCGCCTGGCGGGAGATCTCCCCCTTTCCTCCAAACACTCAAAGCCCGATAGCGAAATAACTAATAATAGGTAAACCGACGAAATTTCCATATTGACCTTGGATAACGCAAATAAAATATACTTAAAACTACCCTCATTATTAACAAAACATTTAGACACCGAAAACTTTGAACTCCCCTCGTTCATATTTCTAAAAACGATACATAGCAATATTAATTTATTCCACATAATATGGCGAAAGGTCATAAAAACTTACCTACGCATGATATTTTTGGTGATTTTTTTTATCTTTTTCAGGCGGTAAATCCAGAAATGATATTTGCGAAGCACTTGAAATAATTTATCCTATTCTAAGGAGCTTCAAAAAAAATTAAAAATATCTCATTTCAATAATAATAAGGTAAACTCTACTATTATTGGCACCCCCCAATGATTAGCATAATTATGATGATTCGATTGCTTTATTAACTCAATAAGAAAAATGCTGTTTTAGACTATGCGACACTAGCAGATTGATAGATTATCGCATTTCTTATATCCTATAAAATATAACAACATGTTTTTCATCAGCTATCTGTCTTTTTCAGCAGGTTTAAAAATGTAGTGTGTGAATCCCGTCAAAAATTAAGAAAAACTTAAGGTTCCATGAGAAGGTTTCGACGCAAAAAAGTGGTTTTTAGACAAATAAGTGTGCAAGTTTCCATCTATTTGCAAGTAATCATTTATATTTATAGCGTTATTGACATTATTTTGGTGTTGATAATTAGTCATGTACAGGTTTTTCACAATTATTAAATTTTTTATCGTTTTCTTGACCACATAATTACCACATCGCAGTGTAAACAATACATCTCAGTAAAGGAAGAAAGTTATTTTTGCAAAAACAAAATGAGTTACAGTCCTTATCGTTGGTGTCTCGTGCCTGAATGCAAGAGTACAAGCATTAAAACGCCGGGAAAGTACTTCCATAGATGTCTTAACGTTCCTCAATTCAGATGAGCAGAAATCGGGATTGCATGCGAAAAATTTCGCCACTCACGCAAATCACTCACTTTCACAAATTTCTTCCATAATAAAATTATATTATTATTTCGAATTGTCTGTGGCAGTGTTCAAGAAAACTGAGAAAACGCAAATTATCAATAAAAAATACAGTTCAACAAAGACTCCATTGTTTATTTACACTGCTAATGGCGTCACGCCGATTGCGTTTTTGACATTTGAAAAACAGATTAACAAACCTGAATTTTAAAATTGAAAAAATAAATGTATACTATATTTTTCAGTACTGAAATAACCATTTTTCACTTGCTTTTAACAAAATCTAATGTGTCGTAGTGACTATCAGAACATGCATTTATATCATCAGTAGAGCAATTTGAAGAGGATCACATAATAAAATTGAGGTGGAATAGTTTTCAGTACTCTTGCGCCGATTCCTCCTGTACTAATACGAAATATCATAAATGGCACGCATACTTAAAGATGTTAATTGTTGTATCAGCTGTTACATCTTTAAGGATTCATTAATTGCCGTTTAAAAAACGTCCTTTGAGTTTTAGCCCTTGTTATGCTAGTACTTTACACTAAAAGCGTTTATTTATTACTTGTTTCAGATTGCTCTATAGGGACCGTGCAGAAACTACAAAACGCCACCATGCTGATTAAAAACGAAACTGCCACAACTAAAGTGCAATATTGTCCCTTTGTTTTTCAAATGTTTTCATAATGTCGCTTAACGAGGAATAACTCAATATTTCACTATAAATTACAGATTAAATTACGAAAAAAGTTATAAAATGCGATTTTAGTGATATCAAGAATAGAGTGTGTCGTGCAAACATTGATATTTTTCAAATTCAAAAAGTATTTGGTCCAAGTGTTTTTCAATAGAAAATTTGTTGGTATATTTAAAGGGTGTAGAGGATTTTCCGATAACATTTTTTAAATAAAGTGAGCAACGCATAAAGCAATATCTATTTTAAGATGAATGCCAGGTATTGATGTTGTGTGATAAATAAAAATGTTTAAATAGAACAAATTCCTCCTTATCATTGAAAATAAAAATAACTTGAATTTGAAATAAATCTCAAAACAAATTATATATTAGTTTCATTTAAAAAACCTTAATAGTTCTTTTTAACCGTTTGAATTCATGTCACGTGTATTTTTAACTGCATTTATCCAACTTTTCGTATAGTTTTTAACCAGGGCATGTAGGTACTATCAGTGGAAAATTACGAGAATTTACACTAACATATTTATATATTTTATTCTTGGGAGTATACACTTAATGAGCCTTTTAATATACAAAATTATTTGTGATACACTTTTCAAAAAGTTAACATAAGGTAGTAGTAATCCTACCCATAAAGCAATATGTAGTTCCGATAAATGACACTAGATGGCATAGCTGTCGTCACGCACGGTCCCTATTGGTATCACCTAAACGTGCATGATATTTAAATTACTTACTTAAAATAAATTGTTCATTACGAACCACAACTGAAACACTGATCCTTATTTAATAAAGAACATGCAATCATAGACATATCTGCTTCATCTTTTTCTGATTTACCATTTGCCAACTTCACTTTGGATTTGTCAACAGTAAATTGAATGGCATTAGCAGCTGGCTTTGTACGTAAATAATACATCCCTGTTTTCAAGCCCATTTTCCATGCATAGAAGTGGATAGAGGTTAATTTTCCATAATTAGGCTCTGCAACATGAATATTAAATGACTGACTTTGATCAATAAAAGCACCTCTATCAGCAGCCATCTGAATTGTTGTCTTTACAGAAATTTCCCATACGGTTTTGTATAATTCCCTTATTTCCTTTGGTATCGCTTCAATATTTTGAATAGAACCATTATTGTGAATGATAAGATTTTTCATATCCTCATCCCATAATTCAGCCTGAGTTAAATCATGAAGCAGATGGTGATTAACCACTTGAAACTCTCCAGATAATACACGTCGTTGATATATATTAGATGTGAATGGTTCAAAGGACTCATTGTTTCCAAGTATTTGTGCTGTAGATGCAGTAGGCATTGGTGCAAGTAAGAGTGAGTTTCTAAGGCCATGTTTTGCAATCTTTTCTTTGAGAACAGTCCAATCCCACAAGTCAGTAGGAGATTTATTCCACATGTCATATTGTAAAATACCTTTACTTGCAGGGCTTCCTTCATAAGTACTGTATGTGCCTTGTTTTTCAGCCAATTCACAGCTAGCTTCTAGTGCACCATAGTAAATAGTCTCAAATATTTGTTGATTCAGTTGGATAGCTTTTTCACTTTCATACGGTATTCGCATTAAAACAAAAGCATCAGCTAATCCTTGAACTCCAATTCCAATGGGTCGATGTCGCATATTTGAATTTTTAGCTTCAGGGACAGGATAGTAATTGACATCAATGATTTTATTTAAATTTTGCGTGACAATCTTGGTAACTTGTTTCAATTTATGGAAGTTGTATGTTTTGTCTTCGTTGACAAACATATTTAAAGCAATCGAGGCTAAATTGCAAACAGCCACTTCATCAGGGGAAGTGTATTCTACAATTTCAGTACAAAGATTACTGCATTTAATAGTTCCCAAATTTTGTTGGTTGCTCTTGCTGTTGCATGAATCTTTATAAAGCATAAAAGGGTTTCCAGTTTCAACCTGAGTCTCAATAATGGCTTTCCATAAAATTTGAGCCTTAACCTGTTTAACAAACCTTTTTTCCTGTTCATATTTTTCATACAGTTTCTCAAAATCCTCTCCCCAACAATCAGAAAGCCCTGGGCAGTCATGTGGACACATGAGACTCCAGTCGTCATTTTTTTCAACTCTTTTCATAAACAGATCCGATATCCACAAAGCATAAAAAAGTTCTCTGGCACGCACTTCTTCTTTTCCAGTGTTTTTTTTTAAGTCTAGGAATTCAAAAATGTCAGCATGCCAGGGCTCTAGATATACAGCGAATGCTCCAGGACGCTTATTTCCTCCTTGATCTACATACCTTGCTGTATTATTATACACCCTTAACATTGGAACAAGACCATTTGATACACCATTTGTCCCCGCTATGTAACTGCCTTTTGCTCTAATGCAGTGAACGTGAAGTCCGATTCCTCCAGCTGATTTAGAGATTAATGCACATTGCTTTAAAGTATCATAGATACCTTCAATACTATCATCTTTCATAGCAATCAAGAAACAAGAAGACAATTGCGGGCGTGGAGTGGCAGCAGAGAACAGTGTTGGGCTTGCATGAGTGAAATACTTTTCTGACAACAAATTATATGTTTTGATTGCAGCATCTATGTCTTCCCCATGAATTCCAATAGACACTCTCATGAGCATATGCTGTGGGCGTTCAGCCACCTAAGAAAAAAGAAGATATTAATAAAAATATAAATTTTGAATTTATTATCCTATCCCTATACAGGTGAACTTTTCATGTGTGCGTGGATGGGGGAAAACTGAAACTATGAAGAATAACGAAAAATGCTAAAAGGAGTCTGGGGACCGATTTTGATAAAGACTAAAACTGCATCGTTGGATTTTTGAAAAATCAATATGCCTAGCCAGTAATCGAACCCGTTGACTTTGAAAGAAAAACACATTATTGATTTGATTGATTGACAATCACATTAAAATCACCTGTATTACACCATTTGATAAAAAAATGTATTTTGTTAAAAATTACCTCTGTTCTTAAGTTTGTCGTATGTCATTACTTTCCAGAATTTTTTCCTTATTACTGACACAATTGAATGGTGTAATAATACAGGTGTAATTTTTTTTCGTAAAAGTAAACTTGAAAAATTCACCCATTTCAATATAAGTATAGGTGAATCTTGAAATCGACATGCCTAGACAGTAATAAAACCTATTGATTTTGAAAAAAAGTCACAACGAATTCTGGAAAGTAATGATAAACGGCAAACTTAAGGATTGAGCTCATTTTTAACAAAATACGTTTTTTTCCATACAAATCTTAACTGATTACTTATCAATCAAAATTGAAGGAGGGGCAACTAGTTATAAAATACAACTAACTGACAACTTACCTTATTGTTTATCTTCAACAAGTATGATCTCTCCAAAGTTTTGAACCCAAAATAATTGTATTTAAAATCCCTGTCATAAACTATTGTAGAATCTAGTCTTTCCTTATTTTTCATAATAATGTTGTAGTGAAAATCAGATATCATTGGTGCCCTTTGCTTTGTATGTGGGTTTATAATGTTGTATAAGTCAGTTATTACATCTGAAAAATGTAAAATATTTAATAATACATACATATAGTAATATAATCGTTAATTAGGAATCTCTATTGGTCTAAAATCTCAATTGGGCGCAACATTAAATAAAAATAAATTAATTTAATAAGTAGTTGTTTGTTGCGCGCCAACAAAGCAGTGCTATCTCATAGAGGGACAGTAATAGATGAATGAACTTTTACAACTACACAAATTCATATTATTATGTCATAAAAAATCTACTTTGATATTAGTAAGGTATTAAAATACTTCACAGAAATGTCAACAGATGGCGTTGAAACATCATAACATTTAAAAGATCATATACAGGTGTCCCGTAATCAGTGGACCAACAGAAAAATAGTAAAAGGGGGGACCATTTATTAAAATCACTAAATCTTATCATCCCACACATATTGGTTTAAAAGATATAATAGTTTTAAAATTACAAAGTATGAATTTTGCTCTGATGCTAAATATGAATAACTAAATATGAATAATTAAATATGAATTAAATATGCATAACTTTTTTATTACTTCAAAATCTTAGTAAATGTCATAGGTGGATTGCTGGATCTTTGCAACGTGTCTTTGATTGTGTGTTTTGTATACGTACACGTTATGAAAGTGTGCGTGCATGAGTGTGTGAAAGTGTACCTGTCACAACAGTCAGTTTCTATGTGACGTTCCACAGACGTCAACTGCATATGGGGCATTCCATGCCAAATCAACGAGGTTTTGGCCCGACCCCCTTCGATTTTGCTGAATTTTGTTTAACTTTATCTACCCTATGAATGAGGATTTTCAAAAATTTTTCAGATCTTTCAGTCACTCCAAAACGTTATGAATTTTTCGAAAAAACAGCTTTTTTTTCAAATAACTGTAACTTTTTATAAATTGACCTTTCATACCGTTTTTTTTTTCAAATTGTTTGTTTATAAGTTAGTTTCTAGAAAAAAAATATATGAGATATTTCGGTTTTTTTAATAAAATCGTAATTTTTTTGTCTCAAAAAAAACTTCAATCTATACTGAATTTAAACCCGCCATTTCGATTTTGTGCCAGCATTTCCTTCAAATTTTTTTTCGATAAAAAAAAATTCTCATCTTTTTCGTACTTAACTTTGCTCTGAAAATTTTTTTGATTGTTCCTGAAACCTCAGAAATCGAATAAAATTATATGCGGGACTAAATGATTGACGAAAATATCGTCCCGGCCAATAACTCGTAGAATTCTTAATAGAGTAGAAATAAGAAGCCTAGTGATCGGCTCCATGGGTGGGTTGAGCAGTGACAACATGATCTTACATATTTTCAGTTGGGAGAAAAGTCCCTGAAAAAAGTATTTTTGTCATATTCGTATTACCAGCATATTAATAACTCATCACTTTATAATCAGGAAATTTAAAATTAGGAAAATCGGTTGAGAAACAAAAGAGAAAATTGTTCTGAACTGATTCGCCTTCGCCTATATATATATATATGTGTGTGTATAAAATATATATATATGATATTATGATATTAGCTAAATCGGTAAAAGATAAAGGTTTGAATTTAAAATTAACATCAATTCCTGCCTTATCGACTATAGATGAAAATTATATTAAACTAAAAAAAATCTTATTTTGCAAATTGAAAAATGGAATAATTTTATCAAATTAGTGTATTGTCATCAATCCATGATAAATCTACAAAGTTTAAACGAAATCTGGCCATTTAAAGTCGGTCAAAATCGCGCCCAAAGGAGTCGGTTAAAAACAAACATACAGGTGAAGTTAATATAAAGCATGTAAAAATAAGTAGAGTACCTGAAAAATGTTTTTTAGTTTCTTTGTGTAAGTTGGATATGGCCAATCTAGCAGCTAGAACTGCATAGTCGGGGTGATCTGTAGTCATCATAGCTGCAGTTTCTGCTGCCAGATTATCAAGTTCCACTGTTGTTACTCCAGAATATATGCCATTAATAACCTTCAATGTTATGCTCACCTAGAATAAAAAAAGATTAAATCTTAACATTCTTACATGGACAGCTTAAATACCCTAAATTACTGACTAGATGTGGACAAAATATGTACATAACAAATAGTGATAATTCAAGGCCATGAAATTTATGTTGATACTGTAATGATTAAGTAGAAAAAAACTGAAACAAAGATTCAAATTGTTGCTATTCACCCTGTTCTACGGTACCTATAAATATTTATTTGTGAGCAGATGGCAATTGGAACGATTGACACACACGATAGCTGTCATGTGTGTTCCTTTATTGGACCTAGTATGATTGGACTGCACTATAGAGTAAGTTTTATTTACTTTGAAAAGAGTGCTGGGAGTTTTTTTCCTCCCGCTTTTTTCTCCCAGTCTATGTTTTACCTGAGGGGCGATCAAAGCGGATGAATGTATAATATATCCGTATGACTTTCATTAAGTGTGCACTAATTGTACCCAATAATGAATAAAAGCTTTTGAGTTTGAGTACTTATTATAATATTAGGTCGGTACTACTAGGCACCTACTTAAAACTAAAAATGCATTTATTTGTGATCAATTTAAACAAAATGTACCTATATTCAATATTATATGTATAATTGTATATTGTATGTATGTATATACAACAATTTAACATGTAAACACTAAAATACGAACTAAATAATAAAAATTGATATTTGTTATAAAGGCATGTAAGGGTTACTATTTTTTGAAGTTGGAACATAAATTTCAGACTCAAATATTAAGAAGCAAAGTATATTACTATAATAAAAATATTATCTAAACTAATATTATAAAAAGTTAAGATTTGATTTTTTGTTTTTTACAAATAGGCTAGCAAACTAATAGGCCAATTTTAAAAATGCTACTTTACTTCATTGCAACAATTAAATATTATGTGCACATATTGAAAGAAATTTAGTCTGCTAAATTAAACCACATTTTACTGACAAAAAAAAAGCGATGGATGGATGTCCAGCACATTATTTTAGAGTGGTCAGAGATTATCTTAATAGACTAATAGGCCAAGGGTTCCAACCCTTATATCTGATCATGGTACCAGGTGTACTGCTCAGAAATGACAGCATAGTGCTCAGAGTTATTTTCTGATACAGTAACAGCCTTCCAAGCGTTATTCACGTTGGTTCATTTCACAAGTAAATTTTGTTCATGGGCTTGTAGTGTATAATAACAATCATTGTAATTGCTGGATCGGCCAATAAGGGTGATCCCCTGACATGATGTCCCTTGATTTTTGTATATGGTGTACTATGAAACAACAGGTTTACAGTATCAACAGTGAAGCCAATCTTCTTTCGAGAGTGGAAAACTGTGCTCTAGATATAAAAGCAACCCTGAAAAGATTCAGAGAGCAACGCAGCAAATATTACTTCAGGTGATGTTATGTTTACAACAAAGGGGCAACCAATTTGAAAATACTTAGATTGGTGTTAAAAATGTTTTTAGTATCAATACCCTTAAAAACTGCCTTTGTTTAAGCGCTTGTAGGAAACTTTATACTTGAATTAGAGGTGTTGGTACATAGAATTACACTGAGTAAAAAAAATTTAAAAAGCCTTGATTTTTTTGAGGAAATTCACGATTATTGAAATTTAACTAAAAAAATTGCTATCTTTCCACGAATCACATTTTTTTGCTGGAAAGATGACTTTTTTTGTTTTTTTTTTTCATGGATCAGTACGGCCTATTATTGGCAAATTTGGTAATCACTGTAATTTTTGTTTGAACATGATAACCCTCTTAGTTCACAATTTATAGCGATTTATTTACTTAAGGTGCACAATTCCCAAAAAATATTTTTAAAAGGTCATAAAACCCAATAAGACATATTTGATTTTGATTTTTTTTGGTCGATAAATTGCAGTTTAATTTAGGCTGTTTCAATATGTGCACATAATGGAGATTCACACTGTATTTGATGAGTGAGGTTTAGAAATAGAAAAACTTAATTCAACAACTTTGGACAGAGGACCCATTGTGGCAAGTTAGCAATAACAACAAAAATTTGTCACATCACTAAATAGTATAAAACAAAGTCGCTTTCTCTGTTCCTTACTACGCAACGGGTTTTGACATTTTTTCCGTTTACATTGCAAACGCAGGCTGAACCCTGCAAGATTTACTAAAATAATGTACTAAGTATTGTACACATTGAAAAGGTCTACAGAAAACTCCATGATGGTATATGTCTATCTCTTATGGATATCCCACAATAGCAATTTTTTGTCATTTACTTTTTACGACAAATAATGGCTCATTTTCAAAGCAATTTTAACCAATACAGCATAAATCCTTATCCAATTAAATACCTTAAATACATTGTTGATATAATATAGATCCATATGGCCCTTTACAGCATATGATTTAAATGAATAATTTCGAAGATATTACAGATTTAAAAATTGCGGGACGTAGCGTTTGCACCGTTGGTACCGGCCGGCCGGGGCAGCGGGAGCATGTCTTTTTCATTTCTTTGGATTTTCGCAAGGGGCTTTGGATATTAGTCAACTTAATGTGCAGAGCGAAGTCTGCCGGGTCAGCTAGTTTTATATAAGAAGAAAATTAACACTTTATTATAATTCATTCTTCAGCCAGTGTGACATTAGGTCACAGCAAAACAAAAATCATTACCTGTGAAATTTCGCATGTGAATCATATGAAATTATTTCAAGAAATGAATAAATACAAGCTTTTATTTAAACACTAAAAAGAAGAAAATATTTTTTTCCCAAAAAAATTTTAACTACTCAACTGTACTTCATAATTATTATCATAAAAGCTTGTCGCGAGTTACCTATCAGTATTTCCTAGCCCTTTCATTTGATACCCATATTGTAGAAGTGCATTAAAAATAACTTCTGATATATTGGATGGTCCGCCTAATTGGATTTAGAATGACATCACAAACCATATCCTGCATTGTCATCCAAACTAAATGTTTACTTATAAAAAAATTCAGCTCAATTGGTTGAAATCTACTTCTAAATTGAGTTCAAAGATTCCACCCGGACAAACATACGTACATTTAAGTTAAATAAAAGCTTTTAAAATGAATGAAATGTACCAATCGTTTCAATGCCTAGTAGCAAGTATGTCTGTAAGTACATATGTAGCTGAGTGTTGGAAATATATTAAAGCGAATAGATTTTGTCGGGCAAACATTTAAAGTTAAAGTATCCACCGCAGGATATTGGATGAATTGAAGATGTTGATTTTTGTAGACATTAATCAACAGATAGTGTGCATAATTATGATGTATTCGCCTCGCAATAGTTCGTCGCTAAATAAGTATATTGTTAGCATTGGGAGCATCATTTTAATGGAATAGGTACTAATACTACTTTGAGACTTACAGGATCTACAAACTCCATATTTAACCCGTAACAAAGCTTTTTGATTCTTGATGTTATTTTGTCTATATGCACCTCTTCCATCCTACCTCCTGGAAATATAAGAAATATATATTTAAATGTTAATTTGTTTGGGAGCTTTCCCAGAAGAGTAGGCGTCAATTTGATTTAAACAATGAATATAGAAACATCTAAGATTACCTCGTTTATTAACGTAAAGCTTATTACTCTTTCCCACCATCTTGATTAATTTACTAAATAGGTATAATAGGTATTATATAAAAGATATAAATATCAAGAATTATAAGAGCAAACTCTTTAAAATATGCAATAGGCCTGTGAGTTGTGACACAGTGACAAAGTGAAAAAAAATAATTTTTAGCATTCCTAGCAGAGTGCAGAGCTGAATTGAGTGACACTGACAGCAAAAAAGGCGGCAACGGCAATCAAAGAATGTTTGACTCCACGGGGAGTATAGACAACAGTATAGTATTTCAATCAAAGAATACTATACTATGCGGCAATGCCGGCCGGCGATTTTATCATTTGATGATTTTGATGTAGAACAGACATCACAAACAACAAGGTTTGACTACAGATTAAAAATAAGTCAACCTAATAATAATTAATTATTACGCCCGCTACACAAGTAAAAGTATACTTGCGCAAACTAGACTTAAAGAAGGTGAAATAGATGAATTATAAAAATCAAAAACTTTTATTCATTCTCAGCATGAAGAATAGATAGGAGTATCATCTCAAATACTATAATAGTAGAAAATTGAAAAAAGTGTCCAGCTGTAAGCTATGAATCATGACTATGAATAACATTTCCACAACCTTCTATAATGGCGCTGGTGTAGACAGAGGTATGGTATGAATCAATTTTTCCCTATTAGGGAATATGCAAGTAATTTAAATTTGTTTGAATTTTTTTTCCACGATACTTTATAGTCCTAACATTACACCCAAACTATTATTTTAATTATTAGTTTGTATTAAATAACATAAAATTTTATTTAAAAAGTGTGAAATAAGCGCGCGAAGTTCAAAATTTGCAAAACGCGCACCATTGGTCGAAACTAAATGTGACGTCACAATACACGTTCCTGACATTTCTGTCTTATTAATTTACATTGCTAGTCGTGTTTTTGGAGAAAAATTGTTTTTATTTGTTTTCCTGCAGTGCTTTCTCAATATATATTACTAATATATATTACTAATATAATATTAGTATTTATGTATGTTCTCAATACTGACACGAAGCAATGAAATCCTTTAAAAAATTTTGACATAAATATTATGACGATTCAAATGTTCTGAATTTATCCCCATTAGCCAATTTTTTCCATCACGTCTAGGTTTTTTTCTATGATTTTTTTTTTTCAAATTTCAAAAATTTGGGTTTTTTTTTTAATTTTTTGCGCATCAATGTAACAAATAGTGTATAATTATTACAAACTGTATAGACAGTTACTATACCTACTCCGGGGAGAGGTCATCACATCACATTTGTCAATGTCATAATTGTATTTATTGTAGCGATGTGCCGAGTCGGCTAATTATAGTATTCGAATATTTTGGTATTCGTTAAAAAAATATTCGAATTAAGACTCGAGTCGGAAGACACGGACAGGTATTCGAGTACTGGCACGAGTATTCGAATACTTTAGTGGACTGGAGTACCTTTTGAATCGAACTTTGACGACAATAAAATATCCTAATATTTAATCACATATCATATAAGATATTAAAGGATGTATTTTTTTCAAATGTTTCAGTAAATTTGTTGTGTTCCCCAAAATAAACAGATGTTTTTTTGCACTCTTTGCACTCCACTTTTTTACCTTCTAAAATGTTGAATAAGTTTCATATTGCCGATTTTTTTTGGAGCCATCCTATCACAGTCCTGGCTAAAAACACTTAAACTAAACACTAAATTTCACTATTTAACTGACAGACTAACAGTTTGACTGATTAGAATTATAATTTCCAATCTTTATTAAACTGACCGTTCGGAAAACATAAACACGTTGAAACCTGCAAAGATTCATCAGTCGCGCGGCGTGACTAACTTCACAATGCTCTTTAAAGTGAACGGGGCATTCAAAATTCGATTGTACGCGTAAAGCAGAAGGTTTCTATTAAAGTACACGACTTAGGATTCGAATAACGTAAGTACTCGAATCCGAATGAATTCGAATCATGTGGATCCGAATACCGTATTTTATGTATTCGAGTACGTGAGCTAGGTATTCGAGTAAGTACTCGAGTCAGACTGACTCGGCACATCTCTAATTGATTGTCATATTGTATTGTAATAGCCATGAGCAAAATGTGTCACTTAAAAGAAAAGAACGAAACATATCTTTCCTTCACTGTGAAGTATATCACTCTTTTAGTCCAGTAGTTCAATGTAGTTCACCATTCACAAACGATAGGTTATCCTTTCCTATTTCTTACTTCAACACTCCATACTATTTCTTTTACTTCAGTTAGTTCAGTTCCTTCACTAGTTCATTACGATATAGTAGTTCTAATGAAATGTTCGATAAATTATTATGAATTAGGGGTTTCCCATAATGAACTCGTGTATCGTAACGTTTATCTCTACTAGTCTTTTGAATTTTTTGAGATTATTAGATATAGGATAAAAAGACAAAAAAATTAAAAGGACTAAAACAATAAAATAAAACTAAGTGCGTTTGTTTTATCAAATATCTAGTAATAAATTATGGTCGCTTTCCAAACGTATAATGACATATAATGTTAGTTTTGTTCAATATTTTGAAATACCGTATAATATACCCTCCGTAAAATCATACCTTAGATTTCTTACGATCCTCAGAGACGTTACCTATTTAAATTTAAAAATGAAAGAAAATATCATTTATACTTATAATCAAGCCAAAATAGTCCGTAAATACTTAACATAAAACGCATAATATTGAAACGTTTCCTAGAACTTCTGACGACAACGTATTTAGATGTAATAGTGTTCGTATAAGAATATTTGTAATTTGATCATTGGTGCTTTACTTGATGGTTTAAGATTGTTTTCTCTTTTATGTCTCCGAGCGTGAGTATGTGTATGTGTGCGTGAGTATATGCGCACGCCACGCGTCGTCGACTGTCGAGCTTCTTCGGTTAGTTTCGTTCGCGAAGCAATTGGACTAAATGAACGAGATGAATTGTAACTGAAGTAGTGAAGGAAGGACGGGAAAAAGTGAAGTACTTCAATTGAAGCATTCATTCCTGAACGACACATGACTGTATTGTAACTAGTCTCTAATCTGTGGTGTATGTACTATGTACTGTTAGAGAAACTGTTGACTGTTCTGTTCTTATTTTTATTACTAAAGTAAAATATCCTTAATCGGTAATTATCTCGTCGTATAAAGACCATCAGCAATTTATTTTGCACATAAAATGGCTCCTAAAGCGGGTGGTGACTCTGCCAAAGTAAATTCGTCAGTGTTTAAAGATAAAAGCAAGCCAGCTGATATTCGGCTAAGTAATATAAACGCCGCAAAAGGTTTGTCTGAAATATATATAATATACGTAATAATTATGATTAAAGAAATACCTTCTATTTGTCTACTGGTGATCTTTTTTGTTAACTTTTATGAACGATTATTAATATTACTTGCTGACCCCTCAAACGTTGTTTTGCCATACAAGTTAGTGAAGGGTGAAAATTTTGGGTTGTAGGTATTTTTTGATGCCACATTATTGAAAAGATAAGTGTAAACCGCACTTTAAAAAACTACATTTAATGACCCTTCCCTCTTTGTACATATACGAAATAGCGATGATGGTAAGAAATAATATTGAAAAATATGACTCCCTCAAAACAAAAAGACATAACGTTAAGCTGTATGCAATACCCTCTAAAACAAAGCAATATAATAAAAGCGTATTTTGTATGGAGCCAAAAATATACAACTTGCCTAATTCACTGAAAAGTAATACCACATTTGATTTTAAACGGAAATAAAAAATGTTTCTAACCGAAAACACATACTATTCGGTTGCGGAATTCATTAATGAAAAAAAAAAATCTGTATTGTATTGTAAATTCTATTAAATTAAATGCGGAAACGCGTGTCTAAACAAATAAAGTATGTGCACCAAAACCTGTGTTGAGAGTTTTTTCTCTCTTTACCCAGCGATGGGTGGCACATAGGCAGCCGATGAGTTCGATTAGGTAAAATTATAACTAAATAATATAAAAATAATGAATATACTTGGTTAAATTGACATTAATAAATGGTGCAAAACATTTCAATCAAATTGTGTATTAGTAATAAGTTTTATTATTTTAAAAGTTTTAATTTGTATTGTATGTAACATTAGTTTTATTTGCTTATTTTTACTTTTAGAATTCGCATACCTGAAAAGGTGAATATGGATGATAAAAATGCCCTGTAAAACCAATAACTTACCCATATTCGTGCAAATAAATGATTTTCATTTCATTTCATTTCAAAAATAAAAATAAAAAAATTGTCCAAAAATAAATAAAAATGTTAGGTGGCGACAACCCTTATCAATTAGGGGTATGAAAAATAGATAGTAGCCAATTCTCAGACCTACTGAATATGCATATAAAATTTCATAAAAATCGGTCAAGCCTTTTCGGAGGCGTATCATAACTAACATTTTGAAGACAGAACTAGCCATACTGACATATGTGCGTTTGTCGCGATGCTTTTCTGATATGCAGAGGACGCGCGCGTACTCTTTCATTTCATTTCATTTCAAAAATAAAAATAAAAAAATTGTCCAAAAAATAAATAAAAATGTTAGGTGGCGACAACCCTTATCACTTAGGGGTATGAAAAATAGATAGTAGCCAATTCTCAGACCTACTGAATATGCATATAAAATTTCATAAAAATCGGTCAAGCCTTTTCGGAGGCGTATCATAACTAACATTTTGAAGATAGAACTAGCCATACTGACATATGTGCGTTCGTCGCGATGCTCCTCTGATATGCAGAGGACGCGCGCGTACTCATAGCAACATCATTATCATACCTACAGTGTACAACAATAAATATTATAAACTTTAACAACATCTTTTCTTTGACTATCATATGGTGTAGATACTAGCCCCTACAGTTATAATAAATGAATAAAATATAACCTAAGTACATATTTCTTTTTTAGTAAAATATATTAAGGTACCTACATAACATTTCTTGACTTTAAAACTCATCTGCAAAAATGAGGTTACTTGAGATGAAACTGAGGATGAACTTGGGCACAGACTCCAAAAATACCTTATTATGGAATCTGTAAAGTTCTTTCTCACTTTTTAGTTTGAAGTTGGTTCACATTTTTGTTAAATTTTTTTTTTTCAGAATTATTAATACTTACTCGTGCACACTTAGGTACTTTAAGATTGAGTTTCATTTAAGGGGTGGGGGTTTTTTAAATTTTAAATTTAATTTTTATTAATGACTAAAAAAGGAGGTTATCTATTCGACACATATTATGTATGTAATATTAAGTCTGTAACAAATTATATTTCATACTTTTTTGAAGTCTGTTTATTGTTATAACTGTACTTGTTAATTTTTTTTTTCAATAGCAATATTGTAATAATTAATACTAATATCTTGTATATAAAATTCTCATGTCACAGTTTTAGTTACCATACTCCTCAACAACGGCTTGAACGATTTTTATGAAATTTTATATGCACATTCAATAGGTCTGAGAATCGGCTACTGTCTATTTTTCATACCCCTAAGTGATAATTTAGGGTTGTCCACACCAAACATTTTTATTTTATTTTTTGGTCAATTTTTTTTTTCAATAATGTGGCATCAAAAAATACATACAACCCTAATTTTTCACTCTTTATCACCAACCCCTATTTTTTAATAGCCGATTTTTAACGCTCGATAACTTACATGGCAAAACAACGTTTGTGGGTCAGCTAGTTAAATATATTAATACTGTTGACATACATAATACACATTATGTTTTGTTCAATACAGCGGTCTCTGATGCTATTCGTACCAGCCTTGGACCACGTGGCATGGACAAAATGGTAAGATAGATTTTTGAGGTTAATAAATATTTATTTTTGATTATGTATTTGATATGTTTGATATCTTTTATACTGTTGTTTTATAATGTTCCTGAGTACTCTGAGCAGCTTAGGAGCACTCTTAACTTAAGAGCACTTTGAATTAAACATAATAATATAACTTTAAAAACATTAATTTATAGAACTTAAATTTATAATAAGTCAATAATCTCAGTTATTAATTTACAAGATACAAGCCGCTAATGGGGAGGTTACCATTACCAATGATGGAGCTACTATATTAAAACAAATGAGTGTGGTGCATCCAGCTGCTAAAATGGTATGTTATAATTTTATCTACAATTGAAATAAAAAAGGTTATAGTTGACAGTACTTTTTATACATGTGTTTTTAAAGGAGAAAAAATTCTTGATGGGTCTTAGATAAGATCCAAAACAAGCTTTCATAATGTTTGATGAAGTTTAGAAGATATTAAATCATGTTTTTCAGCTTGTGGAACTCTCTCGGGCTCAGGACATTGAAGCTGGAGATGGAACAACTTCTGTAGTAGTGATTGCTGGGGCATTGCTGGATGCTGCTGAGAAACTATTGCAGAAAGGCATTCACCCAACTGTAATTTCAGATGGGTTCCAGAAAGCCCTTCAAATGGCTTTACAGGTAGGACTTACAAACTTATTATGTATATATTTGTATATTTTGAACTTGTATTTAGACTTGTCTTGTATATTTTGAAGAAAACATAACTTCGTCAATTTTTATTGTAGAACAAAAATTTTTGCACTGTATGTTATGGATTTCGTAGCTCTATAAATTTGCATTCTCAACTAAAAACGTCACGGATCCTCATTATACGAATATAACAAAAATACTTGAATAAAGAGCTTTTCTCCAAACTGAAAATATGTTGTCACTTCTCAACCCACTCATAGCTGATCACTAGGCTTCTTATTTTTACTCTATTAAGCATACTACGAGTTATTGGCCGGGACTAATTGATTGACTGCCTGACACAGGGGGGCCACTCTCTAAGCACTAAACTCGAAGTTACGGCATTTCCTACTCTGTAACACTTACGAATGCCAATTTCTGACGGGCTCGTCCGTAGAATGAATGACTTCAAGTGACAACAAAAACCTACTCCATAAGGCTATAAGCCCGTCTGTAAATTTGAGTTTGACATGAGATATCTCGGTTGAATGTGTTAATAATTGTCGTAAATTTTTTTTTATATATAGGGTTTTCCAATAAGAGTTGTCATTTTGTTATTTTCAAAGAAAAATACCATTTTTTAATATAAATGATCCGATGTTTATTTCATTATAAAGAGGAAGGTGTGCCGTTAGTAGTGGAAAAACATCAGGCAAATGACCACCACGACCACGCTTACAGGACCATATCCTTTTCATAAAATTTTCCATAACCAAATCGCAAAGTGGCTGCCCTATGTCTTTGATAGCCTCAAGAATTCCATCTTTGAGGTCTTGAATCTTCGAAGGTCATTTTTTATAAACAAATGGACATAATCATATTTTATTTTATTCATTCATAAACAAATGGACATAATCACATTTCATTCTATTCATTCATTATTTATCAAATCATATTTGCAAAATATGATTTAAAAAAAAATCTAAATATATTTAATTGTTTATAATCGTTTTTTCAATATTTCTATTGTTTAAATTATTAGGTAAGAATTTTTTTTTTCTTAAAAATCATAATTAAATTGACCATTCTCAATAATGGTACACAAAAAAAAATTTTTTATCAACAATTTCTTTGTTTATTAACTAAACAATTTGTTATAAACAAATTGTCAACTTTTTTAGACTTTTTTTCAAAAACTCCTAAAAATTACAAAAATAAAGTATGTATAACGAAGTACAAAAATTTTTTTCGATTATATTTGGATTTTTCATTTTTCAACTTATAAAGTTATTATAAACAAAGTATTCAAATTTGTAAAACTTTTATGGCGTCATCTCGTTAAGTATGTATATAAGAAGGGCTCCACGAAGGG
Organism: Erynnis tages; assembly: GCA_905147235.1. Classification (NCBI taxonomy): domain Eukaryota; kingdom Metazoa; phylum Arthropoda; class Insecta; order Lepidoptera; family Hesperiidae; genus Erynnis; species Erynnis tages. The sequence goes on along the minus strand of LR990078.1, from coordinate 6,949,604 downwards.
AAAAAAAATTACGACAATTATTTAAAGCTTTTTTTTAATTAACAATGAAAACTGAAGTTCGAGAAAATTGTGTTAATTAACAATCGTCTAACCTGTTGAAAAATTAACTAGATAAATTTCCATCGGCAGCAAGTTCTTTGAAGTGTTCCGAATATACCATATTTTATTAAAATGTTCTAATTTTGTTTTACTGTAATATTTTTCAATACGATATTAAATCTCAGAATATTATATTGAGATATGAAAATTAAATTAAATATTATTTAAATTAAAAAAAGAGTTTATTGAAATAATTATTGGCTGAAGATATGGAAGCGCGAAATTTATACAAATTCATGTTTTTAACAAAGGAACGAGTGCCCGCGAAATGGAATAGAATAATTTCATCTGCAAATGCGATTTTGCGTGTGTTTACTTTAACCAATGAACGACATTTAAATTGTTAAAATTGGCTTACTTTAATAGTAATTCATCGTTTTTCAATTCAAATAATATACATTTTCAAAATCAATTCAAATTTTAACAGCGAGTGCAACCAGGCCAACTAGTCAGCAACAGGTAGATTTATCTTACCTTATAAATCTTTCGTTTTAAAATTATCGGAGAAGTACGTAGAAGTAGAATAGTTTTAAAAAATTATAGTCGAATTTCGACTACTAGGCGAACACTAGAACTACTCGTATTAAATTGTTTTATTACAAAATCTTTTCTTTAATTTTATTGTTGAACCGACATGTTAGTTGTTATTCAATTTAAAAAAAAAACATCAACTTGAATTTTTTTTCATCGGAAAAACAAAACGATATTAATCTTTGTCACGCTCATAATACTCAGCGAGTGTGAGAGAGGCAAATAGATGTTTTGGAATACAATATGCAGTCGACGTCAGTGGAACGTCACGTCACGTCACGTAGAACGCTTATTGACATACGCACACAAGCTTATTTGATCACGAAACACTATCATGCCGTGTACGTATACAAAACACAATCAAGGACTTATCGCAAAAATCCAGCAATCCATCTATAACAATGGCAATTAATTTAAACGCTAACTTATCAGTTACGGTTGTATGGAAAAAATACATTTTCTTAAAAATGAGCTCTATCCTTAAGTTTGCCGTATGTCATTACTTTCCAGAATTCGTTAGTGACACTATCGAATGGTGTAATAATACAGGGTATGATATTTTTTTTTCAAAATCAATGGGTTCGATTCCAGGCTAGGCATATTGATTTTTCAAAAATCTAATTATACAGTTATAGTTTTCATCAAAATCGGTCCCCAGACTCCTTTCAGAATTTTTCGCTATATCTCATAGTTTCGGATTTTCCCATCCACGCACACTTGAAAAATTCACCCTGTATATCAAATATTATTACTTGAAACTACTTGCATTAAAATAAAACATTTAAATCCACAGGTGATTGAGAGCATGGCAAGTCCAGTGGATTTAAGTAACGAAAATGCTCTTCTGATGGCAGCTGCTACTTCTCTTAATTCTAAAGTGGTGTCACAACACTCAACCATCCTGGCCCCTATTGCTGTGCAAGCCATACGTGCTGGTATGTATGGGATTGTGCTTTGTGTACAAAAGAAAATAATATTCCAACCTAAAAAAAATTAAAGATAAAATTTTACAATTGGTTGTCTTATTACCGAAGTAGATTCTTTCAGAGTCAGACACACCACAGGCATATTAGTGGAGATAATTGTAACTTGACCTGAATAATATTAGCAGTAACTGTGTGTTTTTATTAAAGCTTGTAGATCATGATGTAGCAATATTTTTCAAGCAAGATTAATTGGGTTATATAGGCACTCCAGCTATGGACTGATGACTTGGACCCAGGACTTGGAGAATTGGCGTCGATTACGGGGGCCCATGTCCAGGAGTTAACTACGAGTATGATAGGCTGAAATGATGATGTAGGCTGAGGGATACAATTTGTTATAGACAATTTATTACGATGTGTGTCTTAGTCAAAAGTTATCTGTAAACTAATATTATATTTCATAGTTATGGCCACCATTCTAACGTTTCTTATAAAGTATGTTTTGGTTTAGTTTATTTACGGGCAATAATCACTTCTACACAATAATAATAGGTGTACAAATAAGTTTCCGACGTTTAACGAAAGATGTCCTCACTAAGATGTTACGTATAATTCGTCAGATGTAACATGTGATATCGTGAGTTTGGACATCTAGTAAAAACAAACATACGGTGCTGGTCAAGAATTATTTAGAAACACTTAATTGGGAAGTGCTACCTCACCCGCCTTATTCACCAGACATTGCCCCGTCTGATTATCATCTATTTCGGTCGATGGCACATGGCCTGTCTGAGCAGTACTTTACATCATATAAAGATACTAAAAATTGGGTCGATTCGTGGATAGCTACAAAAGTTCTTTCGACGTGGCTGCCAGAAAGATGGGAAAAAGTAGTGGCTAATGATGGACAATACTTTGAATAAAACATAATGTACTGTTCTTTCAGAATAAACCTCTATTTTTTTGTAAAAAACGGCGGAAACTTATTTGTACACCTAATATTTTTGCAGATATTGGGTATTTTCCCTACTTTGAGTTTTTTCAGGGCTCAACCAATTTTCATTGAACATATTATTTTGTAATGTACACGTGATGCGCTTTCATTTGAGACCCCACTCGATTATATTTGCAGACATTCGGTTATTCTTCCCCACTTTCACTCCCCACAACTTTTAAACGACTCAACCGATTTTCACCAAACATGTCTAAGAACACTCGCCCATAACTCACCTTTCATGCAAAAAAAAACTAAATTGAAATCGCTTTATCCGTTCGCGAGCTACGGTGCCACAGACAATGCAGACAGACAGACATACAAACAGACAGACAGACACGTCAAACTTACAACCCTTATTTTGCGCCGGGGATAAAAAAATAGACCTTTCATTTACAAAATGCATTACGGGGCTAGCCCCTCTCCTTATGAAATGGCAGGCATTTGAATTTCGTATTATAAAATACTCTAAGTTGCATAGCTCCAGCGATTTTGCTTTTTGAACATGAGCATAATGTTAGCGCTAAAATAATTTTTAGAACATGGATTAAAAAAATAAATAAACAAAACGTACCTACTAACAAAGTAACATTAAATAACATCAGCTATTATCGATTTGTTAAAAGGCTTAAATGGCGGTTTTTGTTCAGTTCAGTCAGTCTTTTGTAATCATTGCACTTACGGCTGCAAATGCTGTGTCCTCTTCTATCGCATGGGATGGTTGGTTGGGACCTCTCACTCACACATTTTCACTCGCAAAAATATTTCAATGTTCTAAATTCGACATCCGCAATTCGGGACTGATTTTTCGCAGATTTTTCTTTATTTTCATTAAATAATCAGACCGGTGCAAAATGCTATTAGTGTCGATTTACCTGTTTATACCTGGCAACCTGAGGGTTGTGACCGGAAAAAAATAGTTACCCTAACGTTTGCATGTTCTATGGGCTTCATACCTTCGATTGGTATAGAATTTGGTTAATAATCAAACCGGTGAAATGTTTAAAAAAATTGGAATCGAGTGCCGGTTTTTAATTGTTGAACCTTTTGCATTGTAACTAACGTCTTAAAGTTGTTTGGATTTTCGCTATGGACGGATGGTGGTGAAAGTTTGTGACTAAAAAAATCTTTGGATATTAATCAAATTAATTGGCAGAGCGAAGCCTGCCGTGTCAGCTAGTTTCTTATATTCTTGTTTGCAGTGGTTAAAATGCAGTAATAACATACAAACAAAAGAAAACTCTTGCTTTTTCTCATATTTCTTTATTTATCTGCTTTTGAAGCCGTAAGCAGCACAGAACATTACTGCTACAATAACAATCACTTAGGTAACTCTTTTTTAAGCAAATTAGTCAAATTAATTGGCAGAGCGAAGCCTGCCGTGTCAGCTAGTTTCTTATATTCTTGTTTGCAGTGGTTAAAACGCATTAATAACATACAAACAAAAGAAAACTCTTGCTTTTTCTCATATTTCTTTATTTATCTGCTTTTGAAGCCGTTAGCAGCACATAACACAACTGCTTCAATAACAAACACGTAGGTAACTCTTTTTAATTAAAAGTCTTTTTAGTAAAGTCAAGAATGAATTCGCTAAGTTACACGTTAAGTATGAAAGTTCATATAGCATCCTAACTGGTTTCGCTGAAATAATAAAGCGGCCATGCTTTGTCTCATATAAACCCAGTGACGTATGAACTCTATCAAAACCAAAGTTTTATAATTTCTCTAAGAAACAATTATAGGTACTCGTAACCTAGGTAATATAAACAACAGACGTGAAGCTATAAACAGAAAATAGAAAGTCTGTCTTGCTCAAAATTTTGTGTGAGCTATAATATATTTGTCTCACTTTTCTGATCATTGAGTTGCCAGAGTTGAAATATAAGCCCAGATACTTATCAATGGAAAAAATAATTATTGAAAAATCGAAGAGAAATTATTCCTCTGATAAACAGCTAGATAACCTTATTCATTAGATAGTCATTTGACTGTTTACCTGAGAATTGAAAAATCGGCCCTTAAAAACTTAAAAAATTATCTTATCTATCTCTAATATCTATCCATATATGGAGGGTGTTTACTGTTTAGTCGATGAAATTGAGTCTATTTATGCCCTTAAATTATCGCTAGTTCGAGACCAAACACACTGCATAACATAACTTGCAAGTAACATCTATTATTGTAAAGTAACACTATTATGTCTATATTTCTGTAGTTATGGAGCCTATTCCTGGAGGAGTGGGTGCTAGAGTTGACTTGAGAGATGTCAAGGTGATTGAGCGCATAGGAGGCACTGTTGAAGACACAGAACTAATCCAAGGGTTGGTCATCCCACATCGTGCCTCCAATGTTAATGGACCACACCGCATTGAAAAGGCTAAAGTTGGGCTTATTCAGTTTTGCATTTCACCCCCCAAAACTGATGTAAATATTATTTTATTTTTGTAATTATTACAATATCTGTATATAAATCAATACAAATCATAAATATCGATCAACATAGTCATTGTAGGGTATGTATTACAGATGGATCACAATGTTATTGTGTCTGATTATGCTGCTATGGACAGAGTGTTAAAGGAAGAGCGTCAATACATTCTCAATATTGTTAAGCATATTAAGAAGGCTGGCTGCACAGTTTTATTGGTGCAGAAATCAATACTAAGGTAAAATTTTATTTTCGTGTGATAAATTTAATACTCTGGGGCCTTTATATTTATTTTAGGATCTTCTCACCGTTGTGGAACAAGCTTAATACCCCTTTATGCTGATCTCAAGTCATACCATCCGGCAGCCACCGACTGTTTTTTTCAGTGATTAATAACAGGCTGAATCTTCGTGAGTTCGTTTGGTTCAACGAGACGCCCAAGTTTTTCCTATTTCCAAATTCGCAAATAGGTAGGTAATGAACTGCGCAGATGTAAAACATGTCGATTAGGTAGGGTGTAAATATTTTCTGACTAACAGTAAATTATTTATTGAAATTTTAAGATAATTATGATAATTAACTCGGAAAAACGATTGTCCTACAAAATCGATGGTTTGAAGTGGTGCGTCCTAAACGCCAAATATGTCGAAATAACGAGGTCATAAAACTTATTAATAACCAGCTGATTTTTTGTATTTAAAATTTTATAATATAAATAATATTATGTATGTCGGAGAAAGACCATTCTACTCGACATCATCATTAGTGGTTACGTGTTCAGTGGGCGTCATTTGGGTATAATGCAAGCACAAACAAAGTAGTTAAGGTTTCCACACAATTTATTCAAGGTATCACAATATTCACACACGTACAATTTAGTTTAACATCTACATGGATGGCCTCAAACTCTTGGAAAGAGCAGCGAGTTCGTGACACCGTTCTTACCAGAACCTTAACTCACAACTGGTCCACCACGACCCCATAATCCCTCGAATCTCCAACAACTCCACACAATACATGGCGAACTAGAACGTGTACCGACCACGCTCTGGGTTATCCTCTACTTTCAGCCTATTTCGCAAACATTCCATTACAATTATCACAATGCATTATGCAAAAACATGTAGAAAATCTATTGACATTCCAAACAAGATTTGACAGATTACTCTTTTTTTAAAAACAAGTTCAAAATAAGGTTCTAAACATTCTCGCATTGTATGGCCAGCAATCAACTTGGCTTGCATCCTTCTCCGACATATATAAATAATAATATATACATTTTATAGGGATCTTATTAAAAAGGCATTCATTTAAATTTTATAATATAAATTTATGTCGGTCTACTATATAATTTCAATTTTTCTGGACTTTGTTCTATAGTGATGAAAAAAGTATTAATTGATAGCTAATATATTATATACCTATCAGACAAAATATGTTAATGTTCAAATGTAAAAGCGTTTTTTTTAGTTATTTCAATCAAATGTTGACAGTCTCAGTTTTTCTTGTATGACTTAAAAAACTAGCTCGTTAAGGCACATAATATTATGCACACCGAAGGTGTTGCTCTGCACTCATGAAATCTCGTATACAGGATTACCTGTAAAACACAAGCAACCTCGCAGCAGCTAACACCATAAGCAACAAATTTTAGTCTATGAGTTCGAACATAACTCAATACATAAATAACCTCCTTTTTTGAAGTAAATGGTAAAAAATAAATGGTCGACTGGCGGGCGAATAGGTCAAGCTCAATCCAAGGCGGTAGCGCTGCACCTCCCCCCCGGACGCCTCGCACGGGTTTCTTTACGTAATCTGCGATGCGCGTAGAGTTAGAAACATTCAAGCGGGAAATAAAATTAATAAATATTTTTGTATGAAATTAAAAATTAACATATCGCCAAAAGTCGTGGAACAAAAGTTGTTACTTATGGTGTTAGCTACCTAGTGCTGCGAGGTTGCTAGTGTTTTACAGGTAACGCTGTATATTGCTCTTATTTCGATCATAATGTACTTTGAGGTTTTGTGAGTTTACATATTATTATATTATGAATAAGAATATTTGTTTAATAATACTGGATACATTGAAAACGCTTTTGTCTAAAAAATTTGAAATAAATACGAGTAATTTTTTTCCCGTGGCTAATTTTAATTGTGTGAACGTGGCCTTACCGAGTCCATTTCTTTTTCATTCGCTTCAGTTTACTCCGAATTTAGACCCTATTAAAACAAACACAGTCTTAAATTTTAAAACAATTTCACGTCTCAATTTCCCTTAGTAAATGACACATAATCGAGAAATTTGTAAAAAGGGGAAATAAGACTAAGTATAATGGTTTCCCTAAGCCTTTTCCAAAAAATCCTCATTAAAAATTAATAATAAAAAAACGTGTGCGTCTCGGGACGCTCGGAAGTGATAACTTAAACTAATCTACGTTGAACTATTTAATATTGCCGAATAAATATTAAAAACTCCTTCGTAATAAAATAAATAAAAAACAAATTGAATGACATCTATGATTTGACACTTTTGTAACGTCCAAAGAATCTACATCTACATAGAGGAAGCATTATGATCTTGGACGTTTATTTCACTTTACTAAAGAGGCATCACTAAACTAAAGAGGCAATCTCAAAGTTTTAAGGATTAAATATTTGATGTCTTGCAAAATTTGTTTCAGTTTAATATGTAGTTTATTGTTCTCCTTCATACATGCTCTATGTGTATTTTATCCAATCTCTTTGGATAACTAGTAACTTGTAAGGTAGATCTTTTTTTTTTTCATTTCTTGAATTTTGACGTTTTTGAGTTTCTTTAAGCTTATGTGAGCCTAGGAAAGCGTCTGTCTGACGTCCAGACAGAGCGACACCGTAAAGCGTTAGATAACGAAGCCCTTTATCCTCCCATACGAAGTTATCACTTCAAAAATCCCACACGAATTCTCTCACAAATCAAAAAATTGGACATTGTAAAAACCATAATCGATTTTATGATGTTCGATTAGAATCGATTCTGAATCATAAGTTAAACATCGCTTTGCTTTATTTTTGTATAGATAAAAAATTGTTTTGGTCATGGGTACGATACCCAAAGTAAACTACCTAATTCATGAATTAAATGGGGTGTACAATTTTGAATCTACCAAATTATTTGTTACTGCCTTTGTACACAATACATCTTCAAAACAAGGTAAAATTATTGCTCTAAGTTAAATAGCTCCGGAGTTAATGGGTTGTAGTAGTTTATTATTATAGTAGTGGTTTATTATTGACATGTTGTATGAGTATTATTAAATAATATGTATAACCTGTCCAGAATGTTTTACCTCCAAAGGCAGCGCTAAATTATTTTTTGAAATGGACCACACCACACCAATATTTGTATTCTATGATGTTTTACTGTCATTTTCATGCAAGCTCATTTGCTCAAAAACATGAAATTATCATTCGAACAGGCAGGTACAACAATTTAGTTCAAAATTTAAAGTGATAAGCGTAATTGGATTAAAGTTTTATACCATTCTAAAATCAGACCAAATAAAATGTTTCTACATGCATTCGAAGTGGTTTTAAAACAACTTATTGTTTTCAGAGATGCTCTCAGTGACTTAGCTATTCACTTCTTGGACAAAATCAAGACAATGGTTATCAAAGATATAGAGCGTGAAGACATTGAATTTGTATGCAAAACTCTCGGTTGTCGTCCCATTGCTTCACTTGATCACTTTACTGCTGAAAACCTTGTGAACGTTGACTTGGTTGAAGAGATAAATGAATCTGGCGGCAAGTACATAAAGGTAAATTTGATTAAAAGTATTATTGCTAGCAGTTTTATCTAACCTTAGCGCAGGCAAAAATTAATTTATGAAATGCTCTACCAGTGATACTTCATTTTATACCCACTATAACCTCAGATAATATTAGACTTCTTAAGTCATGTCTGAAACGAAAATAAAATAATAATTATAAAAAAACATGCTTTTATAAAATCCAAAATATTCTAATTTTTTATTTTTTAGTTTGGTTTTTAAGAAAGCGTGTTTTTTTATTATTTAATTTTCATTTTTTATTTGGGCAAAGTTCGTCATGTTACTTTAATAAGCGGATTCTATCGTTGGAGTAATGAAACAGAAAGACACGTATTTAATTAACGCCTTAGATTTCGCTTGTATCGTATTAAAATATGATTTCTAAACGTGTTTTTTAATTCTATTTTTTATATTATTGCATTGTCATTGGATTCGACATTTTAAGTACGTCAAATTCATGTTCAAAGTTTCCTTTACGTACCTAATAACATGGCTATCGGGGTTGTCCATTAATCACGTGAGGCTCGAAAGGCTCCAACACAAGGGTGGAGGGGGAGTAAGATATGACGTATTTATTTTCTCGACAAAAGCGCGATTTCTAAATCGGTTTAATAGGAGGGCCGGCTGAAAAGTTATGAGCCTCTAACATATTAAAACACGAGATAAAAATTCCAAAAACTATTTTTCTATATAGTCCCCCGACTTCGACTTCAATACATTTTCCACAGCGTTTATATAATTTTAGGAAGATAATCGATGAGCAAAATTCCTTCGCAGTCCCAAAAATGGTGGCCATCAACTTAGTGGCTGACTTTTCTACTTTAAACTTCTTTGGCGGCTTTTGTCCCCTTCTCGATTCACTGCATCGACTCTTTTTTGGATTCTGAATCATACTGTCGAATCCACTTTTCGCCTACGGTCACAATGCACCTTCCAAGTTGTCTTTACTGAGGTTCAAAAACTCCTGTGATGTTTGAACTCGCCGTTACTTATATTGAAATATTGCTGCGAGTGAATATGTGCGAGTGAGAGGTCCCAAACAACCATCCCATGCGATAGAAGAGGACACAGAATTAATAATTAGTCGTATCCTGGATTGAAATTTGTTAGGCAACCCATATGCAATATATTTATTGACATATTAAATTGAATATGAAATACGTTTCATCAAATAAACATCTCGGTGAAGGTCGTTGTATGGCGGGATCTTAGACTACAAGGGCCGTGAGCATTTTTGGAACCCAACGCGCACTCACTTTTCTCATGTTCAAATGAGTGTGCAAAATGTCATCAATTTGTTCCTTACTAATGTTTACCTCCTCAGCTATCTGCTACATTTTTATACTTTGATCGTTCAAAACCAATTTTTTGACTTTAGCGATGTTTTCATCCGTGACTGCTGTGTTTGGGCGTCCTGAGCGCTGGTCGTCTTCTAATGATTCTCGTCCCTGTTGGAATAGTCGGCCCACCGTTTGATTGTTGCTAGTTTATATACTCATTAGATGTTGCGTGACATCTAATGAGTATATGTATAAACTAGTAACCCATCACTCAAGTAATTAGCAGCAGTGGGGGTACCCTAGGCTCAAAACATTTCAGCGACCCCTCGTATGTTCATGGACTAGTACAATATGTTTTATGCATGACCTTTCCTTTAACCAACCTCTGTCTAGAAATTATCATGGTCCTTAATTTTCTAAAACAAATTAAATATAAGGGTGGGTTAAAAAATGCTAAAAAAACATCACGTGATTAACCACGACCCCATACCACATACTAACATACGACCGGAGCTATGTAAAAAGCGTGTTAAAAATGTAACGTCGCGCTATAGAAATATATAGATAATGTCTGAATTTAGGCTCGCGCTAAATAAATCTATTCTCCCCGGGTTGGTTTTTTCGTCATTGTTTTCGCACATATAAAATTCATTTTTAAAGGTGTAAGAAGGCGAGTCTCTGACAGCCCCGTTTAATTTTTGTGCAAATAAATCGTAATTGGCGAAAACTATGGTGCACGTTTCAGATGACGGGGTGCTCGGCGGGCGGCGGGCGCACGGTGTCGGTGGTGGTGCGCGGCACGAGCGGCGCCGTGGTGGCGGAGGCGGCGCGCTCGCTGCACGACGCGCTATGCGCCGTGCGCTGCGTGGCGCGGCGGCCGGCGCTGCTGCCTGGCGGCGGCGCGCCCGAGGCGGCGGCGGCCGCGGAGCTCACGCGCGCCTCCGTCGCTGCACCCGGTGCCGACCACTACTGCCTGCGCGCTTATGCTGACGCGCTTGAAGTCATCCCCTCCACTCTCGCCGAGAATGCAGGTCGGTACGAGCGGTGGCCAGGGGCTAAGAATTCGGCCCCTTCGCACGCATCGCTGTCTTTAATCTATATTCTATATTTTTTTATATATAAAAGAAAGTCGTGTTTGTTACACTACTTATAAATCAAGAATGGCTGAACTGATTTGGTTGAAAATTGGTGGGGAGGTACCTTGGAACCACTAGAAGGACATCGGATACTTTTTATCACGTTCCCGTGGGAATTTAAAAAGGGATAGAATTTTTTTTCATATCAATACTCCTTACTGTTTTTGTTTTAAATAAAATTTGATTTTGACAGTCATGTTTGATGATTTCATGAACTCAATCCGATCAAATGTCACCCGCTGAGGCCCATGTCTAGCAATGGACTACGAACGCCTGAAAATAAGAAGGATGGGCTGAAAAGATTGCTGAATATTATGACGTGTTGTTGGAATGAGTCATGAAAGAATTAAAATATTGGGGCTATGCCCTAACGATGTCTGCCGGGACAGCTAATACATTACACATTAGAGTTTGATAGAACGTAGGTACTAATTTCTAAAACTATCATTCGGATTTGTTTATTTTTGATAGCCAAATTCATGAGGAAAGCTATGGGTAACTTTTCTTTTATTTGCTTAGAAATTAACATTCTCATTTCATTCTTTTTAAAAATGAGTAACTTTTTGTGGACATGTTCAACCGGCTGGAGGTTGGACAATCTACACATGTAAAATTCTTTGTCCTGGATGACTGGGGGATCAACATACAGCCTGATCGTAGAAATCTGAAACTTGGAGGATGTGTTGTATGACGCAGGCATCTGATAAGAAGGAAGTTTTAAAATTCTTCCCCTAAGGTGGTGAAAAACAGGGGAAAAGTTTTTATCCATAAAATTGAAATTTTTATCATTGAAATATTGGTCATGAAATAGCAATGGGGTGGAACACGCAAAGCTTTTCGTAACAAGTGTATATTATATTAGCACTAGGTAATCAGTCCTAAAATATTTAACATCTTGGTTATGGAATTAAAGTCTACTTATAACAGAAATCAACGATTGTACAATATTATTCTCACTTCAAACGCTTCGCATATGACGTCATCAGCATGTCGTCTATCCTTGACCACGGCGCCCAGTGAACTGATGTGATTATCGGTGTCGCGCTAGGGATGCGCTAGAGTTGAAATCAGTGCTTGAAATACCGGTAAAAATATTTTGTCGTTACAGAGTATTGATGCAAATATCGTTAATTAAAAAATAACAATACCATATTCCTTCTGTTTTATACAAACTAGTGTTCGCCTAGTAGTCCAAATTCGACTGTAATTTTTTAAACTATTCTACTTCTATGTACTTCTCCGATAATTTTAAAACGAAAGATTTATAAGGTAAGATTAATCTACCTGTGAACTCGCTGTTAAAACTTTGAATTGATTGGTAAAATGTATATGATTTGAATTCAAAACGATGAATTACTATAAAAGTAAGCCAATTTTAACAATTTATATGTCGTTTATGGGTTAAAGTAAAGCACGCAAAATCGCATTTGCGGACTTATTCTATTCTGTTTCGCGGGCACTCATTCCTTTTTTAAAAATATGAATTTGTGTGAATTTCGCGCGCTTCCATATCTTCAGCCTATAATTATTTCATTAAACTTTTTTTTTAATTTACATAATATATTTACATATTATCTCAATATAGGTAATATTCTCAGATTTAATATCGTATTGAAAAAATATTACAGTAATAAAAAATGAATTCATAGAATCCAACAACAATTTCTACAACAATATGTTTAATAAAAACAGAACGTTGTATGGCATAGCAAATACATGTAAACGTTTAATTGTACACTTTTATTGATTTATATCTTCAATAATTTCGTAATCTTCACTTTTCCAAATTTACCGACATCAACATCATTATCTATTTTTATCCTTTCATCTCATACTTCTTGAAAAATTTCTCCCAACTCTTGGACTATCATCAAGCACTCCTCGAAAAATGTCTTCCAACTCTTGGACTATGATCAAATACTTCTCGAAAAATTCTCGAAAAATGTCTACCAACTCTTGGACTATAATCGAACACTTCTCGAAAAATGTCTACCAGCTCTTAGACTATGATAGAACACTTCTCAAAAGATGTCTACCAGCTCTTGGCTATGATCGAACACTTCTCGAAAAATGTCTACGAGCTCTTGGACTACGATCGAACACTTCTCGAAAATTTTCTCCCAACTCTTGGACTATGATCAAATACTTCTCGAAAAATTCTCGAAAAATGTCTACCAACTCTTGGACTATAATCGAACCATTCTCGAAAAATGTCTACCAGCTCTTAGACTATGATCGAACACTTCTCGAAAAATTCCTACCATCTCTTGGCCTTTGATGGAACACTTCTCGAAAAATGTTTACAAACTCTTGGACTACGATCGAACACTTCTGGAGAAATATCTACCAACTCTTGGACTATGGTCGTCGTCGTCACTTCGATAACGTATGAAAAAATATTTCAATAAAAAAATGGATTTATAGGAACCAACAATAATTTCTACAATATTTTTAAATATAGAAAATTCTATGGCATAGCAAATACAGTTTTTTTTATTATGCACTTTTATTGATTTTATCTACATTATTTCGTGATCTTAAAACTTTTCCAAATTTAGCCTTTATTATTATTTCTTTAACTTCAACTTGTCATTGGCTGAACAATGTTTAATCTGTGGGCTGAACGTGAATGCACCAACAATATTGTATTTAATGTGTGGGCCGGCCGTGTTAACGTGCGTGGGCTTAACGTGAATGCGCTATCGCCGTCACCAGAAGAAAAAGAATAAATGTCATTTTTGTGTATCTATGTGTGAGTGTGAATATTGTGTGTAAAAAACGTATGATTGTGTACTTGCTGTATTTTTTTGTTAATTTAATGTATTTCCAATGCATTTTACTTAATTTTATGGACCGTGTGCACTAAAACACATCATATCTACTATATATCTACATATCTACCAAACAAAACAAAAATGAGGAAAATCGGTTCAGTAACGAAAGAGAAAATTGTTCTGAACTGATTCGCCTTAGCCTATTTATATATAATAATAATATGATTACTATTGATTACTAATATACAATTTGATTGACATGTTTTGCACAATATATTTGTCAATTAAGTCAAATATATTCATTTTTATATTATTTAGTTGTTATTTTACCTACTCGAACTCATCGGCTGCCTATGTGCCACCCACCGCTAGGTAAAGAGAGAAAAAGCCGGAGGAAAAAACTCTCAGCAGAGTTTGAGTTCTACTTTATTTATTTAGACGCGCGTTTCCACATTCATTTTAATAAAATTATTGTTATGTGGCTCAAAGGTTTTCTTTTTTAATTTCTTTTATTAATGAATTCTGCAACCGAATATAATGCTTTTTCGGTTAGAAACATTTTTAATTTTCGATTAAAACTATACTATTACTTTTTAGTGAGTTAGGCAAGTTATTGTATATTTTTGGCCCCATACAAAACACGCTTTGATTATATTGCTTTGTTTTGTCCTATGTCTTTTTGTTTTGAGGGTGTCATATTTCTCTATGTTACTTCTTACCATCATGGCTATTTCGTAAATATACAGAGAGGGAAGGGTCATTATATTTAAATTTTGGAAGTACGGCTTACACGTATCTGTTTGTCTTAGGTGGCATATGGATCTGGTTTCCTCGTACTCGAGCGTCAAAGAAACCCAGTTTTGTGAATGTTGAGGGAACACCGCGCCTTAAATTTAGACTTCTGTCACTGACTCTCGCTCCGCTTCGCTTCGCTCGGAGAAAAAAAATTGTAATCTGACCTAACCCATTGAAGGGATTTCTGAGTTAAATTTAGGCTTCTGTCACTGACCCTCGCTCCGCTGTTGGGTTTGCGATATTTTGGGTTTTTTTGTGGGTGTGCATTTTTTGGGTTTATGTGGGCTCGAACATTTCTCGGAAACTTGGTATGCGCCAAAAATCTATAGGGGTTGTCTTGGAACATCCAAGGGAAGGTCTGTGCAAAGTTTAAAATCGATCGGAGGTGGGGGTTTTAGGAAGTGCACCCAAAAAAGTTAATCATATAACTTAACTCAAATCGTAAGTGTGCTGGTCTCTTCGCGCTTTTATGACTGCTGTTGCAAGTTAAGTAGCTAATCTTTCACCTCCATACAGGACTGAACCCGATCGAGACAGTGATTGAACTGCGCGCGGCGCACGTGAGTAACGAGGGTAACTACGCGACCGCGGGCGCCGGCGTGAACGTGCGGCGCGGGCGCGTCACCGACATGCGCCAGGAGCACGTGCTGCAGCCGCTGCACGTCACCGCCTCCGCACTCGCGCTCTCCACCGAGACCGTGCGGGCGATACTCAAGATTGACGACATTGTAAGTGTGATTCTATTCACCGACACTTTACACTGTCAGAAGTTAAGAATGAAAACTGTGCTGTATTTTTGATGTTGGTATAATGGCAGCGACCCTTTCTTAACCGATTTCAAAAAGAAGGTTATCAATTCGACACGTATGTATGTTATATTGACGAAACTGCACAATATTTACATAATTATGTTGGTCTATTACGGCTTCCAAACAAGTATATTAAATTTCATAGGTGTATAATAATGCTAAGGAAATTAAAAAATCAACATTACAAGAATAATAATAAAATGAAAGTTATGATGCGTGGAGGCTGATTAATGAAATTAGCATTGAGATATTATTTGTTGCCAAAGCAAAAAGTTTTCTCACGGCAGGTTTTACTCCCGAATGCACGACTCCTTATTGCAGAGTTCACTACATACGAGTAGTTTATCGCGTCAATGTAGAACCTCCACTAAATTTTTGATCAGATGGCGGAGCAGTTATTAAACATTATATGCCTTATTATGCCTATAACTCTCTTTGGATATCCTGTACAATGATAAGAATATGAAAAGAATAAAGATAGTACAAAAAATATAGTTTCATCATCAATTTTGTCAGATATAGTGTCGCCTATAGTGACTGAATAGGCAATTCGAAAGGCGTCTTGTGTACGGACCGTGCGCTACTCGATACTTGCGCCTCGATGTAGTATACAACATTAGTATCGAAGACTTGCGTAGCCTTGTGTACGAAGGGCCTTACATTTACACATTTCACATGCCTCTTCTAGTGTGGGAGTAGACCTGAGCCCCACTGCAGGCTCAAGGGGTTACAGACAAGTTAGTCTTAACTTAAACAAAATTAACTTTTTTTGTTTTTGTTTCAGGTTAACACAGTCAATTAGATTCCAGTTGCCAGCATTAAAGGTTCACACTACAATATAGTGCTTCTCTAATGTATGAATACTCATACATTAATTTGCTTTTATTTTAGATTTTAGTTCAGCTAGGATAGGTTAGCTTTTGTTTTTTCAATTCAAAGCAAAATTAAACGATTAAAGGAAATTTGTTAATTGGATTTATTATGTATTAGGTACAGTTATGTATTAGGTACAGTTGAACTAATAGTTTTATCACAAATAATATATCATGTATTAGGCATATTGATATATTTTGGAAATTAAAGATTTCCTGTTGCTTCTTTAACCAAATTATAAAATAATAAATTCCTAATATTAGGTTCAATAACTTATTATTAATTACTTTAAAATATTTTAAACAATGCATCTTAAATTTCTATTAATATTTTCGACCAAATGTAATAGTTTAAATAAAACAAGATTAACATTTCGGTTTTTTATTACCTAACTTTATAACATAAACGCGTGGATTTTAGAACTTGCGGTTATTGTGACTAAACTATGATAGATGTGTGCTCTCGCGGACTTTTTTGTAGATCTTAATAAGACCTACAAACCCATAGTACATCATTTTGCTATCTTGTCAATAGTTTTTTGATTCAATTTTCTTACGGATCTCTAATTTTTTTGAAAACAAAATATAGCCTATAACCTTCCTCTATAAATGGACTATCCAACACTGAAAGAATTTTTGATATAGATCTAGTAGTTCCTGAAATTAGCACGTTCAAACAAACAAACTCTTCAGCTTTATAATATTATTATAATTATATTATATAAGTAAGTAGTAGTAGTATCCATGAGATCATCGCTGGTAAGGGTGTATTTGATTGGCTGATTTAATGTTTGTTTTGATGGCCGATGGTGCCTTAGGTAGAGTGGATGCAGCTGGCCCTATTTGCGGAGTGGGGCCGCGAGGTTGCCCCATGCCTGGTGCACCCACCCCTTGTGGACCAATGGATGGTATTCCAGGACGCAGACCCTTACCAGCTCCTACTGCAGTTACCAATGCATGCGTGTCTGCAATGCTATGGGTTGGTGGCATTCCTGAAAATCACAAGAAAAATGAAAAGTTATTTTTATCATTATTATAGAAAATAAGCTACATAATCGTCAATCTTATTATCTCCTATTAATTTTAGAAATATTTAGCTTTGGGTCTATTACTATGGTTACAGCAAACTGAAATTCTATTGTAATGCAAGCAATCCGCCTGATGTATCCAAATCATAGATAGACATAGAGTATCCTGAAACTCAATGTCAAGCAGACACAGGTGACAGGCTAGGTTGTAACAGTTCTGGAAAAAAAATAAGAATAAACTTGCTCAGGGTACCATCATACTTTTTTTTTAAGAAATGAGGTGTCAAAGTTATTGTGCACCTCAACTGAATCATGATGTAATAAAACTTCGTTTTTTATTTTTTACAGACTTCAAAAAAGGTTATCAATTCGACACATTAGTAACTGACAATATTTTTATATATATTAGGAACTGCACAATATTTACATATGTTGCTCTATTATGGCTTCCAAATAAGTATTGGTCCATTGAAATGTTACATTTTTTAGGCCTTACATTGCGTTTTTTAGAGGATGCAATTTTTTTTTTGATGTGTAGGGGGGATCAGTGTAAAGCTAAAACCAAATTTGTGGGGGTCGCCAACCTTGTCCCACGGCCGCCATTTTGAAAATAGGGGTTGAAATGGGTTTTACGATATATCTCTTAACTATTTATCTGATAAAAAAAATTGTTAACATTTTTTGTTGCAAATTAGTCTGTACAACTTTGACAACAATAAATAAAAAAGTTATCAGCGAAAATTCGAGAAAAAAAAATATGTTTTTTGATCATTTGCAAATGCAAAGGAAACTGTGGAGCGAGGTGTGGATGTTGAAAAGCAGGGCTGAAATGTTCTGCAGAGTGCTTTCATTGTTATGGAGACTTGCGGCTGCATAATGGGGCTCTCAGAATTAATAAATGAAAATGACTTTGATGATGAACCTATTATGCCTATTGGGGATACCACGTAAAAAAATGCGCCTCCAGACTTATCTCGTGGGTGGTGGGGAAAAAGAGTCAATAATAATCTATGTTACATATAATAAAATCGTAGAAAAATAAAATCTGTACATGGAAAATATATACATGGAAACAATAGGGAATTTAAAACCATGCAAGGAAAAATCCAAAATTATGTAATATTGATAGATTTTGTTAAAAGCAAGTGAAAAATGGTGATTTCTGCTTTGAAAAATGTCGTATACATTTATTATTTCAATTTTAAAATTCAGGTTTGTTAATCTGTTTTTCAAATGTCAAAAACGCTATACGCTATGAAAGCTGTCGGCGTGACTTCATTAGCAGTGTAAATAAACAATGGAGTCTTTGTTGACCTGTATTTTTTATTGATTATTTGCGTTTTCTAAGTTTTCTTGAAGACCGCCACGAGACACTAAGGATAAGTTACTCATTTTGTTTTTGCAAAAATCTTTCTTCCTTTACTGAGATGTCATATGAGATGTATTGCTTACACTGCGAGTGACGTCACTCGGAAGCGCCGAGACGGCCGAGACCGTGTTTTCGTGGGGATTTTTGAAATTTAAATTGAAAAGTTTTTTTACATAATATTTATGTGAAAAAAAAATATACAATTTTTTATGACTTACGAATTCAAATAAAAAGGTTTTTGACATAAACTCAAGCTCAAAAGCTTTTATTCATTATTAGGTACAATTTAGTCTAAAACTTAGTCTATAGTGCAGTATGACTAGGTCCAATAAAGGAACACACGTGACAGCTATCGTGTGTGTCAATATCGCCCCATTGCCATCCGCTCACAAATAAATGGGCCGTTATACCCTATTGTTACATACACTACCGACGGAAAGTTTCCGGACAAGCTTCTTGTTTACTTTTTAATTGAAATATCATACACAAACACGTGAACTTGATCTACAACGAAAATGCTATGTTAGTTTGTAAAGTGTGTACGATCGTCTCTTTGGCTTTCCTCCGTGGCCCCGCGCACTGTTTGTGAAAAAAAATCAGAATCGTCATCGGTAACATTAAGTACGTACCTGGCATGGAACGAAGTGAACGCGTTTCAATTATTTTTTTCTATTTCTTATAATTTAATTTTTTTTGCATTTTTTTTTCGATTTCTAGTATTGATTTTATTATTTACTCATAATTATATTTTCTTGAACGTAAGTAAATTGTCTTGTTTTGTGGTGTTAATTCCAGTAACCTTGTAGTCGAAATAATAATAATTATTTTTTAATTCTTTTATTTAAGAAAATGGGAAGGCATCCTAATAAAAGTATAAAACAACGTGAATTTATTAATGCTCTTCACAAGGGAGGTTTTACTATACGTTATATTGCGAATAAATTAAATTTACCACGTTCTACTATCGGAGATGCCATCACTCGTTTTGAAAAAACTGGTTCAAATCAGGACAGAAAACGCAGTGGGAGGCCCGGTGTTACTTCTAAAGCAGAGGATAAGTCTATAATCATCATGTCCAAAATGAATAGGAAGCTTACAGCACCGGAAATTCAAATGCGGTTCAATGAAAGTCATTTAAAGGAATTCTCGAAAGAAATGGAATTACCATTAGGTACATATTAAAAGTCGGAGGTGGTTTCTTTGATGAAAAGAAAGTGTAGCAGTAAAAAATAATAAGAGATAAAAAATGTTGATGGTTTTAATCGTAGAATATTGTCTTTTAATACTTTAAAAATAAAACTTATTTTAACTTCATTTATTTTATAATTGTTTTAATAATTTTTCATCTTGTCCGGAAACTTTCTGTCGGCAGTATACATTGAAAACTATTTAAAAATTAACTGAAACGTGTTATTTACTTATAATATTATTGATATTTGTATAAAACAGAAGGAATATGGTATTGTTATTTTTTAATTAACGATACTTGCATCAAGCCGCTGTAACGACATATTTTTACCGGTATTTCAAGCCCTGATTTCAACTCTAGCGTATCCCTAGACACCGCGACACCGATAAATAATCAGTTCACTGGGCGCCGCACAGTGGTCTGAAAATCAAGCTTCATACTCATAGAAACTGATTGTCAGAAATCAATAATTAAAAAATGTTATTGTAATAAGTACACCTCCCTTTGTTAACTGTTATAGTATGAAGGTCGTGAGTAGCTCCATGTGTGAGAAAAAAAATATTGTATTTTTTTTTGTATGGGAAAAAAACTTCAAAGTGGATTTTAAAAAAACTGATCATAACTGAAGGTCTGGTATTCACATGAGTTATTACACTCTACATGGCGATTAAGATGACATACAATTGTTATGCCTTTCGGTGCCGCTTTGCATGTAGCAAGCTTTTAAAAGTTTGAGTTTTTGGTAGATGAATTACATGATAATGATATAATTACATGATGATAGCGTAAATGAGGGTAGTTATAATATAAATAGGACGTATATGCTAACTTAATTTAGTAGCTCTTTGCACTTGTTCGCGCTTACTATACTTATTTAGTTCGATTTGTTTTCGTGTTATAATGGAAAGCTTCAGTACCAATTTGGATATGTTTATGTTTGTGGCGAACAATAGCTGTTTTTCAAAGCCCAGCGAATTATTTGAAGTTTTGGTGAAAAACGTTACTTTGTCAGAAAATGAAAATAAATAATTTAAACTATTCTGTCAGACTTTTGTGTGTTCGTTGAAAAACAAATGGAACTCGTGTAATCGCACGAGAAAAACATTCATAAAAAAGTATGAGATATGGCTGCAAGAAGACATAAAATGGCCTGAGTTCATAAAAGAAAAAATCACACCTTCTTTGGTGTTAGAAGAGCAGCAACCATGTTCTAGTTTTGACTGCAGTGTAAATGAGGGCGCATCAACATCATTAGGGTTGAATGCAGAGACTTGCAGTGTTGGAACATCAACAGAGATGAGTCCAAGAAAAGTGTTCTCTGAGCTAAGCCCGCTACAGAAGAGAAGAAGAGTGGAAGAGCTACTAGCACATACCAATGAAAGCCTTGCTTTTGCAACTGGTTTAAGTGCTGGTAACAAAAACGTAGCAGATATCATTAAATTAGTCACAGAACATCCCGAGGAAGCTACTAAGATAAAGCAACTGTTGAAGCCCGAGAAAGCTCAGCCCATGTATTCCGCTGATAAAGCATTAGGTATACTGATTTCGTTGAAACTTTCAAAATGGCAGTATACAACATTAAAATTTTTGGTGATCCTGCCAGAACTGCAGCTATTACAGGCTTGGATCCTAGTTTGATCCAAAGATTTGCAACACTTTTGCGCGTGATGGCTTGTGGAGAGCCCATTAATGTTGATGCGTTTAAAAACTTTGCGCACCAAACCGCAGAAAAATATGTGGAACTATATGGCTGGTATTACATGCCATCTAGTGTCCATAAAATTTTAATGCACGGTGCTGAAGTCATTAAACATTTTAAGATGATGCCCATTGGGAAATTATCTGAAGAGGCATCGGAAGCCAGAAACAAAGATTTTAAAAAAATCCGAGAAGACCATTCTCGACAATTTTGTCGAAAAGCAACAAACGAAGACATTTTCAATGGTCTTCTTGTTTCGTCAGATCCCTACCTGTCCAGCATAAGGCCACAGCTAATAAAATCAAAACGCACACCTATTACCGATGACATGAAATGTCTTCTCATTGGTGATGATGATGCAGATATAGACAAGGAGTATATTGAATTCGTTGATGTTAATGCACCTATGCTGGACTCTGATGAAGAAGATACTCTTTGATAGATAATTGGTCTTTTATAAGTAGTTAGTAATAGAGAATAATTAATATATGTATATGTAAAGCTCTGAGTATTACTACATTTAATTATATAATTTACTGAAATAATATTGAATAGTATAATCAAATGAAGAAATTTTGACAGTTTTTATTGAATATGTGCTTTTTATTTCCTATTTTTTTGAACAATTATATTATTTAAATATATCCTAAGTACGTATTTATTCCTTGTGTATATACAAATTTCAATTATTTTCATGTTGAAAGTTATAGTTATCCTTATAATATAAAATGAAGACTTGAATAATCATCTACCAAAAACTCAAACTTTCAAAAGCTTGCTACATGCAAAGCGGCACCGAAAGGCATAACAATTGTATGTCATCTTAATCGCCATGTAGAGTGTAATAACTCATGTGAATACCAGACCTTCAGTTATGATCAGTTTTTTTAAAATCCACTTTGAAGTTTTTTTCCCATACAAAAAAAAATACAATATTTTTTTTCTCACACATGGAGCTACTCACGACCTTCATACTATAACAGTTAACAAAGGGAGGTGTACTTATTACAATAACATTTTTTAATTATTGATTTCTGACAATCAGTTTCTATGAGTATGAAGCTTGATTTTCAGACCACTGTGCGCCGTGGTTAAGGATAGACGACATGCTGATGACGTCATAATATATGCGAAGCGTTTGAAAATTAGTGCAGTGCAAAATGAGCGATTGCTCGGAACTTCTTCGCGTTTTGGAAGGCGTCGGTGGTGATTAATATTTTAAAACTGATTATTACCTAGTGAGAATAATAATGTACAATCGTTGATTTCTGTTATAAGTAGACTTTAATTCCATAACCAAGATGTTTAATATCTTAGGACTGATTACCTAGTGCCAATATAATATACACTTACATTAGTTACGAAAAGCTTTGCGTGTTCCATCCCATTGCTATTTCATTACCAACATTTCAATATTTTAAGACTAACTAGTGAGTACAATATTTGATTTTAATAATATACAATTACCACAAAAAGTGGTCTTTTACTTAAGATATTAAGAGCAAAAATTGTGCTATTTTCTTTCTCATTTTAAGACTTATCTCAGCATCATCTCAAATCCTTGTCGTCATAAGATCGTAACATTTTTCTACTATCTGTGTTTAACTTTGCCTATTTCTTCGATAAAATCGATTTTGTAATCGTTACTCAACATGCGATAGGGGTGTACATCTCTATGAAAGTTAAAAAAGGAAATATCAGCGGCGCCATTGTCGTCCAGTCGTGACAGTGACTACATCACTATGGAAAGATTTTTAACATATGGATTTGTGTAAATATTTCATTTATTATTCAGGAGATAGCGCTGCTTACTTGGCAAGCGAGAAACAACAACTGATTACCTAAATTTACTACTTTACAATACAATATAATACATTCTTTATGATTGTAAATCCAAGATGGCCGCCGCTACAAAGAGCAGATTGCATAATACTACTTCACAACAACCTCAATATTATTATGGGTATCAAATGAAAGGGCTTGATAAGAAGAATAGAGCTCACTATGAAAAAAATGAAAATCCAAGATGGCCGCCGTAACAAAATGGCGGATTACATATTTTCCATAACTGCCTGAATATGGGTATCAAATGAAAGGGCTTGATTGGTCACTATGAAAAAAATTCAAATCCTAGACTGTACCCGCGGCTTCGCCCGCGTGCATTTTACAACTTGGTGCAGAGAAAGATAAAAAGTATCTTATATGTTAATCCAGCTGTGTACCTACCAAATTTCATCCAAATCTGTTCAGCCGTTTTTGCGTGATTTTTTGCGCATTTGCGTTGATTTTTATCCATAGATTTTCCTTCCATTTTTTCCCAAGACTTACAACCTTGCCTATCACCCTGTCTTCACTAGACATTGACTTTCAGGACACTTGTATAGGATGTTTCCATTGAACGCAAAAATTATGGTGGCTTTAAATGTTAATGTTAAGGCAAAAGAAATTGTCTTTAACCCATTCAGTACTGTCTGCAGAGTTGGGTCTCCTCTCACAATGGGAAGTATAAAGGCCTTAGTCAATCACTTGGGCCTAAAGTAGGTTAGTGGATTCACTAACAAGATAAATAATAGTACATTTATTAACACATTGACAGCTGCCCTAAGCTGGTAATAAAAAATACAGCCGTGCGGCGCGACTATACGATGAACGCTCTATAAAAAAAGTAATATAACTGACCGCCCCCCACACTCAGCGACCAGCGTATATGCGATATACGATAAATGTGTGATTACCATAAATTTCAAGTCGGTGTATAGATATTTAGAATATTATCAAATTCAGATAGCAGGGGCCTTACTCTTGCAATTAATTCCAATCCGATCCGTTGCACACTAGCGCCTTATTTGCCAAAATTGAACGGATATTGCAGAACTTAATGAAATTGTGTAATTTCGTTGAAAGTCAAAGGGTCTACGCAGACGTACCACAATCACGTGATAAACCATAACCATAAACTGACTGAATTTTGTCACGTGGTTGTGGTACTTCTGCGTAGACCCTACTCTTGACGCAGTTTTGACAGCCCAATTGTATTGTCAAAACTCCTTCAGTGTTACCAACTCTCAAAAATATTTATCCCTAAAGTTTGTGTCAAAAACCCCTAAAATCGCCTTAATTATTTAGTTGTCCCCCTTAAATATATATATATATAAATATATATTCATAATGATTTAGAAATAATATGCTGTAATATATTTCAAAACTCTTTTTATTATAAGTTATTTAATACATAAAATATTTCGTCTTCATCTGAAGATTCAGATTTTTTGGCATCATACATGTTGACATTGAATAAGTTAAACATTTTATTGGATGGATTAAATGTTGTACATTATCCACCATTTCGATTTAATGTAAATCGGACCATCATGATGCTTTGCAACAATTTTAATATATGGAAGAATATTCAATATTCTTAATCTATTTTTGGCAGTATCCTATCTTACATAAGCTAATGTCAAACATACGTTCAAGTTTAAAAAAATATAGGCTTATACTTTACACAACAATAACCGCCATATGCAGACAATAAAATGACCGCCTGTGGCGCCAGCACATAAGTCGCTAGGTCAATAAATAAATATTAATATTATGAATTTAAAAATATTAAAGAGTCAATAAGTCCCTGAATCATGACCGTGCCGGAGCCGGAAAACAATACCCACCGACACCGGTCCCGGCGGCGCACGGCCGGGGCACGGCTAAGCCACGGTCAGGTGGATCATGTGAATCACTTCATATAAAAAGTATACCATAATGTTTGACCGTGCCCCGGCCGGAGCCCGGACACGATCCTTTATGATCTTGGATGATTTATTTCACTTTACTAAAGAGGCCTTTTCAGGCGACCGCTACACATAAGATAAAATTAAATATCGTGATCCGTCAGATCCATAGTGCTACACTATAACCCTGTACCCTATACGTCGATAAATATCGTAATAGTATTGACGGATCACGATATTTATCTTACGTGTAGCAGTGTAGCGGTCGCCTTATAGTAATACTTATGCTTTCGAAATTTCTTAATAGTTTATTAGTGATAATATGTATCAAGGAGTCATACATATTATCGCTCGCTCTGTGTTTTTTTATCCAATCTCTTTGGATAGTGACGTTCTTGGTCAATCAAATCTTAATTCCAATTTTAACGCAATTGCATTCAAGAGTACCAAATCATGTGACTGTTCAGATTGGGCCGGAATCAGAATTAAATTGAGATTTTTTTCAAGAGTAAGGCCCCAGGTGCTATGCAAAATTAGCAAAAAATATTTAGTTTTCATACATATTTTATACAAAACACACTGCATACAAACTAGCCTCAATGTATTAATAGCGCTACGCATGCAAATGCAGACACGTTGGCTTGCCATTCATAAACGCAATTGTTGTTCGAGTCGCAGTCAACATGTTAAAGTGTAGCAAAATATAGCATTACTACAAGAATTATCGAAAATGTACCTGCAGATCTCATAGCTTCTCCTTCCCAGTCTTCACGACCCTTTGATATAATTTCCCATACATGACTTATGACTTTAGTGAACTGTGCTACTTGCTTCTGTAATAATTTAACAATAATAAACATTTATAAAATTGCATGGTAATTTTTTATGTTTGTTTACAAAGATAAGTATATAATTTTCAACATAGACCTTGTGTTGCGGCTAACAACAAGGTTCATGTAAATAACAAATCATTGGTATATTTTCTCTTAAGATTTTACGCAATACTAATACTATGCTTGTGTTCTATTACTATACTTACTATACTATTTTATATATCAATAGATTAAGATTCTGTCCCACATCAGTGCACTGCCTTCAACTTTAAGACTAGACATACCTGAGTTGTGTCATAGCTAAGAGTGCTAGCTTTGTGTATGAACTGTTGAAGTCTTTGCTCTGCCTCTGGTTCTGGTTTAGTGCGTAATAAGTTTGGCACAAGGTCATGAGTGCATGCTGGCACTCTGCCTTCAGTGAGCCGAGCTAACTCCTCATCTCTCTCACAGCCCAGCTGGAGTGGGAGGACAACTACTGATCTTAGAGACGGTGCCATCTCTGCTTGCAATATTTTACTTAAACCAGTTAACTGTAAAACATAGGAAGAAATCATAAAAAAGTTATAAATGTTTACTCTGTAAGAAACTTACTAAGTTCTTAAACGAGTATGAAACATCACACTTGTTGAAGATATTAAATTGCATTAATTATGAGACCCATGCTATAAAAATCATTTTAGTTTGAGTGGTAGGTGTTGGAAGGTAGTGATGCTGTCCACTTATATTGTTTCTATGATGCACTGTATTAGAATTTGTATTATGTTCTTTTACTTTTGATGTGCGGTGTCATTACTGTAAAAATATATTTTCTCTTATACAAGTAAACAAAATGTTTTCAAGTATTATTTACGTTTTATTTAATTGCTATAGCGGCTAATCCACCGTCAATGAGTCCTGTGGATTACAAAATGTTACTCAAATAAATCATAGTAGTATTAGTACTCAAGTAAATGTAGTGGATAATAAAAAGGTTATACATAAGTACTAAAATATGCACATATTGTTATGTATGATAACAGCACATTACAACAAACCACAGCAATAGATGATTAAAGAATAATGACAATATTAACTGTACATTAAAAATACAGGCACAAGAAAACAGTACAATAAGCAAATTAATAATTAGTTGTCAGTAACCCATTAATGACCCACTATAGGGTCAGTCTCCTCTCACAATAAGAGGGATGTAGGCCGCCATCCACCATGCTGGCTTCTGCGGGTTGGTGGACTTCACAATCTTTACATACCTTTCACAACATTGTTTTAGTTTTTAACTTTAAATTTAAAGTCTCAAAGTCTATATAAAACGAAAATAGCTCAGCTTAATATTTACTTACATGTCCAGATAGAATTGCATAATTGTCAAGGAAAGTTGGCCAATTAATTGTTTCATATTCATTTTCCAATTTAGAAATCAATGCTTGTATAGCGGTTTTCAAATCGTTTACTCTATTAAGTATTGCGTGTAATGTTGCCTCCAGCTGCTTTTCTTCACGTTGCATTTTGGATGCAAGTATTAATTTCCAAAAAAACTTTGTTTTAACCTATTTACTTCTGCATAAAATTAGACTAAACTTATTATAATTTTCTTTATTTCAATTACTCATAAATATGCTCACTTTAATATTAATAATAGAATAGCTTATCAAGTGATAATGAATGAATTAATTAATTCTCAATTTCTTAGGCTGGAAACAGTGCTCGATCGACGGCAACCGACGGCAGTGTGACCAGATTATTTTTTACGAAAATATCGAAGCACCTCAAAAAAATACCGAAATATATCAACTTTCACAGGGAAAATATACCGCTAAAAATACTGATTTTTCATAATTTTAAAGTTTATTTCAATCATCACCACAGTATATGTCAGAATTGTATTTTAACACCTCCTTGATATTTTACACCTTGCTTTGTTTATTGCTGATACATTTTTGTTTATAAATCTGTTTCTTTGATCCGTTTTTATTAAATTTGCAATATCTGTAAAAATATGCGCTCGCATGCAGCATTCGATATCGGTACCTTTACATAACAGAGATTTACTGAAACTAGTTAAATTTTTGTACTTGAATGTGCCATCACTGTTAGAAATTTTCCCAACTTCCACCCAAAATTGTGCACAAGAAACTTACTTCGCGACCAAGTTTAAGAGTTCTATATTCTTCATCAATTAACTGCATTAATGTTCTGGCTGTACTTCGTATGGGAATTGGGAAAGTTTCTATTACATTTCTTAAACTGCGAAATTCTTTATTCACGGCAGTATGTTGGTCAAGAAATTTCAGTTCTCGGAAAACATTATCGTTCGCGGGGACCAGTGTGACCAGATTATTTTTTACGAAAATACCGAAGCACCTCAAAAAAATACCGAAATATACCAACTTTCACAGGGAAAATATACCGATAAAAATACTGATTTTTCATAATTTTAAAGTTTATTTCAATCATCATCACAGTATATGTCAGAATTGTATTTTAACACCTCCTTGATATTATACACCTTGCTTTGTTTATTACTGATACATTTTTGTTTATAAATCTGTTTCTTTGATCCGTTTTTATTAAATTTATTATCTGTAAAAATATGCGCTCGCATGCAGCATTCGATATCGGTACCTTTACATAACAGATATTTACTGAAACTAGTTAAATTTTTGTACTTGAACGTGCCATCACTGTTAGAAATTTTCCCAACTTCCACCCAAAATTGTTCACAAGAAACTTACTTCGCGGTCAAGTTTAAGAGTTTTATATTCTTCATCAATTAACTGCATTAATGTTCTGGCTGTACTTCGTATGGGAATTGGGAAAGTTTCTATTACATTTCTTAAACTGCGAAATTCTTTATTCACGGCAGTGTGTTGGTCAAGAAATTTCAGTTCTCGGAAAACATTATCGTTCGCGGGGACGTTCGCTACGGTGTTGCCATAACTTTTTATCCAAAATATACCCAATATACTGACTTCCGCCAATATACCCACAAAAATACTGATGCTTGGAAAAGTCGATAAAATATACCGAAAAAGTATTAAAATACTGAATATGGTCACACTGGCGGGGACGTTCGCTACGGTGTTGCCATAACTTTTTATCCAAAATACTGACTTCCGCCAATATACCCACAAAAATACTGATGCTTGGAAAAGTCGATAAAATATACCCAAAAAAGTATTAAAATAAAAATACTGAATATGGTCACACTGACCGACGGTCGGTGTCGGTCAGACAGATGGGCGATTATTACTAAAAACAATCGAATAAGTCGATTGTTCAGTTTAGTAGTTAAAAGTCGATATTAATCGAGGTTATTCGATTGTTGTTAACAACTGAATCGCGGCGACTACTACGCTACGGTATTACTAAAGGGCCGAATACACGATCCAGACCGACCACCGACAGAGGTCACCTTGGTCCAGTTGGTGTGAAAAAAAACCGTGTAGACGTTGGTCGGCCGACCAAATATGGGCGGGGCCAAATGACATTTGGACGGCCTTGGTCGGACGCGCATCCCTCCGACAAGTTGCCTCCGTGGTCGGCTCCGACCGTGTGGAACGCTGTCGGCCGACCAGTGTTGCCAACTAAGGGGTTTTCCCCCCAGATTCAGGGTGAGATGGGATTTTTTTAGGGGTCTGAAATTTTTAGGGTTATATTCAGGGATTTTTTGACTCTTTGATATTTTTAAATTGATAATATTTATTTCTTTATATATATTTTATATTTATTTCTTGACCTAGCGACTTATAACGACACCTAGTACGTAATTCTACAACCACTTTGTGGTGACTGGTGGCAATACTGGCGCGATCGGGTGAACCGATTTTCGTTTCGTTCTACACGGTCGGGCGATTGAGGCCACTGTTGCCATCAGCCCTTTTCGGGCCTAGGTGGCAACACTGGTTGAGGCAACTTGTCCTTAACCTGTAATAAATAAAATTTAAGTACATTTTTATTATTAAGAAGACAGACCCATAAATATCAAAGTTTAGAACTCGGAAGGTACTGTTAGGGTGCATTATCTTAGGTATCGTGTATTGTTCTCTGCCATTCGTGTTTTTACGTGTGTAATCTGTTAATACGGTACGGTTGGTAATATGCGTATTTTTAGCACTTATAATGTTGGTACACTGATGAAAGATTGAAGGGGATTGAAGTGTTTTGTGGCGGGAAGCTTAAATTTAAATATTCTGTTCTGGGCGGCTAACTGCGATGAAAGGTGGCAATATTTTTGTAATCTTATTATTTTCTAATTTAATATAATTTTAGTATTAACAAGTAATAATTCTATCGTGTAGTTGCTTTGTGGCGTTTCGAATTAAAATCTTGTAAATTAGTAAACACGTTTCGTTTTCCTTCTAATTACCCAACAGTACATAGGTACACTTATTTATTTATGACAATTAATACTGTCGATTGCGAGAAAAACCACGACTTAACTAAAATTAAGCTAATTTTGTCATATTAACAGATTTAAATAGGTATGCTTTTCCGTTGCTTTGGTCGACATTTTTCGGTCTCTTCTACAAAATTACAAAAAAATCTGTCATTGTTGACAGAAACAAACTATAATAAAAGTTGAATTAATCATTTCGTACGCTGTACTTAGCTTACCCACCTTTTTTGGTTCTCTTTTGTATGCGCTTCGCATATGGTCTTTCTTCTTTTTTGCAAGCGCGATATCTGCTGCCGGTTCTAGATGGCGCAATTTCTCAGCGAATAGCTGCCAACCTTGGGGTTTTTGATTTCTATCTTTATATTATATTCTATGAACTCGGTTAAAACTGCGCGTTCCCGGTTTTCAATTTTGCGCGCGTGTGTTGTGACGTTCGCTTCGGAATTCGGAAATGACGCAGTCATCATAGCATAGACATAGAGTAATTAAACACTATGGACGCAGTCCCGTCGGCCAACAAACTTCCACACGGTCCAAACTCAACTGGATAACCACTATTTGTCCTTGGTAGGGAGAGCCGCGCTAGCGACCAAGGTCGTCCAAACGTCGTTTGGCCCCGCCCATATCTGGTCGGCCGACCAACGTCTACACGACACGGTTGTTTTTCACACCAACTGGACCAAGGTGACCTCTTCTGTCGGTGGTCGGTCTGGATATCAGCGTTGCCAGTTTTTTTTAAGTTTTCAAATATTTACCTTTTTATTTGAATTAATATTACGTTTACTTGACAATATCTAGATAGCAAAAATAGAAAATATATTTCAATAAAAATAATATAATATATCAGATTTACCCTATCGATAAATAGTTGTCTTTAAATCGAAATGGTGGATCTTGTACAACATCTACATCTACACTAATATTATAAAGAGGAAAAATTTGTATTTTTGTGTGTATGTTTGTAATGAATAAACTCAAAAACTACTGCGCCGATTTAAAAATTCTTTCAAAGGAATTCTTTCTTGGAAAGCTACATTCACCTTGAGTAACATAGGCTACTCAAGAAAACTTTGGATATTAGTTAAATTAATTGGCAGAGCGAAGCCTGCTTGGTCAGCTAGTATCCAATAAAATGTTAAACTTATTGAATGTTTCAAAAAATCTGAATCTTTAGATGAAGATGAAATATTTTATGTATTAAGTAACTTATAATAAAAAGACTTTTGAAACATTTTCATTTATTTCTAAATCATTATGAATTAATTATTTATATTTATATTTTTCTTAGGGGGACAACTAAATAATAAGGCGATTTTAGGAGTTTTTGACACAAACTTTAGGGATAAATATTTTTGAGAGTTGACAACACTGCGGCCGACGCAGGCAGTTGTCTCAATCGCCCGACCGTGTAGAACGAATACGAAAATCGGTTGACCCGACCAAGGACGCGACGGTCGGTGGTTGGAACCGACCGTGTAGAAGGCCCTTAAGTACTAACTTTATCGACTGATTTCGATTATTCGTGCGTAGTTGGGTACTACTTAAAAAGTAATTACTAAAGATGGTGCGGTGGACGGGCGTGCGCTGCGTAATACTTATTACTTTTTAGGACTGTTTAGTAGTCAATCCACCGATTTGAGGGCACACGACGTCCATTCTTTCGTCGTCAGTGTTCGTTGATATTTGCCTATATTATCGAGGGACGAATTATGTTGTAATATTATACGAACAAGCAGTGACATGTAGATTGTAGGTACCACTGTGTACCTACTTCTTTTTTTATGTATTGTGTTACTTTTCTTTCTTGTAATAAATAAATAGTTAAGTAAGGAGTTTCTTACTAAGGAAGACTAAAACACCAGAAAAACAATTTAGTAATTATTTATTCGTATTTTTATTTTTACCGACTTCAACAAAGGAGGTTATCAATTATTCGACACGTATGGTTTTAATATTCTCAGAACTGTACAACTTTTACATAATACGTTGGTCTATTACGGCTTCAAAAACAAGAATACCAATTTTTATGGGTGTATGTATGTAGGTAGATATATTTGTCCTCGCATATCACCGAAACTAATTGACGGATCGTGTTTGTTCTTTTTTTTGTTTAAATCCATTTTTTTTAACTTAGGAACGGTAAAAGTTTCATCAAAATCGGTCCATTAGTTTTCGTGATATGGACTTAAAAACCTTAAAAGTAAGAAAAAAATTAATTTAAAAAAATTAAATCGACGTCAAAAAGTATGCAAAAATAAAATTTGTTACATATACTTTAGGCCTATTTTTTGAGGATGGTGCCAAAATTTAACAATAGAAGAATAGTAACAACACAAAACTAGTAATAAAAATAGTAACTAGTTATTCGAATAATCATCGCGGGGAACTACTAAATCGACAATCGAATGCGCAGTCGTACAATTTTCGATTCAGTCGATAGTTTTTCCTCAAACAATCGCCCATCGTTATCAGCGCTGACAATCAGTAGCGTAGCTATAATAGCTATATCAATCAATGCAAGTCTATGAATGCCTTATGCCATAAGTTACTCTATGATGAATGCGCACACAGCTACGCTGACGGTACGCGCGTCGTCGTAGCTACCTATCTAAACTTCAAAAAGTTTGTGTGGCATTAGCACTCATTTCCGCCGGTGAAAATAAAAAAGAAAAAAGAAAAGAATATGGATGAAAAAATAATTAATGAATAATATGACGGTTAATAATTAATTAATAGTATGGTGGCCGCCTTTCCGCCTTTAAACGAAGAAACAGTGAACTGTTTCAATGCACGCAATACACGTAGGTATTCAACGTTACTGGCGCAAACATGGTGCGACAGAAACACATTTACGTGTCGTGGCGTGTCGTGACGCGCCAGAAGCACATCGGTTTCATACATTTACTATGGTTAAAGACATATTTGTTGTAGGGCGTGTCGTGTCGTGACGCGCTCTGTCCTGGCGTCGACTGCTCGGCAGCTCGCCTCCTGTCCTACGCCAGACCGCCAAAGTGGTGGTATGGCGCGACACGACACGATACGCAAATTTGTTTGTATAGGGACCGTGCAGAAAATATAGTGGGCAGCACTTGGGCAGCACAATACGACAAAACGCCACCAAGCGGATTAAAAACGAAACTTTCATAACTAAAGTAGAATATTATTGTCCCTTTGTTTTCATAGCTTTCACTAATTTCACTTTCATAATGTCGCTTAACGAAGAATTATCTCAATATTTTTCTATAAATTACAGATTAAATTATGAAAAAAAAGTGGTTTTCGTGATATCAAGAATAGTCTTTGTCGCGGGAACGTTAATATTTTTCAAATTCTAAAAGTATTTGGTCCAAGTGTTTTTGAATAGAATATTTGTTGATATATTTTAAGGGTGGGTTTAGGTTTACATCATTACATTTTTAAATAAAGTGAGCATCGCATATAGCGGTATCATGCTAGGTACTTTGATGTTGTGTGTTAAATAAAAATGTTTATAGAACAAATTCCTCCTTCTTTTCCTCGAAAATAAAAATAATTGAATTTTAAATAAATCCCAAAACAAATTATAATTATAATAAATCTCAAACAAATTTCATTTAATGTTTTTAACTCAAGTTCTTGACTCAAGAAAGACACTAATAAATTTTACAAACATTAGACGTCGTGAAACATTCGATGCTTACGGGTACAAACTGGACGACTCTTAGATTAAATCAAAAAGGGATTAAATTAAATCGCTTTCAAAAACGACTACATAAATTTTCAGCGCGGTCCGTTAGAGCGTTTTCACATTATCCGATATCGGTGTCGGACGACGATAGCCGACATCTGATAGCCGACACCATGTGCTATTTTCACATATTTCCGATAAAATCGTTCCGTTTGCTCGATAGCTCGACGCAAAAAAAGTAATTATATCGTATTTAAATGATGACGACGCCATGATGATAACCAAACTAGTAAACTCAAAATGGCTGCCGCGCATCGGGCTCTACACACACAGAGACAATTTAGATACACGTATAGCATACATACAAATATTATCGCCCCACGACTCACGGGCGTCCGATGGAGCCGCCGCCAGCATATCGGTGTCGGCTCCGATATCCGATATCGGGCCGGACAATATGAAAGACAGGTACATATTTTATACATTTTACTTACCCCGATATCGGATCGGCGTCCGATACCGATATCGGATCGGATAATGTGAAAACGCTCTTACAGTCTTGCTTGCTCTTCTCCGCGCTATATAACGAGAATTTACACTATCATATTTATATATTTTATTCTTGGGAGTATTGGAGCCTCTATTAATACAAGAATACACTTTTAATTAATATTTTAATATTCAAAATTATTTATGATACACTTCTTCAAAACTTAGGTTCCGGTAGGTAGAATAGTTCCGATATATGACACTAGATGGCATAGGTCGCCACGCAGTGTCCTGCCGCTGCCTATACCGCCGCGTGCGCGTGGCGTGGCTTCCCGCTTCTCGGGCCTTCCTTCTGGCTTCTCTGGGCTTTGTTTGTAGGCTCTGACTCTGGCTGTAAACATGCGCAAATCATGTTCGGTAATGGATTGAACCTGGAACGGTTCATTGACATTTCGGAACTAGTTCCCTTATCATGTTCGGGGAACTATATAGTTCCTCTGATTAGCACCGACTGAGGAACTGAGACCGCTGAGGAACTGTAAACTGTTTATACCTAAACAGGTCCACGGCGGTCTTAAATGAAATCCTACAAATTACAGTTCCTCGGTGCATTGGACGTGTATTTGGTAAAATTAAATAAACTTATTTTGTATCAATTGATTTACCTTCATACTTGTCAGGCTTAGGACTGTCAACCAAATAATAACATTAATTAATATTTAGTTATGAAAGTTGTTGTTGTTTTAACCCATTAATGACCCACTACAGGGTCGGGTCTCCTCTCACAATGAGAGGGATGTAGGCCTTAGTCCACCACGCTGGCCTACTGCGGGTTGGTGGACTTCACATGCCTTTGAGAACATTTTTTTTTGTGAACTCTCAGGCATGCAGGTTTCCTCACGATGTTTTCCTTCACCGTAACAGCAGGTGATATTTAATTTTATAAATCGCACATAACTTTTTTTACAAAGTCATTGGTGCGTGCCACTGGGATTTGAACCCGGACCCCTCGATTCGAGGTCGAATTCTAAGCCACTGGGCTATCACCGCTGTCTTATGAAAGTATTTAACCTTAAACGCTCGTTTTTCTTCGGGATGCCATTTTCAAGTCTTTTACACTTTTGAACCATTGTTTATAATACAAACTATTTATATTTATTTAGACTTCCTAAAACTAATATTTATTACAATTTACAATATATACACTTTTACTCAAAGGTAAAACAATTTATTTAGGTACTATCGTATCGAAATGCAATATAGAATATCATCAGGGCACCGCACGTACGTACGAAATGTTTGTTTACTTTAATAAATCAAAATTCCAAGAATTGAGTCAGTGGCAGGTACCGGTGTCAAGGTCAAAGTTCAAAACGAAATTTGCATTAATAATGTATTTTTCGACTTAAAATAGTACTTAGTGCATATAACATAAGATCACATTAATATCCTTAAGCAATTTTACATTTGTTTATTATCTGTCCCAATCTTCGCGCCCAGTCTTATACTGCATCCCTTTCGCACCTACACGAGATTCGGCAAAGCTCGGACCGACCCGCCTCTATTCGGTGTTCAAGCATGTCTCGGTTCGCTCGGACATGCTCGGAACTGTGAACCTGTTTGTTTAGACGCCTCGGAGAGGAACTATATCGTTCCAGTGTCGAACATAGTTCCAGGAACTATTTCGGTCCGGAACTACACATGTCTATCTGGCTGGCGCTGGCGCGTCATAAACGAACGACGTTATGAGTATTTATCTATGGACCGATCAGTCAGAGTCATAAAGTCATTGCAATTGCAATAAATTATTGTTTCACCGGCAATGGTATGTTTTAATTTAAGCTCTTGTTTATTTTATTTCTGCTTTTGGTGTATGAAAATTGTGCCAAAAGTAGTCAAAAGATTAACATCATTCGGAAGTTCGTATCGTATGTTTTAGAAAGAATTAATTAGCACTCAAGTTTCTATGTTATGAAGGTTAATCATAGATTGAGAAATTCAATTATCAGCTGCAGCCCTTTTTTACACCCCAGTGCTTAGTGCGGGTCTGTGAGTTCTATCTCTTATTTGATCAGGGGGAGCTTATGGATTGCACCATATTGTTTTTATACATATTATAATAAATTTGAGATAAGGTTATGGTTATCCTTTGAACGCTCTCCTTAATAATTTAAAGATCAACCAGGACTATAAGTGATATGATTTACCTTTTAAAGCATACTACCCTGTGTTTCAATGGCTCATCCAACTAATTGCTAAATATGCCTGGAGTTTTACTTATTTCATAACTTTCATTCACAAAACAATTGAGTCACAATATTAAAAATGGTGTGTGTTAAAGATTATAAAATTTGTAACATTCCATATTGTTTTCTCCAATTTGCCCCGAACCCTACCCTCTGACCCATATTAGTGCTACTTAATTTTATTTTAACAATATACTCATTATTAACTTTAACATAAGCATAAGACAAAATGAATATGTAAGACAGAAAAGATATTATATTTTTAATTTATTCAGGATACACCCGGTAGGACCAATTCTCCGGGAGTAATAGGCGCAGCACCACTTCTGCCACCACCCATGATGGCGGGCCTGCCGCCACCAATTCCACCGCCAGTGACAATGCCCCCTGTTCCTGGTTTGCCACCAAACATGGGACTGCAACCCCCCATGGGCTTTCCACCTCTTCTAGCACCATTTTCCATGCCACCCCCAGGTTTTCCACCATTTAAACCTGTAAGTATTTTAAAATAGGTACTAATAAAATTATTGTACCATGTAAGTACCTAATGAAAATAAATGTAATTTTTGAGTAACAATCAATATTTAAATAAAAACTTAGGAATTTAAAATGTTTATTAAATAAACAGTATTAAATAAATAAAACTCTTTAAAAAGGTAAGTTCTATTAGCCAAGAGTTATTTGAGTTGCTTAAAATTGAAACACAAATAACTGCTCTAAACTAATTCTATATTAAAAAAACTATTTATTATTTCACAGGATCTAACTGCACCAGCTCCAGAAATATCTCCGCTAGCAAATCAAACCAGCCCATGGTCAGAACATAAGGCTCCAGATGGCCGTACATACTATTACAATTCAGTCTCAAAACAAAGTCTTTGGGAAAAGCCTGATGATTTGAAAACTCCAGCAGAGGTACTTTAATTGGTGTAAAAAACTGATGTGTAATTAACACAATAGGTTAAAAAGTTGTGTAGGTTTCACTCATAAAAACAAGTTTATTTGATAGTGTGGTATAAGATCACACCTAAATATCAAAACCAATTGTCTACATTACCATGTGAAACCAGTCTGTATGATTGCTACATCATGACTGTGGAATACTTAAACCCCACTTTACCAGTCTATAAACTTATTATATTATCTATTTTTCTGAATTATTGCTATTTCATTGAAAGTTAGCACATACATGTCCTCCATGTTGCTCCAATGAGAAAAAGTTAATATAGGGTCAAGGGTCACCTTGTTGGACCAAACCACCCATAATACCTCTACAAGGTTTTTTTTAATGTAGAGTACAATAAATGATGAAATATTAATTGATAATACTTATTCATGTCCGTAATAGAGAAATCTGGATTATTATTATTTTTATTCTATAAATGTGAACATGAAAATATGATAATTATCATAAGATGTAATTAATTTAAGTCAGTAGGTAATGCAAATCATGGTTTTGGCCTTACAGAAATTGCTTTCATCATGTGTCTGGAAAGAGTACACAACTGACGCTGGTAGAGTATATTATCATAATATAGAAACCAAAGAATCTAGTTGGGTTATACCAAAAGATTTAAAGGAAATAAAGGACAAAATTGCTGCAGAAGAGGCTGCTCAGTAAGTAATTAAATGCTTTACTTGAATTGCTTGATACTTGAATTGTTGAAAGTGTAGAACCCATGACATTACTTTGACACAGAAATAATTACTTCTTTACATTTTTGTTTCACTTTCTTAAAGTGCAATACAAAAGTTTAAATTAAAACCTATCTGTAATTAACTATTTTCACTTTAAGAGTTTCTAGTGTATAAAGTGGCAAGCACAAATAGTTTGATATAAAAAATACTTCATATAAAAAAATCTCATCAATGCCCATCCCAATATGATAATGGTGGTATTGTATTGCCCTATAAACAAAAGTTAGTGCTGGTTATAAATATAAATATCATTTAATATTTTTCTTTTAAATTTTGTAGGGCTGCACCAATAATGGAAGTAGTGCCCAGTGAGGTGCCTTTACCGGCATCACCTGCCATTAGTACTCCTGGAAGCTCAGCATTGGATCAAGCAATGGCAAAAACTCTTGCTGCTATAGACCCTGCACTAACAAATTCTATACCCATACCTGACGAGGGTAAGATATTCAGTCCAAATTTAATACTTGTTACATCTTGCACAGGAGCTTATTGAGATTGGAAAAACTTGTTTACTTTTTCTATAGGCATCATTTCCCCCTAAATTTGGAAGTCACTACCTAACCACTTTGAGGACTAGAATTGCTTTATCTTAATGTTCATTTTCAACATTAGTTTTACCATCAATAAAATTTATATCAAAATTTTTTTCACAGTTCTGGATGAAGAGTCAGCACCTCCACAAGGAAATGGTATGGAAAATGCAGAAGCAGCACCGGAACTACAGTACAAAGATAAAAAAGAAGCTATTGAGGCTTTTAAAGAGTTATTAAAAGACAGGGTGAGTTTTTCTTTAGTCTGCTTTATTATTTACTTATTGTATAAATCATATAATTATTTTAACAGTAATAGATTATGAGAGACCAGCAATACCTCTAATGCTGCATTTCTATGTTGGCCATGGCTTGCCAAGCGACCACAAGTCCCAAGCGTCCACAAATCTCACTTGGCGTTTGGAAGCTGTTTACACACTTGTGACGGCTTGCGAATGGGTCAGTGTGCTGCGTACATACAAGCATGTCGAACGCCGAAATTGTAGCGGCCATTACGTTAGATTTACCTACTTTTATTTATGACCCCGCAAACGTTGTTTTGCCATATAAGTTATTGAGCGGGATGAAACATTATAAAATTACTAAAATGACTATTAAAAAATAAGGGTACCAACCCTTATTTTTTTGAAGGGTGAAAATTAAGAGTTGTGTGTATTTTTTAATGCCACATTATTAAAAAATAAAAAAAAAAAAAATTGTCCAAAAAATAAAATAAAAATGTTAGGGGTAACCTTTGTTACTAAGGGGTATGAAAAATAGATAGTAGCCGATTTTCAGACCAACTGAATATGCATATAAAATTTCATAAAAATCGGTCAAGCCATTTCGGAGGAGTATCGTAACTAACATTTTGAAGACAGAACTAGACTTACGTGCGTTCGTTGCGAGATCACCACGGCTACTAAGCGCGCGCCAAGCCGCCAACGTGCGACGCAAGCGCTTGCCGCAAGCGCCCTTTGATATGTGTCCAAAAATCGACACTAGACCGGATACCAGCGACCACAAGCTGACGCAAGCCAAACGCCCTCTTTCCACGGTTGCCCTGGTGGTCGCTTGGCAAGCCATGGCCAACGTGGAAACGCACAATAAGAGACAGACACTTTTATAGATACTTTTAATGAAACTTATTCTTAAAAGCGACAAAGCATTGAAATTTTGTTTTGTATACAGAATGTGCCATCTAATGCAACATGGGAGCAATGTGTCAAGATAATCTCTAAAGATCCTCGTTATGCAACATTTAAAAAGCTAAATGAGAAAAAACAGGCCTTTAATGCATATAAAACACAAAAGCTAAAGGATGAAAGAGAAGAACAAAGGTAAATATTTTTGGTAAAATGCAATAACAAAAAAAAAAGTCTAGTTTGTTGTCATTAGTTCGAGTTATTTCGTGTGTTGATTTGATTCTATTACAAACATAATTTGGTAAGGATTTTAAAATATTGGTATTCAATTGATTCTTTAGAACGGTATACAAAAAAGAAAATTATTTAGTATTATAAAGATTATATTTTGACAGCATTTGTGCAATTGCAATTGGCAACCTACTATAACTTTGTATTACATATAATGTAATACTTAGTTTTCTGAACACTTCTGTAATTAATACAAATAAGTCAGTACTGTGGCTATATTATAATTTCCATAAATTTTATCTATAGGCTAAAAACAAAGAAGAACAGAGAAAATTTGGAAGAATTTCTTTTGACCTGTGATCGTGTAACTTCACTAACAAAATATTATAAGTGTGAGGAAATGTTTAGCAATCTAGAGGTAAGTAAATTAAAAGTTAAATACTTATAAATATTTATTTATTTAAGCTTTTTTGTTTTTTTAACAATGGGCAGACTAAATACCTAGCGGCATTCTTTACCAGTGAATCCCTGTTAATGGTGAGAAATTAATAGGCCAAGAGCCTGTGGCTCCCAGGCCTTTGTTATATTATTAAAGCTAAAAAAATTTTCTATGTATACCCACAATATAGGTATGAACGGACCCTGACTGCAGCTAATAAAGGTAGTATACTATACCTAGTATGCTACCTACCGGTAGCAGGTAGTAACAGTGAGTAAAATTATGCCTCAAATTCGTTCAAGTATAAAGCTCAGTTCCTTGAATCCAGAGGGCCAGGTTGGAATCCCAGTGGCACGCACGAATGACTCTGTAAAAAAAAGTTATGTGCGCTTTAAAATTAAATATCACCTGCTGTTACGGTGAAGGAAAACACCATGAGGAAACCTAAATGCCAGAGAGTTCAAAAAAATATGTTCTAAAATAAAATAGCATGCGTACTCTCCTTCTTTAAATGGACGGACTTCGAACAGCTGCTATGCTGTGTCCTCTTCTATCGCATGGGATAGTTGTTTGGGACCTCTCATTCGCACATATTTCAGCTCGCAGCTCGCAGCAATATTTCGATTTTCTAAATTCGACAACCGCAATTCGGGACTATTTTTCGCAGGCAACCCTATACCACCGTGTTCATAATAAAATGATCTTTATTTTCATTTAATTTTCATTCAATAATCAGACCGGTGCAAAATGCTATTAGTGTCGATTTACCTGTTTATACTTGGCAACCGAGGGTTGTTACTGGAAAAAAATAGACAACGTAATGTTTGCATATTCTATGGGCATCATACCTACGATTGGTATAGAATTTGTTTAATAATCAAACCGGTGAAATGTTAAAAAAAATTTTTTTAAATTATTAATCGTATCCTGGACTGAAATTTTTTAGGCAAACCATTTGCAATATATTTATTGACATAATATTAAACTGAATATAAAATACGTTTTATCAAATAAACATCTCGGTGAAGGACTTTTTGACATAAAAATTATTTTTAATATCAAAAACGTCCTAAGGGCAACGCGCATGCTTGAGAAGAAAGGGAATTGATTTCATTCTAAAATTCAAACTAAATTTCTGCTGAGTTGGTCAAGATATCATTTTGTCGATTGTAAACACTTATTATAATTTAGGTTTTGTTAAGTTGTTAACAAAACCTACATTATAATAAGTAAGAATCTATGTATTCTTGTCGAAATTTCGGATTTCTATCCTCATTTTCTCCCCGCCACATATTTTTGCAGATATTGGGTATTTTCCCCACTTTACAGATTTTTCAGGGCTCAACCAATTTTCATTGAACATATTATTTTGTAATGTGCACGTGATGCGCTTTCATTTGAGAACCCACTGGGTTATATTTGCAGACATTCCTTTATTCTTCCCCACTTTCATCCCTTACAACATTTAAACGAGTCAACCGATTTTCATCAAACATGTGTTAGAACAAAAAAGAAACTAAATTGAAATCGCTTCATCCGTTCGCGAGCTACGGTGCCACAGATAATGCAAACAGACAGACAGACACGTCAAACTTATAACACCCCTTCTTTCGCATCGGGGGTTCATAAAAATTATGACCATTGATAGCTGGAATCGGCGTCTGAAGGATTTATTTAGGTACTATCTGTATACAAATTTAATCCAAATCCGTAAAACTGTGTTCTTCTTTTTAATACTTAATGTGAATTATTTTAAAATTGAATGCAACACAATCCTTGAGACGTCGAATCCGGCTATAAATTGGTAACAATGGCTATAATTTTAAACGCTAAGTAATCAGTTAAGGTTTGTATGGAAAAAACACATTTTATAGCACACTGTGACCTAAACCCGCAGTTTACGCACGGTTTTTCGTGTCCTAAGTTGCATATTTCTACACCTTGCGTAAGTGAAATGTGTGACCTGAACCCACAATTTACGTACACTTTTTCATGACCCTAAGTTGCCTATTTCTCTTTCCGCCCGCTGCAGTCGGCGGCGGATTTATGTCACATCATATATTTAGCATTGTCAAAATTCGTTTTTATTGAGATTTCAAATGTGAGGATTCCAGCTTGAAGCACACCGTTTTTGTCCATTTTCACGGATTGTTAGAAATGAGCCAGATTCGGTCATTATGCGAAAATGTCTCAAATGTAAATATAAGTTTTTAGTTGTTTATTATTAGATACTATTTAATTGCAATTTAGTTGTTACTCTATGTTTAAACGTGCGAACCAGTCGTCCTTGTCGAATAGATGGGATGGAAAATATATTTTTGGTTCGGGCGACGTACTTTGAATCCGTCACTACGTTCAGGATTCTACTAAAAAAACCCTCGCTTCGCTCGGGATTCTACTCTAGAGTCCCTCACTTCTCTCTGGATTCA
Organism: Erynnis tages; assembly: GCA_905147235.1. Lineage (NCBI taxonomy): Eukaryota > Metazoa > Arthropoda > Insecta > Lepidoptera > Hesperiidae > Erynnis > Erynnis tages. Next base: position 6,906,035 of record LR990078.1, on the reverse strand, counting down.
AAAAAGCGCCCTCGCCGTAAAATATTATTTTGCTTCCTTGTGATACAATCTACTATTATTTCATACTTTTTTGAAGTGGGTTCAATTATTTTAAATTAATTTTTAATATCCAGATTTTCTATTATAGCTATGGCGATGCGTACCTGAATCAGATCGACGCGATATTTATGAGGATTGCATATTTACAATCACCAAACGTGAAAAAGAAGAAGCAAAGGTTTTAAAGAAACGAAATATGAAAATGTTGGCACAGGTCAGTAACTTTTTCTGCCTACATAAGTATTCCTTTGTTTCAGTTGAACTGTTCAATAAAAGCTCTCTGGACGCGCCTAAAGTTCCTAAGGCGTCCTGGACGATTTTCAGCTGAGCAAAATTTTGAATGTTGAATTGAAATGTCTGTTTCTGTGTGTGTGTTTGTTCTTTTTTTTAATTGATTTATGTACACACGTTAAAAATTCATAAGAATGAAAAATAACTAAGAACAGTTTGTACAAGGGCACTACTTATTCCACAAAGAAATATCTCCCACTGGTGGGAAATTAATTTGGTGAAGGCAAACTTAGTGCGTACTTAAATTTTGTCAAAAATGTTAAAGAATAAATGAGTTCTTGTTTTGTATATACTCGTATCCATGGCACCCACAACACAGGGAATCTTAGCGTGGAGCTACGAGGGTAAGCCTCGAGTGTAAATACTTTTTCATCCCATGTATTCGAAAAACACGACTTTGCTCCCTTTTAAGTGCGCCCAAAGTTGGTGTTTTCTATATGAAACTTTAGCGGACAGGAATGAATTTTTCCTCCCTCTTCATAAGTTCTAAATTCAAAAAGTGCGCGGAAAAGTTTATTGCCGCGAATATGAATATGAGGCCCCTTTCGTTTTCTCGTAGAGGGTGATGAAAAGTAGAGTGTATCACTCGGGACAATAGTAGATTGTATGACAAGGGAGCAAAATGATATTTTTACGGCGAGGGCGTTTTTTAAATCCAGAGCGAAGTGAGGGATTCTAGAGTAGAATCCCGAGCGTAGAGAGGGTTTTTTTAGTAGAATATATATTTTTGGCTCGGGCGACGTACTTTGAGTCCGTCGTTACGTTCAGGATTCTACTCTAGAATAGAACAGGATTCTACTCTGGATTAAAAAAACGCCTTCGCCGTAAAAATATAATTTTGCTCCCTTGTCGTACAATCTACTATTATATTTTTTGGGTAGTTTTTCAATTTAGAAGTTTCCACCATGTTTTTTGTTAACTAAATTACACTAATAAAATAAAGATCCAATTTTACGTCCATAATTATATTTTTGCAGCACAAGTACAATTAATACTAAAATTGATTTATGTTGTTAAATAGGTTTTAGAGAATATGAGTGAAATTACATACAGTAGTACCTGGAGTGAAGCTCAAGTTTTGCTGCTTGAAAATGCATCCTTTAAAAATGATGTCAATTTACTGGGCATGGACAAGGAAGACGCATTAATAGGTAAATTATCGTGATTAGAAAATAGTGACGCATTAGTGTTACTGCAAAGTAAAAACATATTCATCCTGTGGTTAAGAGTCCCTATCAATTTCACGATCAAAAAACAGAAAATTTCGATTTTTTCAAAGCTTATTTCTCAATAACCTGAAGATACCTGATTTTTTTAATGCAAAGTTATTTGGTACTTATTTATCTAGTAAGTCTACAAAATTAAAATTTGATAACTACTTAATATAAATTACGAATAATAAAAATCTAACACATGTTTTTATGTAAGCACGAAACACCAGCTTTTTCAATTGCTTTTTTAGCTTACTGGTAGCAAATATCAATCTGAGAAAATTCCTAAGTACTGGCAATATAGTACACTAGTAATCTACAATTTATATTTTTTAATTCTAATGAATTAGTACTTTAAAAAAAATGATATCCGCGCTGAAAACTCCCAATTAAATCACTTGCAAAACCGTTGTCTTTACGTAAGAATTTATTGAAAAAATCAATAATGTGGTAAAATTTTCAAATGTTTATTTGAAAATTTGAGGTATTTATCTACCAAACTCAATTTTTATATAAAATTTTTGATTACTTATTTAATCGTCAAAATCGTTATTACATTATTGCCTTATAAATCAATGCATTCGCTTGAGGCATTCAGTCGCGCCCAAGGGCTTCTCGACGTCAGACCTATGTCGCCCGTGACGTTCGCCGCTCCCGACGTAACTCGCGAATCGTGCGTGACTGACTAAGTTCTACCCAGTTTTCATACTGTGAGTATTTTTTATTTATTTATGCATAGTTTTTATTCGATAATGGTATTCAAACATGTTAATGTTTTGAATTGTACAATTAGTAAAATTGTGTTTAATTTTTAGAAAATGGGTCGAAAAAGTGAACTTTACTATCATGGAAAAATTAAAGGTAAAAAGAAAAAAGTTGAAAAAAAAAACACGAAAGGCACGTGCAATTCTTAGGTAAATAATAATTTTTAAAACATCTTATTTAGAAAATCGTTATAATTTACTATTATTTATTAATCTTAAAATGTGTTTATTTATAATTGTAGATAATTAAATAGGCAGAAATCTACCGAAAATCAATCTGGAACGTCATGATCGAAAAGCCCCCATCGGACACAAGGTAATTCTTTTTGCCTAGTAATAATTATAGTTACATAAATCACAAAAAAGTTTCATCATCATCAACAACTGCCCGTAAGAAATTGAATAGACTTTTTGGTCTCTAGGTACCTACTAACTACCTACTTATAGGCTAGCTACACCTAAATTTTATAATAAATGTAAGTATAATTTATTATTTTCAGTTACACTAGCAAACAGGATTCACTTGGCTCGTTATTAGGTGAAAACGGGGAAATAAGGTATTTTTCAACTATTAATTTTAATCATAGCAAGTTTTGTAATTAATAGTATTTTTATATTCGATAGGGATGAAAAGGAGAACAAGTCACCTGGAATTTCAGGAACATGGTCACTTACAAAAGAAACAAAATCACGGAAGTATGTATATTTCAATTACTCGCAAAGGGTACTGTAATGTGTAAATACATGTTATAATAAAGAAACTAAAAATTATCTTGTATTTATTTTCACGCAGTTGCTATACCTGAAATGTAAAACATTATTTTAATATAGGAAAATATACCAAGATTTTTGTTCCCGTTACATCGCACACTACGATTGTCAGCCATAGTTTGACCATTCTGTCTTCTATGGTTTGAACGCACACAAAAGACACTGCGCTCCGATTCTAGTAGCGCGCCAAAATTGATGGGGACTCTTAACTTTATACTGTTAATATAAGAGCAAACTTTTTATTACACAATATCTTATCGTCTTAAAGCATTAAATATAAATGGTTCTTATTAGTTATTAGTTATTAATTAGTACTAAACACGCTCGAGTTACTCATCCTTCTCTGCTAATTATTTTATTGATTCACTTTTATTTTAATAGGTGAGGAATAAATTCTTAAAATTGACAAAAGACGCGACTTTCTAACGCACTTCATTTGAACACAGCTTTATAATTAACTCAGATCTAATAGGTCAAGGGGCGTGGCTCAGTTGAGTGACAAGCATGAGTCACTATTTTCTTTATAGTACGAGAGCTTTTTTTTATTTATTTATTTACGCTTTATTGTTTTATAACAATGGGCGGACTTAATGCCTAGTGGCATTCTCTACCAGCCAACCCCTGTGAATAGCGAGAAACTTAGGTAGGCGTACAGGTTGGAAAAAAAAAAAAAGAGAGAGAGAAAAAAAAAAGTAAAATAACAAAAAAGGGGAATATAAAAATAAAATAAAACAAAAAGATATATAAAAATTTAATACAAACAATATAATAAATAAAATACAATTTTAATAAAATAAATAAATAACTATATATACCTACAAATTAAATATAAAAATATATATACAAAAAATAAATACATAAAATACACACAATATTATGGATAGGTGTGGGTAAATAATAAACTTTAGCATGACTCCAGATAGTGCTCTCGGACAAGTTTTCTGAAAACATTTTTTGAAGGTGCTTTCCTTATATGATCAGGTAAAGCATTCCAGAGGAGTGCAGCCTGAATGGTGAAGGAGTGATGGGAAAAGTCGCTTACATGCGGCGGTATCACGATTTTTAGATTTGACGTTGAGAGCTCACGACCAAAACCATGTCACATCGTTTTGCGGCCAAAACTGTATAATACCGTTAGAGTAGATGAATCTGAACCCGGCTAAGTAGGCAGTACCGGCTAGAAACGTCGGCTAGAAACATTACTGCTACCTTAAAAAAATAGGCAAACAGTTTTATCACAATATGTCTGATAATAACCTGCTGCACGGTTTTGTTGAAAAAATGGCTAGCCTTACCTGTGTGTTTTGCAAAGAAATAAAAAACGAAAAAGTGAACAATTTACAAAAGAAAATTTAAAAAAGCGTAGAGAAGTAGCTGACTCCAGGCAACTTTTTGATGTAGAACAGTTTTCAGACAGAATGCTATGGAAAATATCGGTAAAATTTTTCAACACGTTCAAAATGGTTCCAACACATAAGATGCTCACACTTTCTTCTGAAAAATGATTAATTCGCATCAACTGACCAATGTTCACTTGAAAACAAGATTTCCAGGTTTGCTATAGGTTTGTTTGTTGCCTTATTTTTAATTTTCTCAAATGGTGTCCTGGGTAGGTACAGTCAGCGTCATATAGTTCGTGACACTCAGGGTACTCAAATATATAGACGCAACCAAAAAGTCGATAATATCGGTACAAACAAAGTTGTCTTATTGTTGTCAACAGTTTTGTCGATCAAAAGGTCGACACACTTAAAATGTCATATAAATCGGTTCAGTCAAACTGCCATAAATATGGTTACAGTCATCCCGCCAATGGTATCTAAACATTCTAAGTGTTCAAAAATATGGAACACACTAGAAAAATAAGCTAGCATTAAAACCTCATTACGCAATCTAGTGTTTGAATGTAATTCTATTATCTGTCAGTGTATGTCAAATAACCATCAGTCGTATCAATGTCAAGTGCAATAGTATAGAAAGCTGGAAATCTTGACTACCTACGTAATTTCTATTGAAGCAATTTCATACATATGGCTGCGTGTCGCATTGATGACACCACTAAACATCGAATTATATATTAAAAATAAGGATAGTTGAACCAAAACTTTTTTTATTTACACCCTCTGAGATTCTTATCCCCTTATTCATAAAAACAAAAATCGCTTATTAAACCTATTTTAGCCATTACATTGATTTGCCATTTTCTTTCAAACGTTGACCCAGCACCAAGAAAGAAAGAGACAGTGCAGTGAAAGAACAGTGAAATAGAAAATAGGTTTATGATGCGATTTGGCTTTATATGAATAAAGGGTCAGTCTTTTGTTGCGTTTGAAAGTAACTTTATCAGAACTGCTCAGTTTATCGTTAATACGGAATGTGTTCTTTTCAGTTAGGTACACAAGTAAAATTAAATACGAAATATACCTAATAACTCATATTCATTATCATTGAGGTTAACATCAGTCTATTAAGCTGTAACTGTTTATTGCATATTTTCTTAGCATATCTTGAGATATTATTATCGTCCGTACTGAAAATTCAAGCTTCTAGTTTTGTCGACAACGAAGCTATAGGGGATCGAAAAGCTTGCCTGAAAAGGATGGTTCGGCCGTGCCGGTTTTTTTTGCTCGACTTGGTCCTCACCACTGCCGTGCCCCCAGATATCGTAAATGGCTATGCAAGAAATTCTGAAACTCTATACAAAACAAAAGAGAAGTCTATGACGTCGTGCTTAAAATGAAAAGGACAGCAGTAGTTTCTATAGCTTTCACTTTGTGTTTAAATTTTTTGATACTAATTGACGAGGAAAATAATATTTAAAATATTATAGCAGTAAAGTTTATTTTTCTAATGTGTTCCATATTTTTGTACACTTAGAATGTTTGGATACCATTGGCGGAATGACTGTAACCATATTTATGGCAGTTTGACTGAACCGATTTATATGACATTTTAAGTGTGTCGACCTTTTGAGCGACAAAACTGTTGACAACAATAAGACAACTTTGTTTGTACCGATATTATCGACTTTTTGGTTGCGTCTATATATTTGAGTACCCTGAGTGTCACGAACTATATGACGCTGACTGTACGTGCGACGCTTGTGGTGTCTGACAATTGTGTTTTCAGTAACTAAAGTTTATCGTTCAACTACATTCTGAAAATCAGATAGATTACTATGAAGCAGTTCGGTAAAATTTTTTGACATCTTCGAAAATGCGGTCAGGTCAGACGTGACGCAGAAAATTTCTGAAATTAGTATTTTTGCAATCAGAATTACCAAATCTATCGATTTTATACAGTTTATACATCGTAAAACGATAAGGCAAAAATTTTGGTCGTGGGCTCTCGTACTATTACGGAATATGCTATAATGATATAGCTTAAAAATGAGTACTTTTTAGGACCTGGCAACCTGAGGGTTGTGACCGGAAAAAAATAGACAACCTAACGTTTGCATATTCTATGGGCATCATACTTTCGATTGGTATAGAATTTGTTTAATAATAATCAAACCGGTGAAATGTTTTAATTTTTTTTAAATTATTAATTAATCGTATCCCGGACTGAAATTTGTTAGGCAATCCATATGCAATATATTTATTGACATATTAAATTGACTATAAAATACGTTAAAGTTTCATCAAATAAACAACTCGTTGAAGGTCGTTACGGTATACCGGGATCTTATACTATAAACAGAGGAAGCTAAATGAAATCGTTTAAAAAAGTCGTAGCCTCCATCTTGAATGTTAAATAGAAATATAGTATATTTCTCATTCCAAAATATTCTATTAAAATATCATGTCATCAATAATTAAAAAAAAACTGAATTCATCATCTTGAATTTAATAAGTATTTTATTTTATAATAAAATACTTATTAAATTTCATAATTTATTTCATAATTCAATAAATTGTTTATTCTATTTTTATATGTTTTTAATTCATTAAAAAATGTGTCTGACATCTTGTATTTATATATGGTATTTTCCATAATTATATTTTATTGCAAAAAAAATCATCTAGTTGAGAGCTATGCCGTAAGGCATGATGCACGTCAGCCATTATAGTATTCGAAAATTTAAATGAAAATATAAAAAAACGTGTAAACGTAATGTGCACGTGATGCGCTCTCATTTGAAACCCCACTCGATTTTATTTGCAGACATTCGGTTATTCTTCCCCACTTTCACCCCCCACAACTTTTAAACGACTCAACCGATTTTCATCAAACATGTCTAAGAACACTCGCCCGTAACTCACCTTTCATACAAAAAAACTAAATTGAAATTGCTTCATTCGTTCGCGAGCTACGGTGCCACGACCGAATCACAGACAGACAGACAGACACGTCAAACGTATAACACACCTTTTTTCGTCGGGGTAAAAAAACGTCTCTAGTGGTCATTGTTACTACAAAGTTGTTCACTACAAAGGTCAGTGACGAAAGTGGACCTACATAATTGGGTTAAAAATTGGAAAAATGTTAATTATATTATAAATGTGTTACCGACAGTTTTTCTCTATACAATAATCAAATTTCATTCAAATCCGTTCAGCCGTTCGAGAGTTGTTCGCGCACATACAAACAGACAAAAATTGTAAAAAGTATATTTTTGGGCTTAGAAGTGTGTCCTGACTTGGAAAAACTTAATTTTACTAAAAAATATTACATGTACAGAATTCATAGCTCAACAATATTATTATTGTATAGATAGATAGATAGAAGATAGATTAGCGCGAAAATAAGATACTACAATGAACAATCGAATAAAAATGACAGATTCCAAAATCAAAAGTAATATTTTGTTTATTTTTACTAAGTATAACAGTATTTATGGCCAGACTAAGCAAGATTCAGCAAGGACGAACCTTGTAAATATAAATTTTGCATTTGATTTAAATAAGGATTTAATTATTTTTAATAGTGTTTGAACAGCATATCAGAAACCTAGAGGCAGAATACTTACAAGAAAGAGAACAAATAAAAAAGAGAAACAAGCGCCAGCAGAGGAAAAATAGAGATAATTTCCTGGTAAGACAATTGATACACATACTTAATATAAATTTGAAATTGCCTTTTTGTTTGAACACTTTTTTTATTGTACATTTTTTGTAAATTTATATTGTAGAATTAAATTATAATTTAAAGTAAAAGTTCCTTACGATGTCTCATTTTTGCTTTTTATTAATTAACATTTTTAAGATTATATTAAGTATCTTACTTTTACATGCAGGCATTACTAGACAGCCTACACGAGGAAGGAAAATTGACATCAATGTCATTATGGGTGGAGCTCTATCCTGTGATATCAGCTGATATGCGATTTTCTGCTATGCTGGGTATGGAATGTATTAATTATTACAAACCGTGATAACCTAGTGGCAAAGAATTCAGCCTTTTTCTTAAACCTTGAAAACCTTTAAACCCCATCACTTGTCGAAGTTTTTTAGTGTGTTTATAAAAATAAATATTCATCTACTGTAATGGTGAAGGAAAACATCGAGGTTTACTGTCAAATTCAGTAAACCGACTTAATCAATAAAAAACACCACATCGGGTGGTCATTTTTGCATGTGAATTGACTTACTGTTTATTGTTTTTAAATAAAATTCACCTTTAAATGTGTTTGTTGGAAGGCACACGACAGCCGGTCTTTAAAAAAACCCAAAGTACATATTACTTAAATAACTTATTTAATTACCTAATATAGAAGTTACAATTAATTTATCATGAAAATTATTACAAGAAAATAAGATGAAATGTGTAAATGCTGATTATGGATTGCCTAACCCAGTTTGGGTTGCACGTGGGCCGTGGGGTCGGCCGGTCGCGGTAGCCGGCGAGCGGACTGCGGCGTCAGCGGTCTTCCTCCATGTCGGGCGCGTAACAGGCGTTGCAGTTAAAATTAATGTGAACATCCCTATTTTTATATCGCTGTACTTTCAGGTCAAAGTGGCTCAACGCCATTAGATTTATTTAAATTTTATGTGGAGAACTTGAAGGCTCGTTTCCATGATGAAAAAAAAGTTATAAAGGAAATTTTAAAGGAGAAGGAGTTCGTGGTGAAGCCTGACACGACATTTGAAGAGTTCGCGACTGTTGTGTGCGAAGACAGCAAGTCGGCTTCCTTGGACGCTGGCAATGTGAAACTCACATATAACTCTCTACTCGAAAAGGTACATATTGAATCAGGGCCTTTAACCTTGTCTTACACGTACCACAATCGTGGTACGTGTAAGGCGTGCGAATTAAATGTAAATTTTACTAAATACTATTTTTTTATAAACAATAGCGCAAACCCACGTGTTGTGGTTGTGGGACGTGTGAATCAAGTCTAAGATCAGAGCCTTTCTACGCCACTGATATAGCTCCACTATATAGTTTCATAAAGTCTGTTGACTAGCCTACAAATTACTTCAAACGAGGATATGGAGAAGGATTTCGAATTTGTTTGTCCATTCACTGTTTGATTTTTTATAGCACAGTCTGCTTTAAACTTGCATTTATTCTCCTATTTTCTGTGCGCAAAGTTGCACTTTTATACTGTGCGACAATAATGTTGGCGGCCTTACGTCACTCGTGCCATAAAAAAGTATATGACTGAAGCCACACGATAATGTTCTATTTGATTCCGCAATAGGCCGAAGCGAGGAACAGGGAGAAGATGAAGGAGGAGTCGAAGGCGCAGAAGAAGATCGAGAGCTCGTTCAAGTGGGCGCTGGCGGACGCGAACGTGGACCACTCGCTGCCGTGGAGCGAGGCGCGCGCCAAGCTCGACCTCAGCGCGCCCGAGTTCGCCGCCGTGCCCGCCGAGGACGAGCGCGCGCGCATATATAAGGCATATAATATACGCATATACATATATACCCCGCACCCCGATTACCCGCACCCGTTTACCCTTTACCGCATACGGTGACAAATTTGGAACGCTTTAAATTTATCCTTGTACAAGGCTACCAACTCCATTTATCTATTCCGTTTCGAATAAATAAACAAAAGTAAGGTCTGCTTTAACTAAAAAATCATAGTCAACATTAATCTAGTGTTTTGAAACGCTGTCATTTAGTGACAAAGCAGTCGAGGCCGCCATTTTATGCGAGCTGTACGTTGCTAATTTTCAAAAAATCAATAAACGTTGTTGTTGCTAAAAAAATACAAAACGTAGTTAGTGTTGCAGAGAAATGGATCCTCAACGCTTCTTTGGTAAAAAACGTAAGTATAACTATTATTATCGTATTTAATTTATCATTTAAAATTTGTTCCAAATATGGAACAAAATGTAGTATGGCGATTTACTTAACCTCGCTGGTCATATTTGGAACATTACGCATTGGTAGATAATTACTAGAAACACGAAATATTAATATGATCTCAACATCTTGTAACAATATTTAGTACGTTTTTTTTAGGAAATACCATTTAGCAAAAAGCGATGCCGCATTGAATTGCCTCCTGTTGAAGTAGCTGAAGATGGCTTAAATCACTGGCCGGAAAGGAAAACTGACCGACAAAACTGTAAGATGGTTGGCTGTGGGCAGAAATCTCAAGTAATGTGCATAAAGTTATATTCAAGCGTAAATGTTATCTATGCTTGAATGAAGACCGCAACTGTTATAAAACATTATAAATGAAAAAATAAACTTATTGTAATACACGAATGCTTTTTTATTTACAAGTCCAACAATTCATAGAAAAATATAGCACTAGCTGACCTTAAAAAACATGCTTAGCCAAAAGAAGAACACATTGCATGATGTTCCAAATATGGAACACGTATATATTAATAAGCTCGAATGCATTTTGTACCAAATTTGGAACCAAAATTCAATTATAATTTTTTTGTACTAAAAACATATCAGATTATTTAAAATATTTTATATTAATACGAGTAAATTATAAAACCGCATATTTTTTTTATTGATTTAAAAATGTCATGCGGTAAAGGGTTTGCGAAAACGATGGTACTGGGCTGGCTGGCTCCAACCTTTTTTATGTCCCATTGTTGAGCACGAGCCTCTCCCCACAACAAGGGGAGGCTTGGAGCATACTCCACCACGCTGCTCAAATGCGGAAAAGTGGATGAACGGACTAGTGGCCAACCTGGGTTGGATGACTACTGTTATCTTTAAAATAATTTTTCGAAATTTAAATTTAAAGGGATCCAAGGGGGATGGAAAAGCCTTCGTTTATTGAGAGTCGCGCGAATTGGTGGAGGAAAAACGGGATAAAAATTGTTTAAAAGTTGATTTTGTCTAGTCACCTAAGGTGAAAAGGGCTTGGCTATATGCAATGAACTAAGATTGAAATAATATATTGAACCTAGCCTACTTATTACATAATTTTATTTTTAGGACTTCCAGCATGAACAGGAGGAAAGCTGTATGCACTATCATCACCCCAAACCACGAAAGTCCAAGAGGTCCAAGAAAAAGAAGCGATCACATTCAGCCTCTCTGGTAAATGTGTTTTTTATTTGTTTATATTTAACACTTGAGCAATTAAAAGAGAAGGCGTGATGTCTGCACAATTATTACTTATGCCCAGTTTCAATAGTTTACTGTTGGGTATAGATAGTCCTACTATAGTTTGATTACCAGGCAACATCTTTTATTTCACAGCAATAATAAATTTATAACACATAATATTATATTCATTCTACAGTTTCTACACATTAATATCTACTAAACTGTACCCGACTCTATGTTATTAACACTTGTCTTTAAGCTGTATCCCTAAGGTAGTACAGTACCTCAGTATAAGTAGACAGGTAATTAATATTCATATTGCTACTTTCTTACTTACAAATTAATTTTGTCATAGTGTAATGTGAAAATTTATTTTATTTTCTAGTTCTAGTGTATTAAGTGTTTGTATGCACTAAAACATATCATTAACTTTGGTAATTTTTAATTATAATGATAATTTTTAAAACAAAGCCCAAAGAAATTCATTCAATTTTTCAATGCATAAACTAGTCCAACCCTTTATCCAATTCCTTGGTTCTCTAAATAAGCTTTAAAATCATTATTTATATACTCACGACCATTATCGGTGTGTAATATACGTACTCCATGTTCAAATTTATTTTCAACAATTGCGTTGTACCTTTTAAAATAATCCAAAACATCACTCTTGTTTCGTATACATACATGCCCGTAATTGGATTTAGAATGACGCCACATTATTTTTCGAGTTACTCTTAACAAACCCTTTCATTTCTAGATCATCTACCCATATTGTAGATGCATTAAAAATAACTATTCCGATATCTTGGATGGTCCGCCATATTGGATTTAGAATGACGTCATAAACCATATCGTGCATTGTCATCCAAACTAAACGTGTATACAAAATTTCAGCTCTATCGGTTCAAGATATCTACTTCAAAATTGAGTTCAATGATTTCACCCGAACATTCGTGTCATAGTTACATAAATACATTGCAAATTAAATAAAACGTGCTTGAACGGCAATGTATGAGTGAAAACTGGAAGTGATAGCATACACATTTTTTTAGAGTTTTGTGGATTCTATCGTAAATAAAATTTTATATAATGCTATTTGCTAGAATAACGCTTAAAACTGAGTACTTACCGATGATATGTGATTCCATTTGACTTGTAGTTATTTGTGACACTTCGGTTTTTGCAAATAACCACCGAACAACTTGGCATTTTGGCAATAACATGCGATGTCCCGTGCGTAATCCTATTCACGACTAATCAATGGAGCCTGCGATTGTTTCTGTTTTGAGCATATTGCGTTCGCACGCGCCACGCCTTAGCATATCTCCCTTAAGTTTATAAATCTGTGCCATTAAATGTGTTTTTTAATTTCGCAGTCGAAATCGCGGTCTGCGTCGCCCGCGGCCGCGCGCTCGCCTTCGCCGGCGCCGAGCCACGCCACCTGGTCCTCCGAAGAGGCTCGCAAGCCTAAAAAATCAAAGAAGAAGCACCGCAAACATTCTCCTGTGCCTGTGAATATTGCTTTCAATACATAATTCTTATTTTATTTATAACTTTGCTGATTATTTATAGGTTTTACACATATAACACTATAAGACGAAGCAACCAAGCATCAATCCACCTTATTTCAGCACTAATATTTAATATTGGAACTTGAACTTCTGAAAATTACATCTTCTATACATAATTATAATAAAACTGTTGAGCTATGAATTCTGTACATGTAAAGTTTTTTAGTGAAATTTAGTTTTTCCAAGTCAGGGGCCTTACTCTTGAAATTAATTCTGATCCGATCCGTTGCACACTAGCGCCTTATTTGCCAAAATTGCAGAACTAAATGAAATTGTGTAAATCTTCTTAATGTCATAGAAAAGGTACTCTTGACGCATTCTTGACACCATTGAAGTAGGGTATTACGGCCTATGTTAAAAAGCTTTTTATATGAATTCGTAAGTCATAAAAACCCATAAAAAATTGAAAAAAAAAATTGTGCAAACAAATATTATGTAACAAAAGACTTTTCAATTTAAATTTCAAAAATCCCCGCGAAAACACGGTCTCGGCCGTCTCGGCGCTGCCGCCGTGCTTGTGACGTCACTCGCAGTGTAAACAATACATGTCAGTAAAGGAAGAAGGTTATACTCCATTGTTTATTTACACTGCTAATGACGTCACGCCGATAGCTTGCATGGCGTATAGCGTTTTTGACATTTGAAAAACAGATTAAAAAACCTGCATTTTAAAATTGAAATAATAAATGTATACTACATTTTTTAGAACAGAAGTCACCATTTTTCACTTGCTTTTAACAAAATCTATCAATATTACATAATTTTGGTTTTTTCCTTGCATGGTGCGAAATACCTTATTGTTTCTCACTAGTGTTGCCAACTTATTATTTTTATTTTTCAATAATGTGGCATCGTAAATACATACAATATAAAATTTTCACCCTTCTATCACCAACCCCTATTTTTTAATAGCCGATTTTTAACGCTCGATAACTTATATGGCAAAACAACGTTTGCGGGGTCAGCTAGTAATATCATAAAAAAATGTCAAAAAACATATTTTCGCGAAACGTCAACGTAACGACTGAAGAAAAGTATTTAGTTTTGTTTATGGAGTGTAGAGATTAGGAGGGTCTCATATGAAATTGAAAAAAGTGTCCAGCTGTAAGGTGTAAATAAAGTTCAAAAATCTTGCAGATGGCGCTGGTGTACACAAAGGTATGGTATGAATGTAGCAACGAATTGAATTACGCCGGGTTAATTTAATATTATTGTCGACTAAAGTTATTTATTGAAAATTTCAACTACTTGTGTAGTAAAAAATAGTGTTGTAAACTTAAAGAGTTATTATCTATACATATAATAAAATTCTTGAGCTGTGAATTCTGTACATGTAATATTTTTTTGTGAAATTAAGTTTTCCAAGTCAGGACACGCTTCTGAGCCCAAAAATATACTTTTTACAATTTTTGTCTGTTTGTCTGTTTATTTGTGCGCGAACTTCTCTCGAACGGCTGAACGGATTTGAATGAAATTTGGATTGTTATCTTAGAGAAAAACCGTTAACACATAGCCTATATTTTATTTTATAATAACATAATTTTCTCTATTTTTTTGTAGTGAATAACAATGACAACTAGATACGTTTTTTTATTTTTCTAATATAATGACAGACGTTACGGTACGGCTCTCAACTCGGCGATTTTTTTTGCAGTAAAATAATGGAAACTATCATGTATAAATCAGAGATATCGGACACATTCTTTTTATAATTAATTAAAAATTTAAAAAATAATTTATTGAATTTTGAATTATTATAAAATCAATTACTTATTAAATCCAAGATGACGGATACCGTTTTTTTTAAATTATTGACATAATATTTTAATAGAATATTTTGGAATGAGAAATATAATATATTTTTAACTTCAAAATGGCGGATACGACTTTTTAAACGGTTTTTAGCTTGCCCTGTTTTCAAACGGTTTTTATTTGTTTGTTTGTTTATTTAGTACTTCCAGTTACTAAATTTGACGTCTGTCTGTCGTCAGGAAGGGGCCTGACGACAGATTGATCTGACATTTTGGTACACACTCATAATCCAAATGACAATAGGGCTCTTAGGTATCTATAGTGGCGCGGCGTAGTGGCAGATTCAGGCAACGCGCGGCGTCAAAGTGCGATCAGCTGTACGATTTACGTTATTCAATCAGTTGAAAACACGTTAAAAACGTTAAAAAGTGCTCTGAAAAAAGAAAAAAAATGGGTGGTACGAGGGACTGTTGGTAACGCCACTTATTTATTATCTGTGTACTTGGCTGATCGCACGTAATCCTTCCTGTTTACCTATCCCTTTCTCCCATACGCCGCAAGTCCTATGTGTGAGAAGGAGAGGTGCGCGTTGCGTATACGCAATGCTCATCGCGTTGCATAGGCAGCGTCACCGCCGCGCCAACAGTCACATTTGAATCGCCGTCAAGATCGCCCGCGCCGCTGTACCGCTGTTTTACCGCACCGCCATCTTGAGGCCACACCCGCTGTTCAAACTCCGCGCCGCCAAGTGCTTCTACCACCGCTACGTCTTCACCAGGCAACCGCGCCCTCACCGTGCCAGCACATCAGGTACTTGCTTTCCTTACTTATTTCTGGTCTGATTCTTTTCTTTCTATTTCCGCCTCAGACCAGGTTTCCTGTGAGGGTGCATCAGCCAAGTTAGGAAGCACAATTTTATTTTATTTATTCTCCCGCTGTCGCTTAATAAACCGCAAAATACAGTCCACTTAAATTATCGCTGTTACCGCTCCACCGCTGGTCCTTCACCTTCGCCGATTATACCCCATAAGCTGGTCACTTCGGCCGGATACATAAAATTCTGGTCACTTTTGCCAGACGCATTACCTTTTCTTTTTTCGCTATTTCGTCGTATAATAAAATAACGCTGTTTTTTACGCTATCTTGTACGTGTCATTTCAAAATAACCGTCGCCGTTAAGTACCTATTCACCGCTGTTAAAATCAATCGCATTTCATTCGTTTGTTCTTATTAGCTATCTCATTTATTCATAACGAAATGGCTACTAAGAAGTCCGCAAAAAATGCTTGTGAAAGTTATGAGGATGCAAAAGATATTAGCTCAAATATAAAATTAACGATTTTAGAAGCTAAACGTAACGCCTTATTTTCACGATTACAAGAAATTTACAATAAGGCTAAAACTGCTCATGAAAATGAAGAAAATAAGAACACATTTTTAAACTCAATAGAAACGCTTGATGATATCAATTTTAAATTTGAAAGCACATTAGATCAATATAATGAGGCTCTATTATTAAATGATCCTAACGCAGTACCTAACTATCAGGCGTACTCATCTTTTGAGGATTTATTTTGCTATATAAAAAGAATCGCTAAGCAACTTACTGCCACACCCAGTTGTGCTGCATCCACAACCCCTAGAAGGTCATACTTACCGCCTATTGAACTTATTTCCTTCGATGGTGACATTAAAAAATGGCCATTATTTTACGCAAGTTTTAAGTCGACAGTAGATGATAATGAATCATTAACTAATGACGAAAAACTTTATTACCTAATTGGGAAGCTGTCTCCCAAGGTTCAAAGTACCTTCGCAGGCATTTCACCTTGTGGTGATAACTATCACATAATTTTAAAATCTTTAACAGATCGCTATAAAGATATACGCTGTCTTGCTTCTTCATATATTGACCAGATATTAAATGCTAAATTAACTGGTTCCGCTTCCGCTGCTAACTATGAATTTTTCATAGATAAAATTGTAACCGCTGTAAACGCATTAATTAATTTAAAAATTGATAACTTAGCAGATTTTATGCTATTTTATATCTCCGTTAAAAAATTGGATACCGATACTATCCGCGCTTTTGAAAATACTTTAAGCAATAATAATACTTTGCCCACATTCAGTGAATTAGCCGCTTTCATTCGTAAACAACATAAAGTGTTTACACATTCCGCATCATTAAGTAACATCTCGCGAGCAGTTAACTCAAACACTAAACCGTGTAAGAAACCTGCTGCTCCGAATGTACAAACTTATGTTACTTCTGCAGTTTCTATGAAATGTTTGTGTGAAGATACGCATCATGATCATTATTATAAATGTCCGCATTTTCATATTTTAACACCTTCCGGACGCTTTAAATTCATTAAAGAACACAACGCTTGTATAAACTGTTTAAGTAATAAACATAAAGTTTCAAATTGCAAATCGAATGCTAATTGTCGCATTTGTAAAAAACGGCATCACTCGCTATTGCATCTAGATAACAAACCGGTTTCTCCTCCGCTCACTAGTAGTGCGTCGTCGCACGCGCAGCCGCCGCCGCCCGCTAGTACATCAACCGAACAGGTACGTACGGCGGGAACGCGTAATATTACCGATGCATCAATATGTGCAACGTCATTCCGCGCGCAGTCTCCGCAAGGGTTGATTGGTGACAAGCAGGAATGCGCATCGCCCTCCGTTGTACTGTTAGCTACAGCACAAGTTATAATGTATGATACGCGAGGGAATAAACATTTAATACGCTGTTTATTAGATAGTGCGTCGCAAAGTAATTTTATTTCAGAGGATTGTTGTAAACGTTTAGGTATAAATAATTATCACAATTTTAGTTTAACCGTACGAGGTATCGGTGGTTCTGAGAAACCTATTAAAGGTTGTACGGAAATTAAATTCTATTCACGTTTTAATTCCGAACTTTGCTATAATATTTCCGCACTGGTTATAGATAGTATAACAGATAATTTGCCGTCGGTGCCGGTAGATATATCTATGTTATCGCATTTAAATTCAATCGCTCTCGCAGATGATACCTATTTTAAACCAGGACCCGTTGACGTCTTAATAGGTGCATCTTTGTTTCCGCACTTGCTTTTACCAGGGAAATTATTAAATAAGAATTCGCCGTCCGCAATTAATACAGTTTTAGGTTATGTTATAATGGGTTCGATTCCCGCGTTTCATGAGATTAATACGCATACAACATTGTGTTGTACTAGTGTACCGGAATCGATGGACACTATTTTTAAAAGATTTTGTGAACTCGAAGAAGTCACGTCTTCTCCCGCTCATAATAAAGATGATCTTCAATGCGAAGATTATTTCCGCGCCACCACTGTACGTGATGAGAGTGGTAGGTATATTGTTGCGTTGCCTCTTAAAAGCGATACAAATAAATTAGGTGATTCATACACAACCGCTAAGAGACGTTTTTTGTGTCTAGAAAAGAAATTGCAAGCTTCGCCTTCCTTACGAACGGCATACGATGACGTCATCCGTGATTACATTGATAAACAATATTTACTTCCCGCGCCAGCCGACGACTGTGAGTCTCGGTCAGTCTACTACATACCGCATCACGGTGTTATACGCAACGATAAAACTACTACGAAACTAAGAGTAGTTTTAGACGCAAGCTGCAAATCTAGTACGAACGTGTCCTTAAATGACTTAATGTACGCAGGCCCTAATTTACAAGGGGATTTGTTCTCGATTATTTTAAATTTCAGGCTATTTGCAGTAGCACTATCCGCTGATTGTCGTCAGATGTACTTACAAATAGGTATGAGAGAATCTGACCGCCGTTTTCAACGCATTTTATATAGATTTAATCCACAAGACGTATTGCAAGTCTATGAATTCGCTCGAGTGTGCTTCGGTATGAAGGCCAGTCCTTACCTGGCTCTTCGTGTAGTGCAGCAGCTCGCCACTGACGAGGGCAGTAAGTTCCCTGCCGCAACAAGCATACTCTCGAATTCAATTTATATGGATGACATAGTTTTTAGTGTCATGAGCGAACCGCAAGCCATTGAGGCAAGCCAACAATTTATTGACTTATTTAAAATGGGTAAATTTGATCTTGTTAAATGGATTAGTAACTCGCAGTCTGTATTAAACGAAATTCCCGCTTCTCACAGGTCGCCCTCGAATATTGAATTTGATAAATCCGTTCAGCAAAAGATTCTAGGTTTACACTGGGATCAATATAGTGATTGTTTTTACTTTAAAGTTACAGCTCCTTGTCAAGGGTGTACGAAACGCACCATATTGTCCACTATCGCAAAACTATGGGACATCATGGGTTTCGTGGCCCCAGTCATACTTCAGGCCAAGCTTCTTATTAAAGAACTTTGGTCACTGAAATGCGACTGGGATGATTGTCCACCACCGCATATTGTAGTCACCTGGAACAAGTTTTGTGCTGAACTCCCCGCACTGAACGAGATGCGCATACCGCGGCACCTGGGAGTTGTTGAGAACAGTGTGGCAACCCTAGTTGGCTTCGCTGACGCGAGTGAACGGGCTTATGGTGGAGTCGTGTATTTACACATTATGAATCCTGGCAACACCTCAGTTCAGTTCGTGTGTGCGAAATCTAAGGTATCGCCATTGAAAGTTCTCACAGTAGCTCGACTGGAACTCTGCGCAGCACTTTTGTTGTCCAAATTACTTCGTTTAGTCTTTAACAATTATAATTCACGCTATAAAATAGAAAATATATTTGCTTTTAGTGACTCCAAGGTAGTTTTATGTTGGATTAACGCCGCTCCACATCGCTGGCAAACTTTTGTTGCTAACAGAGTTACAAAAATAATAGAAAATGTGCCTGCCAGTAGTTTTTACCATGTCGCTGGTGTAGAAAACCCCGCAGATTGTCTCTCACGAGGCCTTTCGCCCGCTAAATTAATAAACCATCCATTGTGGTTATGCGGCCCGTCTTGGATGAGGAGCCATCCTTCTGATTGGCCACTCAATAAATCAGAAAATATTTCTTTAACTGAAATACCAGAACAAAAATTAAATATACATATTTCAACCGCTGATAATAAAGATTCAATTATTTATTCGCTGTCTAATCGCTGTTCATCTTATTCAAAACTATTACGCATTATTGTTTATGTTTATCGCTTCTTAAAATTATTACCGCGCACTGGTAACACTTCGGTCACCAGTTCTGACATAACCTTCGCTGAAATAAAGTTAATCCGCGTCCTTCAAAATATTTATTTTTTTGAAGATATTAAAAAATTAAAAAATAATGAAAATTGTTCCTCCGCTTTATTAAAATTAAAACCTTTCTTAGATGATCAAGGCCTTCTACGCGTTGGAGGTCGTTTATCGAATTCTATTGAAAGTTATACATATAAGCATCCATACGTATTGCCGCGAAACGATCATATTGTTGATCTCCTTATCGATATGTATCATAAAAAACACCTACACGCTGGACCTGAAATGTTGATGTCTTTATTACGACAGAGGTATTGGATACTAGCCGCTCGCAGAATCATTAGGCTAAGGATTAATAAGTGTAACATTTGTTTTCGATCGCGTCCGCGTCCAACCTTTCCGATCATGGCCGACCTGCCGAGCCAACGCGTCAACCAAATGATAAAGGCATTTTCACACACTGGTTGCGATTATGCCGGCCCGCTGTATTATACGCCGTATCGCGCTCGGGGAGTCAAGAGCCGTAAAGCTTGGCTTTGCATATTCTCTTGCCTCACCACTCGAGCTATCCATATTGAGCTAGCTACTGAGCTTAGCACCGCTGCGTTTCTTGCCGCTCTAAAGAGGTTTCTCTCGCGCCGCGGTCCAGTACAATGCATGTACTCGGATCACGGTACAAATTTTGTAGGCGCGCGCTCGTATTTGAAAGACTTATATAAATTTCTTGACGAGTTTCGTCCTAATCTTGAAACTGAGCTTACTGAAAATCGCATTGAATGGAAATTTATACCGCCCTCAACTCCTCACTTTGGTGGGTGTTGGGAAAGTATGGTAAAGGTGGTTAAGACACACCTTTTCAGAGTTGTAGGTAAACAACTCCTCTCTTATGAAGAGTTTATAACTGTTTTAACGCAGATTGAAGCGCTTATCAATTCTCGCCCGCTCACCACTTTGAGCAGTGATCCCGCAGAGCCTTCCGCTTTAACACCCGCTCATTTCCTCAACACGGTTCCACTTTCTTCTCTACCAGCGCTAGAAGTAGAAAACAATCCAACTCATCTCATCCAACGACACGCTTTATTAGACCAAATGGTACAATCCTTTTGGAAGCGCTGGCGGCTAGAATACTTACACCAGTTGCAATCTCGTTCTAAATGGACTACGAGATCAGCTGCTATAGAGGTCGGAACCGTTGTTGTGTTAATATTAGATAACCAACCGCCGCTTTCTTGGCCGCTAGGTGTTGTGGAAGCTTTACATCCATCCAAGGATGGTACAGTCCGCGTTGTAACGGTTAAGACATCCAAAGGTAGCTTTGTGCGCCCGACGGTTAGGGTCTGCCCATTGCCATCTAATTGATTTCATTACTTCAACCGCTTACTTAATTTATTACCGCAGTTTAGATTAATTTAGATTAGATTATATATATATAGATTAAATTCCGCAGTTTCTATTTCTTTCCGCAATTAATTAAACCCGCAGTTTCATTACTTCTTATATGTAGGAATCCGCAGTTTATTACTTCTCATATATAGGACTACCCGCAGTTGTTTTACTCTTTTTTGAAGGGAACCCTTCAAGCCGGGGGGAATGGTAACGCCACTTATTTATTATCTGTGTACTTGGCTGATCGCACGTAATCCTTCCTGTTTACCTATCCCTTTCTCCCATACGCCGCAAGTCCTATGTGTGAGAAGGAGAGGTGCGCGTTGCGTATACGCAATGCTCATCGCGTTGCATAGGCAGCGTCACCGCCGCGCCAACAGTCACATTTGAATCGCCGTCAAGATCGCCCGCGCCGCTGTACCGCTGTTTTACCGCACCGCCATCTTGAGGCCACACCCGCTGTTCAAACTCCGCGCCGCCAAGTGCTTCTACCACCGCTACGTCTTCACCAGGCAACCGCGCCCTCACCGTGCCAGCACATCAGGTACTTGCTTTCCTTACTTATTTCTGGTCTGATTCTTTTCTTTCTATTTCCGCCTCAGACCAGGTTTCCTGTGAGGGTGCATCAGCCAAGTTAGGAAGCACAATTTTATTTTATTTATTCTCCCGCTGTCGCTTAATAAACCGCAAAATACAGTCCACTTAAATTATCGCTGTTACCGCTCCACCGCTGGTCCTTCACCTTCGCCGATTATACCCCAACTGTTGTGTTGTGGGGTGCAAAAATTCCTAATCTCGGAATCGTTGATCGGTTTTCGATTGCGTACATTGAATATTTACAAAAATGCAGACCGCCGCTACATGTTTGCAACCTCGAACCGATAAACCCGCCTTTCAAGTACATTCTGTCCTTCGTATCGTACGATCTAGGTTCACCTGAAAAGCAATCAGTTCCTATTGGAAAGAAAACAGGAAGATCGGTAAAACGCACACACAAAATGTACACAAACATGTATAAACAAATAGGAATTGTAAAACAAAATATACCTACAGTACTCAATATTCATTACTGTGTTAATGGTATTCGATGTTTTTAAGTAAAACACGCACCAAAAAAGCATTACGCTGCTACTTTTACCCTTCTCTGCACCAAGTTCTGAAATCCACGCGGGTGAAGCCGCGGGCACAGTCTAGTACCTAATAAAAGCAAATGAATGGAAAAAAATGCTTTACAGTTTTAACACTATAACAGTTTTACAAAAATAATTAAAAAATATTAAACAGACATCAAAAAGTATGAAATAAAAATTGTTGCATACTTTACTATTGAGGTTGGTGCCAAAATTTAACAATAGAAAAAAAATACTTGATACAAAAGACCAACCTCAAAATAATAATTGAAAAAAAAAATTAAACCAACATCAAAAAATTATGAAATAAAATTTCTTACATAGTTTAGGCCTACTATTTTTGAGGTTACTACTACTGGACCTATTTTGATGAAACTTTTACCATTCCGTAAGTTGAACAAAAACAAACAAAAAAAGAACGAACACGATCCGTCTTTTAGTTTCGGAGATACGCGAGGACAAACATATCTACATACATACATGGAGATATGCGAGGACAAATATATCTACAACTACATACATACAGACATACATACAAACATACATACATACATACACACATCCATGAAATTTGGTATTCTTGTTTGGAAGCCGTAATAGACCAACATGTGAAAATTGGGCAGTTCTGAAAAGAAAAAGAAAAGAATGCGTTTATTGTTGACTGTTACACGAAAAGATGTTACAAAAATTATAATAAGTTAAGAACAGTCTACCCTATGCGGGCATACAATAATTATATCTTAAAAAACTAAAACTAAATTTTATATTATAATTATGTTAAAATAAGTTGTGATCGTTTAGCAGTCCAATTATTTATTTATTTTAATATTTTTTCCTAATCGAACTCATCGGCTATGCAATGTGCCACCCATTTCTGGGTAAAGAGAGAAAAAGCCGGAGGAAAAAACTCTCGACACAGTTTTAATTTATTAATTTATTTATTTTTGCGCGCGTTACTACATTTCTTTTTAAAGCTGTTATAAGCATGATATTTATTATATATTGCGAACTTTCTATTTCGTCCAAATCTAGTTTTAATATCTTTGTTGATTTTAATTTAATTTTAATTTTTATCTTTAGCTTTAGCGTGATAGTGCATTCTCTCTGATTATACCCTGATATAAACACAAGGAAGCACTAGAAGTCGGCAGCTTTACAGGATTGTAAATGTAGCCTCTGCCCTACCTGAGATAATTTGTTATTTCATTTTATCGTCAAAAAATTCTTTTACCGTATAGTAACCTTTCTTGACCAGCCACTGTTTTAAGGACCATTTGAATTTATTGATTGGTAATTTTTTTAGCTCCATAGGCAAATGATTATATATTCGTATGGCAGATATATATGTACTTTTTCTGTAAATTCTACATTTTATTCTAGGTAAGTATAATATATTTTCATCTTTCT
Organism: Erynnis tages; assembly: GCA_905147235.1. Taxonomy (NCBI): domain Eukaryota; kingdom Metazoa; phylum Arthropoda; class Insecta; order Lepidoptera; family Hesperiidae; genus Erynnis; species Erynnis tages. Next base: position 6,882,061 of record LR990078.1, on the reverse strand, counting down.
GTCTCATGGGTACATTTCTTACTCGCATATCAAGTTTATTTTTAAACAAGTGCATGTTTTTTACGACAAAAAGACATATTTCAAGAATATATATACCGGATAACGTTAGAAAATTTTCTTCCGTGAATACCGCGCGTACTGATTCGTCGCTAGCCTTACCATATAGTATTCGCATACAGCGTTTTTGTAAAATAAATGTACTGTTAACATTGACTGAGTCACCCCAGTAGATTACACCGTATAATAGAAGGGGATAGATATTACCATAATAGAAACTTTTTGCAACTTCTATAGATGAAGTATCTATAAGAATAGATAGAGCATAGCAACAGCTCGATATTCTATTATTTATTTTGTCAATATGACTCTTCCAATTTAAATGAGTATCTAATGAAACGCCTAAGAAATTTACTTGTTGGACTTCTTCTATGTTTACCGCATCTAGATCCACATTAAGCGGATATATTGTTTGTTTATAATTTTTAAATTGCATGAGTTTGGTTTTACTAAGGTTTACGGTTAGGTTCATCCCCTTCAGCCAGGTTTTTATTGTAAGTAGTGTAGTTGTTATGTTATTTTTATATTCATCTAGTGCTAAATTGTCGTTTTGAAATAAAACTGTTGCATCATCGGCGAACATAACGCATAAATTATTTGTTAGTGTAGGAAGTTCATTGATATAGATTAAAAACATGAGTGGACCTAGAATACTACCCTGGGGGACACCTATTTTACATGTTTCAAAGTTTGATTGGACAGAATCTAATGTATTGTTCGTTTTATTATGTGTTGTTAATACGGTTGCTTGTGTTCTATTACTAAGATAAGATTTTAATAAGTTTAGTGCAATACCACGTACACCTATATGTTCAAATTGCTTCAAAAGTATACTATGTACAACACAATCGAACGCCCTGGTCATATCTATGAAGAGCGCAGCACAATGTATCTTTCTGTTTATGCAATCGCAAACGTTGCTAAGCATAGTATAGATAGCACCCGAAGTTGATCTATCTTTCCGAAAACCATATTGAAATTCATTGAGAATGTGATTTTTATCTAGGTAGTCCGCAAGTCTGATATAGATAACTTTTTCAAAAATTTTTGAAAAACTAGGTAAAAGAGCTACAGGTCGATAATTATTTATTAAATTTTTGGGCCCTTTTTTATGTAAAGGTTTAATCAATGTAATTTTTAACTGATCTGGAAAACAACCTGTCTCTAACATTATATTAATTATATGAACAATTGGTTTTGCAATAATTTTTATGCATGATTTGATTACTTGGATTGGTATGCCATCATAACCGCAACTTTTTTTATTCTTTAATTTATTGACGAGGTTTATTATTTCTGATTCATCCACAGGTTTTAAGAATAAACTATTACATGCATGTGCGAATTTAGGTACATAATTGTCAACAAAATAATTAGAGAATATTACATACATGTGTTTAATTGATAAACTCCTTTTTTGAAGTCGGTAAAAATAAAACTTTGCTGAAAGTTTTTCCCTTAATTATGAAATTGCTTGATGTAATCTTTAAAGAAAGTATAAATAAAATGTGAATGAATCTGTCGTGATTGGCAGCGGTCGCCGACGCCGGAGGAGCTGTCGGCGCTGTCGGAGGGCGAGGCGGCGGCGCGGCGGCGCGGTAAGCGCTCGGCGCCCAGCAGCCCCGACGACGCGCCGCCCGAGCTCACGCACAAGCCCAAGAAAAAGAAGGATAAGCGCGACAAGAAAGAGAGGTATGTCTACGTCGTCGCTAGCATCAATAGCGTACCTAGTACACTATTGATGGGTTTCAATACTTTCGATTCATCTTCGGATATGGGTGGGTAAGTTTAAGGGGCTTGATGTAAACATGTATAATATTATAATCTTATATATAAAATTCTCATGTCACAGTTTTAGTTACCACACTCCTCCAAAACGGCTTGACCGATTTTTATGAAATTTTATATGCATATTCACTAGGTCTGAAAATCGGCTACCGTCTATTTTTCATACCCTAAGTGATAAGGGTTTTCGCAAAACAACGTTTGCGGGGTCAGCTAGTATTTTATAGAAATTATTAAAGAAACATCTTTACTTCGACATATATTTTATTACAATAATTTATTATGTCAATTTTTAAATTTTGCTCTTAAATGTATACATATACTTTTTATAAGGTTTTATGCAATAACAGGGCTGTTTGGTTTCCAAGATTTAATTGGCTCTGGCATTGATGTTCGATCATGGCGCCTATTCATATCCGACGATTGAGTACTGAAGTTAGCATATTTTTGTCTGATTTCAATGTTTGACAACGTACGCATCCAGTACTTACGCTTCGTGAATACGGTCCAGTATGCTAGTCTGCACTACACAAGCGTATTTTGAAGCCTCTACGAATCTCCGCCTTCGTGGGCAGCGACAATTGGGATCGCAGAAGATGCAGGCGTACCTAGTAGCACAGAATACATAATAGTACAAGTACAGAAGACCCACTTTGAAAAGTCATTTAAAGAAATATAGACTCTAGCTACGATACGATTAAGTTCAATTCAGATCGCGCGGCGCTTAATCACCTACGCTGACCAAAACGGGGTTGTCTGCTTTTAAAAAATAAATGAATTTAAATCGCTATAAGCTTTATAAAACAATTAAACACTGCACAGTATCTTTTTCTCTATGTTTTAAACAATGCAACGAACAAATGAAGTACATACCTATAAAATCAAAGGAAAAACGGAACAAACCTTACGCGTACCTACGTCACTTTTTTTTGTGGGGAATCAAATTTTCGTTCCCCACGCCTAGGGTGCCTCCGATACGGGGGGTCAGAGTCTGTATTTACAGGGAAGGCCGGGCACAGTGAATACCCCGGGCAAAGCGAATACTCCCAACTACTCCTAAATTATTAGTTTTTCATTCAACACGCCACCACTGATACGTTCGGCCATCTTGGTTTAGTACGCGGCAAACATCGAAGCGAGGGGCCGCGTCGCGTCCCGTCCGCGGAGTGGAGATTTGTGTTTTCGTAAATAAAAGATTGATTTTACGCGGTAAGTACATTGATTAATTCTCCTGAATTACAAGTTCTTGATTTTTAGGAATGTCTTAATTCGGTAGCATATCAAAGTAGGTTTTTATGGTATATTTAACAGAAAGTCAGAATTATTAGTTTTTGTATAATGTGTTAACCTCAAAACTCCATCCACTTTGCCCGCCAATTCTCACTTGTGACTTATTTTTTAAAAATGTCTTATTTGTTTCAGATGGTGAATAAATATATAAAGAAAACTAAGCAAGGGACGTGGGATGAAAATGCTATGCAAACGGCTATTAATTTGTGCAAAGCTGGAGAATCAATAAAAAGGACAGCTAAAAAGTATGGTTTGGCTTGTGCAACCTTGTATAGGCATGTAAAAACTGGCATCGCTGCTTCAAAACTTGGTCCATTCCGTCCTGTTTTCACTGAAGATCAGGAAACAGAGTTGGTGACATATCTCAAAGATATCTGTATTTTTTGGCTTGACTCGAGATGAATTCAAAAATTTTGCGTTCATCTACGTCAAGAAAAATAATTTGAACAACCCGAATAATTGGGATATTTTATGCTTTTTTTGTGGTGAAATATATAAAGAAGAAGACGGTAAACCAATTGAAAATTGGATTCAATGTGACATTTGTCAACAATGGTGTCACGAAGATTATTCTGCTTATGATGGCATTGAGTGCCAGGTATGTCAGGTGCACAGGTATACCTGTGACAATTGCCATTCTTAATTAAGTTATTTCTATGTTTTCAGAGATTGAATATGGGTATTTATTCACTTTGCCCAAGTAATGTGTCCGCTTTACCCGGGGTACCGGGCAAAGCGAATACTTTCGTACTTTTTTAAATTTTAACTGTAGTTGATTATTATTTAAATATTAGTGTTAACTGATGTTCGTATTTGTAAGAGCAATAAATAAAGACTGGTTTGTGATAATTATTTTGTTTTTGTATTGTATAACTTTTCTGCTATAACCTTAAATACCTTAAGGTATCCACTTTGCCCGGCCTTCCCCTTAGTCTAATTTTGCAACATTCATTCCAGTTCTCGCTTTCATACACACTTTCATTCTGCATCCTTTATCTTTCTTTCATACTTCTCTTTCTTGCACTTAGGCCGGGGATAGACCTCTACTCTTTCTATTGTAATTACTTTTTTTATTTTTATTCTTTATTCTCTTAAATTCTAAAATACGGGAAATTAATTTAGAAGTTTTTCAAATTTTTTATGCTTTACACACTTTAGATATACATAAATTTATTCTAATCATAAATTTTTGTTCCTTATTTTTCTTTTTATAACTAATTACGCGCTACATATAAAAAAATCGAAAAATACCTTTTCTTACCATATTTCTTAAGTTTATTTCTTACATTATGAGTTTTATTTCTTTTTTTTTTACTTTTTATTACTATTATATGATAACTTAGTATATACGAGTACATCATTATATTATATAAGTATCATGTTTTCTTATTCTATTACATTTATTTACTATATAACTATTTCTACTTATTTTTAAAACTACTTTTACTACCTGACATTCTTTCAAAACTGTAGAGCAACCCAGAGCAGTGTGTAGCGCTGTTTTGTGTGGAGCTGCATCAGTTTTGAGAGGTGGATCATGTTCACCATGTCCCACCCTGTAAAATGTAATGATGACTTAGGTCCAAACCAGGTCTCAATGAGAGTTGTTAGAGACCTTTAAATTTTGCCAATATGGCGGCCAAAATGGCTTCTGGAAGGGACTAGTTACCTAAAAACCTTATTTATTTATCAAAATTGCCCGAGTTTGGGCTTATTCTGCTTGTATTTACAACTACAGACTAATCGAAGTTATAATAACTTAATTGCTACCACCCCCGATTTAATTTTAAAGAAAAACCCCGTAATTTTTACAAAAATGTGAAATATAAACCAAAAATTCCAAAAAAAAAATTTTGAACATCTTATAAATATTAACTCTTATTTTTAAAACTAATTTTAGATTTTTTGGGGTGAAATTAACCCCACCTCGTGGCACCCCTAAAATTTCAATAATTCCTAACTAATTAATTTATTATCCAATTTTTTTTTATTTTCATGTGCTACTCAACAAACACTATTAAATAAAAATTTAAAAAGGGGGGGTCAAAGATCTGTAAACTGAGCTACGATTTTTTGAATTATATAGAATTTTTAATATTAAATAACTTAATAATTACTGTTCTGATTCTTCTGCTGAAACCGGCGTTTTATTCGTCTTCACAAGGTCCTTCTAGGTGGATATAGTAGTCTTTTCCATGGTTGTTATTTCGGTGACCTCGTGGCCACGTGGGACTTGTTTTTTTAAGCATATTTCCGCGCACTTAAGCGAGAAAAATCCAAACAAGGTGTCCTGAAGTGCAGCTCGACGGCGCCTTTAAGTCGACACTATAAAAAGTATAGGTAGTCGATTTTGTTTCGAGTTGTTCGTGTTGTCGAGTTTTTAGAAACACGAAATTATCACTTTTTTGTTAATAACTTTGGTGTGCTGTCACTGATTTTCACTTGCGATATGTCCTCGTGTAGGGCGTATTTTCCCGCTACTTTTGGTACTATGTACGGGCTTGTACGATTTTAGACGTATTTTTCTTACACTTGGAAGCGCGGAGCGAGGTGGAACACGTGTAACCACAACGGGGCGTGGTGGCGCAACGGGTACCTACGTCACTTACAGCTCGCGCGTGAGGCCCCACTGACTAGCTGTTTCAGAACAGCCGCTGTAGCGTAGGTACATTTTTGATACCTACACGGGGAGTGGGACAGGCCTGCTAGTAGTAGTACGTAGTGTACGTAGTACCTAGCGCGAATCCACCGTTGGGAGCACAATGCGCATGTCAGTTATAACCCAAATAGACTAGTGAGCTCTTAAACATGTTACAAAAATACCCTTAAATACAGAAAGGGGTTGCAGTATATCGTGTCAGGATCTCGCAGACCGATTTTGAGAAATATAGGTTCGATGTTGTGCAAAAAAAACAGAAGTTAATAAAAAAAATAAGTATCGAAAATGTCGAAGCACAGCACTATTTTCAGTTCATGGCCCTACCAGGAGCTACTACACTACCTCCTACTTCAAGCTTGACATCTTACTTTGTACCATTCGTATTTTAATAGCCATAAGAGTTAAAGTCGCGCTGTCAGTTTATAAATAACGTTCTTATTAAACGAATTAATTATTTATCACACGCTCGTAAAGCTGCTGAACGACAGTGGTCCGACCGCCGCCGGCGAGAAAACGACTAACTATCCTCGATTTTCTCTCAAGAAACGCACAATAATGTACATTCCATGTAAACGAAAAAGATGCATATAAAAAGTTGCTCTCTGACTGTTCACACTGCCGGCGACGACTCGCTTTACTATTTTTGTCACTGCGCGACGAGCTTTCAAAAATAAACTCGCTCAGCAATACTCGTTCAGCGATGCTCGCTCGCTTGATCACTTCTACAGTAATAGTAGTGTAACGCGCGCGAAGGTTTGCACAGGACTGAGCGACCGCGGGCGAGTGGCGCGAGTAATCGCCCGACGCATTTGCACACTCGCTTCCCGCTGATCGCCAACTCGTTTAGGCCCGAATTCCTCTGTCGCTGATGTCGGTCGCGCGTACGAATATATATACGTTGTGTTCTATGAAGCACCACACTGTGACGCCGACATCAGCGGCGCTCGAGTTGCTACGCGCCGCTGATGACGCGCGTCGGTCTCGCTCGTCAGCGCCGCGTTCGTCGGTCGACTGACGCGCTATAGAACGCTATGAGCGTTCTCACTCTGTTCCCGACCGTCGGCAAGCGCGCGTACAGTCGCCCGCCACCATGAACATTGATACCGAACATGTGATTGCCGAGGTGCGCCTACGTCCTGCATTGTCGGATTTATCGAATGAACTTTACAAAGATCGCGATGCCAGAGCAAAATTTTGATTACAAGTTTATGAAGCACTTTTTCCCGAATTCAATAATGAATTTTCCTCGTCCTGACGTAGCTTTTCAAATAAAGTAGAAAATTCACCATTCGTCACCCTATCAGCAACAATTGGGTGAATGTGATATCTTTATTTTCTATATTGACGCCGTCTCCGCTTGCGTAAGTATGCTGCAGCAACTAAACAATTTATAAACGGGTTCATAATAATATCCCAAATTCAAACTCCGCTTCACAAATCCACAACGAATCCACTTGGAGACGCCTGTACCGTGGAGCGGTCAGTATCGCACTACGGATGTTTTCATTGGCGCTGATGGTCAGCGCGCTACGCGACTGACGGTACGCGACCGACGTCAGCGACAGAGGAATCCGGGCCTTATAGTCTCTAGTTCTACTCGTTTCTCGTCAATCGTCGGTGGTAGGACCACTGCCTAAGCCGCACGGCATGGCGGCGCCGGGCAAATCAAAGAAGTCGCCAGTTGGGGGCGACGAAATCAAAGGGTTTGGTCATATTTCCATTACACGGCAACGGCACGGCACCGGCACCGTGCCGGTCCGACAAAACTGCATGTGTGCTGTAGCCGTGTGCGTGTGTGAGTGCGCTGGGCGGGTAGGGACACGAGGAGCAGTTGTACTTTACGTGTGTAAACCGGCACGGGCAACCGGCCGGGAAAAATGAAGCCCCGGCGCCGCGCCGGTGCCGTTGGACCGCAATGCCGGTGTCGTGCGGTGTAATGGAAAACCGCCCTTTGCCGTACACTGCTATGGCAAGTCTACACTTTTTATGATTTTTCGGTTGATTGACCTAAACAGCTGATCATTAGAGTTGGAAAGTGTATAAAATGTTATCGAAATTTTAATCATTTTCTCGAGACTGTTTGCAAGTACAGCAAAAATGGAAAGCTGGGTCGTCATAGTATAGTTCAGATTTTATGACATTTGCGGCTTTAGGGGTATTTCTGTAACACATTGTATAAGTAGGTATAGAGATGTGAACCTGAATATATGTTATATGAATATACATTACTTACATTACTTATGATTTACATAGGTATTTACTGATTGATGAGGGCGGGTTGCAGGAGCAGCAGCTCGGCGGTGTGGAGTGACGCGGAGCTGGAGTCGCGGCGCGCGGCGCTGCTGGCGCAGCTGCACGAGCACGAGGCCGACTGACGTCGCGTCACGCACATACACATCTTCAACGACTACCCGCGCCGCCATCCGCCGGCGCCGGTCAGTTATATTGTCTCGAACCTGTTCGTAACCCATTGCAAGTTTGGCTCCTCTCTAGCAATGAGAAGGATGTATGCCTTCCTCCACTGCCTGAGCTAGCGGCGTCCCAGAACGGACCCATCTTCGGGAGAGCAGGTGTGCTCTCCTGCACCTTCCGATGCTTATGATACGTAGCTCTATTCTTAATCCCGATGTTATAGAAAACTTATTAAATTATTTCTTTACTGGAAATTGTGCAAATGATGTCATGTCCTTGAGCCGACAACGTTATAGAGGACTACGTTTTGTATGGTGTAAGAAACATAAATGTATAAAAAGGATATTTTTGTCCTTTAATAATTTTTAATCAGCAGCTTTCAGCTCATACCACCTCAGACTTACATCCAATCTCAATACAATATCGCGCTGGGAGCGTATAATTCTGATTTATTGACAAAATTCCGCCGTTATTGATATAAATGAATAAAATAGCAATAATATTATCTGCAGCCGCAAACGCCGCCCGCGACCCTGGCCCCCGGCGCTTCGCCGTTGCACCGGTCCGACTAAGCGCCGACGCTGGCTTCGTGTATCCGCCTGTGCCGCACTCCCGCCCCTGCACCGGTCCGACTGAGCGCCGGCGCTAGCTTCGTGTATCCGCCTGTGCCGCACTCCCGCCCCTGCACCGGTCCGACTGAGCGCCGGCGCTAGCTTCGTGTATCCGCCTGTGCCGCACTCCCGCCCCTGCACCGGTCCGACTGAGCGCCGGCGCTAGCTTCGTGTATCCGCCTGTGCCGCACTCCCGCCCCTGCACCGGTCCGACTGAGCGCCGGCGCTAGCTTCGTGTATCCGCCTGTGCCGCACTCCCGCCGCTGCACCGGTCCGACTGAGCGCCGGCGCTAGCTTCGTGTATCCGCCTGTGCCGCACTCCCGCCGCTGCACCGGTCACCGTGAAATAATGAAATTCTCAATTTCATTATTTCACGCCAGAATTCGGGATTTATTTCTCTTATAATGAATCAAAATCGCGAATCACTAAAAATTCTATCTAGGCTAGTCGAATTAGGTCGAAACGGGGATGACATCGAATAAATTATAAGTAGCAATTTTCTCCGGAAACCTGTAGGGTGGGTCACTCGAAACATATAAAATTCTCATGTCACAGTTTTAGTTACCATACTCCTCCAAAACGGCTTGACACCGATTTTTATGAAATTTTATATGCATATTCAGTAGGCCTGAGAATCGGCTAACGTCTATTTTTCATACCCCTAAATGATAAGGGTTGTCCACACCTTACATTTTTATTTTTTGGACAATTTTTTTATTTTTATTTTTCAATTATGTGGCATCAAAAAATACATACAACCCTAAATTTTCACCCTTCTATCAACAACCCCTATTTTTTAATAGACGATTTTTACCGCTCGCAAAACAACGTTTGCGAGGTCAGCCACACAATATAATATTCTCAGATTTAATATCGTATTGAAAAAATATCACAGTAATAAAAAATGGATTCATAGAAACCAACAACAATTTCTACAACAATATTTTTAATAAAAACAGAACGTTGTATGGCATAGCAAATACATGTAAACGTTTAATTGTACACTTTTGTTGATTTATATCTTCAATAATTTCGTGATCTTCACTCTTCCAAATTTACCGTCATAAACATCATTATCTATTTTTATCCTTTCTTCCCACACTTCTCGATCAAACACTACTCGAAAAATATCTACCAACTCTTGGACTATCATCAAACACTCCTCGAAATTTTTTTCCCAACTCTTGGACTATGATCGAACACTTCTCGAAAAATGTCTACCAGCTCTTGGACTATGATCGAACACTTCTCGAAAAAGTCTACCAAGTCTTAGACTACGATCGAACACTTCTGGAAAAATATCTACCAACTCTTAGACTATGATCGTCGTCGTCACTTCGATAACGTATGAAAGAAATATTTCAGTAACAACATAGATTTATAGGAACCAACAATAATATCTACAATATTTTTAAAAATAAGTAACTAGAAAGTGGCATATGGCAAAGCAAATACAGTTTTTTTATTATGTACTTTTATTGATTTATATCTTCATTATTTCGCGATCTTAACTTTTCCAAATTTAGCCTTTATTCAACTTGCCATTGGCTGAACAATATTTAATCTGTGGGCTGAACGTGAATGCGCCAACAATATTGTATTTAATCTGTGGGCTGAACGTGAATGCGCCAACAATATTGTATTTAATCTGTGGGCCGTGTGGGCTGAGTGTGAATGCGCCATCGCCGTAACCAGAAGAAAAAAATAAATGTCATTTTTGTGTATCTAAGTGTGTGTGAATATTGTGTAAAAAAACGTATGATTGTGTACTTGCTGTGTTTTTTCGTTAATTAAATGTATTTTCAATGCATTTTACTTAATTTTATGGACCGTCTGCACTAAAACACATCAATATCTACCAAACAAAACAAAAATGAGGAAAATGGATTCAGTACCTAACGAAAGAGAAAATTGTTCTGAACTGATTCGCCTATTCATATAATTATATGTAAAATCATATTACCTCAAAGTGCAATATAATTATGTACATTACGAAGAAAAATGGCTGATTTTGATTTCGTGAATGCAGAGCAACACCTTCCGTGACAATAATAAAAATTTTATACATCAAAAAAATTAGAAAAATATTATTACATACGGCTTATTAAGAAAATTTTCAACGAGTTGCAGCTAGTAAAAAAGTGTCAACTAGCCTATTGTACATGGCACAGCAGTGGTGCAGCGCTATGTACACGAAGCCTAACGTTGCGTGTAGCTGCTTTCGCCTTGGTGGACGTTGTCTTTAGTTTAAAAGTGTACATGCATGGGTATGACGAATGGTAAAATTTGTAGGTGTCGTGAAAATTTATTAAAATATTATTGCTTGCAGAAATGCAATACAATTGCATGGAACCAATTTCAATAATGGAATATGTATTTACTAGTTTTTACCCGCGGCATCGTCCGCGTGGATTTAAGAACTTGGTCCAGAGAGGGATAAAAAGCTAGTTATGCTATTAGTCCGGCAGCCACCGACTGTTTTTTTTAGTGATTAATAACAGGCTGAACCTTCGTGAGTTCGTTCGGTTCAGCGAGACGGCCAAGTTTTTCCTATTTCCAAATTCTCAAAGAGGTAGGTAATGAACTGCGCAGATGTAAAACATGTCGATTAGGTAGGGTGTAAATATTGTCTAACAGTAAATTATTTATTGAAATTTTAAGATAATATGATAATAAACTCGGAAAAACGATTGTCCTACAAAATCGATGGTTTGAAGTGGTGCGTCCTCCACGCCAAATATGTCGAAATAACGAGGTCATAAAACTTATTAATAACCAGCTGATTTTTTGTATGCAGCTTAGTAAATATTAGTATAAATGAATGGCCATATTGTCCTGCAAAAATGTAGTGGTAGGTTTTCTTAGTCCTACGCTTGGAAGTTGCCACGGCAACACTTTTTTCATTAATAATGGTTTGATTTTGTCGGGAATAAGTGTAGAACTGAATTTTACCACCGTCCTACACCGAAAGTGGTATTTATTTCCAGGAATTGATGTCAGAATAATTCCAATTTGTGGGACAACTCACACTGGCTTTTTGATCCCAAAGTAAGCTGTGAGCTTGTGTTACGGTGATCAGATAGCTGATAAACCTACATAATATATATTTTAAATACATACTTACACAGATAATTCACACCCAGACCAGGTTGGCCCACTACCCGTGTCGGTATCAAAAATGTATCTACGCACAGCGGCTAGAAAGGAAAGTGGAATAGGTAAGAGTAACGCGCTAGAAAGAGACGCAACGGGTAGCGAGAAAGTGGAAAAGGTAAGGCTTATGGGCGAGCCACACTGTTTAAAACAAGGCCTCCACATCGGTCTCCACCGGCGGTTTGCAACAGTGTAAACGCTTGTTTGCAACAAAAATTCGTTTGACCTTCAACAACCTCTGTGGACGGACGCGGCCCACCAACCGCTTGTGGATGCCGCCGTTGTAAACACGATTTCCACAGTGTAAACGCTTGTTGTAAACCGCGCTAGGGCAGTTCGAAGCGGCAACCGTTGCGTGCGCACGTGTCGTTCTATGTATGCAAAATGACGTCTCGTGAAAAAGAAATTATATTATTATTAAATTATAATTATTATAATTATTAAATTATAAGAGCGGTGATAGCCCAGAGGCTTAGAATTCGACCTCGAATCGAGGGGTCCGGGTTCGAATCCCAGTGGCACGCACCAATGACTTTGTAAAAAAGTTATGTGCGCTTTATAAAATTAAATATCACCTGCTGTTACGGTGAAGGAAAACATCGTGAGGAAACCTACATGCCTGAGAGTTCAAAAAAAATGTTCTCAAAGGCATGTGAAGTCCACCAACCCGCATTAGACCAGCGTGGTGGACTAAGGCCTACATCCCTCTCATTGTGAGAGGAGACCCGACCCTATAGTGGGTTACTGACAATTATTGCGGTGATAGCCCAGTGGCTTAGAATTTGACCTCGAATCGAGGGGTCCGGGTTCGAATCCCAGTGGCATGCACCAATGACTAAAAAAGTTATGTGCGCTTTATATAATTAAATATCATCTGCTGTTATGGTGAAGGAAAACATCGTGAGGAAACCTGCATGCCTGAGAGTTCACAAAAAAAAATCTCAAAGGTATGTGAAGTCCACCAACCCGCAGTAGGCCAGCGTGGTGGACTAAGCTACATCCCTCTCATTGCGAGAAGGAGACCCGACCCTGTAGTGGGTCATTAACGGGTTACTGGCAAAATCATAATTATTAAATTATTATGATTATTAATTAATTATTATTTCATCCATATTTTTTTCTTTTTTCTTTTCACCGGCGGAAATGATTGTTAATGCCACACCAACTATTTGGAAGTTTAGATGGCTAAAGCCATATTGCATTAGCGTGCTTCCAACCAGAGAGTCGACAACACACTGAGGTGGGGGCTTTGTTGTAAACAAGTGTGGCCGCAAACACCAACCGTGGGCTCCACAAGCCTTCCACCAAGGTGACCTCTGTTGGACGCTTGTTTACAACAGTGTGGCGCAGGTATTATGCGCTAGTAAGAGACGCAACATTATCGTAGGTGATTAAGCGCTGCGCAATCAGAATTGAACTTAATCGTATCTTAGCTAGAGTATATATTTCTTTAAATGACTTTTCGAAGTGGGCCTTCTGTACTTGTACTATTATGTATTCTGTGCCCAGACACAGAACAAACACTTGTTCTCATCACACAAATATTTGTCCTGGGTGGGAATCGAACCCACGACCTCCGGCGTAGTAGTTAGAGTCGCTAACCACAAGACCAAAAGGCCAGTAATGTGAACGGGGTATAAGATGGATGTTTCGAGCATTTGCTATTATGAATAGAACCTACCTAGGTACTTTTGTTTTGTATGAAAAAATGCTCCCTGATGTTGATAAATATCAGTAACTCTTTTTATTACTTAATCGTAGCAAATTTTACGTTTTAGGAATCGGTGTGTATTGCAGATATTTTTAAAATAAATTTCCACAATTCCATACAATATCATATTGTAGTAAAATTCATACTTTTAAATAAATAATTTATTGTTTAAACTATTATATCTTTTAAACCAATAGGCCAAGGACGATAAAATTTAGTGATTTTGATAGATAATGGTACCCCTATTACCAGTTTTCTGTTGGTCCACTGATTACGGGATACGTGTATTATATCAAATTCAATTCCCAACTATTGTATTTTTTTAGTCCTTAGGTACAAAGTATATAAGTGTACTGTAGGTATAAGAATAGGTATTAATAAGTAAACAACTGAAAAATGAAATAAAATAAAATATTGAATTCATATCACCTTGTATTTTTTTTATTAATTATTATTATGACCTAATTTTTACACGCTTTATACCTATTAGTTTTGTCAACATATCTAAAGGAAACTTACATCATGATTTAATTACTCTTTATTATTTAGCAAGAGGTGATAGCCCAGTGACTACGAATTCAGCCTTTTAGTTGAGAGGTCCGGGTTCTAATCCCAGTAGCATGCACCAATAAATTTCTTAAAAAAAAGTTATGTTTGCTTAATTAATTAATTTTCACTTGCTGTTACGACGAAGGAAAGAAACCTGCATGCCTGAGAGTTCACAAAAGAAATCTCAAATTAGGCCAGTGTGGCCTACATCCGTGTCTAAGGCCTACATCCTTCTCATTGTGAGAGGAGACCCCACCCCGTCAGTAAACCCATTACTGACTAGACGTTCGCAAAGTATATCCTTACAAAGAAGTCATAAATGTCGGAGCGAGCGGTGGCTCACGATCGTAATCAGAGGGGTAGTATCTACCTAATTCATACATCGATTCGTGGGCATAGGGAAACGCCGAAACGTGCGCGGGCAAATACAATGAATACATCAGAAATCAAATAGTTACTATAAACTTCTATTAAACTTGCTTAGGAATCTACGCTTTAAGTGAGCGGATTACGAGTCCATTGGTCGCGCTTAATCAGTCTCGAGGTCGGTAACTCGGTATGTGACTGCCAGACTGCCACCCTGAAGCCCTTGTCGAGGGTCCAGACCTTCGGTTCCAAACTTTCTAACGGTACTCCCAAGCCGACCCCCGGCCACGTACGATGCCATATAAATCATCGTCGCTCTCACATAAACAATAGTCTTTATTACTACTCTAGAGGTAACCGATAAGCTAACCGTTAGCCTAGTCGAGAAGTGAGTTTCCTGCGAAAAATCGCTCCAAGTTCAAATCACTTATAAGGGACTTCATAGAATTCGCCCGTATAGTTCTATCTTTATATTCGTCTAATTCATGGTTCCATAGGCACTGATAGTTCTAGAAATTCTTTAAAAATAGAAGCGTAGTTTGGTCATTCCATTTAAAAACCATTTTCAGGAGCGCTCCATGTGACATCCGTCCGCTACACAACTCTCAATCAAAATTCAAAATGGCTGACTCTGAGTCCGAGTGAACGTTCTTTCCGTGTTTAGAACTTTAGACCGTTCATTTTTCGGTCACTCGGAGTCCGAGTGAAAGATGCCGAATTAAAATATCCAACATTGTTAGATCGGTTCACTAGTGAATTCATTCGGCACTTTTGGTTCACTTCATGATCAGACGTGTCAGTTCGGGTGAAAGGCGCGGAATGAAACATAAAAATGAACGAAAAATGAAGCGTGTGATTCCGCCTTTATATAAATAAATAAAATGATCTTTATTTTCATTCAATAATCAGACCGGTGCAAAATGCTATTAGTGTCGATTTACCTGTTTATACCTGGCAACCTGAAGGTTGTGACCGGAAAAAAATAGACAACCTAACGTTTGCATATTCTATGGGCATCATACTTTCGATTGGTATAGAATATGTTTAATATTTCAAACCGGTGAAATGTTAAAAAAATTTTTTTTATTAATAATTAATCCTATCCTGGACAGAAATTTGTTAGGTAACCCATATGCAATATATTTATTAACATATTAAATTGAATATAAATTACGTTTCATCAAATAAACAACTCGGTGAAGGTCGTTGTATACCGGGATCTTAGACTAAAATTAAATTTTTTTTTTTTCATTTTATTCTCACGTAATCGGTTTTTCGTCAATAAAAGACATTTATGGACGAAAAAAATTCTTTTTTCCTCCATTGGTTAAAATGTAAAAACAAGTGGACTATTTCAATGCTTTTAAAATTTTTTTTTCACAACTTTACTCTACAAAATATTATTTAAAAAAAAATTTTTTCTTAATTTATACTATTTTATTGTTTATAATCGTTTATTTCGTTCGTTTTCAATATTTCTATTGTTTAAATTATTAGGTAAGAAAATTTTTTTTTCTTATAAATCATAATTGACCATTCTTTATAATGGTACACAAAAAATTTTTTTATCCCCAATTTCTTTATTTGTTAACTTACCAGAACTCCATTCAATGTGTTAGGTTGTTTTTATCAACTTATAATCCTTTCCACAGTCTAAATTTAACACATTTAGGTTACATTTTTTTAAGGTGTAATTTTTCCAAAACTGCCTCGGCTCAAAAAAATTTATAAAAAAAATACTACGACGCCTAAAATATTCCGATTAGACCAAAACAAAGCTAAAAGACTACAGATTCAAAAATTCAAAAAAAAATAACGGTTTCCACTCTCTCCAGGTCCCAGGTTCCCTTTTTGGCCAACCACTCACATATTAAGTACCTAAACCTAACCTACTTCCAGATGACCTACAAATTGTCGGTCCTTCGAGGCCCTCTGAGGATGGGGGCCCTGGGCACTGGCCCCGAGTGACCTTATGGTAAAGACGGTATTGTTGTCCCACTGTCGTTAATGGGTTTACTTACGCTAAGCACTCACAATGCTGCTTTTACGCACGTCAGTTGCGGTGGCGGAACAGCTGATTTATTTTCACACTCACATTATAGAAGTACTTACTCGTATAACATAATTAACATTTAAAAATGACGAAAACAACAATATAACAGTATTAGATACAGGGTCTACAGGGGCTACTGACACTGACCAGGAACCAGTAACGGGAAGACACTTCATCTGAAAAATATTCTGGCGCTTGTTAAGCTGTAATACAGTAATCTATACTCTTCCTCAAGTGTTTTTATTTTCTTTTCCGTCAATGCTAATGCCTGTTGTAACTGAGTTGATCCCTTATTTTTTTGCTCTTCAATAAGTTGCTTTTCACTTTTTATATGATTCCACACTGAATCAAACCAATGAAGTGCCTCAAAATTATAATCCTAAAAAGAAAGGACAAGGCTCATTAATTGTTATTTATTTATAACGCTTCCTTCACACTCACAGTCCCACTAGGATTACCTGTGTTGTGGATGCCATAACAAAAACAAGACAAGAACACAATACACCCAGACCAGAAACAGAAATTAAATTCATCATTCAAATCTCTGCTCTGCTGGGAATCAAACCCATGACCCTCCGCGCAGGGCACCAGTGTCCTAAAGTCTGTGCCACTCAGGTCGTTATTATGTTATGTACACCACCTTACACAAGTCAAAATGTCATGTTTAGTTATTTAAAAGTTAAATTTAAGTAGGAAAAGAGTTAATTTAATCATTTACTGACCTGATCTAATAGCTTCAATATATAAGCAATGCCCATAGCAAAGCCATCATCTGTGAAAGATGCTCCAACTTTGTTCTTCTTGTACATCTTGTCCTTAGACAATATCATATGTTCTATAAAGTTCAGAATCAATGGTGGTACAATAATAAAGAAATTTTTAAGATGTACATTTTTTGGGTTTCGAAATACTGGTGCAAATACATCCACAAGCAGTTTGAAATATTCTGTTCCTTGAATGAAATTAGAAATGAGTCCATTAATATTATCTTCAAAATTTTCAGCGGATTCAGTTACAATACTTCCCAGTTTGTTTTCTTCACTGCACTGTTTAATTTTTGTCAAATCTAGATTTGGCAAAAATGCTGTTGCCTCTGCACAGCAATGTCGTCCGCCAGAACGAATCATTCTGACATAACCCATTGCATTTCCGATTTGCGTAATAAGATCTCTAAACAAATCTAAATAACTTTGTCCATCTTCATCAAGCCCTAAAACTTTTATGCCTTTGTTAAATTTTTCGGCATTTTTGTATGGATACATGTTACCTTGAGAAGTAGCATTCTCCTTAAAATTCCTCATATCTTTAATTAATCTTGATTTAATCTGCTCGTCATACATAAATTGCGAAAATGTGTAAAATTTGTTTTTCAAAAATTGATACGTGAAATTAACTGTTGTATTCATAACTCCTGTTCCATGTGTTCTTATAGAATTAGCAATGTGTCGTATATTAATTGAATTCAAATGCTTATTGTTACAACTCTTTTCGATAAAAATCTGGTTATTTAGATTATATTGGTACTTTGCCACAAACACATGAATATTGCGCATGATTTCAAGCACATCTAGGCCTTGTTCTAAGGTCTGAGTGGGTAAGTTATCTTTTATTGTGTTTAGATTAAATTTCAGTTTTGCCATTTGACGCATCTCACCATAAGTTTTCCAATCTGATAAAACTACTGTAGTCAAATTATAGTAAGTTTTTGATAAATAATGTTCAACAGATGGTACTACCGATATGTAAATTCGATGAATTCTAAAAATATCAACTGTTAATAAAATCTTCTTTATCATACTGAAAGCCAATGGATTTATCACATCCAGCTGCAAATGAGAGTGGATATGTAAACGCAAATTTGTTTCAATATTTTGGCTTATATCATTTAAAACATTTACATCAACTATATTTATTGTTTTGTTTATAAACTCTGAGGATTTGCTATTCCCAAATTGCTTGTCTGTTTTATCTAAAAAAACCACACAGTCTTCTAAAACCATAAAAAAAAATTTCAACCTGACAGCGTTTATTTGGTTACTGAAGTTTTGTTCAAAATATATAGGGTAGACATTTTGGTGCCATAACATCCAAGAACAATTGCAGTATTGTTCCATGTTTTTTGTAAAATTTGACAGAGTTTGAACATTTTCCAAAAGGTTACCAAGTTTTGTGTAGCTATCTTCTAGATATGTGGCTTCTGGTACAAAACTTAAGGCAACATTAGCAGCAATATTGCGTTCAATAGTTGCTGCCCCTTTTATCGCTTGTTCTGCTATTACAATGCAAGTCAGCTCATCAAGTCTTTTATTTGCATATTTTTTATCACACATTAATGTTTTCTTTACTTCAAATATTGAAGATGCTGCTTGAAAAATTAAATGCTGTATTATCATTGTTGTTGAATTCATTATTTGATCATAATTTCTGCTAACTGCGTTCTTTAAAGATTTAAGGATGTCAATTACATCAAATATTGTTAAAAGCATTGTTTTTGATAGTGGAATGCCCAAAGATAGATGTAAGTTAATAAGTGTTAAGATTGAACAATTTATGCTAGAAGCAGCATCCAGCCCATCTAAAATAGTTTTGGCATGATGACTCATTTCTGCAGCGCTGAGTTTATTGTTGGATGAAAATAGCTCCTCCACATCTAATATCCAAAGGTAACATATATTTTGTAAATTTATCACATCCCTCACTAAGGAAGATTTTTTAGCGCTCATGAAAGCTTGCCTGGTTTTTAACATGGTTTGTGGTATTTTTGAATAGTTAGCACATTGTGATGGTACATGTCTTTGTAGGAACTGTTCAGGAAACCAAATCACTGTTCCCATTATAGGAATACTGTGAGCCTGCAAAGTAAAATTAAATTTTTGAAATAATATTTAAAAATATTACAACAGTATGCAACAATGACAAAAATAATATAAAATTAACCTTTGTATTTAACTCAATCAGCAACTTAAAAAGTTTTTTATCATTACTCCCAAATATGTGCATAGTCAATACATACAAAGCATTAATTTTAATGCATTTGTACATATTCTTAAGATTTGGTCTCTCTTGCAATAGTTTATCTAGGTTTGATATGGCATGTTTAATATAGTTTGTGAATTCTAGGGACATCACTGTTATGTTTTTTCCAGTGAAAACCTTTTTCTTGGTTGATAATGTCTGAAGAGAATTTTGTACTATGTCATCATTCATAATATTTTGTGTAACAGCATCAATTGCGCCGGAAAGTGCTTTTAATTTATCAATTAATTCTATGTCCTCAGCTGTAGAAATTGACTTTACACTTCTGACATACTTATTCCAGTTAGAAGTTAATGATGTACTTGCAATGAGTTGTTCCAACAATACCAACAATGAGAATGTCTCGCCTATGTTATTAATAATGTAATGCCATTGAATTCCATCTGGAAGCAAATAATTTTAATAGTTGCTTTAAAATAAAGTATATTTTAGATCTCAAGCTTTGTACATGTACAATTTAACCCAATTTTTAGTAATCCTTTTTTTATTACATCTTAACGTTAGGCATTACATACTTAGGTTGATGACTTCTTCTGTGACAATTGCAAACACTTGGGAACAGAGATTGGCCAGGACATCGTGACAGCGAGTGGTGAATGCATTCAGCAAACAAATTGCTTCCATTTGAGATGAAATTTCACTCTCTAAGTATTCATCATATACTGACAAAAATGGAAAATGCCTGCAACAAATTACCTATTATTAATATTAGTAAGGACAGGTTAAAAGCTACCAAACACAAGAACAAAATAGTACATTACAATTTTTTCTTTAAGAGCTAATGCTAACTTTATTAGTAAAAATTATTTACATAGTATTGTAATTTATCATATACATAAACATAAGCACTTTATACTCTCATAAAGCTCCTGTGCAATACAGGCGCGGTCGCAGCCTGAAATTTTGGAGGGGGTCACTCACTACACATATATTTTTTTGCTATTATGCCATCATACGTAGTTCATAAAAACACCACTAGATGTCAGCAAACTATAAATTTATTGCTGTTAGGGGATAGCTAGAAATTTCCTTTTATTATATGGCAAATTTTTGAGATTTTTCAATTTGACCTTAAGTTTGGGGAGGGGGTCATGTCCTCTGTGGTCATCCCCCTCTTCGGACCGCGCCTGGTGCAACATACATTACAAATACATACAATTTTTGAATAGCAAACTTGTACAATGCAACATTAAAAAATTAGTCTAAAGAAGTTTTCATTAACCTTTCGTATGCTTCTGCCTTCAAGCTATTTACTTCAACACATAATGATGACAATACACTTAAAACTTTTGTCATTACAGTATTATCAGAAGCCACTAGTGTTGAAACAGGAATTGCTTCTTGGGGCGCCATTATAACTTGTATCGGCGCAAATGTTTTATTTTCTTCTATAATGTGGCCATGGATCTTTTCAGAGAATGTCATAAAATCCTGGTATTGCTTTTTAAAAAATTGACCATAACTGCGTAGGATATAAGAGCCAGCTTCTTTATCGGTGTCTTTTTTCATTTTGAACAGCCTTTGAAGAGAAGAATATTTTTAACTATTCCCCCCTATTGTAGTGGATTGTATATATTTTTTCAAGATCGTCAAAATATTAGGTACTACAAATATTTTTTCTTATATTTTTAAGGAAAAACAAACGCGAACGTAATAATTGAAGTGAACTTCCATTTTCTGAAAAATATACTTTACTGAACGAAGAATGAACACGACGGTATCGAAAAGCAAATCAAATCAAAATATTCAAAATCAACAATTCAACAGATTAGGTCAATAAATTAGTTTCCATTGGTCAACAATATTTTAATCACAATAATAGTTAACTTCATCGAACTCAGTCTTATTAACCCCCGATGCAAAATGTTATACTCTTATCTCAATTCATATACATATTTATTATAATTATAATGAATTAGTTAGGTATAAAATTTGCTTTTCCGGTTTCCCATTTCATTACAATCAACTATCAAGCAAAAGTTCAAACTGTTCAAATGACTGACAGTTTGACAGCACGACCAAAATTGAAGTCGGAAACATATTTTGACGCGCCACAAGCACATCGTTTCAATTTATTAGAACGCGTCAATTTATTAGAACGCGACACGCGACCTAATACATTGAAACGATGTGCTTGAACCGATCGGCGGCACGATACGACACGATAATGTTTCTAACCATAATAAATGTATGAAACCGATGTCGCGTCACGACACGCCATGACACGTAAATGTGTTTCAGCCCTTAGTCTGTTTTGGATTTAGTCAGAGGGCCGGGTGGTGTGGCGTAGATTAGGGGCGGACAATGTCCAGAGCTGTGGACTACCAAGGGCTGAAAGGAAGGAAGGAAGTCTGTCCTAATTTTTAAGGAAGTAAGGTAAGCATGGTATAGAGAGCACTTAATCCATTGCCATAGACAATAGTAATTAGTAATTGACTGACACTGACAATGACAGTTAAGTTAACTGTCATTAACCGTTTTGACAAGCGCAAGCGGTGGCCGGTGGCTGGCTTGTTGAAGTTGTGCTTGCGTGTGTGTAATAAATTATTGTGGTTTGTTTCATTGGATTTACCTATATAGCATCAGATTGTTTGCTTCGTTTTATTACAATTTGAAGAATTTAAAGCTGGCTAAGCAAACATTGCAGATTATTTAATTTAAGGGATAAATATCAATCATGGATCAAATGCTTCCAAGTCCGTATAACATTCCGGGAATAGGTACTCCTATACACCAACCAGAAGAAGACCAACAAATATTACCAAATGCAATGCAGCAGCAGCAGCAACAACAACACCAACTTCAACAACAACAGCAGCAGCAGCAACAACACACATTGGCTTCATTGGGCTCGTCTCCACTTGTAGGATTTGGACTTATGGGCACGCCACAGAGATCCATCCACACTTATGCCCCTGCTGTTAGCTATGCGACCCCACAGCAAATGATGCAGCCCCAAACACCGGTATTTATCAACCCCACCTAGTTTATTGCACTTTAAAGATTTCCCTCCAAAAATTTAATGTTTTGTAACCTTAGATTAAATCAAAAAGGGAAAATACAGCACTAGCGCCTCATGAGTGCGCACCTAAAATTAGGTCCATGTACACAATTTCACTTAAGTCGCAATTTGGCTAGCTATTGAACTACATGTGCGCTTAGAACACAATAATCACGTATTTTCTGTGTTTAAAAAGTTAAAACAATGCCTTCGTGTGCTTTTAAAAGGTGCACAAACAGCTCAAAAACGAAAAATAAATTCCACAGCATCTCTTTTCATTCGTAAGTTTAACTGAATTTTTCTTCAAAATCACTGATGGTTTTTAATATAGTTTTTTTTTATCAAGAATCCATTTTTATCAAGAAAAGGATAGCAATACAATTAGATCTATGTGCGAGCGAGATGGTCGCGCGCGAGATGACGCGGCACTCTCCGACTCGCTCCCGCTAATGATGTCTCGCTCGCCCGATTGACACTTCATTTATAGGTGTGTGTGTGTGTGTGTGTAAGTTACATATGTAATTGAGTCGGACTAATTTTTTGATTGATACATAATCATAATCATAACAAATTTTTTTGCACTAATATGTGTTCCATTAAGTTGGTACATGTTAAAGTAATTAGGTTCTACATATTATGCCTAGTTAGGCTTACAAATGTCATAATTAATTTCAATCTAAATTCAAGTCAGAGGTATCTTAACAATGTCAACTGATTTAATAAAATTTAATAAAATTACAAAATATTCATACAATAAAATTATACACAATGTCAATAGATTCTAAGTCATGTCAATTCTAATCTAAAATAATTCGTCAATCCCATAATAACATTTGTTAATAAATATTTTATATTTTTGTTTGAATGAAGTAATTGACATGTCTTTAGGAGCTTAAGGTAATTTATTATATAATTTTATTGTCATACAATAAAAATTTCTACTAAATAGGTTTAGGCGCTGTGGTGGAATGCATAGGTTTCCTCTGTAGTTAGGGAGGTCTGAATTTTTATTAAATAGCTGATTATTTTAGATACAAACAGGCATATTTCAAAAATGTAAAGTGAAGGTAGTGGGAGGATGCCAAGCTCTTTAAAGTGTGGCTTACAACTTTCCAGTGGTAAAATGCCACAAAGGGCTCTAATACAACGTTTCTGTGCTTTAAACAATCTAGGAGCATCTACAGAATTACCCCAAATTATTATTCCGTATCGAATTACAAGTAAGCATATGCTGTATCTTCCCTTTTTGATTTAATCTGTGTTTGTAACTTCTGGCTGCTTTCTGCAGTGGGTCACTAATGTAGATAACTGAATTATCTTAACATTAGTATAACTATTATTTTCCAGCAAAACATGATGTCCCCCTTGATAACAAGTGCAAGTTTGGCCAGTCAGCAGATGTTGTGCCAGGCCAGTCCCGCTCCTATGACTCCGATGACTCCCCATTCAGCTGATCCTGGAATTTTGCCTCAATTACAGTAAGTATTTGCATATTTCCAATGCATTTTTATTAAAATTATTGACAGCCTGCACTAAAACTCATCAATATCTACCAAACAAAACAAAAATGAGGATTATTAATCGGTTGAGAAATGAAAGCGAAAATTGTTCTGAACTGATTCGCCTTCCCCTATTTGTATATATGTATTATAAAAATTTACAAGTTTCTGATTATTTCCTTTGTATTCTTCACCAAAGTACTTAACTGGATGCCAAATTTTAACTTTCTAGGTCATCTGGAAGTGGGTTATAGTTTTGGTCTACAGGTCAGTCAGTGATAAAAATGACGATTTTTGGATGTTAATATCTAAATAATGCATGTTTCATGTCTATGAAATTTGGAGCACATATATTTCGCCAATCTCAATAGATGAGCCAAATTTGACGAGTCTATGTGGAATAGTTTTTGAGTTATGAGGTGGATAAAAGTGGCTCCAAACAGTTTCTATAATATTTCACACAGTGCTGCTCGCCAGCTGGTCATTGGCTTGACATGCTACTTTGTGTAAAATCTTTATTAATTATTATCTACATTGTAAAAGAATATCTTTAAAAATTTTAGTTGAGACTATATAATGCTTGCTTAGATATATCCTTTCTCCTTTATATCCTTTCTTTAGACATATGTGTAGAGGAAGGATATTATGTATTATAGGTGTACCAGAATCTCATGGCATAAAATTTAAAAAAAACAATGAGATTTGTACATGGCAATGTCAACTGTTACTTGTCTTGTCTAAAGTAATTGTTGTGTTGAACATCCCAAAGGCCGACTTAAATTTTCTTGAAAATATTGTAAAATCGTAATTAAGTCCAAAAAACCACTTAAATCACAAGCAAGAAACATTGTAAACAATGTTTACAATAAAATATTTGAAGAATCAGCTGAAGACCAACCGCAATCTTCGATTTTGAAACGCGTACATACGTTGACTGGTAAGTAGGACTTACTAATTTTGATACTTATTTTTACCAATGACACAAAAAGAGCGGTCTTTGATGCGTCTGTGTCTCTGTCTGTGTCATCGTTGCTCCAAAACGAATTATATCCAAGATATTACCTGTCTTAAAATTGAAATTACTAACATAACTTTTATATGTTATTACAATAATTCCACCTTGTTTATAGGGGTTCCTATTACTACCATAAGGAGAAGAATTAAAAAAGGTCGAAGTAATAATGGTGTATTTGGTACGCCAGGAAAAAAGGAAAGGTGGAAAGAAAAAAATTGAGTTGGACAGTTTCGATTTTGATTTGATTAGAAAAATTGAATAGAAAATGAGTTCATAAAACAAGATAGGCTGATGGAGATGCAGGAAGAAAGATTTATTATTAACACCTCTTCGTTTTCATCTTCTTCTTCATCAGATGCAAGTTGAATTTTTAGACACATTTTCCATTTCCGAATGAGGTTAATTTTGTACTTATTTAAAAATGACATCCCATGTTTAGTTTCTTTTTAATTATTTTATTTTCTTATTTTAATAAACTTTAATACATTATGATTAAATCTTTTTATTGTCTTACACAATGATAACAATACCCAATTGTAAGATATCTTGATAATTAGAAAATATTAAAAATGAAAAAAGGTTCTATCTCAAATGAGGCAAATGTTATACAGATAGTGTTCACAAAAATGGGCTAATAATTTAAAGATACTAATTAATTTATTGGCATATAAAGTATTCGTTGATTGATATATTATTTGTAAAATTAAGATTTTTTAATATTAATAAAAGTATCAAGACATTGCAATCCAATTATCACGGTGTTGTCCACTTTATATTTTAATTTCCCTATTTGCCATGAGATTCTGGTACTACTATACATCATATGATATTTGAGTGACATTTTGGGGTTAAAACAATATTTTGTAGAGATGCGCCAAATGCACCGAAATACCCGAATACTATTCGGTTAAACCTTTACCGAACCGGATATTCGGCCAAATTATTCGGTTTGTCATTTCATTGTTTTGGCTGTGTAAACAGGTTCTAACTATATAGGTTTAGAAATACATTTGTAGACTTGAGATTTCAAAAATATACCATGCTAATAACTATTCTTTTTTTTATCTCAAAATAAATGTTCATTTGGAGTTTAATTGCTTTATTTTATTAGCTTCATTCAACGCAATCTTCATTGGATTTCTTTGACTTATACAGTACTATATAAATTTTATAAAAGATGTTTTATATTTTAGGTCTATACCATGTTGTGACGCCAAGAAAATAGAAATACTCTAACTGAATATATTTGGCACCATAACCGAATAATTTGGCCGAATACAAATAGTGAAAAAGATGCCGAATACGCCGAATACCGAATACCAAACGAATATTTGGTGCATCTAATATTTTGTTAACACCCTTCATGATAATGTTTTATAACAATATAATTATGGGACACTATTTGTTACCTACTTTATAAAACCTATGTAAGTTTTGTTTATTTTTCAGAAATATTGTTTCCACAGTTAATCTAGGATGTAAGCTTGATTTAAAAAAAATTGCTCTCCATGCCCGTAATGCTGAATACAATCCAAAGAGATTTGCTGCTGTCATTATGAGAATAAGAGAGCCTAGAACAACTGCTCTTATATTTTCTTCAGGCAAGATGGTGTGTACTGGAGCAAAAAGTGAAGAAGATTCACGCTTAGCAGCTAGAAAATATGCCAGAATTATTCAGAAATTAGGATTTATGGTATGTAGTTTACCTAATAATCTTAAAAATGTATGACTTTTATGTTAAGCAACTACAGTGCCCCCCCCCCCCCGTAATTGAGCCCCCGGCTAATCCGACATCCCTGTAATCCGACATGGTCTGTAATTTATTATTGAATATTTAAGGATCATTTCTTGCGCCGTTTCACAGTTCTCAATTAACGAAATCTGGTTTAAATCCATAAATGAAGTAATAATAAACATGGCCATGCCATCATCCATGCACCACTTACTTTTGTCTCCATCGGTTGGTTCTGGTGTAATCCTTTTGCTTTTAGAGCTTTTTAGAGATTGAATTAATTTCTTCCATGAACAAAATAAAGCACGTATGTGAAAAACAACTTTCTTTTATTTTCTGCAAATCTCAAAAATTTTAAATTAACCCTGGGGTTTACTCCACCGTCAGACACACAGCTGAACACGTTTCTGGGCCCATAACCTATTGAGTTTGTCGTATAAATCAGGAAAACTGGAGTAAAAATTCTAAATCCTTTATTTTCATATCTTACTAATATAATACATTTCTTTACAACACATTCTATACATACATATAAGGAATTACACATTCTTTTTTAATTCTCCAAGGAGTATGCTACCTATTATAAATATTTATAATTTAACACTAAGTCTTCTTATAGCACGGCTGAGATTATATGAAAATTTATTGGGATGAAAATTATGAAAATACCATCTATACATCCAAGATTTCGAAAACATTTTTAAAATTATGATATGGATGATGTTTTCGGGATATTTTAGGATAAGTATTATGAAATATATATTTATTTTAATATCCAAGGTGGCGGACTTGAATTTTTTGAACACTTGGTCATGGGTATCGGTATCGGGATATTTTGGAATGAGTATTATGAAAAATATATTAATTATATCCAAGATGGCGGACTTGACTTTTTTGAACACTTGGTCATGGGTATCGTTATCGGGATATTTCGGGAAGAGGATTATGAAAAATATATTAATTTTGAAATAAAAAATGGCGGACTCGACTATTTTGAATTCTTGGTCATCGTTTTCAGAGTGTTATGGGTTGAAAATTTGATTAATTTCTAAATACAGCTTTTTTGAATATTTTCGACATGGGTATCGACATGGATGATTGGTAAAAATAATTTGGAACTTGTTTTGGTATGGTACTTGTTTCGTTGTGCTGAAACTTGTTTTGTTTTGGTATGGTTTCCAGTTCCCAGGTGTGCGGATTGTTGCAAAGAAATATAAATACAACTTAAATAACAATGGATTTCCGCAAAGTAACGCCTGATACAATATATTATATAAACTTCTTTCTTTTATTTCGTGAAAAACATGTTTAATACCCCTAGCCCCAATTTATTACGGATTTGCCACTATTTGTTTGATTTTTTAGCTTGCCCTGTTTATTTAAAATATTATCAAAACTATATTATATTATATTTGTATTAGCTCAATTTGTTTTGATTACTACTTACGTGTGCTAACGGTGTACGTTAACAGCTGTAAAATACATGGGCCAGACGAACTTACCCCTCACTGGTAGTTTTCGTGATATCGATTTAAAACTAAAAATTTCGAAATAAAAATAATTAAAAAAAATTAAACAGACTTCAAAAAAGTATGAAATAAAATTTGTTACATACTTTCGGCTTACTATTTTTTGAAGTTGGTGACAAAATTTATCTTAAATTCAAAGAAAATGCTGGATACAAAAACGCCAACCTCAAAAACTGATAAGCCTAAAAGTACAAGTATGTAATAAATTTCATTTACTACTTTTTTGAAGTCGGTTTAATTTTTTTATTTGTCGTTTTTAATGTGTTCTACAAAAGTGTAGAACATCATTTTGTTACGATCGCGAACGCTGCAAAAACTATTGAAGATGTAACTTACATTTTCAATAGTTTTTGCAGCGTTCGCAATCTGAGGAATTTAAAAGTCATTTTTCTCTACTATTTTACCTACCTCTACCATTATCGAGTTTTCAAAGGGATCCCTAATAATAGGTCTTAACCTATGAAATTGCCGTTCTTCAGTACTGGTCATTTCAAATAGAGAAAAACTTTGGAATGGCTTTGTATTCTAAATTAAAATTATTTTTTTTAAAAACATGACATTATTTTTACAAAGTCTTTTGTTTATTGATTAGCGTTGTATTTTCATTACATTCGAACATTTTTCGTCATAATGGATTTCGTGTAATTATGGAATATGAGTTCCGTCGTGGCACCAACGCGACACAAACGACACGTAACATCAGAAACGTTTACGGAGAGAACTGTACAAACGAACGCACAACCCGCTATTGATTTTCCCGGTTCCGTTCTGGAAATTTTGACTTGAAAAATGAAGCTCGTGGTCGTCCGGAGACTTTGGTCAACAATCATGAATTAAAGGCGATTGTGGAAGCTGATGAAACTCAATCTACAGCAGAGCTAGCAGCAGCTTTTGATGTTAGCATCAAAACAATTTTGATCCATTTGCGACAAATAGGCAAGGTAAAAAAACTTGATAGATGGGTGCCCCACGAACTTAACGATCGCTAGCGCAACGGACCTACGCATCGAGACCTGCCTTGCGCTGCTCAACTGGCAAAGAAATGCAAGCTGCAAGAGCTGGGGTTGGAAGCTCTCCCTTATCCGCCATACTCACCAGACCTTGCACCTACCGACTTTTACTTTTTCCAAAATTTAGACAACTTTTAAGTGGGTAAAAAATTCAATTCCGGAGAGGCAGTACAAAATGCCTTTAAAGAGTTTGTTGCCTCCCATCCAGCTAATTTTTACAAGAAATCAATAAATTGCCAATGCGTTGGCAAAGATGCGTCGATTGCATGGGTGATTACTTTGAATAACAGAAATAAAAAAGTTAAAAAAAATAAGTACTTTCACTTATTCCATACAAAACGGCAATTTCATAGGTAAAGACCTAATATTTTGAAAATCTAATATAGCCATATTAAGTACTCAGACTGAACATAGCGTTCTATTGGTGAAATATTTTTTTATTTTTAGTAGTTTCGGAGCCTATTCAATGCAAACAATCAATCAAATCTTTCCTCTCAAAATATTATTATACCTAATAATTAATAAAAAAAAACATAACCATTCAACTTAAAATATTCTTGCACTATCTTTATTGCAGGCAAAATTTTTGGATTTCAAAATTCAAAACATGGTTGGGAGTTGTGATGTGAAGTTTCCAATTCGACTTGAAGGACTTGTTTTGACCCATTGCCAGTTTAGCTCCTATGAACCTGAACTGTTTCCTGGACTTATTTACAGAATGGTAAAACCTAGAATTGTATTATTGATTTTTGTGTCTGGTAAAGTAGTATTAACTGGCGCCAAAGTGAGACAAGAAATTTATGAAGCCTTTGACAATATATATCCTATATTGAAGAGCTTTAAAAAGCAGTAGCATAGTTTGTATACTTTTAAGTTATTTGTAAGATATAAACTTCTTACCTACTTTAATTTTAAGATGTTATTTTTTTATTTAGTATAAGTAAAATTTTTGTTTAATAAAATTGAGTTTCAATATTTATTGTTTTATTTCTAAACGGTTATAAGTTTCAATTTTAATGTGCTATGGTGAACAGTTTGTACAGATATCAAACAATATTAATTGTATAATAATAAGGAATATGGAAATCTTGCTGACAGGCAATAAGAATATTCTGACTCGAGGAGAAATATTGACTAAAGGGTAATATTAAAAAAATTGTACATATCAACATGGTGAAATGTCCATGCTAGGTTTTGTCTGAATTTATTGGTGCATTCTACTTCAAAATCATATGACTGGCCTTATTACAGTGTCTTCATTATAATAACATACAATTTTTAGTATATATAATCATGCAGTTTCTAAACTGGCGCGTTTTTGCTATTGAAGCTATTTTTTTTCTATGGAACAACCTTTGTCCTCGAACGTTCATACGTTACAGAGGGGTGGTTATTTTTGTTAATTATACATATTTCTTTAATTCAAGCTTAGGATTAGTTTCAGTATAATTATGACTCTTCAATCTTGGATTAATATTAAAATAAATTAAGAAAGCAATAAATTACGTTAAGGTAAATACGCGTCCATAAATTGTTTCATATTTGTTATTCTATTTTGTAACGACAAAAATTGGTAGATTTCGCAATAATAAACCGGCAACACTACGTTTTTATGAACAGCCAATCAGGCAGCATCAAGAGTGACAGTCGGTCATTATGTGCGGCGTGAGTTTTTTAAGTTGCTGTGGCTTCAATGTGTGGTGTATTTTTTCAACTTTTTAATATTCCATTTGTTGGCTGGATTATTACTTACACGGTAAGTTGTTTTTGAACCATATGGCTATTTTATTATTGTATATTTATTTCTTAAACTAAAGTGTAAACGACATTTGGAAGCAAGAACTTTTTTAGTGTACTTTACATGTTAAGGTTATTTCAACACGTGATTTATATTCTTTTTGTGACGATTTGTCACATTTTTTGTAATGTTACAAAAATGAGGTTACAAAAAAGAAGTAAGGGTGCTGTCATAGTACGATGACAAGTTCAGTCGCATTTGAGTGGCTATTTTTAAGGGTTATGTGCCAAGAAGGTAGAAATGGGACCCTATTACTGAGAATCCGCTGTCAGTCTGTCCGTCTGTCACCACTTCCACTCCCTTTTTATTCATATCATCCTTCACACAATCCATTCATCTTTTCCTAGGTCTTCCTCTTCCCTTCCATCCATCAACATTCATATTCATCGCTCTTTTGGTAAGTAATGTGGGTATCTTCTCTCCTGATTTTTTAGATATGTACCTACGCAATAATGCGTTGTCAAATGTTTCATAAAATATATTTTGTTTTAGACAAAATACTGCTGACACCCGCTGAAAGACAGCGCAGGTACAGAGAAAGGCTTAAAGAAAATAACCCAGAGAAATACGAAGAAATCCGAAAAAATATCTAGAAAGTATAAAGAGAAAATATGTAAAAATATCAAAATTATCGAAAAGCGAAAAAAATAGAAGAAGAGATTGGAGAAGGCTAATAAAATATCAGAAACAGGAAAACAAAGAAAACGAAACTAAAACTCGATCAAAAAAAGACTATTTACGTCAGTACTATAAATTAAAAAAGATTAATAAAACACAAAGAGAAACTAGAAATTCAATAAAATTAAATAAAAAATTAAGTAACTATACTGTTTTGTTTGTTTGTGTGAAATAATCCTAATAAGTCCTTTTTGTTTCCTTTTTGTGGTGGACTTTATTTTTGTTTCATTTTGGTAACTGTACAAACATTTTTAACTTTACCCTAAAACCTCTATTGATCACACCACATGTAGTGTGCGAGACTAAATTGACCAACATTATTGGTAATATTGCATTCACAATTATTATAGGTATCTGGCTATGATGGCTCACATCAATCATTAGAATAGCTCGCGAGTACCCACCCACCAGTTGAACACGAGCGATTCACACGCCCATGTGCTGTCAATCACCTTTACTACTTGGCGAGCGTGTAGTAGTACCGTTACATTTTTTGAAAAATGAATGAAAACGTGTCCTGGCGCGGGAGCTCAAAAACTAGACATCTACCATGCCAAAAAAGACATAATTATATTGGTGTGGCCATTATCGAAGTGAAAGTGGCGCCGCCATTCAAGGTTTACGATTTTCTTGGGAAAGCATACATCGCAGGTACGCAAGATAGATTTAGATTTTTACTAATAATTATGCGACGCGGGTATTAATAAGAAATATAATATTATGATATAGTCTGGCCAACCAAAGCTGAACCCAGCAAAACGCGGAGAATTTAAAAAGTATGGACCAGGTAACACAGACTATAGCACGAAAAACACACTTGATACTTTTTAATATTTACAAAGAACTTAGATCTGACTTGAAGAAGTATGTACATAAAGCAACCAGATAAAGGTTTTACGACTTGATTCTTCACGCTTGTTACAGTTGATACATTCGACAACAGCGCCCGCTGTCTCTACTTCACAGGAACTAAAATTTGATGGAGGGGAGTACTGACAGACCTGACAGTGACTTTTTCTATGAAGTGAGTGACGCTTCTGACTAGCGATGTGCCGAGTCGGCTATTTATAGTATTCGAATATTTCGGTATTCGTTAAAAAAATATTCGAATTAAGACTCGAGTCGGAAGACACGGACAGGTATTCGAGTACTGGCACGAGTATTCGAATACTTTAGTGGACTCGAGTACCTTTTGAATCGAACTTTGCCGACAATAACATATCCTAATATTTCATCACAAATCATGTAAGATATTAAAGGATGTATTTTTTTCAAATGTTTCAGTAAATTTGTTGTGTTCCCAAAATTAACAAATGTTTTTTTGCACTCTTTGCACTCCACTTTTTTACCTTCTAAAATATTGAATAAGTTCCATATTTCCGATTTTTTTTGGAGCCATCCTATCACAGACCTAGCTAAAACACTTAAACTTAACACTAAGTTTCACTATTTAACTGACAGACTAACAGAAATGACTTGCTAAAATTATAATTTTCAATCTTTATTAAACTGACCGTTCGGAAAACATAAACACGTTGAAACCTGCAACGATTCATCAGTCACGCGGCGTGACTAACTTCACAATGCTCTTTAAAGTGAACGGGGCATTCAAAATTCGACTGTACGCGTAAATCAGAAGGTTTCTATTAAAGTACACGACTTAGGATTCGAATACCGTAAGTACTCGAATCCTGAATTCGAATACCGTATTTTATGTATTCGAGTACGTGAGTACCTGCTAGGTATTCGAGTAAGTACTCGAGTCAGTCTAACTCGGCACATCTCTACTTCTGACGCTTCTCCCCGTGGCGTGGAGAATAGTATAAAATAGTATTCATTCTTTGCGCATAAGATATTAGATAAGCTCTAAGCTGACTGACGTTTTTTAAACTTTCGTATTCGTATCATTATTCTGTCCGTTTTATTTACGTAATTTCTTTAAAGATTTTCAAGTTTCATACTCACAATGGCTGAAACAATGAGACAAACAGTTGCCAACATATTAAAAAGTATTGAAAGGTACAATAAAATTGTAACACGACAAAATTCTAACCTTACGAAGCGATATTATATTGCTAATCAACTATTCTGGCTTAAGCTATGGTACAATATTGTTGTGTTTTCATCATATCATTGAATTTATTTTGTAAACTTGATGTTACAGGTATAATCCAGCTAATCTACAAACACTAGAAAGATATGTAGAAATGCAATCTAGAGAGAACACATACGATTTAGAAGCAAACTTGGCTGTGCTGAAGCTCTACCAGTTTAATCCGGAGAAGTTTAACCCAGACATTACTTGCCAGATTCTTTTGAAAGCCCTAACAAACTTTCCCCATACAGATTTCACCTTATGCAAATGTTTGCTTCTTGAGTCTGTGGTAAGAATTGATGTACTTACCTAATTTTATCTATAAATCTTTAAAACTTTTGAAAGAAATTCTATCTTTGTGAGGTTAGCATTAGTGATACATACTCAAGGGGGTATTCTAGTGTAGAGGCATGAATTTCGCCCGGTTTTTGAAACGCTGTACAAAAAAACAAAAAATATTTTTAGTATCAATTTTTTTATCATTTGTTTATTGATGTTTTATTATTACATAAAAACATTGGTCAAAAAGAAGATTTGAAATGGGCACAGTTATGAGCAGTCAAAGTGTCTGTCAGGGGATCCAAAAAAAGAGGGTGTCCTTGTGCATTATTCCTGGTGATCTGAAAAATAAAAAATGATGAATTCTTAGTTACTATAGATGTATCGTACCCTTGGATTTTTAATCGGCAATTGCTGCTACATATAAGAATCCACAAGCAGCTGTACGACTAAATTTTATCTCTTTCTTACATGTAGAACACAGGATCAATGTTGAAAGCGTGGTAAAAACAGAAAAAAATCTAAAATACAATAACCTTAATTGTTATTAATTAGAACTTCCTCATTCTTGAATACCTAAACTTTGGAAATAAGAAAAATTTTGTTTTTCGATTTTTTCAAAATTCTATACTAGAATACCCCTTTAAATGAGTTCCAATCATCATTAGTTACAATGCCCACCAGTAGTTCCCATCAGTTGGGATATATTGGGTATCATTGCAACCCATCATCAGATTCTTACCATATTAAAATAGGGCCACTCGCAAAGTTTACCCATTTAAACATTCCTTCATAGATTAGAATGAGCTTGTAAATTGTTCTTATTGATTTGTTGTGCTAGAACAGTGATGGCGAACTAATGGCACGCATGCCATGAAT
Source organism: Erynnis tages (assembly GCA_905147235.1). Lineage (NCBI taxonomy): Eukaryota > Metazoa > Arthropoda > Insecta > Lepidoptera > Hesperiidae > Erynnis > Erynnis tages. Next base: position 6,846,863 of record LR990078.1, on the reverse strand, counting down.
AGCATGTGACACAATATTTTGGGCACGTGCTATCACAATCACAAAAACTCATAATGCACTTATAAAAAAGTGTGAAGTAGGTACAGATATTCTATTTCACGAAAGTCTGTTGGGCTATGTATGTCATAGTGTATGCATGTACTGTACACATTGTTTTAGTGTGCGTAAGCTCAGAAGCAATCAGTGGCAATGAGCTGGCCCTATCTTGCGAAGAACCGACAACCGTTGGGGTAAACATGTTCTTGAGCGGAGACCGAGGCTCAGCAAACATAGTGTAGGACGCTCTCTGACCAGGTGGGATGAGGATCTGCGAAAGACTGCAGGCAGATGCTGGATGCGGCTAGCTGAAGACACGCACTATGGCGCTCATTAGAGGAGGGCTATGTGTAGCAGTGGACTATTATAGTCTGATGATGATGATGATTATTATTATTTTCCCAGTAATCACAGACAAAATTATGTGATGGCACGTCTATGACCTTATTTAACATTACTTTATTAAAAATGGCATGTTGATACATAGAGGTTCGCCAACCCTGTGCTAGAACATGTAAAGCTGTTAGTTGCTATAGTAGATGAATATTGATAAGATTTCTTGTTAAAGCAATATTCAGATCCAACTTTATTCCCCGATTGAGATCCTCATGATTTATTTTTGTCTTTGCAGGTAGAAAATGAAACAATCTCCCAAATTAAATATCTAGCAGATATCTTGGAGCAATGTGACTTTGCTCAATTCTGGAACAGGGTGCACCAAATGCCAGAGCTATGCAACAGGATCAGCAGCTTCCATGATTCTATAAGGAAGTTTGTGTGTCATGTTGTGGGAATAACTTTCCAGACTATTGATAAAAACAATCTCGCCAACCTGCTGGGAGGTATAGATGGTAAGTAATTCTGACAACAGTTAATAAAACATTTCAATTTTACCTACTGTATTACTTGGGTCAACATATAAATTTTAATTAATATTTAGGCCTTATTTACATATCTACTCTTACTGGTTGACATAATTACATATTTCTAAAACATATTTTAAGCTAGAATTGTTTTTGTCATTATACCTTTCCATTATCCCTTTCACTTGTATTTTCAGATGTTACTTTAAATTACTGGGTTAAGAAATATGGTTGGAGGGATGATGGTGATTTGATTTTCATTGCCAATCAAGATGAAAATATCAAGACAAAGAATATAACTGAGAAGATTGAGTTTGATCATCTGGCTCCACTTATGACACTTTTGTAAATGTCTGAAAGTACTGAAACAATAAAAAATATTCTATAACATTGACTGTTATTATTTTGTACTCCACGTACAAGTAGATAATGGATTTAAAGTCTGTCTCTTAAGTTGTTTTATGAACCAAATCTCGTTACAGAAATTCGAAGAAAAAAAATCATATTAGTATTATTTTGAAAGAATAACTAAAATCATGGTTTTATATTTCCTACAGCTGTGTAAGGAGACTAGTGTTAATTTAACATGAAAATGTCTGCCGTGGAAAGAAAAAATGTACTGTGTATTAAAAATTACCGTAAATATAGGGTAATAATAAAAAAAAAATATTAAAATCGTTTATTAAGAACTCTTAAATATGTATATTATTATTAGTAAGCAGTTACAGAATTCACAGCCTACATTCTGACTAACCTTTGCAACTACATAAGATTTTTTAAGAATTTAATATTTTTATTAACAAAAAAATAATTTAAAAATAAATAGCTGACATCAAAAAAGTATTAAATAAAATTTATTTCATACTTTAGGCCAACTATTTTTTGAGGTTGGTGCCAAAATTTAACAATACAAACAAAGTACTTGATAAAAAAGACACCAACCTCAAAAACAAGTAGGCCTAAAGTATGAAACAAATTTTATTTCATACTTTTTTGATGTCGGTTTAATTTTTTTAATTTTTTTTTTGGAATTTTTAGTTTTAAGTCCATATCACGGAAACTGCTAGACCAATTTTAATGAAACGTTTACCAAAAAGTTAAAAGAAGCAAACAAAAAAAACGATCAAGATCCGTCAATTAGTTTCGGATATATGCAAGGACAAACATCTACATATATACATTCCATACATACACGAAATTTGGTATACTTGTTTCGAAGCCGTAATAGATCAACATATGTAAATATTGTACAGTTAAGATAATATTACATACATACATACGTGTCGAACTGATAACCTTCTTTTTTGAAGTCGGTAAAAACATACAAAAAGTAACTCAAAGTAGAATAGAGCAGCCTTATCACTTGATCATTATGCTTTTTTTCCATGGCTGTAGCCATGTTCCTTGCCCCCTGTGTGGCCTCCTTTTTTGCCATGGTCGTGATGATGTGCGTGGTGCTCCTCGTGTCCGTGGTGCCCCTTGTGTCCTTTGTGGTCCTCGTCATAGTGCCCCTTATCGTGCTTGCCTTTCTTTCCATGATGTTTTTCGTGATGTCCTTTTTCGTGATGTCCACCCTTCTTGTGGTGACCTTCCTTGTTGTCGTGATGCCCGTGGAAGTCTCCATGCTTGTGATGATGGCCACCTTTGTGGAAGTCGTCGTAAAACTTATGTTCCTTATGATACTCGTCCTTGTGAGACTTATGATGAAAACCGGTGGTTTTTGAACCCTTCTTATGTCCCTTTTTGTGTCCAAACTTGCCACCTTTGTGTCCGTGCGCAGCTTCGTGGTGTTCTCCATGGTGGTCATGTTCGTCGTGGTGATTTTTCTTACGACCGCCATGTTCGTCATGGTGTCCTTCGTGATGATGTTTTTCGTGATGGCCATGTTCGCCCTTGTCGTGATGATGGTGAGATTTATAACCTTTGTCTCCCTTCTCCTCGTTATCCTTGTGATGGTGTTCGTGATGTTCGTGTCCGCCTCCGGCCTCTTGTTTGCTGTCTACGGATTTTTTGTGTTCTGTTCCTTGCGGCACTTGATCGATCTTTTGGCTCGCCGCAGGTTGTAAATCTGCACCAGAAGCGTCAATGAACATTTCCTTAGAGTCATTGTTAAGTTCTCCCACATTTCTTGCTGTTATTAAGACATGGGCCCATGCCAGAAGTCCAACTAAAAATAATCGCCTCATTTTTCTGTGAATTAACACATAAATTTAGTAGGTAGTATGACACTTAATTTAATAACCATAAGCATTGTGTTGTTTATGTACAGGTATAGTTAAGTTCTAAAAGAAATATTTACACATAGAATATTGGTTATGAAAGAAAAGTAAGCAAGAATAGAAAACTACAAATCAGGACTTACTTATTTATAAGGCGTAGTCAAGCAGAGAGTTCAGTTTGCTCTGATGAAAGTGTCTCCGAACTTTGAATTTATAGATAACAATGCTTTCAACTGATGTCGATTACAAAGTGATCTTTGGCAATCATGTTGCTGCAGATTTCTGGGCGAATGATTATGTCGACTACTGTGACGACATCAGTTAAAGGTTTATTACTATTAGTTCCGTTACGCGGTTTAATACAAATAACTCATTTTATAGAGTTTAATGTACCTACTTCTAAGTTCTACTTAATAACTAATAGTTATTAACTATGAATTATGCCTGTAAATTTAAATTTCATTTTTATTGGAATCGGTTTATCATAAAACTTGTTTAACGTAATAAAATGTTTATTTACAAATTTCTCTTGTGGCTAAAAGATAATAACAATTATCTTAGCAATAATGGTATCAGTGCTTGCCGTGGTGGAATCCCCAATGCTTGTGATCTTCATGGCCTCCCTTTTTGCCGTGATCATGGTGATGATGATGATGCTCCTCGTGGCCGTGATGTCCCTTATGACCTTTGTGATCTTCATCGTGATGATGCTTATCATGATGTCCTTTCTTTCCGTGATGATGTTCATGATGACCGGAGTGATGATGGCCGCCCTTTTTGTGGTGTCCACCGTGGTCTTCGTGGTGTCCATGGTGATCGCCATGTTTGTGATGCTTTCCTTCCTTGTGGTGGTCATCGTAGAAGTGATGGTCCTTGTGGTACTCGTCCTTGTGGTATTTCTTGTGGTAGCCTTCCGTTTCCTCTCCTTTATCATGATGTTTCTTGTGGTGATGTTTGCCTCCCTTGTGGTGATGGCCGTGCTCATGATGGTGGCCCTTGTGGTCGTGTTCATCGTGATGCTTCTTATGACCGCCTCCGTGTTCGTGGTGATGACCCTCATGATGATGTTTGTGATGATCTCCGTGTTCGCCCTTATGATGATGATGGTGGCCCTTGTGTCCCTTGTGACCTTTCTCACCATGCTCGTGATGATGGTGCTCGTGATGCTCCTTGCCACCGCCTTCTTCGTGATGATGGCCTTTGTGGTGCGTCGCTGCGGCGACTAAATCGGTTTCTTTCTGGCCGATTTCGCGGCCAGAACAAACGATTAAAACGCATCCTAAAACGATAAGGCCGGCTAGCGTCCTCATGGTGTTACCCTTTCAAGTAACCCCACGATTTGAATACTGATCCACTACTGACTAACACATAGTTTGAGTTAGCCTTTATAACAATCATGAAAGTAGCGGATTGCAGCTTAGTGAAAATACTCGCAAGGACGTCACTGCGGCGTTAGGTACGCCTATCTATAGCATTTACTTATTTCGACATTTATTTTATAGGTACTAGCTTATTTTTGCGACTTCATTCGCAGGTAAATAAGAAGAGATAGATAGATCCAGAGACAAATAAAAAATGTAATTTTTTAAATGCTCATAACAAAATATCTGGAAAACGACACCCATATCCAAAAAGCTCTAAAAAGTCATAATATCTCGTATTTGGTGCCCCCCCACACACAAATATGCATTTCATTTTTGGAAAATTCTCAAACTCGTGTCCAGTTAAATGAGATGAAAAATATAAATACCATGTTTCATGTAATTTTTCAAACATTTTTTTCTCATATAAAATTTATATAAAACTTTATCCCCTATTTTACCCGCTCCGAATGAATAAAGTGTTACCGTGGAATCAACAACTACCAAGCGTAGGACTAGGAAAGCCTACCACTACATTTGTAGGACAATGTGGCCTTTCATTTATAATTTTTTTTTATTCATTTATATTTCAATGTGGCCTTTTATTAATATTTACTAAGCTGCATACAAAAAATCAGCTGGTTTTTAATAAGTATTATGACCTCGTTATTTCGACATATTTGGCGTGGAGGACGCACCACTTTAAACCATCGATTTTGTAGAACAATTGTTTTTCTGAGTTTATTATCATATTATCTTAAAATTTCAATAAATAATTTACTGTTAGTCAGACAATATTTACCAAATCGAGATGTTTTACATCTGCGCAGTGCATTACCTACCCCTTTGAGAATTTGGAAATAGGAAAAATTTGGGCGTCTCGTTGAACCGAACGAACTCACGAAGATTCAGCCTGTTAATAATCACTGAAAAAAAAACAGTCGGTGGCTGCCGGACTATAATATAAAAGACGAAGGAGTGGTTTGTACCTCGGAAATAGGGTATTTCGCACCATGCAAGGAAAAATCCAAAATTATGTAATATTGATAGATTTTGTTAAAAGCAAGTGAAAAATGGTGATTTCTGTTCTAAAAAATGTAGTAATACATTTACTATTTCAATTTTAAAATTCAGGTTTGTTAATCTGTTTTCCAAATGTCAAAAATGCTATTTAAAAAGGGATCTATTTAGCGAGCACTATAGTTAAACGGATTTGTGGTTAAATTCCTTTAAAAATATTGAATACCACTGAAAATTCATTTAAGTTAACCGAAATAAACCACATTATTCATAAACTTGAGGACTATAATGTTTGCAGTTTTGAGAAAACTAAAGTAAATGCAGACCGAGTAAAGAAATTATTGTCCCAGTTACAATTGGGTATTTGACAATTTTTTTTGTGATAAATGAAAAGATCATATTATTATAATTTATAATATATTATATATATTTTATAACAAAACTATTTTTTTTCGCAATAATTCAAAAGTTATTTAATAATAAAAATTAAGATTTGAATCCAGTACCAAAGACACGCCGACAACTCCCGAACAAACGTGACGTCATAATGTTAGTTTTCACTCATTGCGGTTGACAGAAAAATGTTACCCAAGATGACAAACTATGTAATGTCTAATGTCTAGTCACGTGTAATAGCCGTAAACGCTGTACTGTTATTAAATAGCTATAACATTATGACGTCACAACTATGGTGACCAATCATGGCGCGATTATAGTCACGCGATCTTTATTTAAATTTCACCAATTTTTAATTGTTTATAATTAATTGAAAAAAATGTTTTTTTAAGCTTTTGCATTAAATATCAATATTATTAATACTTAATAAAGTTTTAGAATACATAAAAAAATCAATAATATTTTTTTTTAAATACCCAATTGCATCATTTGAATAAGGAAGAAAGGACCTATATAGAACATTATTTTGTGCGCAAAATATTCGGACATACCTATTATTTTATTTACACGGCGATAAACTATTGACGAAAGATAGGTATTTATGAACATAAAATATATTTAAAACCAAATTCGAGGCCCATTTTTTCTAAACCACATTCACAGAAAAATGAAATTCAACAGCAAATCGATAATATGTTAAAAGAAGGTACCTATGATTGAAAAAAGTAGAAGCGACTGGAGTAGTCCGGCATTAAAAATGGAGGTTAGTAATAGATTATCGAAAATTAAATTACTGCATAGAATATGATCGTTTTCCTCTCTCAAAAATCACGGAAATTTTGGATTCTTTATCGGGTTGCATTAATGTACTTCACTCATTTAGATTTGTATCAAGGATTTCACAATGTAGCCTTGGAAACAGATAGTAGAAAATATACTGCATTTTGTTCCGGCTAGTATCAAATGACGCGGATGCCCATGGGATTAAAGACTAGTCCTGCATCTTTCTCGCTACTGAAGACTATGGCTATGGCGGGCTTAAATTACGAAGAGTGTTTAGTGTACCAGGATGACCTTATAGTTTTTGGCACAAATTTAGGTGAAAAAATGAGAAACTTACAGGATATTTTTGAGCGAATAAGAAAAGTTAATTTAAAGCTTAGTCATGTAAAATGTGATTTTATGAAAAAGCAATTATTGTATTTAGGACGCGCAATCTCAGCTGATGGTATTTTACCTGATACAGATAAAATAAAAATAGTCCAAAATTATCCATGCCCAAAGTCACTCGATGGATTTAAACGATTTACGGCGTTTGTTAACTATTATCGGAAATTTATATCCAATGAGGATCCGTAACGTTTTTAGTTGAGAATGCAGATTTATAGAGCTACGAAATCCAGAACATACAGTGCAAAAATTTTTGTTCTACGATAAAAATTGACGAAGTTATGCTGAGTATTGCTGAGCGGCCGGCTTGGAAGGCTGTGACTGTCCACCGAGTTCGCCGTTGGGCGCGCAGGTGTTTTCATTGGTTAATTGTGTCTTTGAAACAAATTAAGTCCCCGATTTGTGTCTTATTCACTTTTCTAACTATGTAAAAATAATGTAGAGTGCCGAAATGTACAAATACTTCTTTTAAAACGCCAGAAAAACTCTTTTTTAACGTGCCGAAAGACCCAAAACTACGCAAAAAATGGTATACCGTTGTGAAAAGAGATAGAAAGTGATAGAACTCCACCTTCTGCATAGGCTACAAGACATTGTTGCGAAGATCGTTTCTATGTTAGTAGTAAGTACCTACATAAGTATACCTACCTATTATTTAGTTGATATGGAAATAAGTTGGTAGGTACCTACCATTACGTATAGTGCTGAAGTATTCTCTTATCTTAATCATTGTACTAATAAAAGCATACCTATACTTACTTTTCTGAGTTTTGTGGATAAACCTACGTACCTATCTATTCGCTCGTTCCAATTTCTATATAATATGCCAAAGCCAAAACAATGAGACAGGGTCGTACTCGGTTTAAAAGGAAATAGTAAAGGATTAAACTTTTAAGGGTTCCGTAGCCGAATAGGAACCCTGGAAAACTCGCACAAAAACTTAGGTTCGTAAATTTCCGTACCCAAACAGACAATCATCCAGAGGCCTGGAGCCAATGGCTACCATATTGGTGTTTTGCATATAATACGTCCGTATATTCTGAAACAAAATTTACCCCATACGAGCTAGTTTTCCGAAAAAATTGTAACCTTCCCAGTAATTTGAAGAATAACTTAGTCGAACCTTTGTACAATCATGAAAGCTACCCATGTGAATTGAAATATCGTTTACAGTTATCTCAAAAAGAAGCTAGAGAAAATTTAATTAACAGCAAATTGCTAAGGAAAAAAGTATCATGACAAATATGTTAAACCAGTTGTATACAGTAAGGGTGATCTAATTTTGATTAGAAATGAAAATGTAAGTAAATTAGACAGCATTTATTCTGGTCCTTATGTCAAAAGTATGGAAAATGGAAAATTGGATGTGATCCATAAAATTCGCACAAAGCTATATTTATAAATGTGCCTGATTGAGTGTTAAATCAATATTATTTTTATTTATTTTTTGTGATTATTATGCCGACATGTTTACACTGAATAATTATAAGTTATATAATTGTTTACCATTTTTGATGAGATTTTATTTACTCTTTTATATTATAGTTAGCCAAAATATATACATACTTACCTAAGATAAAACAGCATTATATTTAGCTGGAAAAAAATCAATAATTGTATTTCTTTTTTTTTCTAATTATTTGCAATGGGCGTGTAGTGTGTATCATCATCATCATGCCCACCTATTTACATGTGTGTGTAACCACTAACCATAATATCTCATTAATAAGAAATGCAATCGGTATAAAAATAAAAAATAAAAATACAAAATAATAGTTTAGTATTGTCCAATATAATGTGAATGCAATGTACCTATTTTTATAATGTAGTGATAATAATTGTATTGTATAAGTTGACATGCAAAATTATTTGACAAATATTGCGATCTTAAATTAAGTGTTAAATTAAGTATTAATTATTATCATTATTTTAATTTTTGCTTTTCTTTTTTTAGAATTCGAATTTTTGACGAAAGCTGCCTCTAGTCTTTGCTACGCCCTACCCGGGCATTTACATGTTGCTCAACTGTAATATGTATATTATTATGTGCAACGAATAAATAAATAAACGAGAGTACTGTCACAGATCTCTGGCTTTAATTGCACTCCCAACGCCCCGCCTTATAACTGCGTGGAAAAAAGTTTTGTGACGATGATGAAGTGAAGTCGGAAATTTTGGCCTAGGTATTTTGACGACCAAGACAAATCTTTTTTTTCGACGGTATTAATACGTTATTTGACAGATCTGATAAATGTATGGGGGCTAAGGAAGAATAAATTGCAAAGGAAAAATAGTTTAATGTTTCATTTCATTACCCTTCCTTCCATGTTATTCCGCACACACGTTGAGTATTAATAATATGAGCGTGACAAAGATAACTATTGTTTTGTTGTTGGGCACTATATCAGTTCATTTTGAAAAAGAGAGAACCCCTTTGATCAAAATAGTTTGATAATTCCTGCATTGGACCCGGGGTCGTTTTAACTTCGTCGTATAACTTTAAAAAAAGTTATAAGCGGTAATAATGAATATCACCTGCTGAAACGGTGAAGTAAAACGCATTAGGCCAGCGTGGAGCCTAAATTCTTTTCATTGTAAGAGGGAATCCGACGTTGCAGTGGGACACTAATAGATTACAGACATGCCTATTATTGCCGATCTAATGGTAAAGGAGTAAGAATATTAATAAAATGTAGGAAAATTATATCAAAATTTTAAGTAAAAAAAACTTAAAACTATATCAACAATAACAAGTAGTGAATTTCATTTGTGGTAATAACGCGTAAGAAACACTAAAATTAAGATTTTGAACATAATTAATGTTTTCCATGGTGGAAGCCCCAGTGCTTGTGGTCCTCGTGGGCGCCTTTCTTGCCATGGTCGTGGTGGTGGTGGTGGTGTTCGTCGTGTCCGTGGTGGCCCTTGTGGCCGTGGTGGTCCTCGTCGTAGTGGTGCTTGTCGTGGTGGCCGTGCTTGCCGTGATGGCCCTCGTGGTGTCCGGAGTGGTGGTGACCACCCTTCTTGTGGTGGCCGCCGTGGTCCTCGTGGTGTCCGTGGTGGTGCCCGTGCTTGTGGTGCTTGCCCTCGTGGTGGTGGCCGTCGTGGAAGTGGTGGTCCTTGTGGAAGTGATCCTTGTGGTGTTTCTTGTGGTAGCCGTCGACGTGCTCTCCCTTGTCATGATGTTCGTGGTGGCCATGCTTCTCGCCCTTGTGGTGGTGTCCGTGCTCGTGGTGTTCGCCGTGGTGGTCGTGTTCGTCCCAGTGCTTCTTGTGGCCACCGCCGTGTTCATGGTGGTGGTGGTGGTGATGGTGCTTGCCGTGATGTCCCTCGTCACCTTTGTGGTGGTGGTGATGGCCCTTGTGCCCCTTGCCTCCGTGACCGCCGTGCTCGTGGTGGTGGTGTGCATGGTGATGATGGCCACCGCCGTGTTCGTGGTGGTGTCCTTTGCTGGCGGCGACGGCCTGGTCCTCGACCTCGTACGCGGCGCATGCTACCGCTATGCATAGAACTCCTAAGGCTATGATCGCCCTCATGTTTGTGACTGCTCTCCGTTGTAATGTTAACAACGGAAGTCCGGTTGCTACTGACCTCTGCCTGCTTAACGACTGTTTTATATAAAAAGTTTGTAATGTAGCCTCAGGCGGTGAAGAAATAAATTTATTACTTAACTGCTGAACAAAGACCTCCATGTTGCTGCTAGTTCAGATGTCCTTCTTTAACTTTCTTTATTAAATTAAACTTAAAATTGAATAAAGAATTAATTTCTTTGATGTCAAGGTTGACGGTTCAAAAGTGAATTAAAGTTGATGAAATTAATAATTAATTTCAAGACTAAATAAATAAATAATGCCATAAATATAAATATATGCCTGATGCGCGAAAAGTTTAAAAATTATTACCTAGGTGTGTAATCGGACGTTGAATATACTCAGGTAAAATTCGCGCGCGACTTGACTGCAGAGCTTAGTGTAGGATATCGAGAAAATATAGTAGTTCGTATTGTTTTAAAAATAAAACTTAATTGCTAAAATTGAAAAAAATCATCATGTCAAAATTAATGACAGTTCAGTACATGTATACTTATTTATTTAGCAGCATTTATTTTATTTATAAGACCTCTGCAGTCAAGTCGTACGCGAACCCTTGTATATGTTAACTCATTATCTATAATATCCAAACCCTTAGGGCTAGAAACTTGAAATTTCGCACACGTAGGTATTGCTCCTATGACGTAGGCTATCCACTATTTTTTTATACGTCCATGCCACTAAGGAAGGATTTTGCAAAATAGTGTCATGTCAGTAGGTAACCCATTAATGACCCACTACAGTGTCGAGTCTCCTTCTCGTAATGAGAGGGATGTAGGCCTTAGTCCACCACGCTGGCCTACTGCGGGTTGTTGGACTTTACATACCCTTGTGAACATCTTTTGTGAACTCTCAGGCAGGCAGGTTTCCTCACGATGTTTTCCTTAACCTAACAGCAGGTGATATTTAATTTTATAAAGCGCACATAACTTTTTTTACAAAGTCATTGCAAATTTTACAAAGGCCACTGGGATTCGAACCCGGACCCCTCGATTCGAGGTCGAAACAAACATTTACAGGCAGAGCTATGGTAAATTTTATTGTTATGAATATTTTGTTGTATCGGCAGATGACAACTTATTTGTCCAGAACGCATTTCCATTCAATAACTAAGTAGGTACGTACAAGATACCTAGGTACCATGGTATGTTATAGTTGCCGGCACGAGTGGGGAGTGGTGAGCAGAACTTTCATTGGTCGATTTGACATTGACTGCGCTGCGGTGCACACGATTGGTTCGACAAACGTCATTTCGTCAGTGTGCGTCGTCTATTGGTCCAGCACGCTTTTTTGGCTGCTGTACATTGGCCGAAAATATACAATATCCCTATCACTGATAATCTGTGCTCATGAATTACAATTCCTGTCTGACATTCACAAACTATCCCTGCGCTCTTCTGATAACCTTCTTCTTAGTGCTCCTTGTCGTTCTACCTCCTTTTATAGAAACTCCTTCACTGCCGTTGCTGTCCGACTCTGGATCTCCCTACCTAAATCTATCCGTTTAGCTAAGTCCTTACAATCCTTCAAGTACCAGGTTAAACCCCATTACTTGAAATCTTGAGTAATTCCTTCCTTCCCTTACCCTTCTTACTTTCCCCGTGTGTTATTGTCATCAACTAGCTTCCTACGCTATGTTTGATCTGACGTGTGTTTGTAATTTTATGTATTTATGTATTATCAAATTTTGCATACACAACGTGTATACAACAATATAAACAACGTTTGCGAGGTCAGCTAGTACCTACCTATAATTACGAAAATTAACAAAATTTCAAAAGAAGTACCTACGTGCGATCGCGATGAAAGCGCGCGCTCAACTGAACACTGAACTTTGAACTTCAGTGAACAGCAAAGTGTCGCTCTATATTAGTATCAAAGCGTGCGTCAACGCACGATCGCATGCGTCTACAGACTTAAGGGCTCATTTACATTGGTCGTTGAGCTCGCATTCGGGGTACGGGAGATTTCTGTTCACGCATGCCATAGGAACCGCAATCGTTGCAAATGCTGTAATCGTTTTAATTGCCCGCATGCGAGTCACGGGATATTTCTGTTTAAGCATGCCATTGGGTCAGTAGTATTTTTTTGTTTCATTATTCACTAATGTAAGCGTATGGACCCTGGAGGATGATTCAGTTTAAGATTAGATGATCTATACCTGCTTACTCACATATTTTTTCCATTTATTAGTTTATTCATGGTTTATTCACACAAGTGGTGTTTCGATGCCTAGTATTAGTTCATAAATAATATCCTGACGTTATATCATGAAACAAAGATGATTAGTTTTGTTTTTGGTTTTGTTTGGTTTTGACTTGTTAACCAGAGAGTCCAAAGATCTAGCAAAGCAACGGAAAAGAAAAACAAATAAATAAGTATTAAAATATTTTTCTTTGGGTATAAAAGTAGAAATAACGATAACAATCATTTGGATTTGTAGTAACAACGTTTCATAACGATTAGATTAAAATAAGCCGTTATTGTTAATGTTTTCCATGGTGGAAGCCCCAGTGCTTGTGGTCCTCGTGGGCGCCTTTCTTGCCATGGTCGTGGTGGTGGTGGTGGTGTTCGTCGTGTCCGTGGTGGCCCTTGTGGCCGTGGTGGTCCTCGTCGTAGTGGTGCTTGTCGTGGTGGCCGTGCTTGCCGTGATGGCCCTCGTGGTGTCCGGAGTGGTGGTGACCACCCTTCTTGTGGTGGCCGCCGTGGTCCTCGTGGTGTCCGTGGTGGTGCCCGTGCTTGTGGTGCTTGCCCTCGTGGTGGTGGCCGTCGTGGAAGTGGTGGTCCTTGTGGAAGTGATCCTTGTGGTGTTTCTTGTGGTAGCCGTCGACGTGCTCTCCCTTGTCATGATGTTCGTGGTGGCCATGCTTCTCGCCCTTGTGGTGGTGTCCGTGCTCGTGGTGTTCGCCGTGGTGGTCGTGTTCGTCCCAGTGCTTCTTGTGGTCACCGCCGTGTTCATGGTGGTGGTGGTGGTGATGGTGCTTGCCGTGATGTCCCTCGTCACCTTTGTGGTGGTGGTGATGGCCCTTGTGCCCCTTGCCTCCGTGACCGCCGTGCTCGTGGTGGTGGTGTGCATGGTGATGATGGCCACCGCCGTGTTCGTGGTGGTGTCCTTTGCTGGCGGCGACGGCCTGGTCCTCCGCTTCGGAAGTGGTGCAGGCGGCCACCACACATAACACTCCTAAAACTATAAGGACCTTCATGTTTACCGGTACTCCGTGCCACCTCCGCTGATACCACAACGGAAGTCCGGTTGATACTGACCTCTGTGCGTTGTTTGCAGATTTTATATCAGCTGCTGTAGACTCTTGGGCGATGAAGTAATATCATTATTCCGCAATAGTCTCGTATTTAGGTATAGATCTGCTAATAGTTCATGGACAATTATTAGGTTAACAATTGTTACTTAACTACGTTATTGTATTGTACTTTGTTAATCGAAACATACATACATTTGGGGGTACCTATAACTTTTTGGTCGTAATGTCCACTTTTGCATTTTTTAAAATGTTATTAACCTACAAAGGCATCAATTTTTTTTGGTTATTATATGGTTATTTTATTTTGCGACGTTGGTTAGCTGGTTCGTCTCCACTCTCCAGCATCAAATCCGCTCTGTGGTCGGGATGGTCCTAGAATGTTCAGGCACGTAGGTACGGTAGTACGGTACCTACGTACTATCTGGTAAAATACAACCAGTTTCAAAAGACATAATATTTTTTGATGTAGGTAATCGACACCAAGGTATAAAATATAATTGTGATTACCTGAATCTATTGAAATACTATCATTACAATAATAAATAAATAGTAAATAACGCTTCACACTCACAGCTTCACACTAGGATTCCACACACAAGACAAGATTACAACACACCCAGACCAGAAACAGAAATTAAAACTCATCATTCAAATGCTCATCATCACTGCTCTGCTGGAAATCGTACCCAGGACCCTTCGTGCAGCGCACCCGTGTCGCTGCGCCACTCGGGTTAATTGTCAATATACCTACAGTCTTATATATAAAATTCTCATGTCACAGTTTTAGTTACCATACTCCTCAAAAACGGCTTGACCGATTTTTATGAAATTTTATATGCATATTCAGTAGGTCTGAATATAGACTACTGTCTATTTTTCATACCCCTAAGTGATAAGGGTTGTCCACACCTAACTATTTTTATTTTTATTTTTGGACATTTTTATTTTTTAATAAAGTAGCTTAATTTTCACCTTTCTATCACCAACCCCTATTTTTTAATAGTCGATTTTAAACGCTCGATAATTCAAGGTGCAAGTTGGTAGAGGGCGACACGAAGCGTCAGCGGACGACGTGTCGCTAGCCACACTACTGGTTTCTATGTATTTCTATGAAAAAGTCGACGACGTGTAGCTAGCTTCGTGTCGCTAAGGAGGGAATTTCATAGAAATACATTGAGACCAGTAGTGTCGCTGGCGACACGTCGTCCGCTGCCGCTTCATGTCGCCCGCTACCAACTTGCACCTTTATATCGCAAAACGACGTTTGCGGGGTCTGCTATTGCTATATAAGATTAAGAAATAGGCATGAATAAAATCAAAATCAAAAGCTTTTATTTAATATCAGGTTCAACTTTCTGCACAGTGACTTAATAGACGTCATAGGTACATATTATTATTGCAATTACATTTACTGCAATCAATTAAATTAAATTTTATACTCTACTAGCTGACCCCGCAAACGTTGTTTTGCCATAATATAAGTTATAGAGCGTTAAAAATGGACTATTAAAAATAGGGGTTGGTGATAGAAGGGTTTAAATATAGGGTTGTATGTATTTTTTGATGCCACATTATTGAAAAATAAAAATAAAAAAAATTGTCCAAAAAATAAAATAAAAATGTTAGGTGTGGGTTACCCTTACCACTTTAGGGTATGAAAAATAGACAGTAGCCGATTCTCAGACCTACTGAACATGTAAGTATATAAAATTTCATAAAAATCGGTCAAGCCGATTTGGAGGAGTATATGGTAACTAAAACTGTGACATGAGAATTTTATATTTAAGAGATTTCACTTGTTTTAAAGCTGTTGTCACAACTATCTGAAAATTGTATGAATATACAGGATATAATGGATAATCCTGAAACCTCTTATAGTGGGTTTCATGAGGACCCAAAATATGGAATTTAAAAAAATATTTTCCTGTTAGCACCAAAGTTACGTAACTTTTTAAGGAACTTCGATATTTTTCATACTACTGTGTGTTTCTGTATATACCGCAGCTATAAATAAATAAAATCCATTGGGTTTTTGCTGTTATAGTATTCTACATAGACTACTCCAATGAATACGAATTAAAAAATATGTGTAGCAGTTTTAATTTAGTGGAAAATAAAGTCCGAAGTTCAATTTTAGTCGTGAAATTTGATATTTTTTTATTTTATCGTAAAGTTTAAACACACTTGTTGGAAAAAAATGTATAATTGCCTATTTGGCCAACTGTTTCAAAAATATGCGCGTTTAATACAGATTTTAAAATGGTATAATACTTTCTTTTAGCTCAAGTAAATTCGAATTTATTGCTATTAATATACAGAAGGAGCAAATTCCACTAAAAAGTAATTTTTTTAAAATTCATATATTTCATGTCTTATTACATAAAAAAATAACTTTACACTGTTAATTACCTGTATTTCTTTTATTTACATCTACAATAACTTCACAAGTCCTGAACCCTAATACAGGTGCCTCACACTCATTTGCTTGGTGCCAGAATATGGAATTAAAAAAAATGAATTCCACGTTATGTGTCCTCAAGAGGCCTACTATAGGGACCGTGCGTGGCGACACCTATGCCATCCAGCGTCATATATCGGAACTATTCGGAACTAAATCGTGCTTTATGTGTAGGATAACTACCGTATCTTACATTTTTTGGAGAAGTGCATCACAAAGAATTTTGTATATTAAAAATTAATTAAAAGTGTATTCTTGTATAAATAGAAAGCTCCAATATTCCCAAGAATAAAATATAATTAATTATAAATATGATAGTGTAAATTCTCGTATTTTTCCACTGATAATACCAACATGGCCTCGAAAAATAGGATAAACGCATTTAAAAATACACGTGATATGAATTCAAACGGTTAAAAAGAACTATCAACGTTTTTTAAATGAAACTAATATAGTTATAATTTGTTTTGAGATTTATTTAAAATTCAAATTATTTTTATTTTCAATGAAAATAAGAAGGAATTTGTTCTATAAACATTTTAAAAACTGTAATCGTAAAATCCTCTACACCCTTAAAATATATCAACAAATTTTCTATTGAAAAACACTTGAACCAAATACAGACTATTTTGATATCACGAAAACCACATTTTATACATTTTTACATAAATTCGCCCCTGTTTCATTTGTTTAATTAGGGTCTTTGGTTATGTTTCTCGACTACTTTGATAATTGATAGGTAACATTATTTTGAATTATAATCGTTCGGCGCAGTCGCCGCGTGGTGTACCGATGCATGCAAATGCAAAGAATGAGCGATTTTATGTCAATAATTAGGACAAATTTTAAGGGTGCGTTTTCTATATACATTTTAAAAACAAGAATCGAATACTGAGTGCCCCGTCGTCAAAAATATTATGTATTCACTTGTTTTTAGCTTTTTGTTCTTCACGCAGTCGGGATCTTTGTTTTTTTAAATAATTTACAAGTTATGTTTTTGATGGCACCTCAATTATTATTGACTCTTGGAACACAACCTTATTGAACCCAATTAGGTAGTAGGCATAGGTCAATGTAAATTACACAATCAATCGAATCGACAGAATTGCACTAGTATTCTACGGTTACAGCAGCTTACAATGGCCTGCAGCGATCATTGTATACCTCAGCATATTCATTCAAGTTCGCCCCATAGATACACGTGATTGACGGCTTATGTGCTCGGCCCAATCGAAAATTATCTGCTTAGTGGATCCTTTCGCGTTCGCAACACCGCTATTTGGATAGCGTTAAACAATTCTTCCGAATGACTTGACTAGTTTAATGCACGCCCTTGTTGGTTAACGTCCGGAATCTTTTCACAATGATGAGTATATTTTTCTACAACTCTGTTTAAGTATTCAGTTTGATTATTAACGCTTATTATTGAGTTTAAACTTTTTCTACAGATTAACATACGAGTATTTATCACATCAATGGATTTCTCTGTGAATTTCTATACCAATTTGTATCAATTGAGGATTAGGCACTAAACGTTTGAACTGTATGTTTCAACTAAGTACGAGTACATACTCGTACTTACTTAAGAAGAAAGTAAGAAGGTACGTGCATTGACTGCATCAGTTGCATGTTTCTCTGAACATAAGAAATGCAAAAATTATATGAAGTTTTGGAAAAAAAACACAGTTACCCAGTTAAGGGAAAACTTAAGAATTGATTAGGTATGGAGTTTTTAAATGGTATAATACGTCTAAAAAAAGTATATGAGCCTTACTAATTTGTATATTACACTCTAGAACGCGGTCAATTCGTGTAACTTTGGACATTTTTTACGTAACTTTGAACTGCTTTTGAAGGTTGTTTAAGTTGAAGTTTTTCCTTTTTGACTGTCATAGAAAACTATTTTTTCATTTTAATGATGCATTATGACTTTATCTGCCACATTTTATTACACATTGTATTTGCTGTGGCAATGTAAGCATGGAGGTTCAAAGGGATCCGACTATGCCTCATGATTATTGTCATATACATAATCATAATAATATGTGTGATATAGAAAGAAACCGTATTTGTCATAGATAGGTATAATGTTGGTTAATTTTAGTTATATGTAATACATCTATGCAGGGTCTGATTAACCCTTAGGCTAATTAGGCTGCAGCCTAGGGCCCGAGGATCCGCATTGGAAGGGAGGTGTCTGCAGCGTGTCATCACTGCAGACACGACCAGGATTCCGCGCAGCACACGCTCGAAGACTGCCCAGCTTGGGAGTCAGAGCGGCGGATCCTGGTCCAAAACATCGGACCTGACTTGTCCCCGGCGGCCGTCGTTGCAGCGATGGTGCGCTCCAGGGACGCGTGGAACTCGGTGACCTCCTTCTGCGACACTGTCATGTGCGCAAAGGAGGAAGCCGAGCGAGCCCGGGAGCGCGAAAATCCCGCTCGGCGAAGGAGCCGCCGGGGCAGACGTACATAACGTCCCCCGGCGCTGGTCCCTGTAGCTTCGGGATTAAGAATAGAGCTACGGTATCCCCTGCCTGTACGTAAGAGGCGACTAAAAGGGGTCTTCCGGGGTTGCGGGCGGTGAGAGTGGGAGCTCGATCCGTCCAGCTAGCAGTCCCGGGAAGGACGGCGGTGTGTGCGTGGCCGCATGCCGCCGTAAAAATCGGAAGGTGCAGGAGAGCACATCTGCTCTCCAGAAGATGGGCCCGTTCTGGGGCGCCGCGCGTGGAGGACACCGGTGCGTTCCACTGGAGATCCCGGAGTCCTCCCCAAGCGCAGAGGCAGGCCACCGAGGTGGTTTTAGTGCGGTAAAAATCCTACATACCCCGGTATCTTCTCCCAAAGTGCCGGGTACCTTTTGAAGGTTTCCCCCCGATACCAAAAAAAAAAAAAAAGGGCCCGAGGATCAATCAATCGTGTCTTCGCATGCACTAATAATCTAGCATCATAGCATCTACCCTACATATTTTAAATAGACCGAGACAAAACACTAAAAGTTAATGCAGCACTTTTACAGGTAGTATGTAGGTAGGTAGCCATATTAAAATTTTAACACTAGTAATATATACTACTTTGAGGCTGACCGTAACACTCCTCCTCATAATTAATATGAGGACGCGCCCCCTTAGGCTAATTAAGGCGGTCAGAACTCCTAATCAGTCGCTGCATCCATGATCTTTGCACATTTACGTAGATTATGGATTCGTATAAGTACCTACTTAGGTTCTTCTACGTCTGTGCGTTCGTTGCAGGTATTCGTAGGTACGGTAAGAGCTAACATAAAACCTCGTGAGAGTTCATAGGGACATTGAATGCCTACTCGTGTACATTGCCCAAATAAATTACAAATTACTAGTCAATGTTTTAACTCCGAGGTCGCTGTTACAGATTACGAATACGAGATGACATTCTTGACCAAGATAGAGACAGTGCAAGTTACACAAGTGGTTTATTAAGTTCACGATCGACACGGTCTACCGAGCACTTTTCTAAAGGTTCACTTTCAAGAGAACACAGATTTCAAGGCTAAAGTGGCCTTCCAAATAACTCGCCATTTACTCAACCAAACGTTGATGTTTATGAATGATAGGTAACCTATAGGTTTGTTTGCATTAATTTCACATGTAGCATCTTTATAACAGAAGCTAAAGCGCGCTATCATCTCTTATGTGTGCTAACTTTTTTTGCACTAGACATGATTCCGGAACGAATGAGTCATATCACTAATTTTAGCATTATTATGTTGAATTAACACTATTATCAACCTATCGACTATACTTAATAATGGCGCAGTGCGTTCATGATTACCTATTGACACGACGTCCGTAATAATTTTATCTACTAACAATTAGAATAAAGTTTACCTCCTACCAGTTTTTTGGCTGTAATTAATAGTAGGTATTTTACCTAAATATTATGTCCAGCAACTAAGAAATGAGCGTTCTACTTACTCACTCGGTGAGAAGAGATGCTACCCTGTAGTGGGTCACTGTCTAATGGGTGGCAGACATTAAAAAATAAGTGCCATTTGATTACTAAACACTAGAAAATCACATAAGTAGCTATCAATTTCTACCAATGAATGAGTGAATTCAATAGATATTAACAAAGCAAAACTTTGTCCTACATAGCGGCTTAGTGTCGTTATTTACCTACTTATTCGCTCAGTATGCTTGAGCCCTAGTTCTAGTAAACCACACGTAATGCTTTTATCGTATCCAGGCCGCTGTACTTACGGTATTAGATGCTAAGAAGCCTTAGCCTACTACATCGCACAATCTTGTTAGTCCACGCTATGATAATGCTATTACCGTTGTAAACCATTCCTGGATTTAATATTATAACCTACTCATAGTTATGCCTACAAATTATTAGGGGCAACTACTTATAATTATGCGACAAAGCTATAGATAATTAATTTTTTAAATATAGAATGTAGCGGCGCGATACCTACAGTAATATGAGCGCGCGCCTCATATATAGGGAGCTGGCGAGCATTAAGGTATACGATTTGCTCGTACTCGGTATTGATAGGCATTAAAGTTGGGATCAATACGGCAAAATTTCTTAATGAATGAAGGTCGTACGTTACTGCGTTTGTTGCTACAGGGCTTCAAATCTGTAAAAAAATTGGTACTAAATCATTTGCTCGTGTCTGCCTCTGGGGTTAATGGTTAATACCATTTTGATAACGAAGAAAATCTATGAGGCAGACATCCAGGGCTCTGCATTATCACAGGAGGTGGATGTAAAAATGTTGAAAAAACTCTACTAAATCATTTGCTCGTAGCTATAACTGGGTCTATACGATGTATTAGAACCCCCTGAATACAAAAAAAAAATTGGCAGACATTTTACTTTCTGACTTTGACCGTTACAGGTGGTTTCAAAGTCTTAGCACTATTTAGTAATCTGTGGTCTTAGGCATAGTACAAAAAGGGTACTTTGAATCGCACGTTTTGCTAACGCGCATTTCGATTTTCAATTTATGTGTTTCGATTAATATTTTGTAATCATAGCCCTTTTAATTAAATGATTCACCCAAGCGTTGATTAAAAAAAATTCAAATGGTCTGCTTTCGGAATATCAGTGACCTGGGTGTCTGCCTCATTCTTTT
The DNA here is from genome assembly GCA_905147235.1 of Erynnis tages. Taxonomy (NCBI): domain Eukaryota; kingdom Metazoa; phylum Arthropoda; class Insecta; order Lepidoptera; family Hesperiidae; genus Erynnis; species Erynnis tages. Next base: position 6,825,375 of record LR990078.1, on the reverse strand, counting down.
TTCTTTCTTTTATACGCAATATAAACAACAGTCAAAGAGGCAGACACGGGCAAATGATATAGAACAGTTTTTTTTGTCGACATTTTTGAAGCGCTATTAGTTGAAAACGCAGCGCTACCATGGTGGCAGACTATTTTACTGCGATCTTTCACGGGATTTTTAAACGAACACTGCAGGTCTGCCAAGCGTGCATTTCATATATTTTTTTTAATCATAAAAAATCTTAAAAATTCATAGATAACTTCAAAAATCTGAGTCCTAGGTGTCTGCCTTTTTGATTTTCTTCATTTTGACAAGGTTTATAAACATCAGCCTTAGAGGCAGACACGAGCAAGTGATAATAATATAGTATACCCGTTTTTTTAACTTCATATTTTAATTATTATTTATTAATATTAATATCCCTTATCGTATTAGTAATTATCGCTATTAATAAAGTCTGCCACACGAGCCGATCATATAGATTTTTTGCTCGCCAGCTCCCTATCTATCACATGAAATGCTGACCACGCATGGCGACGCAAGCATCGAATGTAGTACCTAAACAATAGAACACGTCACACACGTCATACCGAACTGGCCAATCGGAAGACGTATCCTCAAACACGCTATCAAAGTTCTTTAGAATCTCTCCATAATATATATATACAAATAGTCCGAAGTTAACATTCAGACCGCGGTCCCCAGGCAGTGACATCGCCTGGCGGAAGATCTCCCCTTTTCCTCCAAATTGGTGACCCGACGATTGAAGACGCCTTGCTGATGATATTTCCAGGGGTCCCAGCACCTTCGTCAACGAAGTTCCTACGGAGCCGTCCTGATGTCTGATGATGAAAGACACCAACCTCAAAAAATAAGTAGTAAGTTTTGAAGTAGAGATGCGCCAAATATTCGTTTGGTATTCGATATTCGGCGTATTCAGCATCTTTTTCACTATTTGTATTCGGCCGAATTATCCGGTTTAGGTGCCGAATATATTCGGTTCGAGTATTTCTATTTTCTTGGCTACGCGACACGGTGTAAATCTAAAAGACAAAATTTCTTATGTAAGATTTATGTTAAATTTATAAGTCAAAGAAATCAATGAAGAATGTGTTGAATCAAGCTAAAAAAATAAATGAAATGAAACTTAAAAAAATATATTTATTTCTTCACTTCGTCAGCATAGTCAACATTTATTTTAAACCTTAAATCAGCATTTCATTTTAAACCTCAAAACAATGACATTGCAACCCGAATAAATCGGCCGAATAGTATTCGGTATTCGGTAGTTCGGTGAAACCACTTTTCGGCTCATCTCTAGTTTAAAGTATATAACAAATTTTATTTCATACTTTCTTGAAGTTGGTTTAATTTTTTTAATTATTTTTTTCGTAATTTTAAGTTTGAAGTCCATGCACGGAACCAATTTTAATAAAAAATTTGCCATTCCCGGTTCACACGATTCCAGTCCAGTAATCCAGCAAGTCATTCCAGTCAATTATTGGACTGGATCATATCGTCTACATTATTATATACGGTTATTATAGGGTAAAAAAGGTTATTATACGGTAAAGGAATTCTTAACGATAAAATAAAATAACAAGGTAGGGTAGGACATGGCTACATTTACAGTCCTGTAAAGCTGCCGACTATGGGTCTACGCAGACGTACCACAACCACACCACAACCGCATTCACACCACCACGTGGTCGGGTGTCAAATAGTATGAAAACTGTCACTTCTATTCACACGACCGACATTCACCGACTGTGCTATTCACACGAGACCATAAACTGACCGCAGATATCGTAGTTATAAAACTATCTATCCGCTTCGACAACGATAGCTAGTTATTTAGCGAAGCAAAACTATCTATTTTCCACAACGTCCGCTGTCTCCGTGTGGTGCAAAGCGAAATTTAGCGCGTGCGTAACGCTGGTCGCCGATCGCGGCCCGAATCCACTAGACTAGATACACTGACTGAAGCGGTTTTAGGCGGTTTAAGCACTCGTTAGAACATAGTAGGATTTGTAGAGTAATGGAGTCGCGGAGTACTAAAGTAACTATTACTACGGTATTTTTTTTTATTTTGTCCAATATTACATAATTTATATTTGCACAACTTTTTATAAAAATATCTGTATAACAATCAAAGAACTGTAAGAATAATAAAAATATATAGATGTGCGTTTCCATTATATATATGCAAGAAAGAAAACATTGAAAAAAAGATACACATCAAAACGGCAATTGTATAATAAATTAAATTTGTTTCAAGGTACATTAATTTAACCTACCTTGTTTTATTTTACTTAATATATCTTTTAAAAATTTACAGCTAATGTTACAATTGAATAATGATTTATAAATATAGTAAAACCAATTACAAGTCGTTTCCACCTTTAGACTGACAATTTATCTAACAGTGGGCAAAAAAACTATAGTAATAATCATTATGAGTTTAATTAAAATAAAGAATCGTTCCTTCGGTAGATAAATTAAGTTAGTTATTCGTTTAACAAATAATTTTGTTTTTTAATTCTAATACATTATAAATAAAAAAATAACATCGACGACGACTCCTAACTCTGTTCTAAATGAAACAATTTTATGATTTTCAAACAGAACTAAACCTAATTCTTATAGATTTACAGCCTACATTCGTCTTTACAGCAATAAATCAATAAAAAAATTTACGAGCTTGCTGCCTGCGTACATTTTAAAATGTCTTAACTCTCGGACGCCTGCATTTAAGGTGAAATCGTATACCTGTGTGTTAAAGTCAACTTTTGAATATTTAAATTAGAGTTGATATTATTTTCGTCCTAAACGTACCTCTCGCTGTTTGAAAAATATGAAAAATGTTGCTTCTAGGGTATTTAAATTCGTTGGTCGCGCCGCGTTCACGTACCGAAGTTTGTTTGTTTACGGTTGGAATAAGTGGTTTTTATACCTATAGTGTATATAGACATCTAGTGTAAATAAAAATAAACAGTAAGGTAAATAAGTAGTTTGTGTTATAAATAACAATTTTTCGAAGACGATCGGTAAGGTGTAAATAATTAGTTTTAGAACATACAATACAACATATTGTGTACATAACAATTTTTCGAAGATGATGCGTGTAAATTGTAGTATTTTATGGGATTATTATGAAAAAGACAATGCTAACAAAAAAGCAAAGTGCAATGTGTGTGGTGTGTATATAAGTTATAAAACAACAACCGGTAATTTGAAATCGCATTTGAAAAATAGACATATAGAAAATTGTAATGAACCATCAAACAAAATCATTACCCTCGAGCGAACAAAATGCTGCAATAGGAGTAAAACCCCAATGTAGCAGTTCATCGGCAGCTGATGTGATGGCGACGACTTCCCGTGCAGCAATTATGGAGTCATGGGTAACTGGTGCAAAAACATCATCTTCCTGTGTAGCACCTAATGTTTCGTCGATCTCTCAATCCACAGAATCGACTTCTCGTTCAGTACCCACTGTTGAGTGTCAAGAAAAAACACAGACCGGCTTGATATGTTCATACCAAAAAAATTACAAAGGAAAAGTCTAAAATCGATAATGACCTCTTGGGACTAATTTACGAAGGGGTTTCAGCCATTTAGTTTGGTGGAGGAACCATGTTTTAAAAAAAATTGTCGCTGGATACCGGGGTACCAACTTCCCTCTAGGAAACACACCTCCGCTACCCTTATTCCTCAATACTATGAAAAAATAAGAGCTGACGTGAAAGAACGCCTGTCAAATCCACAAAACGTTGAGAAAATATGCTTATCTCTAGATATGTGGACATCGAGAGCCAACGAAAGCTATTTAGCAAATACAGGCCACTACATAACATCTACTTTCGCAATGTAATCTGTGTAACTAGCTTGTGATTATTTCTCAGATCGGCATACCAGCATCAATATTCAAGACTTTTTCAAAAAAGCAGTTAACGAATGGAATCTGCAAGAAAAAATTAATTAAGTTGTTAGTGATAACGCCGCGAACGTACAACGAGCTCTTACAGATTTAGGATGGAAACACTTTGGTTGTTACGGCCATACATTGAACTTAATAGTTCAAGACGCACTATCAGCCATGCAGATGACCATAGACAAGGTGAAAGAGATAGTGCGTTTTTTTAAAAAAAGAAAACAGAAAACGAGGCAGCTGTATGTTTAAAATTAAAACATGCCCACACGGTGGAATGCCACATTTCACATGATTGCTAGGTTCAGCGAGTTGCAGTTGCAGTCCGCCATAAAACCTATTGCAGCTGTAATAGGAAAAGATTTACCGATAATAAGTAATGAATAGTGGATCCTACTGCAACAGTTGAAAGTAGTTTTAAAGCCGTTTGACGATATAACTTCTGCTATGAGCGGGAAAAAATATGTAACTGCCAGCTCAATAATACCTATTACACAGGCTCTAATAAATACCTGCCATAAAATCCTTGACAACTTTGTGCCGCCGGTTTCAGAAGAAAATCTAGTCAGTCCAGCGGCCGTAGTAACCCAGAAACTGAAAGACGGTTTAATAACACGGCTCGGAAATGTCCAAAAAAGCAGGACATTTTCACTATGTACTTTTTTGGATCCATGATACAAAATATCCGGGTTTTAAGACAAGGCAGAAGGGGCCAGAACAAAGAAACATGTACAAGACCTTGTACATAACATGATCATAAAAAAAAATGTCGGGGTTACACCAACATTGACGGTCTCTGATATTGATACGAGTACCCCAGAAAAAGGGGTGTCGCCTTGGTCTATCCTCAGTGACCTAATTGAGACTAATAAGCCACCAAGAACTGGCACGCCGTTATCAAAGGCGATTCAAGAGGTGGACCTGTATTTGGATGAAGACATGTTGCCAATCCATAAGCCAGACGGAACATGGAACTGCCCCTTGCAATGGTGGCAGAACCACCATTAAAAATACCCCCACCTCAGCAAACTAATCCGATTGCACGGGAACATCGTGGCTACGTCAGTGCCCTGCGAAAGAATTTTTAGTAGAGCAGGCTTACTAATTTCAGATCGTCGCACACGACTTGACCACAATAAAGTGGCACAATTAATGTTTTTGAATGGGAATACCTAAGACCCAGATTTGTAAATATTGAACATACGTGTAAATAATGTATAATATGTAAATAGAGGTCTAATTTATATACAATGAACTTTTAAGTACGCCTGTATACAATTATTTATATAAATTATTAAATATTTGCTTTTATACAGACAGTTCTAAGCCTGTAAAAGTACGAAGAGAAGTTTATTGTAAAGACAACGTTTTGTAACGTCAAATGTATTAAACAATCAATTATAGCACTTGATTTGATACGTATAAGAGCCATATTTGATTGACGCTACGGAAATAGATAGTTTTCAAAAATAGATAGTTTTTACAACGTTGTTCGCGGGCACATAGCGGTTACGTTTCGTTATTTGAAAAAGCCATAACGACACATCGCTAGTCTGCGTAGACCCTATTAGTGCTCACGGAAGCTGAACTGCTGAACAAAATTAATAATTTAGCAATAATTGCCATAAAATGTAAAATTAAGTTTTAGTTATGTAAGACATCATTGTTGTATGCATAGGGTAGACTGATCAAAACTTATTATAACTTTTGTAACATCTTAATCGTGTAACACTCAACAATAAACGCAAGTGACAATGCTTTCAAGAAAGGAGTTTAGAAATTGTTTTAAAATTCAAATGTTCAATTATTGCTATTACTTACAAGAAGTAACTGATGTAGTGAAAGAAGAACTAAAAATAAAAAAAAGCGCATTTGGTGAGAAATTGGATAAGCGAAGGAAATGAAAAAGGAGGTTCAACAATGCTTTTGCAACAGCTAAAATCAGAAGGCCATTGGCCGTTCACGCCATTCCAGTGGTGCCGGAATGGGCGACTTGATTGAAAAATAGACCGTCATACCAGTCAACTGTACTGGATTGATCGCTGGAATGGTACATTCTAGTGCAGGTTCACATTATACCAGTGGCAATCCAGCGCTGGACCGGAATCCTAGACTGGACTAATGTGAACGGGGTATAAGTTGAAAAAGATTTGCAAACAAACGTCAATTAGTTTCGGAGATATGCGAGGAAAAACATACCTACCTACATAATATCTACTTAGATGATGCTCTACATGCGCACTTTATCGATCGATATTTATTCTACAACGAATATAAATATGTAGGTACCGCTATCAAATTTATATAACTAAACTCAATATGCTTAGTGAAAGGTAATCGTATGAGCCACATTATACTCAACTGAAATTACTTTCCATTAAAGATTCTAGACCAGTCGGTAACTAGGTAGAGCATTTAATAGGGTTGCGAAGTTAACAAGCACAAACTAATATTTTAGGACACATATAATTATTATTACAATAAAGTTTCTTATTAGCCTTAAAATACCTAAAGCCTACAAGGTACAGCATGCGAGAAAACCGTTGCAACAAATTTATAATTATAGTACCTACCTACCTATTTAGTAGTTTGATAAATGAAAATGTACAGTAAACCGTGTAGGTGTAGGGTGGCCGCGGTTGAACTACATATTGTTGGCGCTGTGGAGGTTACTCCGGATAATCCGGGGTATTGTTAGCTATTTTAATGCTTATGGCCTTTATGTGACGTCCCGTATTAACTCATACGCGGATAATCGCGTATTATATAGAGTTAATTTTGCATCGCTTGTATGGGCATTGGCAGCTGCATACTGCCGATGTCGCAGCGACACAAATCGCCGACAAATTTTAATATCCCTAGTTTCGTTTTATGTACCTAACTGCCATTGTCGAAATATGAATATAGCTCAAAGTGAAATCGAGAACGTAATAATAATTCTTTATCTAATTGCATGTAAAAAAATACCTAAGTTTTAAATAGGTACTTATTAATTTAAAAAAATGTTATCATAACCTTTGAACCTGTCTGACATACCTAAATATTTTAGGATTCTTAAAAGAGATTTGTGTATCCAAATCCCTAACCTATTAAACCTACTAATAATTCTAAAATAGATAGGTAAGGTAAGTATTTAGGTACCTATAACTTTCTTAATTGGTTATAAGAGGATGGCTGAAGCCTTCGATTTAACAACATCTTATCGATTCTAGTTCTAGTAAATATTGATCTCACTCGATGATGCCTATCGAGTGCGACCAATATTTACTAGAACAGGGCACCGTAAAGATGTTTCCGGCCCCTGAAAGTATCGTATTAACTAGTTAAACATTCGCCCGAATTTTTTATCTTTGCAGCTGGTCGACACGACTAATTACATCAATTATCTACAGGTAAACAGAGTGCGCTCAGGTTTCAAGGCCCCCACCTTTGTCAATATTTGCAAAGAGTAGTCGGCCGCCGCGCCACCACTCGCCTCTGGACTCCGTCTCGTGGACTCTTTATCTGTCGATTAAAATTAATCTTTAAAACACACTCCCGCGTATAGTTACATACTTAGGTCTAATCGGAGAGTTACCTTCTTTACCTATGAACATTTACTTATAATACATACCGATGTACCTATTTTAATTTCTTTTACCTACCTATATTATAAAAGGTGCACACGACAAGGATCCTTTTTTAAGAAGGTAGAGATTAGACGCTTTTAACAAACGAGTTGAATCTCGGAAGGCATTGAGACATGGCAATTTTTTATGTTGACCAAAAAATGAACATGTGTGTCTCTGCTCGACATTTCTGCGACTGAATTAGACATTGTTAGATCGGTAAGCTGCAAAAAGGCGATCGCATACGAAACGCCGCAGGCGCAATCTCCTACATAATACGCCATATTATTTCTCCAGCTCAATTTGTTCGCATTTAGATAAGAGCTTGCTAATCCTCGCGTCTCTCACAAACGTCACAAAAGGGATGTGTGTTTTGATATTGTGATTCGGGAATGACGAACGTTGCCAGTGTGCGTCCATAGTACTTACCTACCTACCTACACGATAGGTATTTTTATTATAAATTTATAGGTATCGAATGAAGGTACGAATTGCAGGTGGCGTTTTGTTGGTACGAGGGATGGAGGTTTAGAAATATATAGTATTTACATACCTGAATAATTTTCATTGGTAGTGGCGTTATTCTGTAATAGTTATTACCTTAAATTTGCTCATTTTAAATATTTACTGACTCTACAAAAAAAAATCTTTCCTTCTGTTCAGCTATAGTTCTCTTCACATATCTAGGTACCTACGGGTATCTAATAAATATAGGACCTATACCTACACATATGTATAATTATTATTATTATCGTACTTTGTACAAATTTACTAAGTAGTACAAACTCGACTTACCTAAGAAGTTATGTAGCGCGGTCTTTAGATCTAATAAATAATAAGATACCTAGGTATTTGATATAATAATTATTATCACGTTTATGTACTTAGGTAGGTACTAAGCATACCACAACTTGTGCTATCACGTGAAATAAGTTTTTAAGACTAAGATTAGAAAATGTTGTGTTTGCATTGTAACGTTTAGGTAAATCAACAAATTATAATAATTTTAATACGTCCCGCATTGTAAGATAAAATTTACATGCACAATTATGTAGATTATCTTACAATAAATCTAAATTATAGGGTGGCAGAGAGATTACTATTATTTGTGAGTGTTTGGGAGCGTCGTATTGTCACTCCATTTAGTCGTGCGAGGGGCGGAGCCCGAGGCCACGCCCTCGCGCACGCCCTGCGCTTCACCCCACACGCACTCCCGTCGAGAGCTCGGAGCACGACACGACGACTCACTAAAACGATTTGCTCGCAATCGCATCACGCATCCATCCTATTATCCCGTAATTACCTACTACAATAATCCCGTATCCGGACCGTCGGCCGGAAGGTGCCCGCGAGTTATCGGTCAAGGAAGCGCGCGTGTTTTCGGCGAGATTTTATTAGTTTCGAAATTCTGGAACTCGAGTGGTTTTAGTGGTTAGCGATGGATAGAAGAAAAGGCGGTAGAGTATGATGTGGTGCTTCGGCGGTTCGTTTACGTGTACCGGTCGGCTATCGGACGGTGTCGAGAGGTGCGCTGGAAGCGTTCGGGCGAAGGACCCTCGGGGGGTGCTGCAGCGTGGCGCAGGGCGAGTGCGGCGAGGGCATGGGCGGGTCGGGCGCGTGGGGCCGCGACGCGCCCGCGCTGCTGAGCACGGCGCTGCTGCTGGGCGGCGCGAGGCCCGACCGCCCGCCGGCGCCGCTCTTCACCATCGACAGCATCCTGGCGCCGCGCCCGCCGCCCGCCATCGCGCCGCTGCAGTTGCATCACCTGGCACACACGCCCTTCCACAGAGCCCATGAACTATTCGGTGAGTTTTTGAAAACGCATACGGAGGTCAGTGCCGAGATCTGAACAATGATTTATGGACAGTATTGGACAGGTACAAGCTGTAGGTATTTAAATAAATGTTTAAGTACTTATTTACCTACCTAGCCTACTCCTCTTTTTACATTTTTTAAGTACTTACTAACTTAACGTAATAGAAAGGTAGATACTTATATCATGTCTCATTAGGCTTTCGCTCTTTAGAATTAACATAAATTGATCTGGTAATAAGGCGTCTTTTGTAATGTGTTTTGAGAGTTCATTTTGACCAAAACGACCTCTGGAAAAACAATAATTTTGACGTATTTTAAAAGCATTTATCATAAAAATTATACTAAAACGTCTTTATTAATAAATAACCACTTTAATGATTTACTACATTTATGAAACGAAAATTGGTTGTGTTTTTGAAATATCTGCATTTGTTTTTTTTGATAGGGTAAAAGCCTGATAGTTGCCTCGGGGGGATACATGCCCTTGTTTCTAATACACTATGTTAGAAATATAACTTGGGTTTGCGCTTTACTACAATAAGTAGTGACCCCTCGTAGGCCTCAGTGCCGCGGAAAATATCGGAATAGGCATTGGTGTTTAGTTTTTATGAGCAAAAATCTTGCGGCGAAACTTTGACGGGCGTTATAATTATATTGGTAAGTTATTTCTATTGAATATTTTTCACTACTGATCATGGTTTCAATCAACTTTTTGTTTCTTTGCATGTATTAGAGTTTAAATTATATTGTTTATTATGTCTTATTGCTAAATATTTTTTATTTATTTCGCAAATAAAAAGGCAAGTAGGTACCCGCATCAAAAAGGATAGTAGCCCTACTTATTTTCGCGGATAGTTGCCCCTAGATTGACTAAAAATTTTTTAACAAGCCAAAGACGGATTTTATTTTTTCGAGTTTACAGTGACTAATTTGTTGTAAATAAAATAAATATCTACATAACTGTTTTAGATAAGCAAAATGCCTTGAAAATAAAAGCGAACTGCAAAAGCGTGGTGCCACGCAACATCGACTGGACAGAAAATAGCTTAGCACTTGCCTTGAAATATATAAAATGTATATTTTATATATTTATTTTATATATAATATAAAAATATAATATAAATACAAATTTCTATCTATGTGTATATATACCTTCTTATCTGACGCATTTTTGTCACTGCTACTGAATAATATTTTTATAATTTGAATCATTAAAACTGAAAACTATTAAATAATGTTATTTAATATTTCAAATTATACTTAATAAAGGATCTCAGTTCCTGAATTATAAAGTAAATTAAAAAGACTGTTAAATAAATAATAAAGATTAAGTAGGTACTTAATTAGATATAAATTTCTTTATATCTTAAATAAAAATCATACCGAGGTTACTATCCCCACGTGAGGCAAGTAGGATCCCCCGAAGCATTTTCCACGCTAGGCCACTATCCGCCATAGTAGGCAATTATCCCTTTTCTGAGAGGTGAAATAAAACAGCATTTATTCAAGAACAGTGTTAATTATGTATACAAAAGTAGGCTATTATAGAAGATAAAAGACCAATATTTTGAAATACATAAGGTAGAGTCGCCGAATATCGTCCCTTTTTTGAAAAATGGTCATAAAAAAATAATAAAAAAAGCTAGAGAAATAAAAATAATCAGAAGCGCTTTAACAATAAAATATTGGGTATTTTTGTTAAAGCTATGTTTAATTATTTTTTTTACAAAAATATATTTTAAGGCTCCTAATTCCGTCCCGGGGACGATATTGAGATCACAATAATCACTACGTGAACTCAATCAAAAACTTAACGTAGGTATTATATTAATGTCTAATCAGTTCTTCTTAAATTAGTTTAATCATTGGCATGAGATGAGTAGGTACTTCTAAATTTCAAAAAAAAAAAATGCGCGGACAAATTTCGGTTCTGAATTTTCAACACCTTCTTCGTGAACCTAATATCGTCCCTGGGACGTGTAACGGGTCGATATTAGGAAATACCTATTTATTTTTATTTGCATCCATTAAACAAAAACGTCTCATAACCTGCAATTTTCACCTAATCGATTATCATCAGAGATAATACGTAGTTGATTCGGCAAAAAGAATGTGTCAATAAGTCAAGAATGTCAACATTTTTGGGATTCGAGAATATTTTAATCAAAAACTCAGCATGGACACTTTTTTTAATTTTAATATTTCTGGCCGTACGCACGCTGTGCCGCTCTCACTTTTGCACAATGGCCGACTGATCCAACTAGCTTTTAGTTCAGGCTACTGACAAGAGATGACAGTTTTTAGGAAAGTAGATATTGACGGGGACGAAATTAGGTTTGGGGACGAAATCTGGCAACTGTACCTTACTTACTGAATAATTTCCAGCAAGTTCATATTTTTTTAAATAAAGCTTTTTCGAAAAGTGTGGCATCTATCCGGCTTTTACCCTAGTCAAAAAGCGTCTGGTTGAAGGGGGTAAGACGGACGGATATGGGGTATGACGGACTTATCCTCAGTCAGAAATAATAAACCTTTTCTGGTCTGAAAGTCCTATGTAATTCAATTGAGTTAATAAAGAACTTACTATTCTTTGGAACGAACAATATTTATATGTCGGAGAAAGACCATTTCTACTCGACATCATCATTAGTGGTTACGTGTTCAGCAGTGGGCGTCATTTGGGTATAATGCAAGCACAAACAAAGTACTAGTACTTCAGGTTAACACAGTATTTATTCAAGGTATCACAATATTCACACACGTACAAGTTAGTTTAACATCTACATGCATGGCCTCAAACTCTTGAGAAAGAGCAGCGAGTTCGTGACACCGTTCTTACTCCACCAGAACCTTAACTCACAACTGGTCCACCACGACCCCATAATCCCTCGAATCTCCAACACCTCCACACAATACATGGCGAACTAGAACGTGTACCGACCACGCTCTGAGTTATCCTCTACTTTCAGCCTATTTCTTAAACATTCCATTACATTACAATAATAATTATCACAATTCACAATACAACAACAAGATGTAGTAAATCTATTGACAATCAATGACATTCCAAACAAGATTTGACAGATTACTCTTTTTTTTTAAAACAAGTTCAAAATAAGGTTCTAAACATTCTCGCATTGTATGGCCAGTAATCAACTTGGCTTGAATCCTTCTCCGACACGGCCTTCCTGACCTCTCACACGTCCTCGTGTGATGATAAGGGACGACCACCATCGATATCTGTGAAGACAAACACGTAATTTTAAAGTAATTTGTTCGGCCACTCCTGACCAAAGGGTTACATCTGTTTTGCAAAAGCTCTATCTTATCTCTCTTCTCATAACTACACCCCATACTGACTTCTTAAGGCCACCTCGCCTTTCATTCTATTGAATGGCCACCTCGCCTTTCAATAGCTACCTCGCCCTTGAATAGCCACCTCGCCCTTCAATGGCCACCGCATCACTTTAGACACTTTACACAGACACCGACAATTTACACTTTATCGCCAACCTAAAGAACAGTCAACACCTAAATCAATCCAAATTGAAAACTGCTCACCAAATTGTAATAACCCCGTTAACAGTCCACCACATTCACAACGTATCAGTCCACTCGTGTCTCCGTATTGAAAGTTTCGTATTGCGCCTAGTAACTTCCGTATTTGAGCGCCGTGATGCCACATGTTCCTCGAGGCCGCATTCTTAATACATCACAAACAGTCGCACTGCTACCACAGCTTCATGGACGACTGAAACATTTAAATGATTCATGACCAAGTTCTGTGCAAACATAACATTTTATAAAAGCAAAGCTTAATTTAGAAAGCCATCTTGCGTAGTATTTCAAAAGGTCCTGTTGTCTTTTTGACATGAAAATGTCATAAAATGCAATAACACATTTTCCAACTTGTGTTTTTCCAATTTTAAAATTTACATTTCTCAAACATTAAAAACAAGCTTCGTGTGAAAACAAAAAAAACAAACAAAAGATCAAATTCTGCCGATTTTATACCAGAAACAGCTACTCGACAAAACCACGTTGCATTTAACCGCAACCATAGCCAAACTAGGAAAAACAATCAATTTACTCCCCTGTATAGGTACCAAAATCCGATAAGAATATCTCCTCAACCAGCTATCCAGCTCAGGCATCGGTCTCTTCATTCTCAGGATTAAATTTGGGCAGCGTAACATCCAGATCATCTTCAATAGCGGGCGGGTTGCATAGCGCCTCCACAAGTCTCACGCTGTTTTGTTGCCTCTCGAACATGATCCGCCAAACATTGGTATCCACGTTAGTGCTCGCACCGATCCCACTTCTGATGTCGGAGAAAGACCATTCTACTCGACATCATCATTAGTGGTTACGTGTTCAGCAGTGGGCGTCATTTGGGTATAATGCAAGCACAAACAAAGTACTAGTACTTCAGGTTAACACAGTATTTATTCAAGGTATCACAATATTCACACACGTACAAGTTAGTTTAACATCTACATGCATGGCCTCAAACTCTTGAGAAAGAGCAGCGAGTTCGTGACACCGTTCTTACTCCACCAGAACCTTAACTCACAACTGGTCCACCACGACCCCATAATCCCTCGAATCTCCAACACCTCCACACAATACATGGCGAACTAGAACGTGTACCGACCACGCTCTGAGTTATCCTCTACTTTCAGCCTATTTCTTAAACATTCCATTACATTACAATAATAATTATCACAATTCACAATACAACAACAAGATGTAGTAAATCTATTGACAATCAATGACATTCCAAACAAGATTTGACAGATTACTCTTTTTTTTTAAAACAAGTTCAAAATAAGGTTCTAAACATTCTCGCATTGTATGGCCAGTAATCAACTTGGCTTGAATCCTTCTCCGACATATATATTATGCATACCTATATGTATATGTACTCATAAATCTATTTATATGTATTTATGATGCCGTTCTATAGAATTGCACGATAGAGTTGCACTGTAGGGGTTTTCGGGGGCAAGAAATCGATCTATCTAGGTTTTATATCTGGGAAACATTATTTTCACCGTACAATATTTTCCCGTGCAATATGGCGTACCCGATTAGTCAAAGACTACCTTTGTTTTGCTTTTTGTATCAAAATCTTGAATCACATTTGTGACAGACTAAAACATTGCAAATAATAACCAGTGTTTTTTTCAAATTTTACGCGATAGCATCACGTCATCCATTATTTTCATAAAATTAGCCGTCTTAGCACAGCTCTCAACTTTATGTTGAGATGAAAATAATGAAAATACTATCCATATAACAAAGTTAACCAATCCAAGATTTCAGACAAATTTTTTAGAATTTTAATATGGATGACGTTTTTGGGATATTTTGGCATGAGGATGATGAAGAAAATATTAAATTTGAAATTCAGGATAGCGGACTCGATTTTTTGAATTCTTTGTCATAGGTACCTATCGTTTTCGGGATATTTTGGGATGAGGATTATTAAAAATATATTAATTTTGGTATCCAAGATATCGGACTCAACTTTTTTGATCACTTGGTCATGGGTATCGTTTTCGGGATATGTTGGGATCAGGATGATGAAAAATATATTAATTTTGAAATCCAAGATGGCTGACTACACTTTTTTGAATTCTTGGTAATGGCTATGGTTTTCGGGATGTTTTAGGATGAGGGTTATAAAAATTTATTAATTTTGAAATCCAAGATGGCGGACCCGACTATTTTGAATTCTTGGTCATGGGTATGGTTTTCGGGATGTTTTGGGAAAAATTGGGATTATGAAAAATATATATAATATATTTGAATCTTAGGTGAAGCCAGCTTTTTGAATATTTCGACATGAATATCTTGATGGGTTGGCTTTTTTGAATATATCGAGATGGATATCGACATGGGTGATTGGGTGAATTTAGATTGATCAAAATAATTTGAAACAACTTTATTCTCCGAGGTATGTGAAGTCCACCAACCCACTGTAGGTCAGCATGGTGGGCGGCGGCCTATATCCCTCTCATTGTGAGAGACGACCCGACCCTGTAGTAGGTCATTAACGGCGGCGCCTTCAAATTTGCCGCAAAGTGCCGCGCGGCGGCAGCGCTGCTGTCGCTAGGTTTGATCCCCCCGTCTACTAGGTAGGTACTAATATCACTGGCTCGTTCACACACGCAACACAGCAACGCTCACATCCACTCTCGCCCTCGGCTCTCGTGATACTGACCATAGAGTAATTGAACACTATGCTTTTATACTGTCACTGACAATGTCAGTCTGACATTGAGACGAAGACGAGACTGAAGACTTTCACGAACTTTCACTTTGACGAAAAGTGGTATTGATTTTTATATACATAGATGTTACCTACTCAGACTGAATGAAGCTTTCAAATGTAGAAATTTTTTTTGAAATCGGCACAGTACCTTTTGAGTTTATTCGTTACAAACATACACACCCAAAAATACAAATTTTTCCTCTATAACATTAGGATAGTTTAGTTTAGATCTAAATCTAAACTATAGATTAGTTTAGATTTAAATAAAATTGCTCTTTATCTGTAATTTGACTCCGCGAAAGCTCAGCAAATTTGAAAGAAATATATATCAATTGAACAAATTTAAATATTTAAAGATAGATAGATACTTATAGATGTGAATTGCGATGTTAACTAAAAAATGTCTAGTACCCATTCATCAACCCTATTGCAATAACGGATAGTTATAAATTATTATTAATCCAAGTTATTCATTAATAATCCTCTGAGAAATTGCATTTGCGTCTCTTCCTGGGTCTTGTCTTGACTCGAAAATGTAGCTCTTATGAAGAACAATTTACAGAATTTTTTTCTTAATAATCGAAAATTTTGCTCTCCACAACCAAAAGTCCCTGAATTCAATTGTTTAATCTATGCAATATTAAAATTATGCTGTAATAATGTTGTAGGTTTCAGTTTGTGATTAATCCGTTATCGATAACGATGGTTCATTTGTGGCTTAGGTAGATAGTTTATTGGTCGAAATACAACTAATGGTCAACCAGAGGTCAAAATTCTATCTCAACCAAAAATAATCGAGCTTTCGAATGTTCATTTGCCAAAGAGCAACGAGTACCTACGTAATGGAAATGTATTTTTTGTGTTCGATAGTTCAATAACAAATACAATATTTGTTATTGAACTATCGTGAATATAATAATGTATATTTATTAAACCTATCGATAAAATATTTCTCCTTTTCCAGCAAATTATGAACTTTCACAGTTAGGTAGATACAATCTCACATTTCTTGCACATAATGTATCAACTTAAGCACAAAGTGACAAAGAAGTAAAGAGGTAGGTGGGTAATACTAAAAAAAATATACCAATAAATGCCAAGTCAAATTTAACCTACTTTAAGATCTCACATTTTTTTAAAAAACAGCAATTGTTATAGGTATCCAATAAAGCAAAGAAATAGAGTTTAATACTTGTTCATAATGTTATTTTGTTCCTATAAATACATATTTGGATTTTGCATAGAACTCGGCACCCATTTAGTTTTCCATTCTTTTTGCGGCGAAGTCCACAGCCAAGCATAATTTTTGTATTGAACTTGGCTTGGCTTGAATTTTGGTGGGATACTAATATACCCGGATAAATAAATAATTATAAATTATTCTAACAGTGCCCGGATAAATAGTCAGACCAAAAATGCTTTCAAATATACAGAATTAAGACATTTAATACCTAATTGAAGTTTGACTTGGCAAACCCCGATTTTATAAAATTGAGGTTTGACGATTCGTCTCCCCTAAGTTGAACGAAAATTCTTTAGTCAAAGGCCGAAAAATTCAATTTGTTTGGGCTTTGACTAAGTCTTAAACTCAGGCCCGAGGTGAGGATTGACTAGTCAAACCTAGGAGCGCCGGAGCTTCGAAGTTTGCCTATAACGTATACATATTTTCACGTATTGATATTTCATTTAGTTTTTAGTGTAGGTACTTTTTGTCATGTAAATCTTACAGTTCAACGTTACAATGAAGTTTTTATCCCTCATCATTAGCAAACGAACGGGCCACCTGATGTTAAGTGATCATTATAACCATAGAAAACGGAATAGTAGGCTTATAACCCATGATAGGTAACTAAACTACGTCCCACCTAAAATAAAATTAGGCACCTAGGTCGCAGGTATGTATAATTATGTAGTTGGTAAGTTGTTGCGAGATACTCATCACAATAAACTCTAGTAAGGTGTTTCAGGCAACCCCACTTTCTCGAATGAAAAACAGGTCTTCGGAACTGTTGTACATGTTACTATAGTTATATTAATTGGCATGGGGTCATGATAAGGGTGGCGATAGTCTCTAGTCTAGACTCTAGTGAATTTCAATGGTTCTTCCACCTAGTACAATTAATTTAAATAATTTATATACATATAGCTCCATTTAAGCCTTTTTAGTTAAGTACATTAATTGACACAATTATCTCTAGATGGTAGCGGTTTGTTTGCAAGTAAGCACAAGAGAGCCGCGATTCGCCTCGGGCTTTCCCTCGCGCCGGGATTGAGGGGCGAAGACTGGGTTTATCTCAATTAAAGGATTTTTTCCTCTTACTCTGAAAAATATTTTAAAATATCCAAATAGCCCTAGGGCTCTTGGGATTGTTGGTTCAAAAAATAACGTTTAAACTACTTGATTTGCATCTTACGCACCAGCATCGTCAATACAGTACTGGAAGGAGTAGAATGAACATAAATTACGAGGATTAAAAATTCTTAGCGCACAATTAAATTATTAGCGTACTATTAAATTACTGAGATCAAAGCAATCGTGGGTTGTATGAAGAACCTACATTAGGTACACGATCCATTTCGAGTATTTTCGAGCCACTTTTGACCGCTTAAAAACTCAAAATCGAATTTCCAAAACCTATATACAATACATAATTATATCAAGATTCAATAAATTTCAGTATCGTTTGATAATTAGAACAGTTTTAGTAGGTAGTGGAATTGCAGGACCTTTATAGGTCAATTTCCGGTAAAAATTTCATTAAAACAAAATCAATCATCATGGAACATAATAATATAAAAAGGTAATAAAAAGCAAAATATTTTTTTTTTTGAAAAAACCCACGACGCGACGGTTACAATGTAATTTCTTCTTTTTCATGGAATTCGGTTTTTTAAAGAGCAAAGGTGCAAAATAATAAAACTAGTCGTAATTTAGACTGTCTATCCAAAGTACTTCTAAGATACCTGACTCCAAGTTAGTAACTTTAACTTACACCCAAAATAACCCTTTCCTTTCGTCTCTCTCCCTTAAAATCTAAGATATAAGTGGCAACATATACCGTCTCCGTACCTACCGTGCGTCGCGTGTAAAAATGTATGATTAAAAAATTATAGTGTGAACCATTTTACACAATATCTTACGTTGGTACCTATCTATATTCATTTGTTTTATTCCTTTAAAAATTGTCTACCTACAAAAGAAGAAGTATTAATCAAATTCACTTATCGTGGTCTTGATTCGGTGTCTTAGAAACTTGTTACTTAATTTATGGCACAAAGTTCACAGTGTCGTCTGCAGGATCTCATATTACATGCGCGTATTTTAAAAATCAATACAGCTTACGAGTAGGCGAGAGCTCGCGGAAATGCAGAGCGGCGCGGTGAGCCGCCGATAGCGCCTTAGCAATACGCTGGCGGCCTTAAAAGCTTTTACATTTCTATCGGAAATAATACAGTGTAATACCCTCCGTCCTCGGAAGTATGCAAAAATATACAATTTTTATTCCAAGCGTTAATATTTTGAACAGTCGCGCCGGCCCGAGAGGGCTCATGGGGCCCTAAGCTGGGATATTCACGCTTCGGTAACTTTACCGCATGCTAATTCTAATAGGCGATGACACGTAGAATGTTATTATATTTTTATATTTTAGGAAACTCGAAGAGTAAATCAAATCAGCATGAAATAATACCGTATCTAATATCGAAATACCTATCAAGTATTAATTTGTAAAAGTATGTAATTAATACTTTAATAGTTGACAGAGCTATCCCGAGTGTCTGATTTCACAGCACCTTGAAGACGAAGGTTGCCGAAGACAATGTTTGTAGTTATCTTCAAGAGTAGTAGGTACCTAATAAAAAACCTAAGCACTAACGACCTCCAATATTAATCGATGTGCTTTGATAGTCATTTACTTTTAAAAAACTTACAGAAATGAAGATCCATGGCTACTTACGTAACTTATTACTTATTCGAAGTATAGAAAAACGCCAAAACAAAATTTATATGGAAATGTATATGGGAGTAGTGGCATGAAAGAGCCACTTTTCTAAACAAAGCTAATAATTTACTTTAAATGAAAGTTTTTATAATTTTTTTTCTCTCAAATTATTATTTATTTATTTATTTCATACGGAAAAATCGTGAGCATGATATTTTAATCAACAAAATTATCATTTTTTAAAAAAGTGTCATATGGCTCTTTCATAACTTATCGGTATTAAAAGAGCCACCAAAAGTTATGAAAGAGCCAGTATGTATTATAAAGTGTAATTGCAAAAATTATGCAAAACGAAAATCATTGCAGTATTAAAAAAACAAAATGACAATTTCTTTACAAAAACTAAGATAATTTTTCAGAATTTTTTAATTCTATTAGTCATTAGAAGTCATTCTAACAAACGTTTTAATCTTATTTTTAAACGGATAATTCTTAGATAACAATCTCAAAAATTTAACAAAATAACAAATAACATTTTCTAGCGCAAACAAAAATGAAAGAGCCAGCTCTTTTAAGGCCTATTCACCTGGGTCTTTCATAACTTATCCTTTAAACAAATATCGTCTTCAAAATAACAACATTTTCAGAGTATCTACAAGGCCAAGTACATGCACAAACTTAATTTATAATCCGTGTACCTATATATGTTTACAATAAAATACCTAAAAACAACTTCTATGAAGTAAATTACTTTTTAGTGCCAAAAACTATGACTCGACGTAACGGCGCGGCGGCGTCCAATGGAACTGTCAAATATTTTCAACTCACTTGAAATCAGTGTGGCCAATTAAAAATAAAATTACCAACCAGATTCGTTCCTAAACGCAAGTGCAGTGCAAGTGGCTACTATCGTCATCATCCAATAATAGCACTGCATTGCAGGGTTGGGTCTGCTGGCCTAATTTGGGTTTGTGGACTTCACTTGCCTTTGAGAACATTAATGCAGTATTCCTTACAATGTTTTCCTTCACCGTTTAATTTTTGAAAAGCGCTCGTAACTTTTATTTAATTTTGTACGTGCCACCGTGATTGGAATCTCGAGTAAGAGGCCGAATTTTAAGTCACTGAGCTATCATCGCTAATTTTTATGTTTTATATATTATTAATTATATAAATAATCTACAGGGGTAGGAAGTGCAGTGACGGGTACGGCTGGGGGCTACGCGGGGCTGTACAGCGGGTACGCGGCGGCGGCGCTGGCGGGGCTGGCGGGGCCGCCGCCCAAGCGCAAGCGTCGCCACCGCACCATCTTCACTGAGGAGCAACTTGAACAGCTGGAGAGCACCTTCGACAAGACGCACTACCCAGACGTCGTCCTGCGCGAGCAGCTGGCACTGCGAGTCGATCTGAAGGAGGAACGCGTGGAGGTATGTATTATACTCTTACTCTGTGGTATACATAGGTTCGAAGGGCTTGGCAGTCTAGCTAAGGAGAGTCTCTGTAGGCTGACTAAGCCAAACTAAACGAAATGGGAGAGTTTTCGACAGGAGTCACATGGCTGTTAGGCGTGCTGACCCTCTAATATCGTAGAAGCTGATATCCAAAATGTTCTTGGGTAGTGCCGGGTTATTTCTACTCACTTTTGTGGATACGGGATCTTTCAAGGAGGTTTAGATCCCTCCGGCGTATTGCACGCCGAGGCGCGCACTGTTGAGGTAGTGCCCTACTCTTCCGAAATTTCACTTTTTTTAACAATATTGCTTTTATCCCATTTATATTGCACTTTAAGGTAATGTGAGCTTGCATACATCAAGAAAAATAACTTAGGTTATCGATGTAGGTAATTATGGTGCCGAACTATGAGTATTTAGCCTTGTCACCAACACAAACGTTTATATTTTGATTAATACTAAGATAATTATTAAACCTCCATTATTATTCCTCATGAAAGTATTAATCCCCAATTTGTGTTGTGAGCATGGAAATCGTGTCGCTTACTCCCACATAATAATAATATGTTTATTTAGGTAGCGATCAATACTTTAACAATTATAGGGTAAAGAAAATTCTCGCTTTTCCCTCTACTGAGAATAAAATAACTAGAACATCTTTACTCCACAGATCGCAGGTCCCGATGCACGTGAAGAAATTGCTCAATACGAGCTAAAAGGCTTCCAACTCTATAATAGATTAGGGCAAAAGTTATTCAGTCCGTAAACGACATTCATTACGCATTTAATGAATTAAGTCTAAGTAATTACTTAGCCCATTGAAAAGTTACATTTGTAGTTGCATTTGTCACAAAACAAAAGTTGAGGGGTGCGACTTACAGTTTATCTGTAAACTATTAGTCACTCAGAACATTTTCTACAACCTTGGTCCTGAAATTTTAGTCGTAGAATTAAAAATAACAAAATTGTAAACGAAAATCAATATTTTTGAATTTTAAGTCATCATAAATAAAAAAAACAGGAGTTTTAAATTCTTAAAGAAAAAAAAATCGATATAATTTTATATCGATTTTTTTTTCTTTATATCGATTTACCTATGAACATTTGTTCATGATACTTAGGTAAATGTTTTATGAAAAATATAACTATTTATTTAATATTTATTTATCCAAGACAGTAGAATCGATCGAGCTATAGATATTTAAATTTTGTTGCTACGGATTTCGAAATACTAGGTTTCTACGAAGTTGGATGATCTAGAAGTTACGCCCACGTTAGACAACTAAAGCGAACTCACGCTATAAATAAATAATTTAGTAAGAAAGATGTGTTCTAGCTACCTTCTAGGGGGAAAGGGAAAACAGCGATAAAAGTTAATTCAGTTTAATTCTAGGTATACTAAGGCTAGGTATTTCCAGGTCATTTGGTCTAACAAACCAACAATTTAGAAGGTTAATTATTTAAAAAAATAAGTTCACAAACTGAAACTCGGCTACTAACAGCATGCCCTAAAACGTATGAAACAAGCAAATATTCGCACCTGAAATTGTTTTGTTCTTCCTTTATTCTTATCGTTTATTTTATTTTATCGTTCATTTCTCGATTATCGTTTATAAAGTCCGATTAGGTAAACTAACTAACTGATTAAATGAATTTTAAACACTACAGGCCAAGTAGTGATTATGAAATAATCAAATTTAAATTTAAATAAAAATAAATAATTAAGTATAAGTAATGTAATGTAATTAAGATATTTTATATGTCTATGTAGGTACCTAATACATCTAGTGATAATAGTTATTGATTAAGTAATTTTCAACGATAAAGATATGTTCTCAATGTTTGAGAAATTACAAAATAATAATTACTATCAACGTTTATAATTTTTACTTTTAGTTGTTAACATAAACTTTATACCTACTTATATGGATGCCAACTTATTTGTATATACCTAGCACAATATTATTAGGTATTTGATATTTAGATACCTATAATAAAAAATGTATAAATTTTAGGCGTTCTAGCTGCAAAAAACTTCAATATCAATAGGTACCTAACTTAGTGACTTAAGTAAGTACCTAAGTAGTTGTAAAGTGATGGTTTTGAATTATTCGCCCAACCTTACGATACGTTTGATAAGAATCGTAATTCGTTATACGTAGAGCACGTGTACTGGTACGGGTA
The DNA here is from genome assembly GCA_905147235.1 of Erynnis tages. Lineage (NCBI taxonomy): Eukaryota > Metazoa > Arthropoda > Insecta > Lepidoptera > Hesperiidae > Erynnis > Erynnis tages. The sequence continues at coordinate 6,802,186 of LR990078.1, read as the reverse complement.
CTGGGTACATATCTGATTAGTTCGAGGCGGAAAGTTAGAAGTAGTGGAGGGCCAACAAGTCAATAAAGCTGACGCGACATTTCGTCCGGTTGGGCAGTTTGTGGGTGGTCCGAATCAAAAAACCGTATTAACTTCAAGTGTTCTCTGTGTGCTATGGCTCTAGTTTAATCTTTGACTAATAAAACTTAAAATAAAGAATAAAGGTTATTTGAAAGTGCTTTTTAAGCCATCTGATAAATCTAAGTATATCTACATATCTTAAGTATGTATATATCTAAAATACAAGGGTTGTTAAAAATCATTTATGTTACTGGTGGTTATATGTTCCAGAGAATTCTCCAGGTCACCGTCAGTTTGGGGAAAGACACGTTGCTATGCAAGGTACCCAAGGTACCTTCTTCTTCTTAAGGTGCCTCTCCAACTAGTGAAGGTTGGCAACCAGCTTGCTAAAGTCGTCCTTATTATTTGCACGGCGGAACAGCTCAGCTGCGCCAGCTAGTCCGGTCCACTCCCTGATGTTTCGCAGCCACGACTTCTTTCTCCTTCCAACTTTCCTCTTTACCCACCAGTAGGACTTAAACAGTTTCACCCGCGTTTCTGGCTAATTCTGGACGTTCCTTAATGTTATTAAATTGAAGCCAACATATTTACTCTGCTCTTGACTTATAAGTAACTTGTAACTCGATTCTTATACCATCTAGCTATATATCCTTTTACGACTATTAAACATTCTTAAGGAAGTTTATTTAGTTGCCATGATGTATATCGCAAAGCTGGCTAGTTTGTAATAGCTTTACGAAGAGTCTTACTTTTAACGTCCTTGTAAATTATTCCATCCATTTTCAATTTAATCACCTTGTAGGGTTACTTAACCTAAACTATGAGCTATTTAACCTAAGAGGAAAGAGACAAATTAAGCGCTCCTGTTAGTTTTGTTGGTGAATGTGTCTTTGTTTGCCGGCTACCGGTGTTCCTCGCTCGAGTGTGTGCTGACCACTCCAGAAGCCACCCAGACGGCCAGTCCGATGTACGTGTTTACTCGCCCGCATTTCTCTTACTTAGTTTCTATATACATATTGCGCAAATTAAGTAATTTCTTCGGCCTCTTCAACTCGACAACAACAAGTGCCAATGTTTGAGTCGTTGTTATTTTAAGTAGTCTGCCATTTCAATAAATCTTGAGCGAAATACAATATTCACTCAAGTTTACTATAGGTAACAAGTAAAGTATTTTTCGATATCAAGTAGGCACTTAATTTTTGCATTGTGGGTGTGTGGGGTACCTATACGATGCCAGTACCCCTTGTACGTACAATTCTGGTAAGTCTATAAATTGTTCTAAAATTTTGCTTATACATATATGTATGTATATACATACCTCTTTTATCTGTTCTGTGTACATACCTATAGAACAATCAGCACCTAAAAAGTACTGAGAATGTGATTTTTAATGTGCGTAAACCAACGTGGTTAACTAACCGTTACGCATTATTATAATACCTAGCTTATCGCGTATCATATTCCTTTCTGGGAATATTTAGGTGAGCTTAAACCAAAAAGTAAAAGTACCTAATTTAGTGTATTAATTAGCTTACATTGTGATGTTTCAAATACGTTAAAGTTAAAAGATCACTGTGAATAGAAGTAATTTTGTTTGAGATTGCACGGCTTCCCAACACAGACGGCATCGAGCGACATGTAAAATTTGCTTTAGTGTAAACTTTTTATTAAAGAACCCATAGAAAATTACCGCCGGAGTTTTCAACTGAGAATTTTACCTAAGGGTAAATAAAAAGGGACGCTCTGAGGCGGGTGAGACGGCGCCGCGAAAATTAATCTAAGTTAATTAAATTTGATTTATTTATGCTGGCCCGGCAAGGGCTGCGGAACGATAAAAGCACAACAATGCGACTAATGAGGGTCACTTTTAAGGCTTTCTCTCGGATAATGGAGTTTTCCGATTTACGTAACTTGTAGCTCGTGGCTGCGGTAGACAATAGGCACAAGATTTTTTCTTTATGCGAAGCCTTTTCCATTTATCACTTTATTTAATAAATTATCGGATTTTCTTTTCCTCTTCATTTTCGCGTGAAATTCAATGCTCGATTTCGATACCTACTTGCTACAGCGCAATTACAATAAAATTGAAAATTATAACTCCTAACCTAAATAATCACATTCGTCACATTTATTGACAGAATCACGTATGGAAAAGAGTACCAACCTAGTTTGTAGGTCGATTTTGAAAAGATTTCTCGTACATCAAATGTTGTTTGGAAAAGCTTGTTTTTCGAGGTTATACAGTCGGTTGGCGTTCCGTTGTTGCCCCTGTTATTTGCGTTGCGGCAATTGGAAACTGCATTATTAAATCGCTTTTGTTTAGGCATCGCAACACTTGCTCAAATCGAGGCTCCCGTTAACAGTTACTGGTGAGTTCGTATGTATTGTTTTCGTTTGGATATATTCTCCTGTTTTGATTAAATAAAAAACGTTGCCAGTAAAATAATAACTGTTGTATTTTGATAGTTTAGGCAAATTCATTTTTGTTTAAATGGGAACGAACAAATACTTGTGCATTTTATTGAAAAATTATTATGATTTGTTATGTGACGTATTCCCGCTAATGCTAAATAAAGTGTAGATAAGTTCAAAATAAATCGTTTAAGGTTTAAGCCATGTGAAGTCCTATCCAAAACGCAATGGTTTTCGAGATAGGTATTTGAGTTTGAATTTGAAGAAATGTCACTTTTAAGGTAAGTAACTTAAAAATTGGGATTTTTTATTATTTTGCAGTATTTGACATTTTTAGCTTCATTAAAAAACTAAAAAATGCATAAAACCTACAACAGGTTTGATATTATTATAGCCTTAAAAGTGAAATTTCTTATCTTTTAGCGCGGTACGCATATTTTTAGATGAGATAAAATCTCTGGACTCTCGACACCGTTACGAGTCGCAGCTATAGAAAGAAGCATATACCGGGTGACTGGTAAGACACTTGACATATTGATAGAGGGCACTCAGTATGCCCTTAGTATATACTCAGTAAAAATGTATAGAAAACGCACCCCTAAAATTTGACCTAATTGTCCAAGAAAATTAGAAAATATTGTGATATTGTGTGACATTAAATCGCTCGTTCTTTGCAATCGGTACACCACGCGGCGACTGCGCCGGCCGCTGAAAGAAACAAACAAAAGAAACATCGCGTCGCTCGCCCCCTAAGCATCCAATGACGGGCGAGCGAACTAGTAACTTGGTCTAGGAGTATGCACTTAAGGTTTAAAATATTCTAAAAAAAAAAATGTAGTCTACATCAACTAGGCATCTATTACATCTACAATTTAAACATATTTCATAAAATAACACAAAAAAAATTATAGTTTTTATCTCAAAATTACAAAAATAATCATAAATGGGAATTGCGTACCTACTCTTACAAGTACAATTCTTTGTCGTGCATTTCTTTTTTTTACATGCAGAAGTGGCAAATAATCGTTGGCCCTCATAAGTCGTGCAAGCCTCATGCCACCATTCGGAGCATATTGAATATCTTATCCAGTCTTCTACGAGGGGGTCTACGTAGATTTCAGTACATGCTGGACATCTCCAAACTTTTTTTTGGGCAGTTTTTCTGGCACTGCAAAAGGTTTTTTTATCCCCTTTAGGAGGATTCTTTGGTACATTCTTTAGTACATTATTTGGTATTTTCTTTGGTACTTTATTTGAATCCAAAGACTCCTCGAGAGTCAGCTTGTACGACCCACTCAAAACATCTGACTTAGCTCTTTTGCGGTTGGTTCTATGAAAGTCTGCTAGTGGTAGGGGGGCTAATTAACCTACATGTTACGTAATATGTATATCTGTATTTATAAAGAACAAGTATAAAAATGGTGCAAATAAAAATAATTGCGTATCGGAGTACGCGCGTACAGATAACATTCATAAACAAAATGCGTCTAATTAGATGGAACTATGGAAACTTAAAAGGAAACATTCATAAATAATAAGTGTATTTTGTTATAGAAAAAGCTAAATATTATTAACCCCCGATGCAGAAGGAGGAGCGTTATAATTATTGTGATTTTGGATTCAACATTGCGAGTATTAAACGACATTTAATGCTTTAAATGTCGTTTCTTTTCTTACAGAGAAACTCAATTTGTTTTAATTGAACTGTCGTCCAAATTACCAAGAAAACACATCTTAGGTATAAGTTAACACTTCTGCCGGCACTCCCGGAGTGTATTTTTTTAACTCACTTTCATACAAATTACTGCTGTTTTACACAACTACTACTGTACTGTGTTCAAATAACTGCGGTTTTCATTTATTATTGAAGCTACAAATGTCATGTACCCTAAAATAATAAAAAGGCCAATCTGATCAAGTGGTGTTTTTATTGTGGCATTTTAGTTGCCTTAAAAGTGACTTTTGTTAAATTCAATTAAACTCGAATATATTAAAAACCGTTGAGTCTTGGATAGGGCTTTACGCTTTGTTTTGAGCTTATCTACACGCCCTTAGTTAGCGGGAATACGTCACATAACAAATCATCTGTATATGCTTAAATTTAAAGTGTAACTAATACCTATGTACATACGAGTATCCTGTTGTATAAATTATTCAAGTGTGCGTGGATGGGGAAATCCGAAACTATAAGGAATAGCGAAAAATTCTCAAAGGAGTCTGTGGTCTGATATTGATGAATACGAAAACTGCATTGGATTTTTGAAAAAAATCAATAGGTATACCAAAAAAATTACACTGTATTATTACACCATTCGATAGAGTCCTTAATAAGGAACGAATTCTGGGAACTACCTAATGACATTCGGCAAACCCAAGGTTTGAACTCATTTTTAACAAAATACGTTATTTGTTATACAAACCTAAACTTATTACTTAGCATTTCAAATGATGGCCATTGTTCCCAATTTATAGTTAGATTCCTTGAGGTAAAATCAGTTCTAGAACAGCGTGGTAGAGTATTCTGAAGACTCAAAATAGTGATATTATAACGGGGGTCACTGCCAAGGTGGCTAAAAGGCTTTAACCGGAAATATCTCATTTCTCAATTTAGTTACGTTGGATTTGGTTACGTTTAGTTACGTTGGTTTTGGGACCAGAATAACTTTCTGGTAGTTATTTTAGACAGTCGTAACACAATTACAAAGTACATAATGGTATATTCACAATGCCAAATACTTAAATACTTTCTTTTAAATTTGATATTAAATATAAAATGAAAAATTTGCTGGAAACAGTAAATATTGAAACGAAGAATGGCGTGCAAATAAAAAGACAGCGAAGGGCTGGTTTGCATTGTATCGCGCTTCGCAGACGCTTCAACTCTTTACACAAATTAATTATTAAGGAGACATACCTAAGTATGGGTAGGGCTCTTTCAATTTAGACGTTTCGTGACACAACACTGCCGCACGTTTGCTCTACCGCTTGCACTAGCGTAAATAATATTGTGGTGCCTACTTAAGGTAATCAATAACGAGTATTAATTTTTTGCTGTACCTACCTACCTATTAATGTGAACGTAATTTAACAATTGAATCTTTGTTCACAAAATATACATTGTGTCCGGTCTCAAACTAGCGATAATTGAAAGGCATAAAATAGACCTAATTTTATCGACAAAACATGGCCCATACAAAGGGGCCATTTTAAAATGGCAGCCATTTGAGTTTTGTAGAATTTAATGAGATAATTTCGATTTCTCTGGACTGTCATATTATTGACAGTTAATATTATATACCACCTCTCAGGTAAAAAACAGAATTAAGACTGGTTTTTTTTTTCACATTTTCATAGATAACTCAAAAACTAGCCCGTTAAGGCACATATTTTGTTATTGCTTTAGTACACAAAGAAACAAGCTCAACGCTATTGTACTCATACTCTTTAGAATATTTTAAACCTTAAGTGCTTTAGAATATCGGTTTTTGAACATGAGCCTAACTGCTGCGACATATAGGAGTGGACTGGACTGGTGCCGTCGCGCGTCGTGTTGCAGGCCTGCTGCGTGACGTACTAAGCGGCACAGCAAACATTCGTTTTCCGTCTCAAATAACTAAATTGAAAACGTCCTTAGGTTTACGAGTACCTATTTCGGATGTTGCCACTTGGCAGATCTGCTGCGAGAAGTTTCAAGCGGAAGAGCAAACGTGCGGTAGCAAGCCGATAAGAAACGTCTTGTCAACACGTGTTGGTGACAACAGTTTCTGTAAAGTACAGTTTCTGGTTTGTGTTGTCAGGCGCAGGAAACGTGTGCGGTAACGGTCCGACACGAAACCGTCTCGCGCAGCGCGGCGCAGCGGCGTGGACAGGGCCGTCTTAGACTATGCTGGGGCCCTAGCCCCTTGGGCATACAAGAATTCGGCGCCCTTTTGGAATGTAAAGAAAGAGAACTTATACTTATACAATTTTTTTTCACTATGATCTGCTTAATTAATCAAATATATCATAATAATACAGTATGTTATTAATATATGTATGCTGCTGTTTTTTGTTGTTCGTGTTTCGTTGTTGTGTGTTCGAATCACTCAAATTATTCTTAATTATAAATGATCGACGTTCGTGCAACGAGAAAAGTGCAATGCGCCCGACCGTAATATTTTGATATTAAATGTGAGAGAAATAGTCGGTCCTTCGGGGCCCTCTGAAGATGGGGGCCCTGGGCACTGGCCCCAATGCCCTTATGGTAAAGACGGTATTGGGCGTGGAGCGAAGCAGCTCGGGGCGCGCCGGCTCCGAGTCATTGAATAGTCTGTTGCCATCGAGTAGCGATTCTGCTGCTGGACGTTTCAAGCGGCACAGAAAACGTTCGTCCGACGCAAAACGTATAAATTGGAAGCACCCTTAATCTTGAATTGTCTCGCGACGAGAACGAAGCAGCCTCGGGCGCGCCGGTTCCGAGTCAATGTTGATCTTCGTTATGAGCGCTGTCTGATTAAATCTGGAGCTTACATTCATTTCACTCCTGAATGTAGGTATGTTTTCTTTTAACACTCATAATTAAATCATAATAACACGGTACGGTTTAATACAAGACTTTATTACCTGTAGCCTCCGGGTGACGCAATTAATTTAGGAATAGTGAAGGTTTCAGTCATTTATACTTACCTACACATTTACTCGTCTACAGTATAAATACCTACCTAAGCCGCAGATACGCTGCCGTGTTTAGATATCCTTTTCTGAAGTCGGTTAGCAACTGAAAAATACATATTGTTTTCAACCTTCTCTTCTCCGTAAGTATATTCAAGTAGGTTACTTACTTGTTTACGCACCTACCTAATCTATAAATGAAAATATCCTTAATTCGACACGTATGTATGTAGGTAATATTATCGGTACTGCATAATTAATATGTAGGTACATTATGTTGGTCTATTACGGCTTCCAAACAAGTATATATACCAAATTTCGTAGGTATGTATGTATGTAGATATGTTTATCCTCACATAGGTATCTCCGAAAGTAACTCACGGATCGTGATCGTTCTTTTTTTGTTTGTTTGCATTTTCTTCAACTTAGGGAATGATACAATTTTCATCCAGGTAAATCGGTTCAGTAGTTTTCATTATATCGACTTAAAACTAAAAATTAGGATAATAGTCAGGCTTAGGTACTGTTTATTGAGATTGGTGCCAAAATTAAGCAATAGAAACAAAATACTTAATATAAAAGATACCAAACTCAAAAAATAGTATCTAAGCCTAAAGTAGGTACTTATGTACAAATTTTATTTACGTTTATGTTATAAATATCCTTACTTATACCAAATATCTACTGAAATTTTTCACGTTACAATTATTTATAAGTAGGTCGATCTCTACCTACTGTGGTATAGTCCAAAGCACAATATCAAACAGAAACAGAATTATGGTTTTGTGTATAATTAGAAGTAACACAAAGGCCCCTGTTAACTTTCATGTTAACATCTCATGTTCATTTAATGATACCTTCAATGTGATTTTCCAATAAGTTGATAGCAAATAGGTAGGTATAGGTACAAAGTTTTATCATGTTAACGAATCAAAAACAAACGCGATGTGGCAAGAGACGCGAAATGAAAAAGTACGTAAAGAATTTGTGATAAAGGTCTTATCTTGATAGTATCTACCTATCTCACGTTCATTTAAAATAGCACTGTGCTTATCTAATGTAGAGACGGCTGACGGCCGATTAATGGTCTTAGATAGGTGACTATCGACAGAAAATAAGCTTATACTTATACATAAGTACCTATCATGTTAATTAGTCAAAAACAAATGTGATGCGGCGAGATAGGTACAGAATGACAAAGTACGTAATGAATTTGTGATATATGGAAGTAGCACAAAGGTCCTTGATAAGTTTGATGATATTATCTCATGTTCATTTAATAATAGGTACCTATCTGCGCTGTGTTTCCAAAGTAGAGACGGCAGATAAATAAGTAGATACGTCTCAACGGCAAATATGCAGATATCGTGTTAAGTAGTCAAAGACAAACGCGATGCGCCGAGTTGCAGAATGACAAAGTACGCGGCAAACAGCCGAGAGCAAGAAAAAGTGGGCGTGTCGCTCCGCCCAGCCGGTGGCGCTTCCTTGTCACTGCAGCCTCCCCCCCGACAGGACTTATCTCGTAATAAGTAGGTAGCTATAATAAAAGAGATACGCTTGCAATGTGTTACTAAGTAATAAAGCGGCGCCATTTTGTCTTTCGCTTCCGTGTCGGCTGAAAGCAATAACGCCTTTATGAATTGAGCAGCGATCCGTCATCGAGTGATCAAAGAGTTCTGTGCTGTTTCATTTTACGGTTGTTGCTCCTCTCTGATTGTCAAACGAAACGGATAATACAATCTGGCGATTGTTATGGGGTCGTTATGTAGGTAATTAGATATCTACTAAGAGCTATGAAGATTTCATATTAAAAAATATGTTTTATTTTATATTCTGCTCATGCTGATTTAGGGAGGTCTACGAAGGACCAAAATACTTACTATTGTATTGCGGAATACTAAGTACTAATGTATTGCGGAAATAAATTACAAGATCATTTTTAAAAAAACGTCATCAGATCCCAACATTAGGTTTGGCCCAAGCTGACCCAGTGCTAGAGACATTGAACTGTAGGTAGGTACCTATATCTAGATACTCGTGTCTAGGCAAATAGGTACCTACCTAGGTACTTACATACATACTTACTTACTTATAATGAATGGACACTTTGAGATGACGACTTTGCAGATACACTGCACAGTAAACACTATTTTGGTTAATATTTTTGTAAAATTCGTTGAAAAGGGCACATCTTTTTACTTGGGGAGAGTTTGGGTAGTAAGTATCTGTATCGAATCTCAAATAGGTTATCTACCATAGGTCATAGATATACTAATAGGTAGATAATCATACAAAAAATGAATTCTGAACGGTCCATATTCGTTTTTATTAGGGATATATTTTTATATGTACTTATTATAATCAGGCGCGTGCATACCATAGGCGAAAAATTAGGCAGTGCCTACCTTTACCCTAGCCTCTGACTTTTAGCCTCGCTTTACATATTAATATTTTTCTATTAAGGTACCTACTTGATACAAATAAAACCTATGCACTAATACAGCCTATACCTACACCAGAAAACGTAGATAAACTAATCCGAGCCAGATGAGTCGTTGCGTATACTTGCATAAGAGCTCTATAACGCACACGACGCGCACGCGCACCCGCTCCCCGCTCCGATCGCAGTCGCGACGCATTCGCGCGTCGTTGTAAAAATATACGAATTTATGATGAGTAAGTATTTTCATTAATTTTTATAGTTTTACTTACTGTTGCTTAAAATTATTATTCTGTAACCTTTTTACTGTTGTTTTATGATATCAAACTAAATGTTTGCCTTTATTTCTATTAGTGGTAGATAAACATATAATTAAAAATGGGGTGCGATTGACAATAAAGCCTACGCCTTATTATTTCTCAGATAGGCCTTATTGGTGATCCTAGGTCTAATTGGTGATAGTGTATCTGATAGGCAATCTTGACGATTATTTTATAGATTTTAAGAAGCCCCACATAATAGGGTATTTCGCACCATGCAAGGAAAAATCCAAAATTATGTAATGTTGATAGATTTTATTAAAAGCAAGTGAAAAATGGTGATTTCTGTTCTAAAAAATGTAGTATACATTTATTATTTCAATTTTAAAATTCAGGTTTGTTAATCTGTTTTTCAAATGTCAAAAACGCTATACGCCATGAAAGCTATTGGCGTGACGCCATTAGCAGTGTAAATAAAAATGGAGTATAACTTTCTTCCTTTACTGAGATGTATTGTTTACACTGCGAGTGACGTCACAAGCATAGCGGCAGCGCCGAGACGGCCGAGACCGTGTTTTCGCGGGAATTTTTGAAATTTAAATTGAAAAGTCTTCTTTTACATAATATTTGATTGCAGAATTTTTTTTCCAATTTTTTATGGGTTTTTATGACTTACGAATTCATATAAAAAACTTTTTGACATAGGCCGTAATACCCTATTTGCAGCCTTTGTACCTATGCCCCGATTGTGATGAGGCAAGAATTCATAGTAACAATATTAAGACTGATTAATGTTCCTAATTATATTATCATTATAACGTTGTTTTACTAGGCCTTATTCGAACATAGTTACTCAATAAGGCATAACCGAAAACAGATTTTTTTTTTCTTTTATTTTGGAAGTTTCAAGTTACCAATGTTGTTTGTGATACGAAATCTATTTAATTTTGTAAGAATTTTAGTTGATTTGTTAATTGAGAGGCTAGAAGTCTGATTGTCATTATGTAGATTAAAACATAAAAAAATATTGTAAATCTTTACATAACATAATAAAAAAATAATATTAATAATCTAAAAACAATGTTTTATTTTAAATATGAGTTCAGTTTAGCATATTTCTTTAATTGAACTTAGTAGGCCTTTTTATGTGCACGTGATTTATTACAGCCAAATCATGGACGTATAAAAAAACTTTTTTATCCGTCCAACAATATCTAAACTTGAATATATGCCGGGAAAACATCTCAAACCACATTTTGACTCGTCTGCAAGGACCAAATGAGTCTGAAAATTGAACTGCCACTGGACACCGATTAAGGTGAAGTCATGAAGTGAGTGTGATACGGAAAGGTGCCGTAGACATCAAGATATTTCCTTCCAAACAGAAATCGCGTGACTGCACGTAGGACAACGTAGAATTCCTTCTTCAGCTTAGATCCTCCTGGATCCTCAGGCGAGAGCGCATTACCTACGCCAGTTTAATTATTCTTCTTTTCGGCTAACACAATCCCTTTCAAACCAAAATTTGTCCCTTGAACCAAATTCTCACATTTATTTATCTCCGATCAGAATAATTTATTTCAAGCGGTACTGCCATTCTGCCCACATCACCCGGTATCACTCTATTATTTATAGACGCGTTCGATACGCAATACAAATTATTGTTTTCAAAGTATAACGTTTAGGGGCGCACGATGTTTGCAGAAGGACCCTCCGTGGGCTCTCTACGCCAGGCCTAGCCGAGCAAATTTCAGGCTTGTCCATATCAATTTATGCTTTATTTTATACCAACACGGATACGATAAAGGACTTTTTTCGATTAGCGGCGATGTCGAAGTACTATTAAAGCAATCTTTTGACAATTGAATTTCGATTCGAATAGCGCATTGTGTGCAGATAGGACTTTACGGCAATGCGGAGAGTCGGACACGGGTGTTTGCGTGCGGTAATTGATACGAAGTGACAGCTACTCGGGGATACTTTTTCAGCCTCCGGTCGTAGAGAGGAGTAATGTTTTGACATTTAACGAAAGGAGATGGGTGTGATTTGAAGTGCTCTTTGTGGAATTATTCTCGCGGATGGCATCTTTTAATATTGACTAATGCATTTCGTTGCTAATGGGGTCGGGGCGCGACAGGTGCGACGGATTTCACGCGGCTTGGCGAGATATTTGCAGCTCTTCTCTTTGAACGTCCGTTTGTAATTATGCTAACGCATTCGCGCTATGGCTTATTACTTTGTCGTGTATTCAATTCTACTAGACGTTAATTATACCAATAAATTAATTTTTAGGTGAATTGATACTAAGCTCTTTGCGACAAAAGGACAATTGACTTTAGTATGGGTACATAGGTATTTAAGAAATCATGTACATATTTTCAATGAGGTACAATGGGAAAGATTAAGTGGTATTAGATATTTTAGAGATGCGCCGAATATTCGTTTCGTATTCGGTATTCGGCATATTTTAAATTTGTACTTATTTGTATTCGGCCGAATTATTCGGTTTGAGTATTTCTATACAAGGTGGGTGGACCATGGACGGCCACTCTAACGAGAAAACACTTTTTATTCGTTTATTTACTCGATAAATGAAGGAAACAAATTATTAAGTAATACTTTGTTTTATTGTTCTTTTTTCCTAACTTTAATCACTATTTATTAAACTTAAGTTTTATTAAAGCTCTTCCAAATGGCCTTGCCAGAAACACGGCTCCAAACAAGGCCAATATTATACATCAGTCGTTAAACTTAAAAATAGAGTTGTAACAAATAAATATATCCGTTTTTACTAAAACTACTTACATAATAAGCTCTATCATTTCATTAAGCGAAACATTAAATGCTCAATATATTTTTATCATCTTTAAAAACCTCAAAGAACATTAATTACCTACTTGAACACTATCGTATAACTAAGAATATATTAATGTAAGTTATTTAAAAATATGTATGTACTTAGTATTTATGAGTATCATATTGGCATCAAATAACTTGCCAACGTGTTTTATAATGAAATTAAAAACATTTTTATACACAAAATTGGCCTTCTTATGGGCCCGTTCTTTGCAAGGCCAAAATGTTTAATTCCGTATCTGAAGCATCAGTCGAAGAACTGTAACTACTGTAAGGAACAAGGGTAAGTTTATTTTTTTGACAGCAAATATTTTCATTCTTCATAGAAACTCCGAGGGTCTAGTCCGATATTCTCTTAGGTGCTTATGCTTGTGCCTAGTGGCCTTGCTAAGGCACTTGTTGACCGGCCTTGCAAGGAACCATTGGTCTTCCTAGGAAAACTACTGTTTTTTATAGTAAAATATAAATAAAGTAATCTTGCTTTCTTTAGAACTATAGAAAATCTATATAGGTACCTATATCATTTAAGAGTTTGAAAAATTAAAGAAAATAATAGTGTATAATCCGAAAACTAACGATTTTCTGTTAGTGCATACTACAATTTCAACGTCGTCGACCGTAGTCGGTAGTCGACAAAGCGAGGGCCCGCATTAAAAAACTGGCAACGCCAGCGACTCGCCGCCGCGTGCGTCTGCTTCTGTTCTATGGGTGTTACTGTAAGTTGAAGGAATTTGTCGTCGCATGGCGGTAACTAAGACTTTTTATTAATTGGCCTTACAAGGAGCTGGGCCTTTCACTATAACTATAATTATGTATAGTATAGAACTAAGACAAAACTTCTTAAGTAAAATTTTAGTATATCTTAAGTCAAAGAAATCCAATGATGAATGTTTTGAATAATGCAATATTTAATAATATAAAGAGCTTTATAAAAGAGTGCGCTTTATAAAATTAAATGTCACCTCCTGTTACGGTGAAGGAAAACATCGTGAGGAAACCTGCATGCCTGAGAGTTCTTAAAAAAATGTTCTCGAAGGTATGTGAAGTCCAGCAACGCGCAGTAGGCCAGCGTGGTGGACTAAGGCCTAAATCCTCTCACTGTGGCATATTTTTGAAATCTCAAGTCAAAATATTTCTTTCTTAACCTATTGTTAGAACCTGTTTACGCGGCTAAAACATTGAAATAGCAAACCGAATAATTCGGCCGAATATCCGGTTCGGTACAGGTTAATCCGAGTAGTATTCGGTTATTCGGTGAAACCAATATTCGGTGCATCTCTCGATATTTTGATATTTTACACGAAATCCTTAGTTTAACTCCTACTTCCACAGATGATTATTTTTGTAAATTTTCCACGTCTGTGAAATCGCGCTATTGTCCAAATGGTAGATCAAAAATGCCTACTTACATTTAAAAAATCTAAACGACAAAGATGCATGCATGCTTCTATTCATGTTAGCAACCAATACGAGTAATGAGATACTTAAAATACGAATGCGAGTATCTAAATTATAAAATTATCCAAGTAGCGAAAACAATTTAAAACATCGGTGAATGTAAATTAAATCGACATTAAAGTATCAGAGGCGGATCAGGCGGTCCATTAATAAATCAGTTCGCTAAAACCGTAATTGTAATCTCAAACAAGCGGAGGGAGTGGTGTGTTTGTTCTAACAACATTATTACAATAAGTTTGGGCTCGGTTCGCCGCCGCTCGCGCCCTCGCCGCGCCGAGCCGCCGCCGATCCGCCGATGTGATGTTCGCGCCGCGCCGACCGCGACCGTGCTCCAACCGCTCGATATCGCTTCGCTTTCAGTCCAGAATACTTGTTTCTGCTTCATAAATTTTATCATCTACCATTTTCATGAATTTTATCATCTACGATTTCATCTATATATTATTTTGACGTGAAACTAAACGATCGCTACTGGCGTGCCGTGGACCGTGGATTTGTCTCAGATGAATATACGTATGTATAGGTATGTCTACGTATAATAATTATGGATAATTTCAAACTAAATTGCAGTTTAGATGGCGAAATATCGATGATGGCACATGCACAATGAATTTTCACATGACGTGATTTATTTAAAAGATATTTTTTTTAATATTTCCAAAGTGATAGATAATAATGTACGATACCTTAGCATCATTTCTATCATTAATTTGTCATACAAGATCTAAGCATAGAAACATAGATCTTCATTTAAATCAATAGACTTAGTTATCATCTATCAACTACCATTGTTATTGGTACTCTAACGTTTAAGCGTCATGTTTTATCGTACCTATAAGTATGTATAACATAATAATCATGAGTTTACTAATTATGTACGTATCATGCAATACCTACTAAAGTTATCATCACATAGTACCTAAATAATGACCTCAATAATAATTATAATTTACCATCTCCATTTAGGTGTAAAAGCATGTCTGTTTGATTCAGAAATTAACTCAGTAGCTTTGACGTTAAGCTACTAATTAGTTCACCGAAGAGAATGTCGACCTTACGTGAAGGGCGGGAATTAATAATACAACGGATTGGCAGTGCGATTTCGCGGAACCGACCGGCGCGGCGGCCGACGGAAAATGCTGTTAGGCTAGCTAGTTCCTTTGCCATCGCATAGATTCCGTAGCCGGCAGCATACACTGCAATTAGGAATTAGGATTATTAATTTTGCATGTTTTCGATATATAATAAAGTTATAATAATGAAAAGCTGCAAATGTTAATGCAAGATGAATAAATGAACTAGGATGATTAGATGCAAAATTTTTCTTTGCTTCGTCCATCATCATAAAGAAAGTTGAACTTCCACGGAAAAAGGTACTTCGTTTCCGCAATACTGTAGTTTAATATACAGTTGCAGTCGTATGTGAGAATCGATTAGTTGTGTTATTTGTAGTATTAAATTGAAATACATAATAAAATTGTAAAATATCATAAAGTTACGCCATCAGCTGTCGCCGACTGCCGATGTCCCCTGCTGTCTGCCGCGATGAACGGAATCGTACCTTAACGTAGAGTGGTAGAGTTGTGGAAGCGCGTCGAGGCGTGGTACGAACGCCGGGGGCGAAGCTCCGCCCCGTATCATCTGCATCTTCCCAAACAACATAAGTAAACCAGAACGTAAATCGATACTATCCTACTAGTAACAATCCACAGCTGAATTTATGCAATCGAATATCTTTGAAGTTAATATCCTTTTTGTTTTTATATACTTAAGTAGGTACCTACATATAAAATATAATTGCAATTGAAAAGTCAAAATTAGTCTTAGAAGTCCTTTATTTCTATTTTTATGTTGATAAAGAAACGTTAGTAGACTATAAATTATAGATAGAGAGCTGGCGAGCATTTAGGTATATGATTTGCTCGTACTTCGTATTGATAGGCATTAAAGTTGGGATCAATACGACAAAATGTCTTAATGAATGAAGGTCGTTGGTACGTTGCTGCGTTTTTTTTTGCTACAGGGCTTCAAATCTGTAAAAAAAATGATATTAAATCATTTGCTCGTGTGTGCCTCTGGGGTTAATGGTTAATACCATTTTGATAACGAAGAAAATCTATGAGGCAGACATCCAGGGCAACGTACCACCTTCATTAATTTAGAATTTTTGTCGTATTGATCCCAACTTTAATGCCCATCAATACGGAGTAGGCGAGCAAATCATATACCTAAATGCTCGCTAGCTATCCCCTATCTATTAACTATAACTTGATTTTTAATACTAAAGTATGAGCTACGAAATTATAAATGCATGCAATTATCAATACTGTTGAAACAGTGCAGTGCTAACAATAGAGTTTCGTAATTCTCGCGCTTTCCCGGTAATACAATGGAGCGTATTAAAGCTAATGAACTGCATGAGGTACTGAAGGATTACTTATAATGAAACTCCAAAACGGGTACACTACATTATATTAGCGAGTTTGGTAATCCTGAAAGTACGCTTTTGTAATACCTAAACTACGAATAGCGAATTGTACTTGCCTACTGGCTGTGGGCTATCGATTTGCACTCCAAATTCCGAGTATAGCATAGAAATTAACGGACAGTTTGGCTTCTGACAAATTCATATAGTATTAGTAGAGTCATGTAATCACTATTTTGAAATCCATTCTATATCTGCGGTAGACGTTAAGTTAGTATAACAATGAAAAACAATAAACGAGTTAAGCCTTACACAATGTGGAGCGAACAAAAGAGCATGGATCTAATCTCGTTGCGGGCGTCGACAAAGGTGTAGATATAGCGCGCGGGAGTGAGGAGTCGCCCTAGGGTCTGGCGGTGGCGGCGCGCGGCCATATTTGCCGCTTGAGTGCCGTCAAATGAGCAAGCAGCCCCCGAGTGCGAAAAACCTGTCACTCATTTTCCGAAAGTTAATAGGGCTTTTGTTGAGCTACCGGCCACCACTTGTAATGCAATTAACTCTGACAATAGCGGGATCTTTAACGACTTAATTTAAGTCCTCCATTTCATTCATATCTGCTTTACAAGTTAAAGTTTATAGTTTCGTTCCAATCTAAAATAGTCCGTTAGATATTTGTTTATTCTCTTAATACTTATGCTACGAATTTAATTTCACCTTCAAGGTTGGTACTTATCGATTAGGCTTGATACCTAATTGATAATATTAATTTATCATCAATATCTAGTCATCAATATCTTATAGGTATGATCTACCTAAATACTTGATGCAAGCCGATACTTAAATACAAAATTTAACTGTTTGTTAAATTCAAGGATGACGAATTTGGACATACTCGTAATACAACACAGAATGGAAAGGAATTTCACATAACAATTAAGTAGAACCCTACAATAAATTTCAAAAACTAATTTACAAGTCTTTTGTTTTAAAGTAAGTTTATCGATTTGAAATCTAGTTCTCTGTGTGAATGTGTATGGGTTGAATCTATACGGGTTTAGGTACCATAAAGAAAAAAAAGATGATATTTTGCTATAAATATCTACCTATTAAAAATAATATAGGTTATCAGTAGATAGATATTGAATGCAATGGCGATGTTTAAATGTGGCAACTCTACATACTGAAAAACGGTAACATCGCCATAAAGATACCGCCAGTGTTGTGACCGCTGAGAACACAATGGCGACCACCCGCAGCTCGGACTCGGACACACTTGTGCGTGTGAAGTCGAGTGGAAGCGCCCAGCTACACGTACGCCCAATAACATCATTCACAATTCAACACCGTATTGACACATAACAAATATTTTTTTCAAGCCGAACGGTATCGGTTCAGTAGCGTGGTAATTGTTTGTTAGAAAGTAGATCGTTTCAATTGTCCGCAGATTTTTCAATAATCTGTTATTGAGAAGCTCTATACAACAGATGAAGATGTATTGGCTTCCGAATACACGGTTATTAAAATATCTTTTAAGAATATTTTGTTGTAATGCATTCCGTGGAATGTAATCGATTTCGATACGACTTCATTTTATATGACTAAAGATAGCTTAACTTCGATTTTCGAAGGTCCCTTTTGGTATTAAATAGTTAGGTACTCGCAGGTACCTATACCTGCAGGTAGTCGTAGTTTATAGCTATAGGTACTTAAATTTAGTAAAATTGTTATTAGATAGCACTGTCCTACATGATAAAACACTAAATGACTACCTACTCCAGAACGAGGGTCTACTTAGAAAGGGCATAGTGGTATCGATTATAGAGGAGTTTTAAATAATAAATAACTTTACGATTTATTTGTTTAGGTGTGGTTCAAGAACCGTAGAGCTAAATGGCGGAAGCAAAAGCGGGAAGAGCAGGAGCGTCTGCGCAAGCTGCAAGAGGAGCGAGCGTGCGGCCGCACGCTGCTGGGCGGCCGCGCGCGCCCGCTCTCGCCCGCCGCGCACGCGCCGCCCGCGCCGCCCACACCGCGCGCCTACACAGACGACTCCGAAGACTCAGACCTCGAAGTAGCTTGAGTTATCCAGCTTAAAAAACCCAAAAAGACGCTATACGACGATTGAAAGTGATAGTCTTTGATATTCTTTCAGTGATGAAAATTTATTCTCAAACAAATTTAACATTTGCTGCGGACATGAAAGATATTGTAAATTAGTAATTAGTCATAGGATTATATTTAAACATTCTCTATTCTTCTCTTTAGTGATTAATTTAAGCATAACCTGATTGTATTTATGTATATTGACGCTTAAGTTATCATATTTGTAATTAGTAGCGGCTAAAGTTTAATATTAAGTAGGTAAAATACATGAGTAATATCATGCTATGAATTTTTTTTTCATGATTTCCACGTTACATTGCGGTTATGGTTTTGTTTTTTATTTGCGGTGTAAAACATTTAAATTTCAAGTACCTACATAAAATACTGAATAATGTATTAAGTGTACAAATTATGAATGTAAAATGAATAAAAGGCAAAACATAAATTTAGTAAGGCAGCTGCCAAACTTTCAGAAGAAAAATGTTTTGGTATAGTTACATTTCAATGGCCAAATTAAAATGCACATAAAAACTTGCAGTTAATATAATTACGAGTATACATAATAATATATAAGAAATCCTCATCTTAAACTTTTAACGACTTTATATTAGTTGAGATGCTTTCTGAAGACATCTTAGGTAGGTACAGATAAAAAATAACAGAGAGTTAATTATTTTGTACTTACATAAATATCTTTATCTTTTGCATTTTTTAATAATTTCAATTAATTTCAATAGCTGAGTTTTCCCGCCATAGAACTTAATAGGTATTATATACTAAGATATAACATATCCAATCGTGAGATTCATTATTTTGAGAGATAGGTGTTTTACAGAAAAATTGCTTTAGTTATCATTTTTCCTCCTTTATTATATGAATTATATGAAATAGCTTATCGTATAACATAATGCAATAAGATCGAATCAAAACTCTTGTTACTGTAGGTTTAATATAATCGCCTACGAATAAATTATATCTATTCGAAAGCATTTTGTTTGTTTCCTTCCCTATTGTAAATTACTACTATTGAGTCGTGCGTTGAAGTCTTTATTACACTTTCATGTCTCGTAGCGCCTATCTACGACGCGCGACGACGTAACTATCTCTAATGCTAATTTAGTGCTGATAACAGATATTTGGGGCTGTGATAGGTGTACTAAAAATGAGAACACTGCTGACTTTTAATCTAGCGGTGTACTATTCGTGACCGCGCTATGATACAGTTGAAGCGAGAGGCACATCAGCTAATAACTTAGTGCTCAATTAGTACTGCCTGGACAAGCAAACAGAATTTTCGAAAAAAAAAATTTCAGTTTTTAAGTACTTATAGATTACTGCTGACATAACGACACGAGCAATCATAGAGCTAAAAGATGACTTTAAAATCGGTATTGGTAAAATTGAAAAGAGTTACTAATTAGTGCTCAATTAGTGCTGCCAGTACAGCAAAACATTAATTTTTGAAATATATATATATTTTTTAAATTAACTACTGCTAGTATAAGAACACTAGCAGTCGTATGAGCTAGAAGAAGACTTTAAAACGAAAACTAATGGAATTGAAAGACGTCACTATATAGCGCTGAATTAGTGGTGTTTGCACAATTTTGAGCTTACTTTAGCGAGCAACGAGTGTGGATAGCGAGAAGTTCTACACATAAAAAATAACCTTGACCCGAGAAAATAATTTTGAAGAATTATCTTTTTTCGGATTGAAAAAAAAAAGTTCAGCAGTAATATTTACTTAAAAAACTGAAAAAAAAAATTCGTAAGATCTGTTTGCTTGTACACGTGGTATTACGGCCTATGTGAAAAAGCTTTTTATATGAATTCGTAAGTTATAAAAACCCATAGAAAATTGGAAAAAAAATTTTTGTAAACAAATATTTTGTAAAAAAAGACTTTTCAATTTAAATTTCAAATATCCCCGCGAAAACACGGTCTCGGCCGACTCGGCGATGCCGCCATGCTTGTGACGTCACTCGCAGTGTAAACAATACATCTCTCTCATTAAAACGCCGGGAAAGTAATTATATAGATGTCTTAACGTTCCTCAATTCAGATGAGCAGAAATCGGGATTGCATGCGAAAAATTTCGCCACTCACACAAATCACTCACTTTCACAAATTTCTTCCATGATAAAGTTATATTATTATATCGAATTGTCTGTGGCGGTGTTCAAGAAAACTGAGAAAATGCAAATTATCAATAAAAAATACAGGTCTACAAAGATTCCATTGTTTATTTACACTGCTAATGACTTCACGCCGATAGCTTTCATGGCGTACACCGTTTTTGACATTTGAAAAACAGATTAACAAACCTTTTAAAATAATAAATGTATACTACATTTTTTAACCATGAATCACCATTGTTCACTTGTTTTTAACAAAATCTATCAATATTGCATAATTTTGGTTTTTTCCTTGCATGGTGCGAAATACCCTATTGAGCACTAAGTCTTAGTTATTAGCTGATGTGCCTGTCGCTCCAACTGTATCATAGCGCGGTCACGAATAGTACACCGTTAATTAAAAGTCAGCAGTGTTCCCATTTTTAGTCCACCTATCACAGCACGAAATATCTGTTATCAGCACTAAATTAGCACTAAATGAGCACTAAATTTTGAGATATGAAACGAGTGATTCTGCTGACTTAACCTTTCTAACTTTACAGACGTACTATCTCGACTGACTGTATTAATTAATTTGAATTATTTGCAATTTTGGCCTATATTTTACTTTAATCTAAATTGTTCTTGAAACGAAGTTTTTTCATTAATAGTTAATCGACGACCTGAGTGGCGCAGTGACGACCTGAGTGGCGCAGTGGTTAAGATGGCGGTGCGTCGCGCGGAAGGTCCTGGGTTCGATTCCCAGCAGAGTAGAGATTTGAATGATGAGTTTAAATTTCTGTTTCTGGTCTGGGTGTGTCTTGTGTATGTCCATGGTACCCACGACAAAGGGAATCCTAGTGTGGGGCTATGAGTATGAAGCGTTATTTTTTATTATTTAGCATACGGGCATGTAGGCCATCAGATGTTAGATAAGTGGAGTCAGCAACTACACTGGTGGACAGCAAATAAACCGAGCCACCCGCCAGGAAGTATGAAACTTTAGATACTTACTAGCTGACCCCGCAAACGTTGTTTTGCATAATAATATAAGGTATCGAGCGTTAAAAATCGACTATTAAAAAATAGGGGTTCATAATTTCGTTCGTTCGTTCGGGGTCCTGTAATGCCACATTATTAAAAAATAAAAATAAAAAAATGTGTCCAAAAATTAAAGTAAAAATGTTAGGTGTGGACAACCCGTCACAACCCTTATCATTTAGAAGTATGAAAATAGACAGTAGCCGATTCTCAGACCTACTGAATATGCATATAAAATTTCATAAAAATCGGTCAAGCCGTTTTGGAAGAGTATGGTAACTAAAACTGTGACATGAGATATATATATAAGAGATAGATACTTTAATTAATGTTATCTAAGCTCGTAAGGCGGTGCATTGTTAATAAGTATTTTTCGCTACAACTGCCCTCTAAGTGAACACAAAACACGAAGAACTTGCAGCTTTTCGGTGGGTTAAGGGGGTAATGGGCCTAACCAGACAGGATACAAGATATCTAATAATTTCAGGATACAAGATAGTATTAATTATATATGTTTAATAAGCTCTGCACGAGGTTTTTCAATTACCTAAAATTAAAATTGACACACGTTTCAAGGGCTGACGATATATTATGATTGTTTAACAACATTTGCGATTGCTGGGGACCAGATAGACAATGGAACTTGTTTACTTAGCCTACTTTAATTTTATTTTGTTTGGTGTTTAACAGGGTACCTAAGTACCTAGTTTTTAACTATAAAATCCTAATAGTATTCGACCATCACCCATGTGTACCTACAGTCCGTTTTTATTCTCTTACTTGTCCTATCTTGTACAATCTTGACACTACCTTTTATTGAAAAAATGTTTAATTGCTTTCAAAAAATTAATTATAGTAACTAGAAATCTGTTTCAATATTAAATGACTAAGTACCTATTTAGTTTAAATTTTTTATAATTTTGAGTGTGCGTTATTTTTAAAGGGTAGGTAAATGAATCAACTACTCGTAAATAAGGCAAAGATTAATGATTTAAGATGATGCGATATCCATGCCTTACTTTTGTTAAAATAATATTATTACAATGACTGAGAGCCTACAGCCTTTGCATACAAGGGACAACCCAAGGTGAGTGACGTAACGTGTCCTTGCCGCATACCATCTTTGTTGTATCACGAACTATGTCATCTACCAAATATAGATGTAAATAATACATAAGTAGGTACTTATTGATATTAGTAGATAATAACTAATCACATCACAAACACATTATCGTAAATATACGATAAACGTCACTTGTAATAAAAAAAAATTGCATCTACATCAGTATTATTAAAATGATGACTTTCTCTGCTAAATTTAAGTTAAATTAGCTATAAAACTTTTTTCAGTGAGATTAAAGATTAAAATATTGATCTTTATCTACTTATATCTCGATCCTAATTTATAAAATAATGCTTAGGTACTTACAAATAATATCAAAGCAAATATCCATAATGTATATAATAATATAAAAATCAGTAATTATAGGTAATCTCCCTAAATATTATGTCGATTTACAAATGACGATAACTATTTTAATTAAAAGACAAAAAATAGGGAGCAAAATAAATAAACAAAATTATATCGATCATTCATTTATTTGACCGAAAACATAGCTGTACCTAATCATTAAAAAATTTCATTATATTATGTAGCTTTTTCGTAATATGTACTTAGAATATTTTTTATCCTTATAACATTATACGACACGAAGCTCTAAGATGATTGTGTTACATAAAAATTAATTAATCATCATTAATTTATTTTGCAGTGATCGCGATACATTTGTAATTGTTGGGACCTATGTTGGTGGCCCGAGAGGACTGTAGTGTTGCTGGTTGTGTGTGGGTTCAATCAAATACATTAGGAATTGCACTTTTAACAACTTTTTTTTATAAAATATTATAAAGACATTAGATATAAGAAGAAGGATGAAAGAACAATAGCGATGAATGAAAAAGGAAAAGAAACAATAGAACGCCCAAAACACTATTCCATGACATTCGAATTTAAATTATTACTTTTAATTATAGTTGATATAAAAATAGGTTCAATGTTGGAGTTTATGTTCCCAACAGTAATTGATGTGCAGGTACCTGATGTGGTTATAGTAAACAAGTAAACATCTATTTATATGACAGGCGACTAGTTGGGTACAACAAAGTAAATTTTGCTCATTGAATCACCTTTATTAAAGAAGTTTTTTTTATAAGTAAATATTCTTTTAATTTCACAGTCCACGAAAAAAAAACTTGTTCTTTAGTAATAGGCTAAGGGATAAGAATAGGCGTACGCGTACGGATACGAGTAGGCAAGAGGGGTGCCGTAGGATGCGACGTAGGCTGGATAGTACCCGTAGGCATCGAGCAGCACTTGCGGCTTGGCGGCAATCTGGGTCGCCAGCAGCGCCAGAGCCACGAATATGACCATTAACTGCAATCATAAAGAAAAGTAGGAAGCTGGTTATTAATTAACAGGTAGGTTGAAAAATGATAAAGATTAGAAGGTCACAGAGCCAGTACCTATAGCTCTCGCGGCAGAAACCTTAAAGACTTAAAGCTTTCCTAAAAACGACTCTTGTGTTTCGGTTGGAGAGGAAGGCAGGGTTCCCGGAGATCATTTATTTGAAGCAAATATAAGGGAGATATCGTTTTGTTTCGCTAACATTAAAAGGCAAAGACGCTTTCACAATTAACTATAATATTAGGATGGATTGAACACAATATAAAAAAACTGTAGGTACTAAACTGTATAGTTACTCTATTGTCAATAGTACCTACTTTTACATATTTATGCTTACAATTATTGATCTTGATGAATTGATTGATTGATGAATTTTAACCATCATCATTGATCGAAGTAATTCATTCTATATGTGTGGGGCTGTAAGTTAGGTTTAACAGTAACAGTCACCTATTATCACCACCATTCAATGAGATGCGAGCAGATACACGCGATAGGAGCAGTGTGGTGTTAAACTACTTAGTTTATACACGTGGCTGTAAGTAGAAAGTCTCAGAATAAATGCCAATTGTGTGACTCAGTCATCTACTCGTATATCGACAAGAAACACAGCTAAGAACCATCCGTGAATGACCAGTTTTCAAATAAAATACCGCGTTTTAAACTGGTCTTGCAACTTAGCTTAGCTTTACGTCCCTCCCATTAATAGAGGGTTAAAAATAAGAAACAACAATTCAATGTTATGAATAAAAATGTCCCTATAGAAAGAAGCAGTACACTTACCAATTTGAACATGATGTGTTTCGGGTTAAGCTCGCGTAACCAAACAACAAAATCGAGTCTAGGAGAATGCTAGACGGGAATGCTGTCGACGGCTGCGACTGTATTGTCTACAGACCGACCTCTATTATCTTATATAGGTAGCCCGAGACCGAAGTCCCGCTCGTGATTAGAAACAATAATGATCCTGAGCCCATCTTTACGTTCAATGATATATAAAACAATGTCGCATTAAACTGAGACCAATCGTCATTTCCATATTGAACCCGGATCATATCGTGACAATAGCAGCGTCCCATCGTTAACCTTGCGTCTTTAAAGCGAAATTGTTTTATAAATAAAAATTAAATTTAAACTAAAGTAAAAATAAACTCTATATAAATATACATGTCTAAAAACATCACATAACTTGCCTGTTGGTCTAGTGGTTAGCGACCCTAACTACTACGCCGTCGTCGTGGGTTCGTTTCCCACCCGGGACAAATATTTGTGTGATGAGCACAAGTGTTTGTTCTGTGTCTGGGTGTAAATTATCTATAAAAGTATTTAAATATACAGTGTGTCCCAGGATAAAGTGCAACCCCGAAAGAGGGTGAAACTAGACCAGAAATTATCGACGAAAAAATAAAAAAAAAGAAAATTCTTTTTTTTCTTGATAAATTAGGATTTTGATTTTTTAATTGTGGACCCTATGTACCACAAAGCGATTTCTTTCAAAATAGTGTCTCGAATCCTTTGAAAATAGTTGAAAAAAAAACAATAATACGTCAAACACTTGGCAGTGAGGATTGAATAACACGTAGCACTCAAAACAACATCTATAGTCCAGTCAGTTTGAACATTTAATTCACAATAATTCCAAAAGTTTTCAAACTTCGGTCAAGTGAATGGTACATTGGGACGACAATAAATCTCATTTTGCAACCTTGTCCGCAGTCCGGAACATTGCTAAAATTGCAATTAAATTAATTTTTGCTATATGGTCGTGAAAAAAATTCCAAAAGTTCTGCAAACTTGGAGTGGTGTTAAATATATTATTTTACATCACGTGTCAAATTTGCAACCAATTTAAGTGTACGGAACATTATTTTTTATTAAAATTAATGTTTTTCTTTATTAAACTGAAGGAAAACGTTCCAAAAGTTCTGCAAATTTGACAGATATATCGGAAAAATATACCGAACGATTGTATAAATTTGCAACCTTTTACGTTGACCGGAACATATTTATTTATAATTCTTTTTAATTCGTGGTCATTTTTTCGAGTAAGGTGGTCTCGGAATCATTACAAAAGTTTTGAAACTTGGTTGCAAACTTCGAAAACATCTATTCTGATGCATTTGCAAATTTGCAACCTCATACGCGATCCGGAACTTTATGCAATTTGCAAAAATGTAATTTTTTTATTTTATCACCTTATTACATTTTTGCAAATTGCATAAAGTTCCGGATCGCGTATGAGGTTGCAAATTTGCAAATGCATCAGAATAAATGTTTTCGAAGTTTGCAACCAAGTTTCAAAACTTTTGTAATTATTCCGAGACCACCTTACTCGAAAAAATGACCACGAATTAAAAAGAATTATAAATAAATATGTTCCGGTCAACGTAAAAGGTTGCAAATTTATACAATCGTTCGGTATATTTTTCCGATATATCTGTCAAATTTGCAGAACTTTTGGAACGTTTTCCTTCAGTTTAATAAAGAAAAACATTAATTTTAATAAAAAATAATGTTCCGTACACTTAAATTGGTTGCAAATTTGACACGTGATGTAAAATAATATATTTAACACCACTCCAAGTTTGCAGAACTTTTGGAATTTTTTTCACGACCATATAGCAAAAATTAATTTAATTGCAATTTTAGCAATGTTCCGGACTGCGGACAAGGTTGCAAAATGAGATTTATTGTCGTCCCAATGTACCATTCACTTGACCGAAGTTTGAAAACTTTTGGAATTATTGTTAAATTTTCGATTTTTAATGTTCAAAATGACTGGACTACTATCATGACCTAAACTTTTGTAACAAAAATGATTTTATTTGTAACTAGCTGATCCAGCAGGCTTCGCTCTGCCAATGAATTTTTTTTTATTTTTTTTTATTTTTATTTAATAGCCTATGTTACTCAGGCTGAATGTAGCTTTCCAATGGTGAAAGAATTTTTAAAATGTTCTACCTCAGTTATTCCTGGATAATTTTGAAAAAAATTATTTATATAGAAAAGGCGAGGGTAGCTACCATAGTTTAAAAAGGATAAATAAACCAAAATGCACAATAATAATATAAGTAGGTATCATTTTAACCGACTTCAGAAAAGGAGGTTATCAATTCAACATGTACCATGTAATACTAGTCGACCCGGCAGGCGCCGCCCTGCCCTAAATTAGATTGTGTAAACGTTGTAACATGTTGGATATCTATCCATAAACATGTTGGATATCTATCCAACATGTGTATTGAATGGAGAATGTCCGATTTTAATTATTCAAAGTGTTATTATAGGTATTGAAACAAACCTAATTATGGAGTCATTTATCTATTTTGTAGATTTTAATGTGTTCTACAAAAGTGTTTTTTTACATCTTCAATAGTTTTCGCAGCGTTTTTAAGTCATCTTTCTCTATACATTATTGAAATTTTCGAAGGGGTGCCTAATATTTTTGAAAATTTAATATACCTTCTTGTTACTCAGACTGAACGTAGCGTTCTACTGGTGAAAGCATTTTTCAAATCGGTCCAGTAGTTTCGGAGCCTATTCAATTCAAACAAACAAACAATCAATTCTTTCCTCTTTTTCATATATTCTTTTTTTCATACCCTTAAGTGAGGGTTGTCCAAATCTAACATTTTTATTTTATTTTTAACCGACTTCAAAAAAGGAGGAGGTTCTCAATTCGTCTGTATGTTTTTTTTTATTTTTATTTTTTATATTTGTTATCGCCGCATCGCCGGTACTTTGAATTTGGTCCCATATTAAGTTGGTGTTGAACTGATGAAGAGTTTCGGAGATACAGAGTGGAACTCTTCAAGAGATAAGAGTTAAGGAACCGGGTTAAAAAATTATAATTATTGGTCACGTAACCTTTGCAGAACTATGTAGACATTGACCACCTTCGAGTCTGATGATGGAGTAGAACTCGTTATAAGATAGTAATCATTAAAATCGTGTTTAAAGCAAGTACATTTAAATAAACTGTACAAATTCTATATTTAAACAATAATAATGGTGTCCGTAAGGCTACCATTAAGAAGCCAGTTGCCGCAACCTATGATGAAGCATTAAAACTAAGATACCAGAGTCAGATAATAGAGTGGAAGTAAAACTATGACAACTAAAAAGCATGAAATAAATTAATTTTTAACCAAAATGTGAACAGACTTCAAACTAAAAAGTAAGAAAAAACTTTACAAACAGACTTCAATAATAAGGTATTTTTGTAGTCTGTGGTATTGGATTCGATCCCCACCCAGAACAACAGTCACTATTTGTGTAATGAACACAAATGTTTGTTTTGTTTTTTTGAGTGTATATTTGCTATAGAACTATCTACAGTCAATGATTTTCACACTGAGCCCATGCTCTGAGGCTCTGACATACTCGTACTTTTATGAACAACGCGATGAGATTCGCGAAAACTACTGAAAACTTGATGACATGCGAAAGTAACTAAACATTTAACTTGTTTTCAGTTTCTTGCCCCTTCATTCCACTCGTCATGTTATTGCATTGACAAATAAAGGTATTGTACACCCTATTGTAGTAGGTAGGTACTAATTATTTACCACCGCAAAGTGGTAAAAGGTAGCACTGTGGCACAATAAAGTAATTGGTCTTGTGTGACGTTAAAAAGTACCCATTACGTACTAAATTAAGTAAACGATGATTTAATAAATCCAATAAGACTCCGACAGTATGGTCGCACTCGCGAGTTACCTACCTACTTGATGCTTAGACATAGAGGCATGGTGAATCAACCCATTTACAATTATTCCCATCATTATTTACAACCTATTGAAAAAATCTGATTGATTTCAATAAATGTTCAGGGTACTTACATCCAACTGCCGTAAACTTTGGTCGTCACTTAATATTATGGTAATCTGCAAAATAAGCTTTACGATACGAACAAATTGCACAAAACACACTCTTATTAGCTCCAACCTAATAGTATTAGTATTTCTTATTCTAAAACTAAACTTTTAAACATCCTTTTGTTCACACAAAAACACGTAAGTGACTTGTGCGACTTGCAAAAATGCGACCGACGCAGTACGCACGCGCATCGGTTTTGTAATTTGTGTTTTTGTTGTTTCTCGACTGCTTTGATAATGATAGGTAATATTCTGAATAATCGTTCGGCGCAGTCGCCGCGTGGTGTACCGATTGCAAAGAATGAGCGATTTAATGTCGCACAATATCACAATATTTTCTAATTTTCTTGGACAATTAGTTCGAATTTTAAGGGTGCATTTTCTATACATTTTTGGAACGAGAATCGAATACTGAGTGCTGAGTGAGTGATATCAATACCTATGTCAAGTGTCTTGCCAGTCACCCGGTATAGGTACGTTAATAGTCAATTAGAAGTGGATTTAGGTAGAACTGTTACTATGAATTATTATAACTATAAATCCGTTTACGTGTACTTACATAGAGTATTATCTGTGATGATGTTACAGTTTATGAGGCTGGCAGAACTTAAATTAGTGATGAGATTAAATAGATCTTGACATAGTTTATAATATAAACCTGTTTAGTTGGTATACTTAGGCTATTTACGTATACCTCCGAGCATATACGCATGGGGTTTTCAGAGAGACCCTGTTTTTTATTGTTTAAACTTTTGCACGTCACGTTATGTTACGAAATGGTTCATCCTCGCGCCACTATGAATGACGTAAATAACAAGAATGTACATATGTTAATCTATTCCGGTGTACAAAATGGCAATTACCCGTTCAAACATCTATTTCATATGAAATGAATTGAAAAATATTTCATAAAGAAATTGATGGCTGAATGGGTATTCTATTTATCTATCTATTTTTAATTTTTAACACCTAAGTAATTTTGGTAGGAAAGTAAATATACAGTTAAATTATACAATGACTAATTACAAATAACTTTATTCATCCTCTAATTTCTGACGAATATTGCGTTTTGGGTTATTAAATTTTAGTTTTTTGAACTCGACTGGCCCCTCCCCTAGAGAATCGATGTGCTTTTCTTTGAACTGGATTCTTTCCGGTTCCATTACGACGGGAGGTTCGACCTTTTTTATTTTTGGAAGCTGAAGATCGATATCGTCTGCGGGTCTGAAACGTATAAAACCAGGTCATTAGACGACATAATATTTTGCTGACATTGACCACTGATAGTAAAATATTCGAAATCTATTCGAAAAGTATGACTTTGCTCCCCTTTAAGTGCGCCCAAAGTTGGTACTTCCTATAAGAAACTTTTTAGCGGGCAGGAATGAGCTTTGCCTCCCTCTTCATAAGTTCCAAATTCAAAAATTGCGCGGCAATAAACTTTTCGAACGCACTTTTTGCGCACATTTTGAATTTGGAATATCTTAGTGTTCAGCGCCAAAGAAATCGAACGCAAATATTGTTTGAATAAAGACGACAGAACTACAGAACTACAGCCCGCGTTTTGTCAATTTTCACGGATTGTTACAAATGAGCCAGATTCGGACATTATTTCAAACACGCAGCATATAAAATCTACAACAAACTCTATTCCTAATAAAACTAGGTAACAATAAATTTTCATAATTGCGAAAATGTCTCAAATGTAAATACAACTTTTTAGTTGTTTTATTATCAGATACTATTTAATTTCAATTTAGTTTGTCTGTTTTATTAAATAATAATATTACAATAGACTATGAGGCCTCTTTCATTTTCTCATAGAGGGTGATGAAAAGTAGAGTATATCACTCGGGACAAAATATATTTTTGGCTCGGGCGACGTACTTTGATTCAAAAAACGCCCTCGCCGTAAAAATATCATATTGCTCCCTTGACATACAATTTACTATTACATAACAACTTAAAAAGAAAGAATATTTAGGATTTTTATATTCCAAGGGAATCTATTGTAGGTCCTTTGGGGCCACGTGTAGTGTGGCTTCTTATTTTTATTTCAAATATTCACATGCTATTTAATTCTAAGTATTAAAAGTAAGTATACTTTATCAAATTTTGTACACTGCCGCTAGGAATCCAATCCAATGCTAAACTGACAAATGAATTATTATACAAACTTGTCAATTAAATTATGTATTCGTTATAAGTTTTCAATTGTAATAAGTACTAACATTAGTTTTATTTTATTTTTAAATTATTAAACTGTAATATAACTTCATATTAATTTGCATACCTGAGAACGTGAATATGGATTGATCAAAATGCCCTGTAAAACCAATAACTAACTCATCCATATACTTAAATACATTTGAGTAGAAAGTAAATTTTTGGATATTTTTAGTGGATACTCAAATAATTGACCTTCGATTACATACTTCCTTTTTGTTATTATCCATTTCATAGCCCTGATGTCACAACATGATATAATATAAATTGGCAATATATTGTAGCAAGCACAGCTAAAAATGAGTAGACCTCAAGCGATCGAATTAATCGAAAAATCGCGGTTGTTTTCGATAAATAGTAGTTGCTAAACCTTTTTGAAAGCCCTATCAGCAGTTTGAAAGTATCCATCAGGATTGTCATTTTCTCCACAAAAATGCATTGAAGCAGCAAAGTGGAATGTGCTTCAGGCAATGATAGTGTATTAAAAAGAGGTAGATACCGCACTAGCGCGCGGAAAATACCCGCTTATATTGTGTCAATTGACACAATGCAACTTAGTCGCATAATATCAGCGGTTGGTGAAGCGCACTAAAAATAATCAAAATGCCGAATTGTGTGTTTCGAAAGTGTAAAAACTACGTCGATGGAGTGTCTTATCACACGTAAGTACATCGCAAAAAAGGATAGCGAATATGTTCGCAGTTGCAGTGCGATAGGGATAGATAGATAGATAGATCTTTATGCTTCTTTCAATAATGACCAAAATCCTTTATAACAGAGGATATGAGTCGTGGCGCGGGCTCTAGCTATATCTTTTGTGTAGCGTTATGTTTCGTATATTTCTTTCGCATTCACATGTCGCAAACACATGTATACCTTTAGACGTAAGAATACGTTTGAATGTTTAGCTTGACGGATCAAATTCTAATCGCCGCGCGTTAGAAGATACCATATCTACCTCTTTTTATACACTATCATTGGCTTCAGGCCTCTCTTTCTTTATCTGAGCCTAGCAGTGGGACAGCAACATAATAAATGTTTTGTATACATGTATTTAAATTAAAAAAACTCCAAAGGCTTACTCATTGACAACTGGTTTCCATGATCCATAGGGATTACTGGCACGTGGAGTAGGTCCATATGTTGGCTCAATTTTGGGAGGCTCTTTCTTCACAGCTAACTCTTTCATCTGCTCTCGCGCAATATGGGCCTTCAGTTCAAGCTTTGATTGTTTCTCCTTTTGTTTTCTGGAAAGAAATATTTAATCTATAAAATATGTCAATTCAGAGTAGGAGACAATATTTAACATTGTGTTGTCAAATGATTGAGTTTAAGTACGCTTAGACGTAAGTACGTTAAGAAGCTTTAAATTAATCAAATTATGTATTTTATAGTAGAGTGTGACAATAACCTGATTCTTTTACATTTTTGCACAATCCGTTGTTTCAAAATCTGTTTATTTAAAAAGGTTAGAATTAGTTTAAAATAAAACGTTTGTTAAAAGAAATTAGTTTAAGCACTAAGTATCTATTTGTTTTTAATGTTTTGTTAATTTGTGTTACCGTTAATTTAAATTGCTAAAAAATGTTTACATGTCACTTGTGCTATAAATTAATTATAGTACGACGTAATAAATTTTGCACACCGAAATGTGGCAAATGCGAGTACCTAATAACTAAATAAATAATAACTAATAACTCTCAAATACTATTTCTGCAACCACATTTTAACATTGCGGCAGAAAAATAATTAAATAAAACTATAACTATAAAATTCTCATGTCACAGTTTTAGTTACCATACTCCTCCAAATTTAA
Organism: Erynnis tages; assembly: GCA_905147235.1. NCBI lineage: Eukaryota > Metazoa > Arthropoda > Insecta > Lepidoptera > Hesperiidae > Erynnis > Erynnis tages. The sequence goes on along the minus strand of LR990078.1, from coordinate 6,768,987 downwards.
TCTGATTTTTTATGAAATTTTATATGCATATTCAGTAGGTCTATCGGCTATCGGTAGGTAGGTCAGCTACTGTGTATTTTTCATACCCCTAACTGATAAGGGTTATCCACTTTTTTATTTTTCAATAATGTGGCATCAAAACATACATACAACCCTAAATTTTCACCCTTCTATCAAAAACCCCTAATTTTTAAGTCATTTTAGTAATTTAATAATTTTTCATCCCGTTCGATAACTTATAAAATATAGCAAAACAACGTTTGTGGGGTCAGCTAGTCAATTTATAGAAACTAGGGATCGCCAAGTGGTCGTAATTTGACTACAATACATAGATATGTAGATCAGCTGTCAAATGTAGGCAAGTAGTGATTTCCACGCTCAATTTCCATATTGTTGACTTAATTTTACGAACACTGGTACGATTAATAGATATTAGGGGTCAGTTATGTTTGATAGTACCGCTTAAGATTAAAATAAACAACAATAAACAAATGAATGTAATGTAATGTAATGTAGTGAACTCTTACGCATTCCATGACTTTTCATATATTGGTGCAATAAATCTTTTGAATTAACCTTAAAAACTCCCATTATAAACCAAACATACTTGGGAGCAAAATGGATAATAAAATTTGAGTTTTCTTACATACATACTTAAAGCGGTACAACAAGGCACTGCACAATATAACTTAGGTTTTGTATGTATACATATACTTCTAACATACTGTATTTTTAGTCATGTCTCTTTCACATTATACATCTACGCTATAATATATTATATTTTAATTTGAATTTAACACATAACATCCCCATATTAACTTTAACTGTGCCAAATTTCAAATTGCTCAGTTCACATAGTCAACTTTAAATTGTACGCAAAATTTTCGCTTCACATGTTAAAATATATGATTAACAAACAAATAGTATACACAGCGCTAGTTAATCTATTTTCTGTCTCATTTACTTTAACTTTTTTTTTGTCTTCTCAGATTCCTGTTCTTTTAACTTGTTCTTTTCTTGATCAGCAATTGATAAATATTCATCAGGCGGATCCCATGTTGTTTCTAAAAACAAATGAAATTCAAGTTTTGCATAACATAATTTAAAAACAAATTTAATAATTAAGTATAACAGAACTTATATCAATTAAATATTTATACATATACACCGACATTCAACAACCATGCCATTTATTATTTTACAGAGGAGAATCAAAAAGGCCTCTCTTCCATGCTTTCTTTTACAAAATTGCAGAAGGAAGCTGCACATCTCAGCTCCTATATGAACTTTACAGCGGTGATAGCCCAGTGGCTTAGAATTCGACCTCGAATCGAGGGGTCCGGGTTCGAATCCCAGTGGCACGCACCAATGACTTCGTGAAAAAGTTATGTGCGCTTTATAAAATTAAATATCACCTGCTGTTACGGTGAAGGAAAATATCGTGAGGAAACCTGCATGCCTGAGAGTTCACAAAAAAAAATGTTCTCAAAGGCATGTGAAGTCCACCAACCCGCAGTGGGCCACCGTGGTGGACTAAGGCCTACATCCCTCTCATTACGAGAAGGAGACCCGACCCTGTAGTGGGTCATTAATGGGTTACTGACAATATGAACTTAAATAGTTTTATCATTTATAAAACAGTGTTAACATACCATTTGTTACAGTATTCCAGAAGTAATTTACACTTTCAGATTGCACTTCTTGCCAAAGTGGTTTTGCTTGAACATTTGGTTCACTTGAAATAGTAATATTATTACTACTACTACCACTTTGCTCCAACATTTGATTGATACTCTGGAATATTTAGATTTGAATTTTTTTTGGGATCCATTGAGGTACTGATTACACTGTAAGATTAATCAACTTTTTTTTTGTTACTGTCATACTGCTGTTGGCTCTAGTGGCCTTTACAGCTTTACCGGGCGGGCTTTGTGGCGAGCTCTAAATCTTCGCCGTTATATAAGGCTCGAGGGAGGGATAGGAGTAAGCTCACGTCTCGACCGGAAGGTCGCAGCCTAAGACGTATTTCCGCCCCAAGAACAAGATGGCTAGGGTTGGGCGACCGGCCCGAGGACGCCTCCTGCGAGCCTCGAACGTCGACTCGGGCCGACACAGTGTCTGTTGTTACGATGGGTGCATAGCATCGGCCACGCATGCCTGGCTCATAGAATGCGGCACGTCCTCCTCGCCGGTGAGGACGACTTATGTCGTTTAAGTGTTGTGTTCTGTGTAGTTTCTGGGAGGATGTTGGGCTTTCATCCTCCGGAGCAATAACACTATGGTGTGATGTTTCAAAATATGTATAAAACCATAGCATCTAAAAAATAAAAGGGTGGCAAATGAAAAATTCTCCTGACGCCTCAATTGATAGGGCCAGGCCTTGCCAGAATTATGGAGAGAACTTTTATGTCTTTTGCATTAAGAACTTTAAGAGTATTAAATGCCATGGGATCTAGAAGTGCTGAGAAAAGAGAAAAGAACAACCGAAGTTGTAGTTCAATGACCAATCTTTTTAAGAATTGAGTACCCCACGCCTCCCCAACGCGCTCTCGCTTGCAGACTCGGCTTGGGCGGAAAGTGACCATGAGTTATGCTTTTTCATGTGTGCAGCCAGCATTCATCGATTTATAAGACGTTCGTTGTTATCATGTCAAAACCCATTATAATTTTAAAATGATTGTGTGTGTTACAAAAATGACTCCATTATACATGTAACAAGCAGAATAGTAACTGAACTTTACTTTGGATGTAAGATCTGCATTGTTCTGGACATCTTTCAGGTAAGCACTCATTGCCGCTGCTTCCATCTTCTTCATGTCATCATCAATTTTTTCTTTCTGTCTGAACTCTTTTGCACTTTTCTTGCTGAGTTGTGATATATGTTTTTGGACATTTTCTTTGTGCCGCTTCCCATTCTCGTGGAATGATATTGACTGAAATATATAATAATAATTAATATAAACGTTCGACGTGTGCATCCTGCCAGTCATCACATATGGATGTGAAACTTGGTCATTAAATTAACATCACAGGGAAAAACTAGCAAGGTGCCAACGTGCCCTGGAAAGGGGCATGTTGGGGATAAAGAGAAGGGACAGAGTCAGCAACATAGACATCAGAGCGAAGATACAACTGACAGACATTCTAACTCGGGTGGACAAGAAAAAATGGGGATAGACTGGTCACATGTTACGTCATCCATTCGAAAAATGGAGCAAGCAAGTTACTGTTTGGCATCCAAGAGACGGTAAAAGGAACAGGAGCTGGGAACAGTTGCACAACATGTTGACAGTCAGCACTGAACATTTGTTTAACAATGTTGTCTGTCTACGCATGATCAGTCATCTACTACATGTCGCCAGAGGAACTAGTGTGGATTACAAGTAATGATTGTTGCGCATAACGTCTCCACTTATAAACAATTGATGATCAACTGCATGTTGCACGGACACAAACATGCCGCGCGACATGGTGCGCGCTAGCTGGCAACGTCGCGCGATGTCGCACAACGTTGCCGAACATGTTGAGCGGCACATGTTGCGCGCCAAATGTTGCCTAGTGGATACGCGGCTTTAAGGTTCTGGTGCAGTAACAACGGTCTCACGAACTTGCTACTCTTTCGCAAGAATTTGAGGCCATCCATGTAGATGTTAAACTTACTTGTACATGTGTGAATATTGTGATAGGTACCTCGAATAAATAGTGTGTAAACCTTAAGTACTTTGTTTGTGCTTGCATTACACCCAAATTATGCCCACTAAACCCGTAACCACTGATGATTGAATGGTCTTTCTCCGACAAATATTATATGTGTGGATGCATACATTATTGTTATTGGCTATTGTGACCCTACCTTTTACTGTTTGAAAAACCTTGAAAAAGTTTTTTTATATGTCCATGCTTATTGTAAAAGAATGTCAACACTGCCTCAAACAGGTTATGATGTAAATTATTATTGTATTATGTTAAACCTTCTGATTATTACTACAAACACGCAATATACTTACAACTTTATTATCCGCAAACCAACATTTGCAAAATTCACAATACTTTCTTGCTTGAGATTTCCAATATTCAGTCCTACAACACAACAAACAACATCAGCATCAGCATGTTAAAATTCTAAAGAATACCTACATTTATAATAAATAATAACATGAAGCCTTACATATTGATATATTAACACGAATGGACTTCAGTGCTTGAACGTAAAATAACCTTTCAAAAATAACTTTGACATTTTACTTATCTTTATCTGATACACATAATATAATAAATTAATCACAGTATATTATATAGAGCTAAATTTTTTGTCAAATAATGATTTATGATAGTAAATAAATACTAAATAAATAATTATTTATCTATTTTTCACATATCTTATTTAAAATTGACGGAAATACTGACACTTGACAGTTAAACTTGACAGTGACAGTAATAGCATGTCATTAGTTTAAGGACTACCCACACTCGGCTATCCTTACTACCTTAAAAAGTCGGTTGTTGTTTTTGTGTGTTTCTATACCGCATGGCTGTGTTTCTGGCGCGTCATTCAACGAATGACGTTTACAACTATATTGCACTTAATAATCATGGAGGATAGAGCTAAGGAGGAACATCTGTATACCTATGAAATTATTGTTGGTCAGTCCAACTTACCAAAGTAACTTAAAATTAATTTATCCAAAATTTAAACAATTTAAGATTGTTTATACCACAAATATCAAAACAAAAAGGCCAAAACTTTACATCTTTACTTTACTTTAGTGGCTACGGTGGGTAGAAGGATGACACGGTATAAACGACAAGCGCATATATTTATCGGATACATGAAAAAGTGTCGGTCAAAATGCACTAAATTAGGGTGGCGCCACTTTAGCGTGAGGTATAAATTTTAAAGGAAGCGCCAAATTTTGAATAGGTATCTGAAAATTTATGTAATTATACTAATTGAATAATAATTCTTTAAATTTATATTTACTACATTATTTTGTACTACGCAAGTAGTTGAAATTTTCAATAACTAACTACTTCAGTCGACAATAATAATTTTTTCAACTCGACGTACTTCAATTCGTTGTTACATTCATACCATACCTAGGTCTACACCAGCGCCATCTAATTCGTTTACAATTCCTAATAAATTGCTACTCGGACTGGTATGGTATGAATATACCTCCGATTACAACATCGCCATTCTGGCAGGTTTTGGAACTGTTATTTATAGATTACAGCTGGACACTTTTTCAATTTTCTACTATATTTTATACTATAGGTATTCTATATGAGCTGACACTTCTTCTATCTATTCTCCATGCAATAAATAAAAGCTTTTGACTTTGACAGATTAAATAGGTAGATATGAAAATATGTTAACATAATCTCATTTTTTACGCATATTCCCCCCAAGTTTTAGCAATAGCTCATAATAGGGTATTTCGCACCATGCAAGGAAAAATCCAAAATTATGTAATATTGATAGATTTTGTTAAAAGCAAGTGAAAAATGGTGATTTCTGTTCTAAAAAATGTAGTATACATTTATTATTTCAATTTTAAAATTCAGGTTTTTTAATCTGTTTTTCAAATGTCAAAAACGCTATACGCCATGCAAGCTATCGGCGTGACGTCATTAGCAGTGTAAATAAACAATGGAGTATAACTTTCTTCCTTTGCTGACGTGTATTGTTTACACTGGGAGTGACGTCACAAGCATGGCGGCAGCGCCGAGACGGCCGAGACCGTGTTTTCGCGGGGATTTTTGAAATTTAAATTGAAAAGTCTTTTTTTACATAATATTTGTTAGCAAATTTTATTTTCCAATTTTTTATGGGTTTTTATGACTAAAGAATTCATATAAAAAGCTTTTTGACATAGGCCGTAATACCCTATTACTAGACGGTTTTCCTTTGCAGTGTTTAAACGTGCATAATGCATTCTTCTGATTCTTAATTAGTTTAACAATCATTTTATCATTAAATGATTAGTTTAACATAACTAAATCAACATTCAAGTTATCAAACCAAGCATTCTACCAAGAAAATTACCTTACTACCTTAAATCTGATCCACGGATTAAATATTATTTACTATCACAAAATAATAAAAAATATTAATATCTCAATCTCATAATTTTTAGGTAGGTCTTTAAAAAGGACCTAGGATCATTGAGTGTTTAATGCGCTAACTAATTTGCTAAATGTAATTGCGGATGCACCCACTAAGTAATAATAATGCGAACGAAAAATTTTGTTGTACTTCCAGACAGCTAGTTGATACAATAAATATTATTAAATTTTGGTACAATTACAAAATTTTAAAAGTTATTTATTGTATAAATTGTCTGATTTTATTTACTTTTTTATTAAATTATTTCTGTATTGTAAATATGCCTAAACTTAAATTTTATATAATAATACAAGGTAGGGACGTGCAATGAATTGCGATACAATGCGAACAGTGCAACATTGCAACATTTAGTTTTGTCCAAAATTGACAATATTATTTTTATTGTACCTATATTTTTGTTTAGCATTGAAGTTTGGCAACTCTGTAGCTTAGCTTGATTACTTTTGTGATGTCGTCGTCGAGTATCGAGTGTCGTCGTCTTTTGTAAAGTTTTATCAAGGTGATATTTATTTCATTTATAATACCTTATTAAAATTTCTTATTAAAATGTTATGTATTTTAAGTATTCCTTAAGGCTTTTAGAACACTATCTAATTTCATGAAGTGCATAATTGCTTTCGTGAATTGTCGAGGGCGGCCATATTAAAAATAGAAATTCGAATTCCTATTTCATCTTAAAAAATCCTATTAATCTTCCGGTAACCTTTATTATAGTTTAATACAATTTGAATTTAAATCAGTGACAAATATTTCTATCTTAATAGTTTTTATTTATTGTTTTATCGGAAACGTAGTTTCTATTGTATGTAACATAAAATGTAACTTGTCTATAGATACATATAAATACTGCTTGTTGACGCGTCTCTCGTAATCTCCTTTACCGTTGCTGATAAATTAGGTACTATATTGTGAAATCCTTTATTATTGCAGATATTCTCGGAATAAGTTGGTGAACGTGATAAACTTGTATATTAGCCTATGTATCTAAAAGTGACTTATCGTGAAATTTGTTTAGTGTTGGACTTGGATAAAAAAATTGTGATAAGTTTCTCAATATCGTAGTCTCCCCTTGTGGGATAATTTGGAATAATGATGACCGAAAATAGAATTAGTTCGAGTAATCACGTCGGAAACAGTATCAACAATCAAAAAGGGTAAGTTTGCGAAAATAGGTAATATCTTTCATTTTTTGAGATTTGGTTCTTTGTTAACTTCAACGGTTTTCATTTTTCCAGAGATGTCGATAAAACTGTGGACGACATGGGTTGGAAATCAAAATTAAAATTACCCCCCAAAGACAGAAGAATTAAGACTAGTGTAAGTTATGATTTTACCCACATGTTTTAACTTATTAAATTCGAATTCAAAATGGTAGTACATAGTAGTACCTAAACGTAAGAAAACTTTATAGTAATTAGGTTTTGGTTTGTGTGTTGAAAATTAGAGATGCTACAAATACTCTAAACTATTTGATATCTTCATTTTTTGTAATTCATTGATTACCAAAAATTTTATGTTAATATAATAGTTGTTTTAATAGGATGTAACTGACACAAGAGGAAATGAATTTGAAGAGTTTTGCTTGAAGCGAGAGATTCTGATGGGTATATTTGAGAAGGGATGGGAAAAGCCATCCCCAATTCAAGAGGCTTCAATTCCCATTGCTTTGAGTGGCAAAGACGTGTTAGCAAGGGCCAAGAATGGAACAGGCAAAACAGGAGCTTATTGTATTCCAGTGTTAGAACAGGTACATATCATCATTTATATTAAAAATATTGTTGTGTCGCCTACATCATATTATGTAGCTATTACAAATAGAAAATTAAACATAAGTTTTATTTATCACTTATTATTTTTTTTACTTTGTTGTAACATATTTTATTTTATGTTAGTCAAAATATTAGTAAAAGAATAATTGTTAAAAAAAAATTCTACAGAGAGTTTTTAATATTTTGATGCCTGTTTATAATTTACTTGGAATTAGTGTGATTATTTAAATGGCATACACAGTGTGATTATTTAAAGTAAAATTGATTAAATGATGATAATATTTGGATTCCCCTTCACTTTTTATAAGTGATACATCCTCAACTGATTTCAAATGCCTGTGATACATATTAATATTTTTTATGCAGAGCTTTTAAAATAAATATTTCTATTGCTTAGGTTGATCCAAAAAAAGATGCTATACAAGCTTTAATTGTGGTACCAACAAGAGAGTTAGCACTTCAGACATCACAGATTTGTATTGAGTTGGCCAAGCACACAGATATTCGTGTTATGGTAACTACGGGAGGCACAAACCTCAGGGATGACATAATGCGTATATATCAAAATGGTAAGGACAATATGTGGAAATATATTTTTGATGATTTTACTCTAAATGCAGGGTTTTCAGGCATATCTCCAGGTGTACCTTGATTATATAATAATGTAAATAATAATAGCAAATCATTTTGTCGTACAATCTTTTGTTAGGACATAATTTTTCAACCAAGATTATTTTTTAACACTTGTTCAAGACGCTGAACATGTTAAAAAATAGACAAGAAAGTCTTGTCAGATTCATAAATGATCTTGTCAGAATCATATACAAGGCAATCAACATTTCTTTTGTTAATTTTTTTGTATTGAGCAACAAGCTCCTATTTCAATGAAAATTCTTTAGTATTCAGTCTGTTGATTCCAAAATATCTTGACACGAGGAATCATCTGGTGTCTACTCCAATTTCAGAAACTTTGTTACTGTACAAACTATATCTTAAATATAAAATATTTTTATTTTTCAATAATGTGGCATCCAAAAATATATACAACCCTAAATTTTCACCCTTCTATCAACAACCCCTATTTTTAATAGACAATTTTTAACACTCAATAACTTGTGTCCCAAAACAATGTTTGTGGGGTCCGCTAGTATTATTATAATAATAGCTTCTGATATTACTAAAAGCAACCACACTTAATATGTTTTACAGTTCAAGTGATAATAGCCACACCAGGGCGTATGATTGATCTCATGGATAAACAAGTTGCAAAAATGGACCAATGCAGGATGTTGGTTCTTGATGAGGCGGACAAGCTTCTCTCTCAAGACTTCAAGGGCATGTTAGATATGGTTATCTCACGGTATGTCATAATTTCAATATTTGGCACTTAAAAAACAATGTTCTTGCCCCCCTGTTCTTTTGATCATAAGAAAATTCAATGTGAATATAGTACAACTTGCACATCCACTATTGAACCAGAAATATTTGTATATACTTATATTAGTTAGCTGATCTTGAATATTACTGGATAGCACAATAGGGTTTTCCGGGGGTGAAAAATCGATCTAGATAGGTTTTGTATCTTTCATTTTCTCCAATATTTATTTTCACACAACAAATTAACTCCATCCAGTTAATAGATCAAGATCCCCGGGCCGCCAGACCTCACATATTTTCACCTGTTGTAAGCCAAAGGTAAAATTTCTTGCCATGAATTTTATTGCAATGGCTATGGTCCAGGCGTTTATACTATATTATAGACCTAAAAAGTGTCTTATGCTAAATGGGCCACGGAAAGTGTCTGGGAGTATTGAAGACTTATTTTTAACGATATTGTCTACAATATATGTGAAAATCAGCTGGGAGAAAATATGTGGTATCAGTATGTTTTTATGTATGTACTTTGATTACCTGATACCTGGAAATTGGCCGTCCAAGCAAGCTAGCTGGTAGGCATGCGATCTTAGTACATAATAAAACTACTCAATTGTCCACAATTCGTTCGTCAGAAAATACAAGACGTCTGGCGGACCTGGGATCTTAGACTATCATTGACTTTGTAACTATGTTATAGTTGTCATTTGCATTTTAATTCTTAAAAATATATTGGCTTTCACAGTAGTAAGACCATAATAATTGTGTTGAATTTTGTAAAAAGTAAAAAAATGTGCTTCTATTTTTAGATTACCGAAAGAACGCCAAATCTTGCTATTTTCTGCCACTTTTCCACTGAGTGTTAAACAGTTTATGGAGAAACATTTAAGAGAACCATATGAGATAAACCTTATGGAAGAGCTCACACTTAAGGGAGTTACACAATATTATGCATTTGTTCAAGAGCGACAAAAAGTGCATTGTTTAAATACACTCTTTTCAAAGGTAATTTCATAAAAGAATAGATAATACTTTCGAACAAGAATGTTATCATTGTATTCTTTAAATATTTTCATCTTTACAGTTGCAAATCAACCAGTCTATTATATTCTGCAATTCTACCCAACGTGTAGAACTGCTGGCAAAGAAGATCACAGAGTTGGGTTACTGCTGCTACTACATTCACGCGCGCATGGCGCAGGCGCATCGCAATCGCGTCTTCCACGACTTTCGCGCAGGACTCTGCCGTAACTTGGTGTGCTCCGATCTGTTCACTCGAGGTATCGACGTGCAAGCGGTGAACGTCGTCATCAATTTCGACTTCCCACGCATGGCCGAGACGTATCTACATCGTATCGGGCGATCGGGTCGCTTTGGGCACCTAGGTATCGCCATCAATCTAATCACGTACGAGGATCGGTTCGCACTGCACCGCATCGAGCAGGAGCTGGGCACGGAGATCAAGCCCATCCCGAAGGTGATCGACCCGGCGCTGTATGTGGCGCGCGCGGACGAGGACGACACGGGCGACAAGTAACGCCGCCGCGGCCCGCGCCCGCGCCTCTGTCTGGACTTGCTGACTGGTCAATGGAAATAGAATAAAACTACAAAAACAAAAAACTTATTTGTAAAAAGTGTAATGAATTTATAACATGTGCGTGTAAATAGTTTGTGAAGTAAGACTTGAACCTGAAGAGGGTTACTTTTTTAAAGTGTATATAAACATCGGGACTTATGGAAGGCATCATGCGCTCGCTGTCCATATTGGATTCTGTGCGCGGTTTCCTACATTGTTAAAACGTAAAATATTTATCGTAAAACCTTGTTGCATGCAAGAGTCTACCTAAATTTGTCAAGGATCTTAACATAAATTGTGGTAGACTTTTGACATTGCTTACTATGTTCAACTTACCCATACATAATTTGAGCTAGCACTTGTTTTCTTTTACATAATTCTTACATCAACCTTTGAGAATAACTGATGTATGGGTAGGTCAATTCAGAGTCTAGCTCAAATTTCCAATATTTGAAAAACATTAGAAATTAAATCAGTATATAGTGTTGTTTCTGTCCGCTTGAAACAATGCATATTTCAAGCCATTCTTTCGTAAGATCAGGTTAAATCAATAATGAAACTGCCACAAGAGTTTTGGCTTGTAATTATTTGTGTTAATTGGTTTTAGTAATTTTGTCAGAAGTAAAATGTCCAGTAACAATTAGATGAAATATACATGTATTGTATTTAACCTGATTTTAGCTCTTAAGTATTATGTTGTATTTGTAAGCGGAAAATCACAGTAACCACAGTGTAAGCTTTAAAATTTTAAGGTTTGGTTAGTCTGGTGAATTTTTCTCAAAAGCTTTATCATAACAACTTGCTAGACTAGAACCAAGGTACAACCAAACCTATTTTAGAGAAATTCTTCAGATAAATGATAACTGTGACTGTGTAACGACTCATTATTCGTTACTAATGAGACAGAGGAATGCAGTGATTCTGATATGGCTTGCAGTTTTGCGCATTGCTTTGCCTGAGGGAGACGGGAGCCATTATAACAATTGGTGAATGGTTCTCTGGGGATCAAAATTCAGGGATATCACGTGAAGAGTTAACAAATTTGGCCAACATCTTTTTGTTTGAAAGGCAAATCTCATCAATAATTTCAGCAAATGACTAATGTTTTATGTACTGTGATAAACAAATTTGGCCAACATCTTTTTTGTTTGAAAGGCAAATCTCATCAATAATTTCAGCAAATGACTTAAGTTTTATGTACTGTGATAAACAAATTTGGCCAACATCTTTTTTGTTTGAAAGGCAAATCTCATCAATAATTTCAGCAAATGACTAATGTTTTATGTACTGTGATATTACCATAATGTTTAAAGCATTTGTTGTCACTTTATTTTATAATTCTTTCAAATATATGCTGTAAAAAATGTTATAAACAACAAAAACTTCCTATGAGTTTTAACATTCTGAACCTAATTGTACACTATAAATCAAAATATCCTGTGCTTTTATACAGTTTCCACTACAAAAATGGAATAGCCTTGCTGTTTTCCTGCTACCAAAATATCTTGTTTATTACCACCACTAAATATCTTTATATCTGTGATATTTCATTGTGCATTTGCCTGATGAGATGAATCTGGGAGAGATGTTCATATTTATAATTTTGTCTTCCGTATAGTTGTTTAACTGTAAATAATTGAGTAAGTTTCAAGTCTGAAAATGTAATATTCTGAAGTGAATCGACTACTTGCAGTGATATCAATGTAGTACAAAATTACATTTGTTGTTGCCTTTTAGAAATTATTATTCATGTAATCATAAATAAATATCATTTCATTTACAAAACCAGGTCGACGAAAATAGCATATCATAGATATTTTTGTACATGTGTAATAGAAACAATAAATAATAATTATGGTTTTAAATTATACAATAAAAGTGATGTATTAAGAAATTAAATCAAGAATATTATGAAGTGTTCAGTAATAGTGAATGGCAGTCAATTTGTTTTATATTTCTTTGCTTCTCAACTGTTTGATATTCTTATAGAAATAAGATTGTCCCAAAGATCACAGCCAATTTTTATAAGTGCGAAATATTTTTTTAACAAATATCTATACCTTATTTATCAGGATATTTTTTGTAAAACATCTAAGTCAGAGTTGCGGACACGGCTTTTCCATTGCTACTGCAGCCGTAGCAGCGGAAATTGTTGCCTTATTCAAATTGTATGATTTAAAATTTTGTCAAGAATTTTATCCTTGTTAAAAATGGGCCAAATACAAACTCTTCACAATAACTTGTTTTTTATTAACCTTTACCAGGGCTTTGTCCTATTCATTGGTAAGGCACATTCTTGCCCGAAATATAATTATACCTAACATTATTTTATTAGCGCTCTTATACACGAGCGGCAAATTTCCAACGGCAGAGGTAATTGTAGCCGTCGATACCTGTCGGCGGCAGCCGTCGACACTTTTAGTTGTTTGTGTTTGTAGCGTGCCGCGTCCGCCGTTTTGACACTGACAGTTGAGTGTTTGAGTGCAAATAGTCCAGGAATGCGCACGTGTTGCGGTTTTATAAAATGAGCTCCAGTGACAATGTTGATCTTAAAACGCTAATTGTAGCAGTAAAGAAAAATGCTTGTATTTGGAATTATAAACTACAAGAGTACAGTGACAAAACAAAAACGAAGCATGGGCGGCTGTATGTGAAGAAGTTGTAAGCGATTTCAAGAATAAATCCATTAATGAAAAAAAACGCCATTGGTAAGTAAATTATTTATATTTTTCTTGTATAAAAATAACAGAAAATAGGTGGAATTTGATGTTTGGCAGAATATTTCTATAGGGACCGTGCAGAAACCATAGAGGGCAGCACAAAACGACAAAACGTCACCAAGCGGATTAAAAACGAAACTGCCACAACTAAAGTGCAATATTGTCCCTTTGTTTTTCATATGTTTTCATAATGTCGCTTAACGAGGAATAACTCAATATTTCACTATAAATTATAGATTAAATTACGAAAAAATTTATAAAATGCGATTTTAGTGATATCAAGAATAGTGTGTGTCGTGCGAACGTTGATATTTTGGTCCAAGTGTTTTTCAATGGAAAATTTGTTTAAATATTAAAGGGTGTAGAGGATTTTCCGATAACATTTTTTAAATAAAGTGAGCAACGCATAAAGCAGTATCTATTTTAAGATGAATGCCAGGTATTTTGATGTTGTGATAAATAAAAATGTTTAATCAAACAAATTCCTCCTTTTCATTGAAAATAAAAATAACTTGAATTTTAAATAAATCTCAAACCAAATTATATATTAGTTTCATTTAAAAACCTTGATAGTTCTTTTTAACCGTTTGAATTCATGTCACGTGTATTTTTAACTGCATTTATCCAACTTTTCGTATAGTTTTTAGCCAGGGCATGTTGGTACTATCAGTGGAAAATTACGAGAATTTACACTAACATAATTTTATTCATGGGGGTATTGGAGCATCCATCAAGAATACACTTAATGAGCCTTTTAATATACAAAATTATTTGTGATACACTTTTCAAAATGTTAACATACAGTAGTAATCCTACTCATAAAGCAATATGTAGTTCCGATAAATGATACTAGATGGCATAGCACGGTCCCTATACTAACAATTAGGTAGGTACTCCATTGTTTCATATTATTATGCAGTTCAACTGCCATGAGACACTACCTTCACTACTACTAAAATAGTTTGAAAATGATTCTCTTATTGCCGGACCCGAAAGCGATTCCCCTTCATCCGGAATTGTAGATACATTTTCCAAACGGTTAATAGTATCTTGAAATTGAATACCATCCCTGTCACGAACGAAATTATGTAATATGCAACACGTTTTTACAACATCCTTCGAAAACTTCATTCATTTTCTAACTGGCTCCTGTACAAAGAGTCTGCGATGGCTGCCGCAGAGCTTCGATGTTGACCATGTCTATGGCTGCCGCCGGCGGGTGCAGTTGTCTATGACGTTGACATAGTGCCGTTAGTGTATATGAGCCTTTAGATACTAGTTGACCCCGTATGCGTGGCTCTACCCTTATACCACTTATACTATTTCTCGAAATAGGTACCCACTTCTACGGTGATAATTATTTTGACAAGATTTCGCAAGGATCCCGAATTTAAATAAATTATATAGCACTGCACTTCTTCACTTCATTTCGACGAATACTGGGCCGCTGTCGACATAACGGATGCTTTTCCTACTATGTACTACTAGCCCGTCACGAGTGGTGAGCAGAACTTCATTGGTAAGTTTGACATTGACTGCCCTGCGGTCACACGATTGGTTCGACAAACGTCAGTTCGTCAGTGTGCGTTGTCTATTGGTCCAGCACGTTTTTTCCGCTGTTGTACATTGGCCGAAAGTGTACAATTTCCCTACCACTGATAATCTGTGCTCACGACTCATGACGGTTACTATAGCAATTTATTAGGCATTGTCGAATTTTTAATGGCAATGTGCCAACAGCCTTATACGGCTAGTTAAATTAATAATTAAATTTATAGTATTTCTAGTAATCAATCTAAAACTTTTCTGTTTCTGTAATTTGACAAACCAATTAATTATTTCAGTGCCTAGACGTCCATGCTAAATGCAGAAAAGAACATATATAACAAAATAAAAAAATATTACTACAAGCCAGCCACAACAACTGACCTAAAGTATTGTGTCTTATTATATAATTATGTCGCAGTCGTATTGTATAATCCGCCGTATTACATTACGGCTAGCTGTTATCAAAAACAGGGCCGTTTTGTAATGCGGCGCGGGCGGCGGTTCAACGATTAGCCGGATTGAATGCGGCTGAACAATAAACCGCCGGAATGTATTCGGCGCCATACGTCATTCAACACGGCTAGCCATAATGTAATATAACCTAACCTAACGCATTGAAGGTATTTCTGTGGTTAAATTTAGAGTTCTGTCACTGACCCTCACTAGGCTTCGCTTCGCTCGGGGAAAAAAAAATAACTTGAACCTAACCCATTGAAGGGATTTCTGTGTTAAATTTAGACTTCCGTCACTGACCCTCGCTCCGCGAACAATAACAATCCGGCTAATCGTTGCACCGCCGCATTTCAAAACGGCCCTGTTTTTGATAACAGCTAGCCGTAATGTAATACGGCGGATAATACAATCCGACTGCGATATATAGATATGTTTACCTTAATTCTCAGTAAAAGTAAAGTTAATAAAATAATCAATCATATGTGCAAAATTAATAAATAAAAAATAAAATGACTAGTAAATTATTATCATTTCTTTTATAAATTAATGTTTCTTTTCAGGTACCCAAACATTTTCTAATTTAAGTACCTTTAGTTCACAACATAAAAATACAAAAAGTTACAATGAAAAATAAATATAATTATGGCGTAGGTATTAATAAAATTTATCACTCCAAAAGCTATCAGAGATAAAATAATGAATCCTTTAATATTATAACCAAAAATATTAAAAATAAAAAATTAATTATTGCCTGTAGTGGAAAATGGTTATTCATATGAAAAATATACAGGAATAAGAATAATAGTGAACATTACGGCAGGTATTTCCTGTTAGTTTACTTAATAAAAAAAATAAGTACATTTACTTTATTTAGCAGTTCATATTATAAAAAAAATGGCAGTATATAATAAAAAAAAACTTAACTTACTTAACATCTACGTTGACTACTGCTATTGCAGTAACGCTAGAGAATCAGGCGAAGTCAACACTATAAAATAATGGCAATTTCACTCGTTCAGTTTACAAGGCGGACTACGGACATAGCGCTAGGCACCTAAGCAATAGGCACCTTTATTTATGTAAGTATAGGGTGGCCAATTAGTAAGTTTACAATGGGGTATTACGGTCTATGTCAAAAAGCTTTTTATATGAATTCGTAAGTCAAAAATTTTTTTTTGCAAACAAATATTATGTAAAAAAAAGACTTTTCAATTTAAATTTCAAAAATCCCCGCGAAAACACGGTCTCCGCCGTCTCGGCGCTGCCGCTATGCGAGTGACGTCACTCGCCGTGTAAACAATACATCTCATATGACATCTCAGTAAAGGAAGAAAGTTACTTTTGCAAAAACAAAATGAGTTACAGTCCTTATCGTTGGTGTCTCGTAGCTGTGTTCAAGAAAACTGAGAAAACGCAAATTATCAATAAAAAATACAGGTCAACAAAGACTCCATTGTTGATTTACGCTGCTAATGACGTCACGCCGATAGCTTTCATGGCGTATAGCGTTTTTGACATTTGAAAAACAGATTAACAAACCTGAATTTTAAAATTGAAATAATAAATGGATACTACGTTTTTTAGAACAGAAATCACCATTTTTCACTTGCTTTTAACAAAATCTATCAATATTACATAATTTTGGATTTTTCCTTGCATGGTGTGAAATTCCCTATTGATCTTTTCTAAAATTTAAATAATCATTTAGTTCCATTGATTCAATATAATTGCATAATATTTTTAATAAAAGTAGTCTTATCGTTTCATATTTTATCAAATATCATCAATTATATTTGCTTTAAACACGTTAAAGACACATTATGTTTGTATCAGTTTTGTAGTTCATCGAGTATCACTATAAACACGTGTATGTATCTAATATTAATGGCACTGCACAATAATTACATATTGGGTGAAGCATTCAATTAACAGGTCTAAGTTTACAAAATATTAATCGAAACAAATAAATTGAAAATCAAAATGCGCGTTAACAAATCGTGCGATACAAAGTACCCTGTTTGTACTATGCCTTAAGACTTTGAAACCACCTGTAACGGTTAAAGTCAGTATGTAAAATGTCTGCAGTTTTTTTTTTCTATTCAGGGAGTTCTAATAAATCGTATGGACCCAGTTATAGCTACGAGCAAATGATTTAGTAGAGATTTTTTTTTCAACATTTTTCATCCACCTCCTGTGATAATGCAGAGCCCTGGATGGATGTCTGCCTCATAGATTTTCTTCGTTATCAAAATGATATTAACCATTAACCTCAGAGGCAGACGCGAGCAAATTATTTAGTACCAATTTTTTTTACAGATTTGAAGCCCTGTAGAAAAAAAACGCAGTTACGTACGACCTTCATTCATTAAGATGTTTTGTCGTATTGATCCGAACTTTAATGCCTATCAATACGGAGTACGAGCAAATCATATACCCAAATTTTATACTCGACAGCTCCCTATCTATTATGTTATTTTTACGAAACGTCGTCAAAGTTACACTTGACAAGAATAAGTAATATAATAAATAAGTAATATAATAAAACTAACTGCAACTGCAATTATACTTTTAAACAATCTTAAACTTTAATGACGAGTAAAAATATTATATCAGCTAAATCAAGTAACCGCAATATCTGTAATTTATTGTCATGACAAAAAGGAATCAAGTCCTCTTGAATTCAAAAAAGCATAACTAGTAAAATTTGTCAAATTGAAGAAGGGAAAGAGTGTGAAGTTTCTTATCTCATTCTGAACTACCTGTATAGGTATGTAGTTAAGCAGATTTAGGGTTAAATAACTTAATTCATTCATCACAACAATTTGATAATTTATGAAGTATTAATTAAGTTGAAATATTAAGTATAAAACCCAAATGTAAGGACATCTAGGACTATAGAACAATGAAACATAGAACAGCGAAATAATAATAAAAACTATCAATTTTGAAGCTCACACCATTACCATTTTGCAAAAAAGTAATCTTATAAATTATGTTTGTATTATAGTCAAAGTAATAAATACCGAAAAATAAACAAGGGAACCCTGCTTATTTTTTTTATCATTCCTGGATACGGAGTGTACTCCCAACTCTATCAAAATAATTAAATATAAAAATTATAAACTATGCTCACACAAAAACAATATAGCACATTCTTAAGTACTTCAAATAAGTATAGGTATGTACAGGGTGACTGGCAAGATACTTGACATACTCTGGCACAAGAAAGTAATTGGTCTAGTGTGTCGTTAAAAATACCCATTCAAAAAAAATCTATTAAGTACTAATAGCCGCACTCAGAGACGTCTTTTAATTAATGTTTATTAACAAATAAAATCGTCTTTATTCGTATTGACATAAGTGTCATCGTTATTTACATAATGAACCATTAACGTTAGTGAATGTCTCTGTCGTGACCATCGATGATAGTGTTGGTGTATAATTTCCATTCAGTTCTGCATAATAATATGATGGTAATCTGCTACCAAAAAAAGCATTACGATACGAACAAATTGCACAAAACACACTCTTATTAGATCCAACCTAATAGTATTAGTATTTCTTATTTCAAAACTAAACTTTTAAACATCCTTTTGTTCACACAAAAACACGTAAGTGACTTGTGCGACTTGCAAAAATGAGACCGACGCAGTACGCACGCGCATCGGTTTTGTAATTTGTGTTTTTTGTTATGTTTCTCGACTGCTTTGATATTAATATTTTGAATAATCGTTCGGCGCAGTCGCCGCGTGGTGTACCGATTGCAAAGAATGAGCGATTTAATGTCGCACAATATCATAATATTTTCTAATTTTGTTGGACAATTAGGTCAAATTTTCTATACATTTTTGGAACTAGAATCGAATACTGAGTGCCCCCTATCAATATGTCAAGTGTGTTGCCAGTCGCCCGGTATAATTATATAGATAATATTAAGTATACATATTTATTTCAATTTGTTATCACTATCTAAAATTCTAATGTTAGCTAAGAGCTTAATACATATGATTACAAGGTAGTACAACATGTCAACTTTCAATTAAAAATTACTTATTGAGTTATTATACAACCAACAAGATTTTCTCAATGTCAATTTATTATGTATTAAGAAACAAGGACTAGTTTTGAATTTTACGCGACAAAACCTATTATTCGCTTTTACTTTTAATTTTAAATAACGCACAACAATATTGTGTTATTCCACACAATGGCCGTTATTTAATTCGTCTTTATTTTCCAAATAACAATAAGTATTCCGCAATTTGTTACCGAATAGCTTACGGCTCTTTTACCTATAGTTTTTGCTATTTATTTAATTATCATGTTGAATTTGCTGATATTATAAGCTTTCACCCAAAAGTATTTAACTCACAACAAACAAGTCTTTTCGTGACTATTTATCTTATTTCTTTTAAGTCATTAAATGGAAAGAGAATGTAAACAGTACTAAACTAATTATGAAACATAAAAATCTCAACCAACAGCTAAACCTGTAATAGTCAAGGCTATTAACAATAATGCCAATTATGCAGGCAATCTTGATAAGCCAGATCAAGCAATTTATGTAATTTATTATCGATTGATGGGCTAATTGAGTTTTTTCGATTGGGGACAGGTTTCTCCATTTCTGGATTACTCCACCACTAAGATCATTGAAAATTTACGAAGAATATGATCATTTTTTCTACACAAAAAATGGCTCAAGTCACGTATTACTAGTTTCTAATCCATCTGAGATCTTTAATCCCGAGCTTCCGTCGCAGCTAGGTGGCGCTGGTGACTCCGAAACTAGTCGGGCTACTCCGAAAACATACCAATACTCACAAACATTTTATTATAAATAAAGAGAACACGATAATTCTAACGTTTATGGTTCAAAGTTATACATAATTTTAGTAGAGTAGCAAACGGACATTCGGGCCACCCGATGTTAAGAGATCACTGCAGCCAATGGACACGAATATACAACTTTAAATAGAAAATAAACCCTATCTAAGGTATGTGGGTCCTTTGCTGCTCATAAGGACTAAGATGTTGTCTCAAATAAAGTTTTCTTGGCAACCATACTCCGCCAACTGTAACACAAGATATGCTGCTTCACAGCTGGTTAAGAGGCTGATGGTGAGGTACCGGAGAGCAAATTCGATATCGTGACTCGGGAGCCTCGTGGCACCAAGGCACCACGAGTGTGTCGGCGAGTGGTGTGTATTTGTGTAACTGTGTGGTCGTTAGTTGGTCGGCGGCAGGTCAGTCGATG
Source organism: Erynnis tages (assembly GCA_905147235.1). Taxonomy (NCBI): domain Eukaryota; kingdom Metazoa; phylum Arthropoda; class Insecta; order Lepidoptera; family Hesperiidae; genus Erynnis; species Erynnis tages. Next base: position 6,748,163 of record LR990078.1, on the reverse strand, counting down.
GCGAGGTTGGCCAGGAGCAGGTCGGGCGGCGGCGGCAGGCCGGGCTGCAGCGTGACGGCCACGCCGCGGTTCAGCGACACGGCCGGGTAGAACGCGCCCCGCAACCCCGTGAACGCTATGTCGCCCTGTATTCACATTCAATCAATTAACCCTGCTGGAATTTCTACGCCGAATAGTACTATTAAAATCCAGCAGTACAATGCTGTCAATAGTGTAAACTTGTCAGTAATCCCATATTGACCCACTATGGCAGTGTTTCCCAACCTTTTTTAGGTCATATCCCACCTTATCATTTCTAAATTTGTTATGACCCCCATTACGCTATATACAGGCACTACAGGGTCGGGACTCCTCTCACAATGAGAGGGATGTAGGCCGTCTACCATTCTGGCCTACTGCGGATTGGTGGACTTCACATATTTTTGAGAACATTTTTTTTCTGAACTCTCAGGCATGCAGGTTTCAAACGACGTTTTCCTTCACTATACCAGCAGGTGATATTTAATTTTATAAAGTGCATAATTATAACTTCTTACAAAGTCATTGGTGCGCTGGGATTAGAACCCGGACCCTTCGATTCGAGGTCGAATTCTAAGCTACTGAGCTATCACCACTTAAACCTGTTACCGTATCCTTAATCTTTGTAATCATATCCTTAAACCTGTATCACCGTGTAAACTTAATCTTGGTTATTTATAAATGAACAACCCATATCCCCAAATTTGATCCCTGTGTTGTGGATGCCATGGACACACAAGAATAAGCACACGCATGCGCGTGTTTTGTTTCTGGTCTGAACCAAAAACTGAAATTTAAACTCATCACTTAAATCTTTGCTTCACTGGGAATCAAACCAAAAGGAATCTATCCCATCGCTCAGCACACTACCTACCGTTTTAACACTGGGCTTCCCGACATAAAGAGTCCCATCTACCGTCTAGATCTCATTAATGGGGTTTAAGAAGGGCGCGAAGGTCCCTCCTCAGACAACCTACTACTATACGCGGCGGATCGGGAGGTTAGAAGTTATCTTCCTCCATCTAGGTCTCCATCTGCAACATCAATCGTTTGCAGAAGGAAACCCCAGCAATCAATGATATTTCGTCACACGTTGTAGTGCATCGACTGACCTGAACCTGAGCAAGCCACGATCTGCCAGTATCTGAAGTTAGTAGTAAGTGTGCCAGGCACGGTTGTAGCGTAGTTCCTTCAGTTACCTGGGGCCTGTCGTCGACGGTGAAGCGCAGCGTGCCGCGCGCGAGGTCCAGCAGCACGCCCACGCTGGCGCCGCGCGCCACGCCGCCCGCCGCGCGCCCGCCGTGCGCGCCGCCGTGCACGAACCACGACCGCGACCCGTCGATGTACATCGCCCAGCCCAGCGCGTCGCTGCCTGCAACGTTTATGTACCGACTGTACCGTCCACCCGCGGACCACCTGGGGGCAGAGCCTACAGCCTACTCTTACAATTGACTCAAAATCGAATTGTAATGGTCTCATTCTGACTGCATTAGTGTTACTTATAATGGAATTACAATGATATCCCAATGGAGTTTCATTGCTGAGTGTATCAACTGCCATCGTATTTGCCAGCCATCGTAATTTAACGGTTGTGACAGTCTGAGATAATGTGAATAAATGTCATAATGTGGTTGAGCAAAAAATTTGAATGACATCAAAGTAAGAAAATAATTCTAACACTTACATAAAGAGAATAATATGTTTGTAGTGATAACCATTAAATAAATAAGAGAAAACTTAAAAAAGTCTTCTTTTTCCATTTTTGATAACTAAACACTCCAATGGGGGCCGGGGTTCTTCAAAAAGGCTGTAATAAGAGCCCTCCTTCAAAGCCGGCAATACACGACGACTCCTGCTCTGGTGTTGCTCGTGTCAGTAGGCAACAGCGATTACTTAAAATCAGGTAGCCTGTCTACCTGTTCGCCAAGACTCCTAATTAAAAAACTCCATCTTGACATAAAACAAATCTTTGAAATAAACTTTGAACATCGCTTACCTAGCATCTTATCTTTGGCGACATCAGCGCGCGCGATCCCGAAGGCGGGATCGGCGTCCCCGTCGTAGTGGTCGATGGTGAGCCGCCAGTAGTGCACGCCGCGCGCCAGCGGCTGGTCGGCGAGCGCCACGCGCGGCTGCCAGCCCGCCGCGCGCGCGCTCAGCCCGTCCGCGCCCACCACCAGCCCGCCCTCCGCGCTCGAGCACCGCGCGTCCCACGCGAACCACGCCACTGCACCCACCGTACGATATTTTAAACACACTCAAAAGACAACAGCCCACTGCAGAAACACACAGTACTTTTATTACTGTTGAAAGAAAAGAAAAGAAAAGAATGCGTTTATTGTTGAGTGTTAAGATGTTACAAAAATTATAATAAGTTAAGAACAGTCTACCCTATGCGAGTAATACAATAATTATGTCTTAAAATGCTTAATTTTAGATTATAGACGTTCCATTTCTATTGCAACCTGATATGCAACAACAACTCCCCATTGAAATGATTAATAAATAATTAATAACTTTTTACAAAGTCATTGGTGCGTGCCACAGGGATTCGAACCCAGACACCTCAATTCGAGGTTGAATTCTAAGCCACTGGGCTATCACCGCTGTCACTTATATTGCCTAAATTGTTAAATGATAGAAATCCAGTTTTACAGAACCAAAGCACTATTAGTCTAAGGGAGGTTGTAAGTGGGTAGCCTCTTGCTCTCAGAGTCTTATAAGTAAATAAAGTAGGTATGGTGCAGGCGGATTCTTAAAGATTTACCACCCGCGAAATTTGTTTTGGTGAATGTTTTGCAAGTGGAAAAATATACCTGGTGATGTTTGCAGGCCGATGATCTCGCTGTAGGGCCCTTCGCCGGCGCCGTTGAATGCCTTTACTCGCGCGCTGTACAAAGAGGCGTAGTGCAGCCCGTCCACCGTGCAAACTGTTTCCCGGCCGCAGTATACTTCCTGGGACAGTAAGATTGGGCACATTAAATAAATGATTTTTTAATTTGTCGTTTTTGTGCCATTTCGTATTTTCGGATTTCCCCATCCACGCACACTTGAAAAATTCACCCCGTAGACTAGATAAATTAAGTAGGTATGAATAAAGATGTGAACTTGGATATCATTCCAATTCCCAATTCAAATTACAACGTAAGCTGCAGGCGCACGAGGCCAGCAGGCCGTTGGTTGTAGCCTCCAAAAGAACGTATCATGGTGTCATTAAGTTACCCGGAAAGGTCCGCCGAGCCCGTCGTCCAGCTCGAGCACGTAGCCGCGCACGGCGTGCGGCGCGCTGGGCGGCCGCCACGCCAGCGTGCACGAGCAGCCGCGCGCCGCGCACGCCTCCACCGCCATCTCCGGTGCCCCCGGTGCTGACAACCATTACTCACTTATATTTTTGAAGAAACATTCTTATAGGTACTCGTATGTATAGCTATTTCAGGAAAAACGTTAACCATATTTATTTATTCACCCAAATACCGTACAGAAGGCTAGCTTAATGCTATATAGTATTTTCTGCCAACTAACCTTCAAGATGTTGCGGAGAAAGAAAGAAAAAGAAGGTGGTGCAATAAATAAAAAGAATAAAAACTACAGAAAAGAATACTATAAACACAGCCTTCAATGGCGGCGCCACATTCTTCTTTGATATGGCTACACCGATATTTGTCTTTTTTGATGTTGTTGATATGTAAAGTTTTTGTATGCTACTTGGTTCAAAAACATAGCAGTCATCATTCACATTATAGCCCATACAAAAATGTGTGAATAATTTTTCCACAACATGGCAAAGTATGCAATATCCCACAAATGAACATACAAGATGGAGTGTCAGAATATAAGAAATATATCTTTAGTCACACAATGAGTAGTAGAGCCATAGTAGCTCGCCCAGGGTAACTGATAGGGCACTACTCATGTACCTACTCTTGCTCGTACATGGGAATCTCAGTCCTCATGACTAGCAATATACTGAATGAACAGCAAATACTATCTGAAATTGTATATATGGGTAATATACAATTTCAGATAGGATTTCTAGTCTAATAGGTTGAGTACTATAATAAAACATATGCAATTACATTATATAACAAGTATATTATTATATTTAATACCTGATGATTTCATTTCCTCTTCTGGTGCTGCAGTCCAATTGACGTATGGCAGATTAAAAATAACAGTTGAGTATTTTTACAATTCATCACAAACATATTTAAAAAAACAATATACAACATACTACATTTAACAATTCCTGTAATACTCACGTATGCATTCCACAAAGTTCATAGTTCGGACGGTTCTAAGGACGGGCTCGATGTCGAGAGTGAGCGCGGGGGGCGCGGGCGGGGGCTCCAGGGTCGAGCGCAGGGTGGACGCTGTGTCCTGCGCCCGAGCGTTTAGTATATTCCCCACCTTTTAAAAAAAGCAATAAAAAAGGTAATAAAACCTAAACCCTACTACTTAAAATTCTCAATCTAAAAAAGTACCTATTAAGAAAATGTTCTTATCTGAAATTGTTAAATGTATGTACAAGCTATTTCATATTTATCATTTAATAAATAAATAACACACATATTTTAATACACAGTGATTATGTTTTGAAGGGGATAGCTGTGATTGTATGCAACCTAACTCAATATATTTTTTTTGTTTCTCAGCTTGCCGGGAACAGGTAGCTTGTTATACTTTACCACACCATTCTATTGTGGTTCAGTACACAGAGTTGGACTAGTTAAACTTAGGTGAATGAATTTCCTCAATAATTCATAAAATTTTATTCATAAAATGGGACATCACAAATTTCTAAATGTAAAAGTTGTAGTATTTCTTCCAGCTGTTGTGTAAGTGTAAGTTGTGGAAATGAGTATTAATAACTTTTAAGAAATTTCCGTTTACGGATTTTAATGGGTATAATGGCTTTTATGGAAACAAATATAATAAATTATTTCATAGTTTTAAACACTTTCTCATATCAGAAGTAGTTAACCAAACATTACAATTATTATACTTCTTATCTCCGATAAGCTTTGGCCATACTATAACAGTTATTGGAATAAGTGTGTCAGTCTGAACAACTTGTTTTTATAAATGTTATTGATAAAATGTTTTTAGGATTTAGATGTTATGAACAGAAATGTGTCATGTGTTGTCATTTATTTTACATAAATCTATACAAGCCATAAATTTTATATTGATTTACTAGCCAAACCATACTTTCTATAATTTAGTTTGGTTGGTACATAATTATTTATTTAATTTAATATTTTATTATTATATCTTTAACCCATTAGTGATGTACTCCAGCATTAGGTCTGCCATGACAATGTGAAGGATTAGGATAACCCTTAGTGCACAAAATTGAATTCTCAATATCTCACTCATAAGATTTACCTGCACTGTTTATTGTAGGAAAGATTTTAAAGAATTGATTAAAAAAATAATATTCTGTGATTCAACTGAATTGAAATGTTACATCAAAACCACATAGTTACCTGTAAAAATGCTGCATGATCTGACTCCTTAAGTGCCTCAATAGAAAAGTGCAGTAATGCAGTTGCTTCTCGTAGCTTCTGAGCAGCATGTGAGGTGAGTGACCTCATATTGGACACTGCTTGAGAACGAGTATTCCTGGCCGCCCTGATTAGTTCATCACGTCTCCTTTCTATGGCTTGAGTTATCTCAGAACACACCTGGTCGATTTGCCTTTCTAATTCTTCACATGACTCCTATAATTGTAATAACTAGATACATTCAAAATCTGTTATAACGACAACAAAGTGACTGGCCATATTCAGTTGTAAAAACCGATAGTCGTAAAAACTGGTGATCTTTGTTTGGACTTCCTCTCTCTAGCTTGGATAGATAATATATGATTTTTCTTCAATATTAATTTGTTTTCTTTTTGTTTGCAACATTTTAAAAGTTTCACAAATAACTGCACAAAGTCTTGTGTACAGATAAGTAACAAACTAACTGAAGAGACCTGAAGAAGCGGGCTTTGACTCTACTGTATGCACATGTTTTGTTTCTAAGAATGAGAAAAGACCCTACACTACAATAAATCCTATTGTTTTCGTTCCTTTTCAAATTGTTTACAATTTCTAACAAATCTAATTCTCGGAAATATTAGTTGAATGTGGTTGTTTAATGAGGTATGTCGTAAAAAGCAATGTTTTTGATAAGGCAGTTATATAGCATTCAGCCAGGACCTTCCTTCTACGTTAATATAACCGTTATGTTGTTCTAAACAATGTTGCTATAAAAACCTAAAACAAGTTCTCATTGTTTTCTAACAAGTACATATGTAGGAATTACGAAGAAATCACGAAGGTCATACTTCATTTTATATTAGGTTATCACAGATGTAAGTACTTACATTAATTTTATCTCCTGATCCTTTAACTAATTGAATATATTCAGTCATAGCTTTAGCCTCCTCAGATAATAGTTGAAGTGATTGGGATAGTTCAGTCTGAAAAAAAGGTGTATAAAAGTAAATTATACATTATAGAGGGAAATAAGGAGGGACAAACAATACTCATCTATATACCTTATGAGCTCTGGCTGCACTAGGTAATGGCTGTGTTTCATGTGTAGAATGCCTTTCAGTTATGCATCGTTGACATATAGGCACCAAGCATGTGTTACAATATAGCACAGGGGATGAGCCATGATCCGAGCAAGTAGTACCTAGAGCTCGAAGCTCGTGTTGAGCGAGAGGTCCTCGAGTTGGATGCCAGGCGTCCCGGCACGCAGCACAGTAGCGCACGGAGCACTGCTCGCACCTGACCACAGCCGCGCGCCTTTCTCCCTCACACATTTGGCATGCTTCTTCTGCAGGTGGAGCGCCTGTAACCCCGCCGAACCGTTCGACGATAGTGCGCATAACACGAAACGGCGGGAGACCTTCGGCTCCATTATCGTCTAAGAACACTTGTTTATTACACGACGGACAAATTAAACTGAATGCAGCGCTCGAATAGGCGGGCACTGCCGGGATTCCTGCGTAACTGTTAGGCCTTGATCCACATACGACACCACTGTCAGTTTCGCTCGAAACCGATGCTTTGTCCGCTTCTTGGTAGTCCGTTGCGGCCGCCGATGCGTTGTCCGAGTCGTGTACATGGCTCTGAAGACTGACTGCACAAGTACGGCACAAAGCGTGTCCACAAGGGAGAAGTACTGGTTCCCTATAAAATTCTTTGCAAACGAAACATCTCAGTTCCTCCTCCATATTAAAAGAAATCACATCAACCTACTGGTATATTAAAAGTTAATATATCCATTTGTAATTTTTAACATAGGTTTTCATTCAATAAATACGGTATTAACACGATTTCCTTAAAAATTTTACATCATTATCATTATTATCTACACAACACAACACACGAAAATACATCAAAAGCTAAAAAAACAAGACATAGATAAATCTGATAAATATATTTTTCAGAAAAGGCTTAGATTCTTTGCTTTTAGCCATTGAAACATAGACAATCTTGGTACGAGGTGCTGGCCTGTGGCACACTGGCCAAGTGGAAAGCAAGTACCTACACGCAGCGACGAAAATTGAATGAAGAACGACTCACGATAATATTATGTCGAAATGGTTTTAAAATATACTAATATATAAAAAAGTGGTTTATTTACGGTTTCTGTAGAATGCAAATTTATAATTAAACAATAAAACACGTCTCGAATAAATCGAACTTTTTTGAAGACATGAGACTTGACTTGATCCTAATGTTGAACGTCATTGATGACATCACTAATGTCATGGAAAAATCTAGAGAAATCCAGCTGAAACTGGGGGGAATATGCGTAAAAAAATGAGATTATGTTATTAAGACCCAGAGCCGCCAGACCTACTTTCCACCACCTATTTTCTGACGAACGAAATGTGAACGTTTTAGTAGGTATGACGTATGTCGTGTACTAAGATAAGGCGATTGTTACGCAAAACGGCCCATAGAAAGTCACTAAGTCTAGGAGTATTTTTAATTTTAGCAATTTTTAACATTTTCCAAGGTTTTTTTAACAATTTTTTAAGATTTAAAACAGTTAATGTTCTGAATACACTTCAGATTTGTGTTAGGTTTATATATTTTTTTATTTAGACTTATTAAATTCTGTATTCACTCTTTTTACAATTTACTCGATATTGAAGAGTGTACGGCACAAACTGACTTAAAATTCAAATTAAGCGGGTAAAATACATGCCAGTAGACTAGGTAGGTGGTGTCGGATGTACAAACAACTTTTTTTGTGTGCCGGTGTACTTTTGATCTGTGAATCTGATTTATAGAACTAATAAGCATAGTGTGTAGAAAACGACAGTAAGGTAAGCATAGTGTGGAGAGTGCTTAAGCTGTATGTAGCTGTATTACTCAATGGTCCTTCCCTGTTTGTTATCTATGACACGAAACAAACAATACAAATGTCATTTTTTTATTATTATTATTCTGAAACAGTTTTTTAGGGATGCGACTTTTTTGGGCTCGATACTGCGGATCGATACGGATCGTAACTTCTCGATGCAAAAATCGCATTTTATATAATTATATTTATAATTATGACATTTATTTCTAATAAAAAATATTCTTAGTCATAGATATTGTCGATTTTGCATCATACCCACAGTGTTTCCTAGAAATAATAAACGCGCTTACCGTTTATGTCGGTCATCTTTCGTGTCATCTTTCACCCACCGTAGCCACTAACAGTAAAGATGTAACATTTTGTTTTGATATTTGTAACAAAAACAATTTATACTTGTTTAAATGTTGAATAAATAAATCTTTAGTTACCTTGGTAAGTTGGACTAACCACCTGCCTGCATTACATTACGTGTACCTAAACTAAAAATTTTGGATGGTCTATCCGATACTAATGTAGTGTTGTATAACCCGAACGAATAAAGAAACAATCTGTGAATGACGGCCGGTATTTATGGTGGCGTCAGTAAAAAAGGTCAAGTAAAATATTAACCTTCTTTTTTTTATCTTCGATATCGTGCTGGGGTCCAAACCGGTTGCCATACTTGCTCGTGCGTTACAAAATTGCAAAGGCTGATAACAATCCAGTCTCTTTTCTTCTTCAAAATAATTAAGAACCTTACTGCGTTTTCTAGAAGCCATTTAAACAACCAAAGATCTAAACTTAACAAAAACAACAAATAACAGAACAGTAGTTGTAACGAAACAGAATTAAAATTTTACGAAATGGAATGCGTCGAGACAGCGCGAATGCTAATCCAAACTGATTATTTTTTTGTACGTCGTACCACTATGCGCGAGTATAGATAGAGCGACGATATTAACGAGATAGTATGAGACCGTCCACCATTTACAGATTGTTTCTTTATCCGCACGGGTTATATCGATCCGTATTTGGATCGTATGCCCTCGATCCGATCTTCGAAATATCGGATCGGATCATCGCAATCGTCACATCCCTACAGTACTAAACTAAACTAAGTAGGTAGGTACCTATTATAGGTATTAAAATTACTATTACTATACTAATGTCATTTTATGGGATGTAATAAATAATAAAAGTTTTTATTAATTTAATAAATAATAGGAATCTCCATACTATTACCTCCTAGTCTAATTTAAAAGTGTAGGATGGAAATGACAAGTTGATTGATATTTCTTTCATGAATTTGCCATTAATTGGGTAACTGGGTGTTTTACATTCAAAATGGAATCAGTGTTATCTTCCGATGAGAGTTGTGATTCGGAAAACACAATGAAAAGTCAACTGACCGGTATGTTACTGTTAGTAATTAAAGTATTGTTAATTTCACCCAAAACAGTAATTTCTGTTATAAGTAAATGCTTATTTTTCTTTTTATTAGAATTTGGTTTGGATGAAGAAAATTTAAGTAAACAAGAAATGGTTGATCTTCTTAAAGCTTTGAAATATTCAAAGTCCACTGCTAAAGATGATGAACTAATGCGTCAGAAGGTATTTTGTTGGTTCCTTACAAATAATTTTTGTGTATAGAATGTTTACAATGTTTATAAACTAGTCACTAATTTTAATTACCTCTATCAGGTTGATGGTGCTGCTAGCAACCCTTCTCGTCAGGTAATTTTGAAGAGAAGGTACTTAAATGTAAGAGATAGGCGATTGCCATGGAGTCTCTTACCTGCTACCATAAGTCCTGCAGAAAAAGCTCGCACTTTGGCTGTGTACATAAAAATAATGTCAATGAACACCTATCGGCAAGCCAGACTATCTGTCAATATGGCTGCCTGGCCACCTCCACTGGAAATAGTTGAAGAGACAACTAGAATGCAGCCCATAAGGTCTACTAGAAGTGGTCGTTCCTTTCCTATTTATGCTAATTTTGATGAGGATTCTTCAGACTTAGATATTACAGTCACTAAACCTAAAAAGAGAAAGGATTTAAACAGTGATAACACAAATGGTGCTCATACTAAAAGATCATTAAGCTTGAAAAGAAAAATGTCTAAAGATGATAACAATAGGCCAACAAAGGAATGTAAAACTGCAAATGAAATTACTAAGTTAGAATCAGACAGTTATACTCAAACAAGTGTATTTGAAATTGAGAACTGAAATTATAGTGTGATTTTGATATTTATTATAAGTACTTACTTAAGTTAAGTTGCACCCTCACAATTTAAAAGCAGTTGGGCTTTTTCTACAAAGTTTGATTCCACCATCATGCTATGAAATTTTAAAACTTCCTTTGAGTATAAAATTTTTCTTTATTTTGAATAGGTATTTGAATATTGGCAAAAGTTTAATTGTACAATTTTATATTTTAAAAAAATTATAGTAATAAGAATAAACTTAGATTATTATGTTGTCTTAAATTACAAACTGGGAAATGACATGTTTTTGTTAACTTAAAAAAGTACAAAATGTGAAATTTTTAACATTATTTCCAACTAATTTAAATAATTTATGCTTTGTGTGTTTCTTATTTGAGGCCATAATATTGTAATATTATTGTCTCATTGTATATTTATATAATATTTATATATATTTAGATTGTATATATATATATTATTATTATAAGAAGGAAAGAGTTAATATTTTACAAAAGCAACTATGGTTTTTGGATATAAAATGGTCAATAGATGTGGACACCATATAAACCACCATCCTAATTTTCGTTTGTTATTGTGTCATTTATACCTATTACACACTTTCGACCAGGCAACTTTAATCACTTAGTTTTAATGACATGTTAAATTAGGCATGTAGGTGGTGGTCAAGAGAGTGACAACCTATATTTCTGTGGCCGAGAGATCAAACTGCTGGTGACCGGTCAACACTGCTATGGCATATATTATTCTACAGTATATAGGGCTTTATGTGGTTAATTCTACTAGTCTCCAATTTGTTATTTGTAGCAGAATTAAATTTTCTTTATTAGATCATAGATGTAAATTATATTAGCAGTGTGTTAAACAATAACATTTCTATTTTTTACCAAAATAGAAAATAGTTGTAATTTTAAATTACTTAGTCCTTATCTACAATTTTTTATATTTATTCCCTTAGTTATAAAAAAAATGCATTTAGGTTTGTTGGAAATGTTAGTAATTTATCAAGTTTTTAAATAGTAGTCATATTTGTAAAATGTATTGATTATTTTAAAATGCTATCAAGGGTTTTCCTTTTGAACTTAAGGGGGCTCTCAACTAAAACCCCTTAGGCTTGATCCTGAAATGCTTGTTAAGTTCGATGTCTATTTGTTTACATACATATGTGTGGAAGTGTATCAAAAATCTTAAAATATTTCATGGAGGTTGCCCAATTTTTGTTATGGAGTTGAGCAATGTTGTGTGGCCATTCTCACTGTCTTGCAAGCACCCCTTGCGACAATGAGAAGGCACCCTGTATATCACAAAAAATTTCAACACAATTATTTCTCTAAATATTTATGTTAACCAAAGTACTCTGCAAGTCTATTTATGTTATTAAAATGATTATAAAAATATATGATGAGATATTATTTTTAATTACAAAATGCTCTCCTAAATTATCTGTATGCAGTGTGTTATTTTGTATTTATAAACGAAAGATTATTAATTTATTTATAAAAAAATTAACATTCGTTCATTGGAGTAGTTATAAAGATGAAGAACAACAACATACAAATTGATTGTCTTGACTAGCCATTCATTGACTTATTACTTATTACATTTGAAGTGTTAAATATGCTGGATCTGTTGGCTTAAGCCAGCTTTTGACTATGGGGATATAATATAATTTAAATTACATCTTGAGATACAAAATTTTGTCGCTCGTCATACATTTTGTACGTGACTGTTCACACTGTGCTATAATTACATCCCAAACTATAAATATTTTTTCGAGCGATATTTGAATGAGAATATTTTACCTCCCGGCCACCGCGCCCGCAGTCGCAGATTGAATGGTAGACAATTGGTAGTGGCCGAAGCTAAACTGTTCCAAAATATATATCTTACAATGTGAACAGCAATCGCGGGATGTAATATACGTATAGCTCAAGATAATTCAAGATGTAATTTATATTGCATCCCATAGTCAAAAGCCGGCTTTAAGACTCCACCGAGCTAAATTCCGTTCGCACGAAACTGTCAAAAGTTTGTCAATGTGTGACAAACTTGTGCGATGTATGATTTTCGCGCTAATTGATTTTAGGCAGTCCATGCGCTCCGTTTATTTGTGCGTGAGCGCCGCTAGAGTCGAGATCGACTAGGCTAGCGAGGGTGCAAACATAAAAAAAAAAAAAAAACGACAAAAGCTATAGAAATATTTTTATTGTGGCCTTATTTCAGGTTTTTTCGTTTTTTCATTTATTTATAAATTACTATTTGTAGGTAGATACTAGGTAGATAGGTACCGGTACTAGGTAGGCCTACTATTTTTGAGATTGGTGCAAAAAAAGATAAGAAACAAAATACTTGATACCAAAGACTAACCTCAAAAATAATAGGCCTAAACTATGTAAGAAATTTTATTTCACACTTTTTTGATGTTGGTTTAATTTTTTTTAATATTTTTTTTTATTGTTGAACTTTTTACAATTCTTCAAACATAATTCTGCGTTACACATCGTGCAAACAAACTAAAATTTTGACACAAATCTCTTTCTTTTTTCTCCAACTAATTTCAAATAATTAAAGTTACAACCTAATGGAGAGAATTATGATGTGCAATTTCTTGCATCTGTTCAAATCAAATATATACATGAAATCTACAATTCTATTTCCACTAATTCTGATCTCTTCCAATTTTTCTTCTGGTTTTATTATATACTCTTCTTCTTGATCCAATTCAGATGGTGAATGATGTGTAGAAAGCTAAAAAAATAAACAAATGACGAAATCAAATCAAATAATAATAGCACATATTATTACCCAAAATTTTCAAGATATTTCGATAAATTAATAATTTTACAACTTAGATTGGAATTATCTTGCGTTTTAGTTACAGCAGCAAGCCTCTGTAATTTTTGTATTTGATCAAACGGAACTCTTAAATGGAAAAAAGAACACGGTTTATGTTATCAATATATGACAACAAAAAGTTGCATACTCTTGCTTGACAGTGGTTGCTAGGCAACGCCAGCAACGCTTTGTCCACATCGAATTTGCACCAAGTTTAGTTAGGTAAATTTATGAGTTTCACTTACTTTATTTTTTCATGCAAGCGTCTTCGCCAACTCCTCTTGTTCCTCATTGATAATAAAATTTATTTTTCGTTACGTATTTAAAACTGTGCGTAAGAGTTACTATGGTATTTTTTTTATTTTGTCCAATATTACAACCAATATTTGCACAACTTTTTATAAAAATATCTGTATAACAATCAAAGAACTGTAAGAAAAATAAAAATATGTAGATGTGCGTTTCCATTATATATATGCAAGAAAGAAAACATTGAAAAAAAAAATACACACCAAAACGGCAATTGTATAATAAATTAAATTTGTTTTAAGGTACATTAATTTATCCTACCTTGTTTTATTTTACTTAATATATCTTTTAAAAATTTACAGCTAATGTTACAATTGAATAATGATTTATAGATTAAAAACAAATACAAGTCGTTTCCACCTTTATATTGACAATTTATCTAACAGTGGGCAAAAAAACTATAGTAATAATCATTATGAGTTTAATAATTAAAAAATCGTTCCTTCGGTAGATAAACTAAGTTAGTTATTCATTTAACAAATAATTTTGTTTTTTAATTTAATACATTATAAATAAAAAAATAACATCGACGACGACTCCTAACTCTGTTCTAAATGAAACAATTTTATGATTTTCAAACAGAACTAAACCTAATTCTTATAGATTTACAGCCTACATTCGTCTTTACAGCAATAAAGCAATAAAAAATTTTACGAGCTTGCTGCCTGCGTACATTCTAAAATGTCTTAACTCTCGGACGCCTGCATTTAAGGTGAAATCGTATACCTGTGTGTTGAGGTCAACTTTTGAATATTTAAATTAGAGTTGATATTATTTCGTCCTAAACGTACCTCTCGTCGTTTTTTGAAAAATATGAAAAATGTTGCTTCTAGGGTCTTTAAATTCAATGGTATTACGTAATTTTAAATTTTAAATTGTGTTGAATAAACTTTCTTCGCGCCGCGTTCACGTACCGAAGTTTGTTTGTTTACGGTTGGAATAAGTGGTTTTTATACCTATAGTGTATATAGACATCTAGTGTAATTAAAAATAAACAGTAAGTTTGTGTTGTAAATAACAATTTTTCGAAGACGATCGGTACGGTGTAAATAATTAGTTTTAGAACATACAATAGAACATATTGTGTACGTAACAATTTTTCGAAGATGATGCGTGTAAATAGTAGTATTAATGGGATTATTATGAAAAAGGCAATGCTAACAAAAAAGCAAAATGCAATGTGTGTGGTGTGTATATAAGTTATAAAACAACAACCGGTAATTTGAAATCGCATTTGAAAAATACATAATTATAGAAATTTATAGAATTGTAATGGACCATCAAACAAAATCATTGCCCTCGAGCGAACAAAATGCTGCAATAGAAATAAAACCCCAATGTAGCAGTTCATCCGCAGCTGATGTGATGGCGACGACTTCCCGTGCAGCAATTATGGATTCATGGGTAACTGATGCAAAAACATTATTTTCCTGTGTAGCACCTAATGTTTCGTCGATCTGTCAATCACAGAATCGACTTCTCATTCAGTACCCACTGTTGAGTGTCAAGAAAAAACACAGACCGGCTTGATATGTTCATACCAAAAAAAAATTAAAGGAAAAGTCTAAAATCGATAATGACCTCTTGGGACTAATTTACGAAGGAGTTTCAGCCATTTAGTTTGGTGGAGGAACCATGTTTTAAAAAATTTTGTCGCTGGATACCGGGGTACCAACTTCCCTCTAGGAAACACACCTCCGCTACCCTTATTCCTCAATACTATGAAAAAATAAGAGCTGACGTGAAAGAACGCCTGTCAAATCCACAAAATGTTGAGTAAATATGCTTAACTCTAGATATATGGACATCGAGAGCCAACGAAAGCTATTTAGCAAATACAGGCCACTACATAACATCTACTTTCGCAATGTAATCTGTGTTACTAGCTTGTGATTATTTCTCAGATCGACATACCAGCATCAATATTCAAGACTTTTTGAAAAAAGCTGTTGAAGAATGGAATCTGCAAGAAAAAAATAATTTCGTTGTAAGTGATGATAACGCCGCGAATGTACAACTTACAGATTTAGGATGGAAACACTTTGGTTGTTACGGCCATACATTAAACTATCAGCCGTGCAGATGACCGTAGACAAGGTGAAAGAGATAGTGCGTTTTTTAAAAAAATCTCAACTGCAACGTAAAACTACTCAAATATCAAAAAACAGAAAACGAGGCAGCTGTACCTTTACAATTAAAACAAGACATGCCCACGCGGTGGAATGCCACATTTCACATGATTGCAAGGTTCAGCGAGTTGCAGTTGCAGTCCGCCATAAAATCTATTGCAGCTGTAATAGGAAAAGATTTACCGATAATAAGTAACGAAGAGGTGGATCCTACTGCAACAGTTGAAAGTAGTTTTAAAGCCGTTTGACAATATAACTTCTGCTATGAGCGGGGGAAAATATGTAACTGCCAGCTCAATAATACCTATTACACAGGCTCTAATAAATACATGCGATAAAATCCTTGACAACTTTGTGCCGCCGGTTTCAGAAGAAAATCTAGTCAGTCCAGCGGCCGTAGTAACCCAGAAACTGAAAGACGGTTTAATAACACGGCTCGGAAATGTCCAAAAAAGCAGGACATTTTCATTGTGTACTTTTTGGATCCACGATACAAAATATCCGGGTTTCAAGACAAGGCAGAAGGGGCCAGAACAAAGAAACATGTACAAGACCTTGTACATAACATGATCATAAAAGAAAATGTCGGGGTTACACCAACATTGACGGTCTCTGCTATTGATACGAGTACCTTAGAAAAAGGGGTGTCGCCTTGGTCTATCCTCAGTGACCTAATTGAGACTAATAAGCCACCAAGAACTGGCACGCCGTTATCAAAGGCGATTCAAGAGGTGGACCTGTATTTGGATGAAGACATATTGCCAATCCATAAGCCAGACGGAACATGGAACTGCCCCTTGCAATGGTGTCAGAACCACCATCAAAAATACCCCTACCTCAGCAAACTAATCCGATTGCATGGGAACATCGTGGCTATGTCAGTGCTCTGCGAAAGAATTTTTAGTAGAGCAGGCTTACTAATTTCAGATCGTCGCATACGACTTGACCACAATAAAGTGGCACAATTAATGTTTTTGAATGGGAATACCTAAGACCCAGATTTGTAAATATTGAACATACATGTAAATAATGTATAATATGTAAATAGAGACGATGTACAATGTACATAGTCTAATGTTTATACAATGAACTTTTAAGTACGCCTGTATAAAATTATTTATATTAAATTAATAAATATTTGCTTTTATACAGACAGTTCTAAACCTGTAAAAGTACGAAGAGAAGTTTATTGTAAAGACAACGTTTTGTAACGTCAAATGATATATTAAACCGTGCATTAAACAATCAATTATAGCACTTGCTTTGATACGTATAAGAGCCATATTTGATTGACGCTACGGAAATAGACAGTTTTAAAAAATAGATAGTTTTTACAACGTTGTTCGCGGGCACATAGCGGTTACGTTTCGTTATTTGAAAAAGCCATAACGACACATAGCTAGACTAGACTAATAAAGCGGACGGGGCCCCCGTCACGGGGGGGAGCGTGGCGGCTCTGCCTAGAATGAATGGGCGGAACGCGCAATATTCGGGATTTCCTTTTTATTATAAAAAAAGTAAACATTTTGAAAATGTACGACGTACTGCGTACATACGTTATATAGAAAATGTTATTATTCAAAAACGGATAACCTTCCGTGAAGTATTTACGCCATACTATTTATGTACTTATTTAACTTTTAAGAGCTTATTTTGGATTTTTTTTCTATCGAGTAAACTACAAGTAATTGTGTTTCTGAAACATAATTATGATGTATAGCGTATATCCTGAAGTTTCTTACATAATAAATGCATAGCTGTAGCTTTCGTAATAACGACACAGCAAGGGCAAGGGATCAAACGAACACAAATTTCATATAAAATGCTCATTGGACCCGCAAATGCAGGAGTCAATAGCAATTTGTGGTGTCCCATATAAATTGCAAAAAATTCAGGTTATTCAGATAATGTGAATGCGAAATTTTTAAGTCTTGAAAGCACAGATCTAAATAGATCACGCAAATTTTAGTACATCTCGTGTTCAAAAAGCTTTCATACTGAAGGGTTAACTTGTGTTTTATATCTATTTAGAACCTTTATCTGTGCTGCATGTCTGACTGGGCCGTAGATGTTATATAAAGTTTTAAATGAATGGTTAAAATGAAAATACAGAACTGAATTTATAAATAATAAAAATACATAGTTTATTTTACATAAAAAGTATCAAATTTTGTCTAGTCATAACTAACTTTTGCCCACCACGAGTGTTGGCATTAAACTGACAATCATATAGGGGAAAAGTGGCATGAAAGAGCCAGGTTTTGAAGGAGCCACTTGCATTATTTCCGTAGTTTAGGTAGGTTCAAATATGGTTGGAAATCATATTTTTAAGTGGCAACACTGATTTCCTGTTACTCACAAAGATTTGGGATCTCTCCGAAACCATTGGACGCCGGTACGTCGAGTTAGTTTTTGGCACTAAAAAGTAAGTATTTTACTTATTTTAAATTGTTTTTTGGTATTTTATTGGAAACAAATATAGGTACACGGATTATAAATTAAGTTTGTGCATATATTTGGCCTTGTAGATACGGAAAAACTGAGCTGAAAAAGTTTTAATATTATTGTTATTTTGAAGGTTATATTTATTTAAAGAATAGGTTATGAAAGAGCCGGGTGTATAGGCCTTGAAGGAGCCGACTCTTTGTATGGTGTTTCTGGTAGAAGATAAGATTTGTTATTTTGTTAAATTTTTTTATTGTTATTATTTTAAGATTGTATCATAATAATTATGACTGAATAATACTATGTTAAATTATTGTTTATTAATAAGATTAAGGCCTTTGATAGAATGTAATAGAATATAATCTAATAGAATACAAAATTTCTTAAAAATGTTTGTAGGTTTTTAACCAATTGTCATTTTGTTGTTTTTAAATAATGCAGTAATTTTCATTTATCATATTATTTGCAATTACACTTTAAAATATAAACCGGCTATTTCATAACTTGTACTGGCTACTTCATAACCGATAAGTTATGAAGGAGCCAGATGACAAATTTCTTAAAATAGGTAAATTCATTGATTTCTTTAGTATGTTTAAGGTTTTTTTCGTATGAATTTACTTACCTTAATAAATAAATAACAATTTGATAAACAAATCATGATATCTTTCATTTAAAGTATATTTTTCGCTTTGTTTAAAAAACTGGCTCTTCCATAGCACTTCTCCCGTACTTAATAACGATGAATAAAGCTGTGATTAATTAAGTTAGGTAATAAGGAAAGCCAAGCCTATTTACTCAGTAAGTTATCTCGCGATCTCAGATTATATTTTCTATTTCTTTTATCAATAACAGCTTGTATGAGGCTTGGCGAGGCTTGCTTCATATCATATGCCCAGCCAATTTTAGCAAACATGTCAAGTAAAAGTGTCGTGACGTTGACAAAATAAGCCAATTCTGCTGCTTTGTAATCCCACGGAAATGTGTGGTGGTAATTGTGCCATCCTTCGCCCATCGCTACAATCGATACTCCCAAGTTTTCAGATGGCATTATGTTTCTGAAAATAATTTAACAATTTTAAAATACTTATACTAAAGTATAAACCTATAAAACATTGTGAGGCTGGATTTATGGACATTTGTTCTACTCTTTTACGCAAAAGCACCTGTATCTACAGAATAATGTGATAATTTTTTATACATATAGTTTTTAACTTGGATTTAAAAAAATAGGATAGGCAAGTGTAGCAGATAAGTACCTAAATTACTTTATCAACCAAACAAACTTAACGAGATTTTGTTTTCAAAACTTTGGTTTTTGTATATATCACCCCTACTAAGTTAAATGTAAAACACTAAACTTTTGCAATCCAAAAATCCCAGTTTTAGTTGATCTTTGTGAAGATAACGTTAATATTGCTGTTTTCCAGCACAATATAAATCGTAGACAATACTTTTGTGCCTTTATAGAAGAATACTTACCGATCGTATGGTTTGTAGCCCCATAGATGAGCGAAACTGTTAACCGACCATGTAAAATTAAGACTCATCATATAACGTAAGAATATATGGATCTCTATCGCTTTCGTCCAAGTTTCACCCCACACTAGCACGCATATAACTGTCGGTAATATTATGCAAAATATTAATTTGAAAAAATTGAAGTACCTGAAAAAACACCATTACATTAGACGGACCGAAAATTAATTCGTCGCTCAATAGGTATGGATTAATTTTATTGATTTAGGTAATATGGGTATCTACCTAATGTATGCATTTAAGTACTACTGAGTGTTGGCATAATCTGTGTATGTAATAAATATAATATAATAACTATTTATTGTACACCACACATCCAAAGAAAAAGATAAAAAACAAGTTTATACAAAAATAACACAATCATTGAGACATCGAATCCAGCTATGAATTGGGAACATTGGGAACGTTTTGAAATACCTAGTTAGTAATAATTCAGTTAAGTCTATTAAGTATCAGTTAGCTCTATTCTCAAGTTAACCGGTCCGTATGTCATTACTTTCCTTAGTTCCTTGTTAGTGGTGACACTATCGAATGGTGTAATAACATATTGTTTTTGTTTCAAAATCAACGGCTTCGATTCCTGGCTAGGGATTTTTCAAAAATCCAATTATGCAGTTTTAGTTTTCATCAAAATCATTTCCCAGACTCCTTTCAGCATTTTTTGCTATTTATCATAGTTTCGGATTTCTCCATCCATGCACATTTGAAAAATTGTATATGTCTAAATATAGAGTAATACCTACTAGCTGACCCCGCAGACGTTGTTTTGCCATAATATAAGTTGTCAAGCGTTAAAAATCGACTATTAAAAATAGGGGTTGGTGATAGGAAGGTGAAAGTTTAGGGTTGTATGTATTTTTTGATGCCACATTATAGAAAAATAAAAATTGTGCAAAAAATAAAATAAAAAGAGGGTAGGTAACAGTGAGAGCCTGGGTTACTATAATGGATTACAGATAGACCTACTTTAGATAACTTACTTGTTATAAAATTTCAGAAGAGGATCGTTAGCAATGTCGCTCATGTCAATTTTGTTGCCTTCTTTGATAACCAGCGGATGTTTCTTCATCATGAGCCAGCCAACGTGCGAAAAGAAGAAGCCGCGACGCACGTCGTGTGGGTCGGCGGGGGTCTCGGACATCTTGTGATGCAGGCGGTGATCGCGAACCCAGTTGTATACATTATTCTGAAATTAAAAATATTTTTTTATGATTTAGATCATCCGAATACTATCCTGTCCTATATTAACTACCTTTGGTACCTATTCTTTTATGAATTACTAGCTGACCCCGCAAACGTTGTTTTGCCATAAAAGTTATCGAGCGTTAAAATCGACTATCAAAAATAGGGGTTGTTGATAGAAGGGTGACAATTTAGTTTTGTATGTATTTTTTGATGCCACATTATTAAAAACAAAAAATAAAAAAAATTGTCCAAAAAATAAAACAAAAATGTCAGGTGTGGACAACCCTTCACTTAGGGGTATGAAAAATAGACGTAAGCCGATTCTCAGACCTACTGAATACGCATATAAAATTTCATAAAAATCTGTCAAGCCGTTTTGGAGGAGCATGGTAACTAAAACTGTGACATGAGAATTTTATTTATAAAAAGATAATAAGATTTTATTAATTACCTACGGCATTATAATATTTCTTATGTCATGTATGAAAGTCTGGGTAGGCACTTAATTTTTATTTTTCCTAACATAATAGCGTGTTGTAGGTTCATACTTTTGCGATTCAAAAAGTTATTAAGGACGCAATGTTATTGAGTTAATAAAAAAACACATAATATTATTTTACCTGTCCAGCTATAGAGTAACAGAAAAGTAGAAATATTTGTAAGGGCAGTTTCGCTTTATAAGATCGGTGAGTCCACAAACGATGCGCGCCTCCAGTCACTCCGAATCCAGCCATCTCTCCCAATAAGAAAGCTGTAAAATAGGTCCAATAAAATTAGTGAAATGATTTGAAAAAACAAAAAAGTATAGATTACAATAGATTACCTAATTAAGGCGATAAGGGCAACACTACAATGCTGGCCAATTACGGGTTACTTACTTGCCTTTGAAAACAATTTGAAATTCTTAGACATCCATGTTTCATGTTAAACTCCCCCAAGTTTCCAGTGTCCTAGTACAAGGTTACTAGATAAGTTTTGCAACACGCAATTTTTAGAAACGTACTGCTACCGTTCTTGAATTTATATTTATTACCTATAAAGCTTAACTCATAGCTAGATGATAGACATACTTACAAAAAGTTTCCATAAAGGATTTATTTATTTATAGAAGAATTATGCTACTTTATATCTTGTGAAATGTCTGAATGGTCAAGAGACGACTACGCACACGTACCTAGTCGTCGTAATTTTTTACTACATGTTCTGGGCTGATTGTTGAAGATATACCTACTCAAAAGAAAGTTTAATTATTGTTTAATTGTTTACTGGTGCAGTTGTGAATATTAGCGCGACTTTTAAATGCTATTGATGCTTTAAGATATGGTCGCCCTTTTGAAGCACTGTCTCAGGAACACATGGCAAAAGTCGAATTATTAAGAAAGTAAGATATTTGTATAAACTACGTATAGAAAGAAGATATCAAGATTATTATACCAAATATTCATTAAATTTGCAAGTAAGCCCTTGTTACGTAAGCGTAGAACTAAGCTTAATATTGTTAATATATAATTGATTTTTATACTTGATTAAGTGTATAAACTACACCAAAAATGATTTTAAACTCCCTTAATAAGCATGACTGCATTGCAAAACTTACCTAGTGACATAGTATGATACTAGGGATAGGTAGGTACACGGATTTCGACAAGTAAGAGAGTGAATCCTAACAACTATAACGCTATCACCGCTACTGCGCAGTAAATGGACACACTAATCAAAACGTACATATAGGCCTCCTATATGTACGTTTTGATTAGTGTGTCCATTTAATCCGGAAATATCCCTGAACATAATTCGCGTCAATGTAAGTACCTATGTATCTATTTACTTATTTAGAGAATAATGAATGGTAAGAACTCACCAAACCATCCTGTTTGCCATTTGGGTAAACAGCCGCGGCTGAAATTGCTCAATACCCACGTGACTGTTATGATGTGAAATAATGATATAGGAATTGCACTGGTCCATCTAATAGAGGTGACGAAACCCATGTTTTTCTCCCATTGTCTTAAACCTGCTAGGAATTTTGGTTCAGTCTTTGATAAAGTTTCATCATAATATGGGCTTATTGTTCTTGGGTAGATATCTTTTCCTTCTTCGGTAGTATATTCCTTTAGATGTAGATTTAGTTTATATTTGTTGCTCTTTATTTCATCATTTATAGTTTCTCTTAAAATTGATGTCTCAGTGATAGTTAACGGTGCCATATTCTGAAAATGAAAATATTCAGACTATAAAATAATATAGAGAGCAGTCTAGGTAGGTACGTTTATTGCCTATTTAGTGCGCAAATTATTTCTGAAAAAATGTGAGCGAATTTTATTTTTATAAAGTAGGTACTGATATTTTAATGTTATTTTTTTATTAGGTAGGTATCATTAGTGCCAATTTTGAATATGTTAATTTTAGATAGATAGGTACTAGTTGAATAAATTCTATGATTTTTTGTATCCTATTTTGAAAACTCTCGCTGTGAAATTTTCTATTTTTTTTTGGATTGTTTGTTTCGGTGCAACGACGATAAGAAGTTTCATTTCAAACACGTATCAAATGAAATCTATTTTTTAAAATCCTATATCCTATTTATTTTATGTGATCTTTGAAGTAAATACTACTTTAATTTAACCAAAATTCATTAAAATGTTATCTCTACGTGTTATAAAATTATCCTTACGTATTGTACAGAGTACTTATAGGTACAGAAAATAAAATAGGTACACTTGAATAGAGCTTGCTTAGGTACTTGAAATGGGTTGAAAGTAGAAATAATATGCTTTTCTCATCAACTGTTATTTTTAAATGAAATTTCATTTTAGCATAGAGGTCAATAACTAAAATTTTATCAATGACCGGATATATAAATGTATTTTAGTCGATATGAAGAACAACATAAGACGAGAGCTAATTTTACAATGTAGCTAACTCTCTTGAGTACATACGAGTATTTTCACAAAATTTCAGTCTTTTGTGTGATAGACAGGTAGATATAACATTCAAAAATAAGTACATGGATGCATGATAGGTACTAATTTAGTTTAGATTGGATACGATTTATAGGTATGAAAATAAACACATGCAACGAATTCAGTTAAAAAATGTAATGATAAAGTAATAGTTTATAATTATAGTACTTACAAACATGTCTGTGGTAAGTAATGGCTTAATAAAGGAAGAAATGTTTATCCAAAATGTACCAAACACACTTTGTTTCATAGTCACACACATACAATAATCACCACTTTCATATAAAAATGTTACATTATCTATTTCTGTTGAAGATTATTCAGAATATGTGCCTGACGATTAATGAAGCATTTTGCACTTATTGCAGTTATACTCCCTTACCGCGCTTGGTCACGTTTAAGTACGTGATACATTGATTTTAGTTAAACCGATTCTCGTTTATTGACAAAACTTGACATATTTTATTTTAAAGATAAGGACACTTTAACTGGTGAATTTTATTAAGAATTAGTAAATAAGTAGTGGAACTTGTGGATAAGATACATTTTAAATTTTACAGCATTTTTGATTTACCTAAACTATTAATTAAATCTTTGTTGTTGTAAATTCACTGTTGCAAAAATTTCAGTTTTTGGTAAGTTTGTAGATCATAAGGATTAGGTATCTATTTCTTTGCTATACCTACAATAAATTGTTATAGGCCGGTATCTCTATGAAGACTTTTTTCAAAGAATATATAATTAGTGTGCACAATAGGCTTAATAACAAAATATCTACTACTAATATCATTTATAATACTTTAAAAAATGGGTGATATTAATTAAACGTTGCCAATACAATATTCATCTGAAAAATCTTGTAAGATTTTTTTTTGGTTCGTAAGGTGTTATTTGGTCCCACATTAAGTTGGCGATGATCTGATGAAGGGTTTTGGAGATATAGAATGGAACTCCTCAACGGATAAGAGTTAAGGAACCGGGTTAAAAAAATATTATTGTTGGTAACATTACCTTTGCAGAACTATACAGGGTTATATATCGTACCTGTAAAACACTAGCAACCTCGCAGCACTAGGTAGTTAACACCATAAGCAACAACTTTTGTTCTATGAGTTCGAATATAACTCAATACGTAAAAAATAAATGGTTAAACAAGTTTTTGTTGCACTACACATTGACCACCTTCTGATGATGGAGTGGAACTCGTTATAAGATAGGAATAATTAAATCGTGTTTAAAGCAAGTTAAATAAACCGTACGAATTATATAATTATTTAATCTACCTAGTCCTGCTAAGTTCTGTTACAAATGAAAATGCATTTTTTTAAATGAAGTAATGTAGTATTATTAAAATTTATACCTACATATTTATTTACGTCTCAGCAAAAAATAAAAAAATATTCTATTCGAAATGGCCACTATTAGCTTTTATACAGGCCTTTAATCTGTTTGGCCACGAATCTATGGATTTACGTACTGTTTCCTTTAACTTACTGTTAATCCAGCGAACATAATATAAGTGTTTTTATAATTTATCTCTTTAAAAGTTTAATGTTAGTATAAAAAAATCACAGTAGTCGAAACCACAGCTGACAGTTTACTGAAGATGTAGCTTTACCATTTCTATCGCGAATTTTTCGCCGGCTCTCGTTAATTAAAGTTACACACACAGACTTGTAAACTTACCCGTATGTTTACAATGGAAATATAACGTAAAGATCAAATATATCAATAAAATATGTCGTAATTCTACTAGCAACTGTGCGACATTTATAATGTAAACAATATCGAAATCATCACATTGTAATGTCATTTTATTGTTTCAATCAAGTAAAGTAACTATATTAATTAGAGATAGTTAACACGTTTGTATAAAGCAGTTTCCTTAGGTGGTAGAGCTATTGTACTCGCATGTGGAGTAGGTAAAGCTTTAAAACCGAATAAAAATGCAGCGTATTTGGACTAAACTTTGAGTCTATACGATGCCGCTGGCACACACACAAACGAAATTATGTCACACTTCTTTTTGTCGAGGGTTAAAAAAATGGCAAGAAAATTCTTACGTCACAGCGTCTTATACAAAAAGGTGGTACAAAAAGGCGTGTTATACAAAAATAAAAAATTTTGAAAAAACCCACGACGGGTAAATTCTAATTGAAAAAGGAATAAAATAATGAAAAAATCCCTGACTTGAAATACAAGAAATTAAACCCAAGAAAATCCGTCTAGGGCTGCTATTAAATTTATTGCCATTAGTTTGTAGTTTTATAGTATCGTGAATAATTTGTAGATATTTTATTTATATTTATTTTGGCAACCACAGATTTTCTTGGGTTCAATTTCTAGATTGCAATTAAATAGATAACTCAATTTAATTGCACTTACCATTATCATTTTTTTCTTAGAACTCAATTTGAAGATGAAATTTGTGTAACGTTTTTTTTGACTGCTAACTAATGACTGTTACTGTGTTACATTCTTTCAATCGATGTTAAAGTATTTGGGGTGTATAATTTGTTTCATAAATAATATATTTTTTTATTGTATGTAGTTCTTATTGTATGCATATTATGAAAAAAAGCGTGTTATTTTCCATTAAGAACAGAAAGCAAACGCATATTGACAACAGTACAAATATAATCCAATCAATACCTTTACCTTTGAACAAGTGTAAGTAAAACAAATGTGATTTAAGATATTAATTAAAAGGCAAAATATTTGTTAATCGAATCGAACACATTTTTATAGTAGTGTAGGTAAACAAAATTTTAGTACCTAAAGTTAGTATTTTTTGACTAATTAAATAAATAAATCTTTTAACATATATCACCCGAAGATAACAAGATCCGCAAGTTTATAAATTTCTTAGGAAATTTAGCAGTTTTATCAATTTGCGATGTCTCGAGGTAAATTTATAAACTAACGGATATCAATCCGTAAGATTCTAAACGGTTTGACCAATCACAAAAGAGCTTTTAATTTTACGCTTTTTTAAAACACGGCCATTAACACACTGCTTTCTGATTGGTCAATGTTGACAGCACAGTGGCAATGCTTGTATTCATACACTTAGGTACAATCAGAGTTGCCAAAGTTTCGATTACCTCCTAACAGTATTTTTACTTTAAAACTAGGTAGGTACTTTCAGATCTTGTTATTTTCCGGTGACATATATTAACAGTAAAACTATCAATAAATTCCATATCATTTATTTATAAATGGACTGTATTATCTTCTTCTTTGATTTATAGATTTACAACCATAAAGTTTGTGTTGTTGGTTTGTAAGTCGACGTCCATCGCGTTTGAATGTATTATTGGTAGAATTATAAATGTATGTGATTGATGATGACCTTTGAGTAGTGTTGGGGAAATTATTTTCTTCATTGGAATACTGCCATATTTACTTAGTAACAAAGTTGATCCATCCATGGGTTGGGATTTAATCTCACTTAAATGGGAATAAATAGTAATCGCTACAACAACAGAATAGGTGCCAGTTATACAAAAAACAGGATATATTATTGAAGAACATTTAGGAAGTACTGCTGCTGCTCATCTAGCTAGCTAGCTTCCTCTTTACCTATACGTATAGTACCTAGTTAGATTGTAGTTAATTATAGCATTAGTTAGAATTTCATGTTCCACAGGATTGTGCTCATCAACTAACTACTATAAAGTAGTTGCAGACGGCACGCTTATACCTAAGTGATAGAAGTTAACGCTATTTAAAATAGGTATTAATTCAGTATGCAAGGCCCTGTAACGAGCTTAGTTGAAATACATAGTTTGCAAATAAAAGCTCATTTTGTTCTTTGAGTTTATTAAATTATCTCCCTAATGTAAGTATGTAAATATTATTTGTAAGGTACATCACTTCTTAGAATGTCATTATTAAATTGATAGAAAGCATTCTGAGAGTCTATTGTCAGAAAGTTATCCTACCTAAGACCATTGCAGTACTTATAAAAAGTCTAACAAACCAGGTAACGTAAGTACGAAATAAAAACATTTCGGCTTATGCAAAACTAAAACTTCACTGCAACAAACGATTTATGTTATTAAGCGTATGTATTTATCTTTGTTTACTAGTGTATTACGAGTATATTGGCACGGTGTATAGCCAAAACGGTAGGATGGATTTTAGCTTAAAAAGTGTCGTTAGATTGATCCTAATTATTAGAATGTTCTCGAACAAATGTGCAAATTCACGCAGTTTTTCGTTTTTTCTGGAATTAGCGCTTGATTAATTAGGACAATAAAGTGATTTTTTTGCAACAGGTGGTAATGCAATGCATTCGGGTGTTAATGTTAGTGTTAATGGAGGCGTGGAGTCTGCACGCAAGATGTCACCAACGTGCTCTTGTACCCATGCCTCTTGTGGTCGATTTCGCGATGTGGCGGAGTTGGCAGCAGGCCCTTATTTACAGCGTTGAACACCATTCAAGTAAATAAAAAAGTAGCACGACTCACATTAATAAACATTACCCAAGATTTAATATAACCTACTTATATGAAACTTTAAATAAGCCTCGAGCATTTTAACCTGGAGTTATGTTTATTAATACGGGCGTATGAGCCTTATATTGGCTTTTAGGGTAAAGACAGAACCGCAATACAGCATGACCATTTATCTATGCACAAATACTGTCACTTTATCAGACGACCTAATTAAGTATCGATCCTGACATTTATACTGCACTATGATTGCACTACAACAAGCTGACAAGTTCTCAGGCAAGATAGGCGTTATAAACACAAAAAAAAAATTCACGGGGGCACGTGCTAGACCAACGGAACGCTGAAACCAAAAGCACAGAGTTTCTTGAAGTTTTTTGTCGTCATTTTGTCGTATTATTGAACCCCATAGATTTTAAACTTTCAGGCTGCAACTGGGCTATAGTGCGTTTGGTAAAGTGCCTGAGTATAAACGGAGTGGCAGCAGCTTTTGATGTTCATGACAGTGCCCGCACCCAATCTCGTGTAGGCATTGTCATACTGTCCCCGACTCTTCGACGAAATGACACTGACCTACTAAGTAAAGCTGTAAACGAGGTAATATTTTACGCAAACGTCTTAGCGAATCTCAAAGGTCATGTAAAGAAATTTCACAAATTCTACGTTCACGACATTGGATTGGATATTTTGATTAGCGCTGACTATTTTTATAATAACGGTTGACATTAGAAGTTGCGACATTTTGGACTTGTTTTGTATGTGCCAGTTGAGAAACTTTACTATCCACTACAAAACATGCTTAAACTTTATCACGTTTTATCATGCTAACGTTTATAATATTTATTAGTATCATTATTCCTAATCATTACGTTTGCTTTGGATTGATTTGACTTCATACAAAATTTTGTCAATACTTTTACATACAATAAATGTTTTAAATTCCCTATTTTTTTTATTTTCTACTAAATTTAAGGTAATTTTACTCTTCCAGCTCAACAAACTGGGACTGAATACAGCTTCATACGATTGGTTGTTAGTCGCAAGATCGGAATACGACGTTACCAACATAAACAGAGTGTTAAATGAAACAGCTATTCGTTTCGATCAAAATGTTATTGTTGTTTACCCACATTACGAAGCTTCCCGTAATAGTGTTGATTTACTTGGACTCTGCGACAAAAACTTTATTTACCAGACTACGAATGGGGGAGAAGGTAGTTCCTATCGTAACAATAGAAACAAGTTTTACAGTAGTGGCGGTTCTGACAACCGTAAATACAGTGATTGTATGAAAAATGAGATTGAGCGGAATTATTATCGCACTTCAGGGAGATTTAAAAACCTATCCAGAATATTTGAATACTCAAGATCCGGCAAAGTTACGCCACTGCTTCGGTCGGGCCTCATTAATTTCAATAATTCAAGATTGTTTCAAATGTTTAATGCAACTGCATTTTCGTTGAGAAGAAATTTTGTCAAATGGAGTCAAGCTTACAATGTTAGATACTTAACTAGAGGAATTCATGTTGTACAGTACTTCAAAGTCAGAACAAATTCTACACTTTATGCTTCATATTTAGGTAAAATATTTTATTCCAGAAATGTCCTATATTAAACAAAAAACGTTGAAAACAAAAAGTTTACGGGAAGACGGCAAAGCTTAATAGCTTTTTACTCCATTGAGCCCCCAATGATCCATAACATCGGATCGGGTTGCGGTCTCTGAGATTTGTTTAGATAAATAATCAGTTAAATAGATAATTTTCCCCAAGTGTTACTCAACTTTTTTTTGAATACGCTGCCCTATAACGAGATAAAAGCTCAACCTTTTTTACTACAGGCTCAATGACTAGCAGTTTCTACCGTAATGTCTATGTTATGGACCAAGTGATTAATGCGGGCATATATAATGCCCGGGCATTATGAATAATGTCTATCTCTATCTGGCCAAGTGATAAATTACTATCTTAACTTCATTATTTATCATATTGACCGGTCTTTATTATATTGCTACGTGACAAACAGGAAATTTTATTAATAGAGCTATGTTTGACGCGATGCGGGAAAGGAAATGCGGGAGCGATTCCCCGAGCGAAGCAAGGGTCAGTGACAAAAGTCTAAATTTAACATAAAATCCCTTTAACGGTTAGGTTATTAAATATGTTTGTATTACTCTGCCCAAAAGGTGATGGACATTATGTATAATACCCAGTCAATTTGATTATTTGAATAATTATTATCAAAATTCCCTCATATTGGGCATTTTTCATATTTCCCGGGCAATATACATAATACCCGATTTAACTTGGTCCATAACATCTATAATACTTTCATTATAGGAAATTGGTCACCAACTTTGTCGATGTCGAAGGTGGAGGTTCCATACTCAGTGGAGGAAAGGAACTTTCTAGGAGAAGAGCTCATTATTGGTAGATGCAATTCTACCGGCGACGGAGCAATGGCCGTGGAAGATGAGAGACCTACCGCGCCAGTACTTTTGGATGATGTTCTTGACTATATTAACATTCGTTTAAATATAACGTAAGTTTATTAATTTAATACCTACTTACTCGTAACTAATCGATAAAAAACATGGCCAATTCTTGTTAAGCGGTCACCCCAACGTCCAACCTCAAAGCGTCAATTCGCAGGGCGTATGTGGGATCAGCCACATTGCTTTACATGAGGCTAAGATGTCGCCTCAAACAAAGTATCTCTGGCAACCACACTTAACCAAACGATGCACAAGATAATGAAGAAAATGCTGTGGGGTTATGAGGGTTAATGAACGTAACGGTTTTTAGAAAATTATATTGTATTTTATCATGAACTCACTACTTAATGAAATCACTAGTAACATGAAAAGGTACTCCTTATTTCGTCATAAACACCTCAAATTATTTGTAGTAGTTAGTACTGTGTGTGATTACTCTTTTTGAAAGCATTGATTAAATTTCATGAATCCAAGGAGTTTAAGTTACCACAAGTTTTAAATCTCAGAGGGCTTGCTAAAGTTACATTTCCCTCTAGAAAGAGACCTAATAAGGTACTACGAGTAATTGGTTATTTACAACCACCGTCTTAATCCGCCGGCTTTAGTAATAGATTTAACTTCAGACTAATACTTGTGTATAGCAGTATTATTTACCAACTGTACCTAAGTATTTAGAATTTATATCCTCAAAACAAACAAATTTAACAGTAAAACTTTTTTTATAATTTTAAAATTCTTTGTTGTCATGTTACTCTTACAATAGGCAAATATATTGAACCATGACAAGGAAGTATACATATGGATATACAACACTTAGATTCGAAAATATAACCTTCCTTTTGGCGCAGTCAGCAGCATTCCAGGTAGTTTCTTTTCAGATCTGTTACGCGATATTATGGAAAGCTGGGCTTTCGAACTTACGAGGGTGTATGGACTGGTCTGCTTGGAGCCCTCATGGATTCTTCAGTAGACATCGCTTTAGAACCAGTCACTGCGCTTACTTCGCGATACCAAGACATGGATTTTATATTCCCTATAGCGGAGACTATGTAAGTTTTAAATTAAATTATGTATATCAATTTAATAGATATTAAAAACAGTTCAGGATATTATTAATTTCGTAGCAAAGTCATTTACCTATTTTACTATTATTGAGCATCTATAAGGCAATCGTATCTTTACATAATCATTATCTTATACCTTTAAACGAGCAATTCTTATATATATATAATCAGATACAAATTGATGTTATATATAATCAATGCGCTTAACACAACATTTTTAATCAAGATGATGTCATTAATTTAATAAGAAATTAACTGTGATCCAAGAAGATACACACATTGTTTAAATCGCCCAACCTCTATCGCTCTCCGGCCGAGGAGTAAAATTTTAATTTTGATTCTGATATATTGTAGGTGCAATATTTACATTCGTCATCAAGAAACATCAGCAGTACGTGATATATTCCTAGCCCCCTTCAGCGCTCGACTGGTTGCCTGTGTGGTAGTAGTGGCGGTAGTGGCTGCCATCACCGTCGTCTTGATAAGCAGAGTCATTAACAATCTGCGTAATGAAAGCCGCACGATGAGCTGCACTGAAGCGTTGCTATGGTCTGTCGGAATACTTTGTCAACAAGGTACGAACACCCTTGTACACAATTTGACACACTTAATCTGTTTCGGCTACAAATAGATTCATGTATAGCGCCACATTGAAATCCCTAGAGAAAGGGGGAAGAGATTCGAGACCACTGAACTACTTAATGCGAATAACTCGACACAATGTGGAGCAATCAAGAGTTGTTTCTTCCAAAATTCGGGTGGGATTTAGGAATACTTTTAGATTACTTTGCGATTGGCGTCTATCTAGTAAGTTTCTAATGGCACCAGTAGGCATCCTGTAGATTCTGTCATCAAACTTATCTGTAGATTTTTTCCACTACAATACAGTAGGTACAATTATATAATTTTGTAGGTGGACCCTGGACTCCTCCCAACCCAGCAGCAAGTATAGTGTTAATCGTTTGCTTGCTTTTCGCCGTGGTCACTTATAATGCGTATGCAGCATTCATCACGTCTGTACTGTCTGTGAGGGTCCCAAGTGTGGACACTGTTGCCGATGTGCTTCATTCACCCAAATTCAAGATTGGTTATATTAGAAACGGAGCTGATCAAATGTATCTTATGGTAAGTATTTATGGAAAAGAGCGAATTTAGTTTACCCGCGAGGTACTCCCCGCTTACAACTCTGCCAAGTTTGCAAGCAAAACACTACCGCGTTGGTTTGCGGTATTAGTGACCACCTTTTTCCACAGGAGTAAAAATTCTCCATAGATAGTACTTTAGACCTCTTTGGGGTTTTATGTTACAGCTACTTAATATCAGGGAGTTTGCGATTTCATTTTAGAAAATAAAAAATGTAAGAAGCCTTTTTAACACTTTTATTAAATGAATACTCAAAACAAGGCACTATTTATTACTATAATATAAAAAAGGTCTGACAAATTTTGATCTACGTTTCTCATTTCCACGAGTTACTCGTATGCATATATCAGAAATCTTGAAGCGGAAATTTTGATCTTTGCAGTCAACCAAAGATGTGCAGCTTAACGCATTCTACATCAGAGGGTATTCGGAGGCTGAGAACCTGGTGTTGTCTGCCGAAGAAGGACTGGCACGAGCCGCCAGACAGGACTACGCGTTCTTCAGCGGACAACTCGCCGCTCGCAGTACTCTTAGGTTTGTGAATAAAATATACTTAATGTTTTTGTTGTTTTTTTTACTTGTTTATCGGAAGTAGGCACATAAGATATAATCGGAACTCTGCCAAACCCTTGAGTCCCTTCGTTACTAAATCCCTTTTGAAAATTGAACGTCTATTTTTTGCTAAAATAGCCGACATACATAATATATAATTATAATCTTATTTAGGTATGTATAGGGATCTAACTTACACCTACCGTATTTATATGCGTTCGTGAACTGGCATCCCGCAAAAGCTTAAACTAACTTACTCGTAGTTATGTTATGCAACATGTATTAGGCTGTAAGCAGTTTAAATTGCTAATTGCTAATTATATCTACTAATTGTAGAAATGACCGTGCCGTAACTCGTTTTGAAGTGGCGGTGGATAAATAGCGAACTTTTTTTCTACTTAACACAATATAATGAAGCATTTCAGAAACTGTCAGGTTATGAATGAATAATAACACCAATGTACTGAAAAGATATGACTGATTTGGTTTATCAATTTCAGTTTAAAGTTGGCATGCAACTTGTACCATGAAAACATTATAATAAGTAGACTATGAATACGAATATAACGAAAACACCCCTTGAGATACATCTACTCGTATTTCATCTTGAAATTGTGAGCCTCTAATAAGGATTACGATGGAAAATTTCTTATCGCTTTGAACTGTGTCCGCGCTCCGGTCTGTTTACACTTCTAGATGTAAATATTTTTAGCACAAGCATCACTTACGTATTAGTGTCATTGATTTTCTAAGTTTGTAATTTAAGTAATATAAAAATTAATTTAAGATGTATTATATTTTTGATTTACATTGTGCAGTGTATTTCAAATAAAGGTTCTCTTTTCCTCTGTTGCTGTTCTTTTTCAATTTGCGTTGAATTTGTTCCAGAGCACTGAGCCAAGCGCGCGGCCGCTGTGCCCTCCGAGAGTTGCCGGTCCCTTCCACTCGTGCCCAGCTAGCTTTTCCACTGCCCATGGGATCGCCGTATGCAAGACCTATCCTTATCAGGTTTTGGTTTAAAATATTTTTTAAATGTTAAAACAATTAGAAAAATATAGAATACCTACTAGGGAACTCGGCAAGCATAACTTTACTATACCCTTAGTCTGACTACTTGGGAGTAGGTATACAGAATACTATATTGAGACTAAAAATTAAGTATTTGGATTTGGACCAAACTATTCTCTGTGGTAATACCACCAATCCACCCTACCCCAAATACCTACTCCTATATCCTAAAAAAGTAATTAATTTACAACTATTGTATTATGTACCTACCATAAAGTCGTTAAAGTTTTTACTTTACTTGACCTTTTAAGTAACCTCCTTAAAAAGTGACTGAATTAATTTTACTTATTGTTTTCCACTGAAATTAATGGAGTGATCCTATGTGAAGGTTGAATTTAAATTACAAGTAACATCATTATTCCATTGAAACAAATGTTCCTAAGTTATTTCAAAATTTTTCATCAGCATTTGAAACAGTCAGTCATTTTGGTGGGCACGTAAATCCGTGGCTGCGTCGGTTCAAGAAAAAAAAACAATATTTTAGTATTGTCAGATATAAAATTGATAGATAGATTTTTGATTTTTTTAAAACCTTTGCATGGAGTGGGTTCCAGGTCTCTCCCTGTTATGGAAAGAGTGAGTGAGTGAGTGAGATGAAAGAGAGTGAAACAATTTAACACTGCTTGGCACCTATCTCTTTACATACATACTTATTCCTTTGCAAAGGTGTAGACAGGAGGCTGCCTTTCAACCGGATCTGGGCCGTCTACAATTGAACTGCAAGGTGAGCTTGCAGTTTCGTTGCAGTTGTGCCAACCGCATTTAAGCTGAACTTCAATTTTGCTGGAATGCAGTTCAAACGCAGTCCCTCTATCAATTTTAACTTTTAAGATATTATATTGTTAAGTGGTTATTTCTATTTAAGATTTAAGAAATTGTGAGCAGATGACAGTAGACTGATACTGACACACGCGATTGCTGTCACGCGTGTTGATTTATCGGTCGAATATCACACTGCAATATAGGTAATATTGCAGTGTGATTAGTTCACTTAGCTTAGTACATAATTGATTTCAAAAGAGTGTTGGGAGTTTTTTCCGCCCGCTTCTCCTGGTCTACGATAGCCTGAGAGGCACCGAAAGCGGATGTAAGTTATATTTTATAATATTCTATCATGTACGACGTTCATTAAGTGTACACAACTTGTACCTGACAATGAATAAAAGGCTTTGATTTGATTTGAAGCCTGCTGCAGCTGCGCTGTAGTGGTGCGCTGGCTCGGCTGGAAGCGGCCCTGGTGCCGGGCATGCCGCAGTGCGCGCCGCCCTCGGGCTTTGCGTCCGCACGAGCAGCCGACGTGAAGACCGCGCTGTTCTTGCTCCTCGCAGGATTGCTCACTGCTTTGCTCATTGGTTCGTAACTTACTAACGTATATAAATCTAACTAATCTTCTCATTTGACGGATTGATGTAATTTTTTATGTGGCATGATGCTTGAGGGGCTAGTGACTTAAGGAACTGTTAAGACGGTAGGTATAGGTAATGTTTCTGAATTTGTATTTATTTACGTATCTATTTCACGTCAAATCAGTGCAGTGTATTGTGGAAAGGTGTTTTTGATGATAATGTATGTAATTAAGTAAACAAATAGCCCATAAAATCCGGATTGATTATTTCATGTTTTTTATTAGTCCATTTTATACAGCCCACGCGGGCAAAATCTCGGGTACAACGTAGTTGTTAATGTACCTACGAGTATGTAGTATAGTATCTGGTATGTGTGCGTGAGGTTGTCAGTCAATCAGTGTTTAACTAGCTACTACTTGACACTCGACCCCCATCCCTTAAATTTAAAAGTAGTTATTAGATATTTTTATTTGCTTCGTTGAATTCTACTAACATGCTTAAAAATATTCTTTTTGTTCTCGATATCAATCAATCAATTAATGCTTCGCCGGCTCGGTTAGTGAATATTAAACAGTTTGATGTATGTTAGTTAATGATAAGCAAAATTGAATAATAACTTCTTAATCATTAATACGATTATTACAAACATTTGATGTTCTTTCAGGTGTTGCGGAGTACTGTTGGAAAAATCGGAAGCAAATACGAAGATTCTTTTGTTCGTTAGTGTCGAAAATATATGGGCTTGTGTAATGTTTAAATCACTCAGAACTTAAAATACTTACTTTAAGGAAATTTATTATATAAAGTAGTGAGACTTTCTTTTAGAACGGTTTTGTGTAGGGTTAGATGTCACTGATATTCCTGAATATGTTCCAAATAAAAACAATGATTAAAAATTACACGAAAATTTTGCAAGCATTTAGATCTTACATCTACGTATCAGCGTAACATAGCCGTAGTAAGTATTATAGGTAAGTACCTACTATAATATAGTGAGTAAATAATATTAATTTAAAAACTTAAAAAAAAACACCGACACAATAATATATTTGCAGATATTGGGTATTTTCCCCACTTTTACCCCCATAGTTTTTTCCGGGCTCAAACGATTTTCATGAAACATGTCTTAGAACACTCGGCCGTAACTCACCTTTCATACAAAAAAAAACTAAAAAAAAATTGCTTCATTCGTTCGCGAGCTACGGTGTCACGACCGACAGACAGACAGACAAACAGACATGTCAAACTTATAACTTGAGTTATAAGTTTGACATGTCTGTTTTTCGGGGGTTAAAAATACAAAGCATAAAAAAACAATTGATTAAAAACTACAATAATAATTAGAATTTATTTAACATAGTTAATCATCCTCTCTTGAGAAAGTGGTCTTCGGGGAGCTGCTGTTTGCTGATGGCTTCCTCGAGGCACTTGTTCAGAGGTCGCTTGGAGGACGCTGCGTCAGCTAAGGCTTTTTGAATGGTGCGTGTTTCGACGGTGTTCAGGTTGGTAGCCAGACCCAGCGCTGCCCAAACTCGGATGAAGGCGGTCGAACATCCACTGCCTGAATTATAATACAATATAAGAGTTGTACATACATTATAATACACATTCGCAGCATGTTAGGGTATCGTATAGGGTATATTATGTATAGGGTATAGTATCTGAAAATTGGATATTTTTCCATAAATAAATATAAATCTTCTTTACTATAGACTAGGTACACCACAATATAACTATACACCACCAAATAACAATCGGCTTATCTTCATACTTTCTTAACCTTTGCCTGTCCAATAAGTAGACACAATAGTTAATAATGGGTATGTGTCCGTCTTATAATAAGCTACTGCCTTTATAGTGTCCATTTTGACTTTACGAGTCTGTTGGAGTTGGAAGAGATTCATGAATGGAATAAATAGTGCATTTTAATGTTTTGACTTTGATTGTTGTTTGTATTGTGTGTACAGTACCTATATTATTCTTTTAACCAGAGACTTACCATAACTTCCATATTCTCCTGACTTGTAATCATTGGGGTATATGTAGTGGTAGTGTGGCCAGAACGTTCTATTTAAAATGAATACTGTGTTCGAGTCCGGAGGATATCTGAAAGGAAAAAAAACTTAGAAATAAAATAAGGATGGTGGACTTCAGACTCTTTAGACTTAATTTATAAATACAAAATATTGTGTTCAATATTTCAAATGCTGATTGAAAAAAAGATCATGCATTTTTGTGAAAGTAAATTGTATTGCATCAGCGACCCACAGACCTCAATATTACGAGACTTAATTGGATAGAATGGCATTTTTTGCATTTCAAAACCTTGCTTTCATTCAAAAAACAGTAAATACTTTTCACTCAAAACTTTAATAACCTACTGAGGCGGTAAGGTATATCTGAGATACCTACAATGGCTTTTCTACTGATTCGTTGGTTTTTGTTTAACTGTGCTGAGCAGGCAAAGATTTCAATGAAGAGTTTAAGTTTTTGTTTCTGATCTGGGACTATGTGTTGTTTTGTGTATGTCATGGCACGTCGTATGTGGGGATCACAAGGAACCTAGTTTGGGGCTTAGAGTGTAAAGCGTTTATTTATTTATGTATAACCTACTTTTCACCCGCCTGGAGTCCCCAAACGCAGACGCCGCTGTCTACCAGCCACGAAGCGTGCAGGACCAGGGCATATCGGAGGAAACCGATCACGAACACTGCACTAACCACGGAGTCATTCCAGTACTCCAGGGGTGCGTTCACAGGTAATAAGATGAAGAGGATTCCATACAGAAGCCAGTAGAATCTGAAATTTTATATGTATAATTACAATTCAAAATAACAACTGAATCTATAGTTACGTTAAACAATGGGAATAAATTACATTTGACTCCCGGGACAGCGAAGTGGTTAAGGAATTTTAGTACTACTACTAACAATTCGGAACAATGACTAAGTTATTAACATTAGCTAACGACGACTTGACTCGTGCGCCGCGCGGAGGGTCCTGGGTTCGATTCCCAGCAGAGCAGGGTCCCAGCAGAGATTTGAATGATGAGTTCAAATTTCTGTTTCTGTTCTGGGTGTGTGTGTTCTTGTCTTGTGTGTATCCAGCACCCACGACACAGGGAATCCAAGTGTGGGGCTATGGGTGTGAAGCGTTACTTATTTATTTATAAAATATGTTAACTAATGAGGGCCTAAAGAGAAGGAGGAGGAATAAACCACCGCTACATTACCGCCATACAATCTACTATAAAACGTTTTTAGTAGAAGGTTTAAAGATATGATCGCTTTCAGATAAAATTTAACCAGCAAGACCAACCAGCAAGTATAAAATTTACAGCGGTTTTCGAAAACATGAAATAAAACTTAACCACTTTTAAAAAAATTATTATTACTATAATTATGTCACACTTAGTGACTTTATTCTTGATTTACTTTATAATTTATTCTTTTATCTTTATGATAAAACTTTGTCCATTATTTTTTAAAATATTTTATTAAAAGACCTTACCTTGAGTAATACCAAAAAATACTAAGACTAAAAAGCAGCACTTACTTCTTTTGAAACATTACAATTGAATCGCTTTCCAAGTCGGACATGTCGATGGAATTCTTCAGGGCTTCTTGGTAAGGGCTCAGCTTACGCATCCTGGTGATGATGTGCGCGTAGAGAAAGCCCTTGGAGGAGTCGTACGGGTCTCCGTCGGTGCTGAAGTGGGCGTGATGGAGACGGTGTGTGTGGACCCAGTCATAGACGGAACCCTATGATAGATTAGTAGTTATTAAACATATAATTAGGAAACATGAGCAGTACCCTTAGTCTGAGTTTTAGCGATACAGAAACGAAACGTTTGTGCGTTTCGTTTCGGATAGATACGTAATAATTCATACACAGCTTACTACACAGGAGTCCACAGTGTAATAACAAATAGAGGTAAAAGATTTTGAGAGGAGTTAAAAAATTTAAAATCAAATTTTTGTATGGATTATAATAGTAACAAATATTTAATACCTACGGGATAATATTAGTTCGAAATTTTACAGTGCATTACGGCCAATTCACTGTTATTATCAACAATTTTAGTATGTACAATGTACATTGTACATACATACATACATACTGTTTACGACCTCCTTGAACAACTTGGTTTTAATTCTTTTTAAAAGAAAGAAATATAGTTTTGATAGATGTCGTTAAAAAAAAAGTGTTTTTTGGCCTCTCACGATCCATTAATGTAAATTATATATTTTAATAAATTCATACAGCTATTCCTTCTCTACATATTTTTCATTTATCTGACCCCGTCATTAACATTGGTCAGCTTCGAGCCTGGATGAGCGTCAGCGAGATATATAAACCATACTACATAAATCTCTATATATATCGTCACTACATGGAAAAGGAGTAAGTGTCCGCCCGTGTGGAGCTCTACAGGAGGAGGTCAGATTCTGAAGAAGGAATAGTGTTGAGTGGATCGCGAGTCGGTATTTTTGTGTATTTTTGTACCATAGGTCATTGTTCCTAATTAATTTCAAAATTTAGTATTTCAAATAATTATTGATTGGTAGTATTTGTGTTGATGATTACATGTTTCAATAACTATTCAAAGGTTTGAATAATTTAAAAGATTGGTTTAATAATTTTCCAGATTGTCATTTTATATTTCATTTATTTTTTCAATTTTTTGAATTATCTGTCACTTTAGGAAAATTATTGTCAACTGTCTATAAGTCTTTGATAGTCGTGGATTGATTGTATTTTCGTAAATTTCAGGGTTGCGCAGCTGACTCCCAAGTATGGCCGAAAGGGGTGAATCGGTTAAAGAATTTGCTGAGCTGTCTCGAAGGCGAAGCAGTTATAAGGGACAAATTACCATTTTTGTTAGTTTCTTAAAATCGCTAGACACTTTAACTTCTGAGAACATCTGTGAGTTGGAATTGCGCTTAGGCAAGCTAGACGCGTTGTATGCCCAATATGATAAGATTCAATCCCGGTTAGAATGTATTGCTGAAAATATTGAGCTTCAACTACAGGAGCGGGAAGAGTTCGAGAGTAGGTATTTTAAAGCAATGAGTCTAGCGAATGAAGTTCTGTCTAACTACAAACGAACACAAGTTCCGTTTTCTACCGATTGCGAGTCACGTCGCAGTAAGCAAAGCCCTGTCAAGTTGCCTACCATCCAAATTCCGAAATTTAACGGTTCATTTAATAATTGGCTGGAATTTAGAGATACGTTCACGAGTCTCATCCACGACAATGACGACATTGACGATGTAAACAAATTTCATTATTTGAGAACTTCTTTAGAGGGTTCCGCTGCGGTGGTAATTTCATCTTTAGATTGTTCTTCAAAAAACTATAGTGTCGCATGGCAACTCCTTTGCGATCGCTTCGATAACAAGCGGTTGCTAATTCAGCACCATGTGTCTTCATTATTTAATATCGAACCGGTCACTCGGGAGTCTGCCAGTAATCTTAAGAATATCATGGACCAGGTTAACAAGAACATTCGTGCATTAGAGTCGTTAGGCGAGCCCACCGAACACTGGGACACTCTACTCATTCACATAATTACTCATAAGTTAGATGCAAGAACTTATCGTGAATGGGAGGAGTATAAGGGTCGTCTTCATATTGAGATGCGCGTGGAGCTCCAGCATGTAATGGAGTTCATGCGCATTCGCACCAATGTACTGGATACCATCGAGTTCACGCGACAGACACAAAAAGTAACTACCAGTCACAATACTATCAGTAATAGGAATGTTAAAGTAAAGGCTATGGTTACAACACATAATGAACCGAGTTATTTAAAGTGTCCAAAATGCAATAGCGATGAGCATAAGCTAAATAATTGTCCGCAGTTTTTAGCGTTAAGTCCCGATGCCCGCTTGCAGTTATTACCTTCATTTAAGGTTTGTTTTAATTGTTTTGCAAAATCCCACTTTTCCAATAATTGTAGGAAACAGGGATGCAACATTTGTAAACGTAAGCATTCAGTCTTGGTTCACGTTACAGATAAGAAGCCGAATGTGCATGGCGAGCGCACTGATGCTGTCAGCGCGACTCCCACCACCGATTCAAATAACTTAACATTATCAACGAGCGTGTCGTCTGCGACTCTTGAGGTAAACCCTCGGCGCGGCGACGTTATATTATCGTCTGCGTTGGTTCAGTTATATGATTCAAACAATCGTGTCCACATCGGACGGGTCGTTTTGGATTCCGGTAGCACTTCGAGCTTATTGTCGGAGAAAATGTTCCGACAGTTAAACCTTCCTTGTAATCAGATTAACCAATCTGTACAAGGAGTGAACCAAGCGACTACAGTTATTAATAAGATGTGTAGTCTGCGTTTACAGTCATTGGATAATACGTTTATCCGTAATATTAATTGTTTTGTTATGCCTTCCTTGACAGGCAATGTACCGAGTCGTACACTAAATATCTCCCATCTTAAGATTCCTCCTAATATTTGTTTAGCGGATCCTCACTTTTATAAACCCGCGATAGTAGATTTGATATTAGGTGCTGATATCTTCTGGGACATAATAGGGTCTCAGAGAATTAATTTAGGTAGTGATGAGCCTACCCTTTGTGAGACTAGGTTAGGATGGATAATTTCTGGCCCGTTGAATCACAGGTATTCTAAATCATATCCGCCTAGTCCTATTCAGTGCAATTATGTTAACGACAATGATTCAAGTACCGATATTAGTTCGAATCAAATTATACAAAATCAACTCGCAAAGTTTTGGAATTTAGAAGAAGTCAATAGTTCAGATTATTCTAGTTATTCACCGGAACAGAAGTTATGCGAAGATCATTTTGTTAATAATACTACTCGTATGTCAGATGGTCGTTTCTGTGTAAGAATTCCTTTAAAGGAAAACCCTAGTGTTTTAGGTGATTCTTTTCAGCGAGCTAAATAGTGTTTTCTATCATTAGAACGCAGGCTTCTGAAACAACCGAAACTTTATGAGATGTACCGCGAGTTCATGTCGGAGTACCGGTCGCTTAG
The DNA here is from genome assembly GCA_905147235.1 of Erynnis tages. Classification (NCBI taxonomy): domain Eukaryota; kingdom Metazoa; phylum Arthropoda; class Insecta; order Lepidoptera; family Hesperiidae; genus Erynnis; species Erynnis tages. The sequence goes on along the minus strand of LR990078.1, from coordinate 6,705,021 downwards.
TCACATGTCGGAATGCGAGCTCAGCTCACATCACAATGCACATTATATCCCACATCATGGCGTCCTGCGGGAGAGTAGTACGACTACCAAATTGAGAGCCGTATTCAATGCGAGCTCGCCCACTAGTAGTGGGGTTCATTTTAATAGTATTCAGATGGTAGGTCCGACGGTTCAGGACGACCTTTTAGCCATTCTTTTAAGATTTCGGCAGCACAAGTACATTATTTCAGCTGACGTGGAAAAGATGTATCGGCAGATACTTGTGCATCCCGACGATAGGTATCTACAGCGTATATTGTGGCGTGACAATACTTCTCAGTCGCTTAGGGCGTTTGAACTGAACACAGTTACTTACGGAACGGCGAGTGCACCATACCTCGCCACCAGATGCCTTAAGCAGCTAGGACTCGAATGTAAAGACAGTCAGATCGCAGAAGTTATTCTTCATGATTTTTATGTGGACGATCTGTTGAGTGGTGGGGATGATTTAAATATAGTTCGGGGCCTTCGTGATAAGGTTACGGCTATCCTCGCCTCTGCTCAGTTACCACTGAGAAAGTGGAAGTCAAATGAGCCTCAGTTAGTGTCAGAGTTTACCGAGTCCACGTATAATTTAAATATTGGAGGCACCGAGCCAAGTAAAACTTTAGGTTTAGGCTGGTTGCCTAACGCTGACGAGTTGTATTTTCCTATCGGGTTGGGTACTACGATGAAAGGGAACTCTAAACGTGAGTTTCTTTCCATGATTTCCCAGATATTTGATCCACTAGGTCTCGTATCGCCCGTCGTCATTAAATTTAAAATATTTTTGCAAATGTTGTGGTTGCATAATTTATCATGGGACGAGCCCGTATCGCGAGACATTCAGGAGGCCTGGTTGGATCTAAGAAAGAACTTAGATGTTCTAAGTAATTTGCGCCTACCTCGCCGCGTTATAATTGATTCTTTCATTAAACTAGAATTTCATATATTTTCTGACAGTTCAGAAAAGGCTTACGGTGCGTGTCTGTACGTCCGTAGTATAGATGATAGAGGTAGGATATTAGTTCGGTTGTTACTCGCTAAGAGTAGGGTAGCGCCCATTAAAGCCACGACGATTCCGAGGCTTGAGCTTTGTGGTGCTCAAGTTGCTGCGAAGCTATATGAAAAGGCTTGTAATTCTTTGAGGTTAAAGGTAGCAAGAACTGTATTTTGGACAGATTCAACTATAGTTTTAGGTTGGTTGAAGATGTTGCCAGCTAAGTTACATACGTTTGTCCGTAACCGTGTCGGAGACATTTTAGACAAAACTGGCGATTGCGAATGGCGTCACGTGCCATCGGATCAAAATCCAGCAGATTTTGTGTCACGCGGAGTCAATGTTGACATTATTCAGTCTCTCGATATGTGGTGGTCAGGACCAGACTTCTTAAAGAGTCCTAGTAGCGATTGGCCTTCTACGAATCTGTCGTTGTCTTGCAAACCATTGCCTGAAATGCGTACTGAATTGTCGTGTTTAGTTACAACTGATAATGAAACTAATATGTCAGCTTTTATAAATTTTGATCGGTTTTCAAATTTTAATCGGCTGAGGCGTGCAATCGCCTATATGCTCAGATTTATTGCAGCATGTAAAGGACAACGTCCTACAAATAACTTCCTTTCTGAAACTGAATTAAATAATTCATTAAATGTCATTATTCGCACCGTTCAGAGGGAATCATTTTCAGAATATAACTTTTTATTGAATAAGAAACCTTTGCCTTCTAAGAGCTCTTTATTGAAATTTAATGTATTTTTAGATGATAACAATTTAATGCGTGTTGGTGGTCGTATTAGAAATTCGGAGTTTTCGTATGATAAAAAACACCCTTTATTGTTACAGTCCACTCATCGATTCACACGGTTGTTATTTACATATGAACATACGAAGCTCTTGCATGCTGGACCACAACTATTGTTAGCATCAATAAGAGAAGTTTATTGGCCGATCGGCGGCCGTAATTTGGCAAAGGCTACTTACCGTAATTGTGTTAGGTGCGCACGTATGAGAGGTAAGGTTAACGCTCCTATAATGGGGGATTTACCAAAGCAGCGTCTCACTCCTGGTGGTTATCCATTTGAAAGCGTCGGTGTCGATTATGCTGGCCCGATCGCTTCCGTCAGTCGTCAGGGTCGTGGTTGTCGCGTCGTGAAGGTTTACATTGCAATTTTTATCTGTTTCACCACTAAAGCCATACACTTGGAATTGGTTGGTGACTTGACAAGTAATAGTTTTATTCTTACTCTACGGAAATTCATTGCTCGTCGTGGAAAACCTCGACATATATTTTCTGATAACGGTACATCGTTTGTTGGTGCATACAACGAGTTAGCTACCTTCCTAAAGCGAAATTCTGACTCACTATCTAGTGATCTAGGAAATGAGGGAATAAATTTTCATTTTATCCCCGCGTATTCACCGCATTTTGGCGGTTTATGGGAGGCAGCTGTTAAATCCGTTAAATTTCATTTAGTAAGAGTATTAGGAAACAGTAATTTAACATATGAAGAATTGTATACAACCTTAACGCAAATTGAAGCTATTTTAAACTCGCGACCACTCACTCCATTATCGTCACATCCAGACGATCTGACCCCACTGACTCCAGGACATTTTTTAATTGGACGTCCGCTAACAGCCATTCCAACCCCTGATTACCAACAACGGAAGGACACTCATCTGACGAGATTCCAACGAGTTGAACAGCTCCGTCAGCATTTTTGGACGAGGTGGAGCAAAGAATACATTTCTGAACTCCAGAAGCGTACCAAGTGGCAGACTGCATCTGCACCCCTAGAACGTAACTCATTGGTCCTGTTAAAGGAGGATAATTTACCGCCGTTGAAGTGGAGGCTGGGCCGAATTGTGTCCCTTTTTCCTGGAGCAGATGACGTCGCCCGAGTGGCTGAAATCAAGACCACCGGTGGGAACGTGAAGAGGTCGTTTAACCGCATTTGTCCGCTTCCAAGCAGCGATATGATATAGTTTGTTGAACGCAGAGCCTTCAACGCCTGGGGGCATGTTTACGACCTCCTTGAACAACTTGGTTTTAATTCTTTTTAAAAGAAAGAAATATAGTTTTGATAGATGTCGTTAAAAAAAAAGTGTTTTTTGGCCTCTCACGATCCATTAATGTAAATTATATATTTTAATAAATTCATACAGCTATTCCTTCTCTACATATTTTTCATTTATCTGACCCCGTCATTAACACATACATACATCCATGAAATTTGGCATACTTGTTTGGAAGCCGTAATAGACCAACATACCTACAATTAATTATTATTATTGTGCAGTTCTGTTAATATTACATACGAGTACATACGTATCAAATTGATAACCTCCTTTTTTGAAGTCGGTAAAAATATGTATAATTAGGTATAATTGTATTTGGTATACCTGTATAATATATTAAGGTGTATATTTTATTATGAGATATAGATATAGGGATGCGATTTATTTAAAAAAAGATTATTACCTGTCCGACTAATGTTTGGCACAGCATCAGAAATATTCGGAGCTCCGTGCTTGCGGTGTATGTGCGGTGTGCCCACAGCCGGTGTGCGCCCGTCGTTACACCCAGGGTTGCCAGTGATGTCAAAACTACCACTAAAATATCATTTAAAAATAAAAAAATAAATGATCAAATGATAAGCTCAATAAATATCGGTATGGTCAAACATTAAAAGATTTTTCCTTCTATGTGTTATAAGAGACAAGAAAAGTATTGTGTTCTCATAAATGTGAAGGTCGGACGTGCTGTCTGAAATATTTAGAATGTCAAGAAAACAATAACACCGAACAAGTAAGAATAGTTTGAAACAAATAATTCTAGGATTACAATATTGTATTACAATAAACAAAATTCTTGTTAACATTACCTATTATTTTATCAAAATATTCGTATATTTCAAACACGTTTTCTTTTTGTTAACTGTTTCGTTAAAGAGCTTTGATATCTGTTTCTATCGTGTTTGATGTTTTTAATAATCCAGCTTTAAAAATCATACCTAATCATAATTATAGATTCTGGATTGAATAATAGTATGTACTGTGATAAAAGGGTGTACTGTCTAAAGGCGTGTTCTCATTAGTTCGCGAGGTCAGTGACCACTTCCATGTCAATAATATTTAAAAAAAATAATTAAAAAAAATTAAACCGACATCAAAAAAGTATAAAATGAAATTTCTTAATTTAACAGTTTAGGCCTACTATTTTTTGAGGTTGGTGTCTTTAGTATCAAGTATTTTTGTTTCTATTGTTAAATGCCGCGACTTTCGTGTCCTACAACACTTTCTTGTGTATTTTTTTAGTTTTTTAAGTACTTCATTAACCCACCAGTACCTACTGCAATGACACTAAGTAACCAAACTATTGTACATGAAAATAATTCAAAAGATGCAGTGTGAGTTATTTAACATTATAGCATTTCAAATGGGGAGTAAAGAAATAGTAAAACAACTATTTCTAATTATTCTATAAATAAATTAATATAGGTACCAATAAGTTTTCAGCAAAACAAAATAAACGTGTCGTGTATATTGCAAAAAAATTATGATGTATGTAAATCTTATAAAATGTAAATAGGTACTTTGCTTACGTAGGAATATTGTTAATAATTTCGCTTCGACAAATAGAAGCCATATCCCATATATTGACAAGAGATGTATGTGGATGAAGAATAGCACGCTGGGCCAGTTTGCTTCGCGACTTTTGCTTAATTTAACGTTGTTGTCATGAGCGGCACCAGCCACCGCCTCGCCTATGTGAGCCATGTCTGAAAAACAAATATTTCTAGATCTAACTGATTTTCATAGATACGAAAACTTGCTTTAAATCAACGTTGGCAACAATCTTCAAATCTCCTTCAAAATCTTCAAAGTATATAGTTTTTTAAGGACACCATTGTAAGATCATTCTTGCTATTTTATATTAATTAAAATATCTAACAATAACAGACTGGTAAGGCTTAACAAATGTTTGTATCAGGTATCAATTGGGATCAATATCAATGGTCATCAATAAAACAAGGCCAAAGGTAGACCAGACTGTACGACAAAGACAAATACAAAGACAAAGACAAAGAGACAGACAAAGACACAGACAATAACAAGGACGAAACGTTTATTTGCACAAATATAGGTATATTATTATATAGAGTTGTTACAAATTATTTAGATCAATCTATATTTACTATTTTTAGGTATGCAAATTTATATTAATTAAGTAGATAAAACTAACAAATTAAATTCATAAATAATTTAATTACATTATATTAAGTACCTTAAATACGATCATTTCTTTTTATTTAAATTTGAATACTTCATAATTGGTGTTGTTACTTTCGTATAAGTTATATTGGTAGAGTGATATAAGTACCACCCGCAAAAATAATAACGACCTGACAATAAAAGGCGCTAATTTTAAGTGACTCTAATATCCTGTCACTCTATCTGGTCATATAAAAATCTTTGCTAGAGGGATATCAATAGAAACTGTAGAAGTATTATTGAAATTAGAAATGATTGCCTACTGAAGAGGATGCGCTTAAGGTTGCCAGTGTTTCCTTTATAACATCCCATTTATCAGAGCCTTGACAAGTTCTATGTTGTGGTTTTCAAGGAATCAGACGTTTTTGTCTTATTTTAGTTACGTGCTTGTTTTCAGGTGAAAAGGTGATTAGAGTTTTCGTTTCATGCGAAAGTTCGTAAGTAGGTACCTACACGCAGCAGCTCATTGAATAGACTCTCCCGCGATTTTGTCTAGTTTCCCAAGCTGAGTCTACCTGGCAGCCTTAGTTAGAAGGATTAAGTTTATTGGAATAATTAAAAATGTCTAGCATAATTATTATAATTTTTGAGAATAATTCGAATGCACAACGTAATTCTAATCCAGTAAGTTGGTTATTACCTACATGAAACTGCTTTCACAGAAATGAAGCCCTCAATTCCGATTGATCTCTGTAATTTATTTTCCATGTCAGAAGTGGAATTAACCGATTAATATATTCCATCCATAGATATTTAATCCGAATAATTGCGTTTTATTTAAAGCCAATTTGTGATTGGTATTAAACTCATTTTTTATGGCTTTTTCTTACTGTTTAATATTGTCTAAAATATTATGGATATTTGTCTTTTTAAATTTATGTCATCGAATTATTGACAAACAATATTTTTTGGGAATTTAATAACGAGTTATTACCGTTCCGTTTACCTACGTATTTTTGTAGACAAGAAAACATTTAAAAATCTCCAGTGTGACTGGATAGTAGATAATTAATTTAAATCATACCTTGTGTTCTTCGAACTGGTAATCAGTCGTGGTTACTGTAATGATATTCGATTCGAAGCACATTTAACCTTTGCTTACATTAACATTTGTTTTGCTCACTAAGCGGCGAGTTAATATTTTTAATTTAAATCGCTGACATTTGACATAAAACCCAGTACATTGACTTTCCCTACTGCTGGATTGCGTGCGCACGCGCTCTTGGATACAGAAAACTGAACAATAATCATCTTGCATTTGCGGAGCCTGCATGCAACCGGCATTCACGTATTGTGGTCAGCAGAATAACGAGTTATTACTTAATAATTCCGTTTTGTAACCTTGTATCATGCATCGGAGACAGTAGGTACTTTTTGCATTCGTCACTTTCGATTTGTTTAAAATGAGTAAGTAACTGTTTAATTTTATTGAACGAAAAGTAGTTTTATTTCTATATTATGATTATTAAATTATCGGTATAATAACACTAAATTATGCTTGTTTTTTTCTTACCTTCGCTAAACCCGACAAATTTTCTAATTAGATCTGAGTTGGTTTTAAAATAATATAATTTCTCATGTTTTAATTTTATTATTTTCCAAAAAGTAGAGTTTAGTTTATGTAGGTAATGTGAAATTATAATACTCATAACAATAATTAGTCCGTGGCTCAGCTCCTATATCAATGCTATCTATACCTACCTAGTAAGGTGAGAATAGGTACCATAATAAAATTATATATTTATTTCTAAATAAGAATCTAAAGGTCAAACGTCTATGGTATGGAAATGAAGAAGCCGATGAAATTTTGTCGATACCGTGCGTAGGTAATCATTTTGTGTTAGCATGCAAGCTAAGATGTAATAAAATCTGTATTGCAGATCATAGATGTATGTAATATTAGCTGACCCCGCAAACGTTGTTTTGCCACATACTTTTAAGTTATCGAGCGTTAAAAACAGACTATGTCCAAAATAAAATAAAAATGTTAGGTGTGGATAACCCTTATCACTTAGGGGTATGAAAAATAGACAGTAGCCGATTCTCAGACCTACTGAATATGCATATAAAATTTCATAAAAATCGGTCAAGCCGTTTTGGAGGAGTATGGTAACTAAAACTGTGACATGAGAATTTTATATATGAGATTAGGTCTTTACCCATGAAATTTCCGTTTTGTATGGAATAAGTGAAAGGATATTTTTTAAAACTTTTTTATTTCTGTTATCGTTCTGTATCGACGCATCTTTGCCAACGCAATGGTAATTTATTGATGCCCTTCTTGTAAAAATCGGTTGGACGGAAGGCAAAAAACTCTTCAAAGGCATTTTGTACTGCCTCTCGGGAATTGAATTTTTTACCCACTAAAAATTTGTCTAAATTTTGCAAAAAGTAATAGTCGGTAGGTGCAAGGTCTGGTGAGTATGGCGGATGAGGGAGAGCGTCCAACCCCAGCTCTTGCAGCTAGGAGACTGTCTGTTGTGCAGTATGGGGTCGCGCGTTGTCGTGAAGGAGCAGTGGGGACGACCGATTTCTCCATCATTGTCTGCAGTTCTTTACAGTACACATCTGCAGTAATGCTCATGCCGTTTTGTAAAAAGCTGTGGTGAATCACACCCGCAATAGACCACCAAACAGTGACAATCACCTTTTTAAGGGTCATTTTTGGTTTAGGGCATTGCTTTGGTGCTGAACCAGGATTATTAATTTAATGCAAAGATTACCATTTATAATAAATGGTAATCTTTGCCAGTCGATCTTTGACTTGGTGAGAAATTAATGTGAATTATTGTGAATAATACCTGAATAATTCAAAGATAAGAAGAAGCTTACCTGTAAGCTCTGGAGGGTGTCGACCGGCCACCTACGTGCGCACCGACCACGGCAGTGACTGAGCAAAATGCGCCCAAGCCCGCATCATTATTAATTCATGAGTCGGAATACTACGATTGCTGGACTTCAGTATGTGTACGAATTCATTTCACCTTGGTGACCGCGCATTTATGCCTTTTCCTTGTCACGCACATTTTATAATATTTCGTAGAGTAGGAACAGAGCCTAACCAAGCATGAGATCGTCGCGTCGGCGCCCCTCTAGCGGCTGTAAAAATGTTAATTGAATTTCAACAATAAATTAGCTGCACCACCGGGATTCACATAAACTATGTAGTTACATTTCCAGCTATCTTTTTATCTATGTATACATATCAATTTTCCACACAGTTTCAAAGTACAGGTGCTCCACATTATATTACGTTCCAAAATTCTACATGTGTCTGTTGTATTTGGGGTTGCAAGGAGAGTTTTTTTTTTACAAACTGTAACATACTTACATCATAAAAGGCCTCCTATCCGTTAATGAAAGAAAATAACTGCTTTCTATCGATAACAATAATAATTATTTTTACCGCTGATTAATGTACCTACTGTCCTGTCTGAGGTCGTATCAAGTCGTATGTGGTAGTGTTATATTTCATCATAATCAAGATGGTAAAGTGATGAATCTTTAGTTAGGTACCACGTCTCTCTAAATTTCTCTAGTTACTGAAACACAAGTCATAAAAACATGCTGCTTCTAGGAGGGTTAAAGTGGCGGTGGCAAATTAACTAACCATATTTACTCTTTTTTTCAATTGGCAACCGCTAAAATAAATAATTTATGTATTTATAACTTATCTAACATTCCATTATAGTATTTAAGTTAAAATAAAACAAATTTTTATCAAAACCATGTATTTTAACAAATAATAAAACAACATTTCACATACAATAAAATCACACAATTTGTAGCAGATCTGTGTTATAAAAGTAAATACATTCTTCTTATGCTTTTTTATTTATAAATATCTACAATAATATACAAATTGTGTGATCACTTATGAATTTAGCAATTACTTACACAAAAATTAAATTAAGTTTGTGAATATTTTATAAAATTAATGAAGAGAGTGACGTATTAAGGTGCTTTTTGCGTGAAAATAGTTAATAGCCCAATCGAATCAGAATTTCACATCGAAAAAATTTTAAGTGGGTACATACCTAGCTCGTTAGAAGGGATCGGGCGGTCTGCATTTTGGTTTTCGGGATTCTTGCCCTGTGCGTCGTTTGCAATTTGAGGTTGATTTTTTTGTTTATTGAACAATTCGTTTACTTTCAATTTAATATTAAATCAGGTCATTACCAAAGTTGTTTGGAATTTAATTTTCTACAATAAATTTTGGGCCTCATAATTTTTTCCTAGCATCAATATTTTTCGATTTAGACTCTGAAAGTTTTAGTATACATATATAGCATTATCAATTTAATTTTACATATTAGTTATACAAGAAAAATAGACACCCACAAAGCTTTTGAAATTAAATTTTCCATAATTTAGGTTCTTATAAATTTTCAAAAATAAATAAATTTTTAAATTTTGTTTAAACGGATTACCATCATCATCTACGCTCTATTTTTATAGGAAAATTGTACGAAATTTAATTCCAAAATACTTTGGCAATGACCTTTTTTCGCGTAAGATTAAAAATAAAGTAGTTATTCAAAAAACAAAAATTCACCCTTCAATTCAACATGGCGGATAACGCTACAGGGTGTGAGTCCTGAAACTCGAAACGTAGACTACCAGTGACCTAATGTTTCTGGAGGAAAATTGCTACTTATATTTTTTTCGAGGCCAATCCCGCTTTGATCTCATTCGACGACGACGAGAGAATAAAGCATACAGTAGGAGAGTGACATAATACACCATTTGATAAAGTACATATGGACGTGAAATCACTGACATTTTAAAAATACATTGTATGAGCCTTTGCTCTGAACCAAAAATCAACGTCTTCTCAGATACGCTCACGACATTGAGGGTTTGACAGATTTGGTGACGGATCTCCATTATTATTATAATATTTGCCCGGATATAGCGAGCGAGTTTTATAAAATGCAATAAATTCACGTACGATCAGACCCATGTCGAAAAGATCCAAAAACGGTTGGTTAATAAAATATATGGGTACTACCACCACTTATAATCCCACGCATTTCTTATTGGGCATGCTAGAAATGCAAACATTAGAGGTGCGTAGACAAATTACTTTGGTTATGTACTTCTTTAATTTAACCCGGGGAACCACCTATAATCCGGAACTGCTGAATAGGCTCGGATTCGCCGTGCCAACGAGGAGCGCAGTGCGGTCCGGCCGAATGCGTGTATTTGCGGTACCGACACAAACCGATAAATCACATCACAATTTATACCTAAAATTAAATATCACCTACTGTTACGGTGAAGGAAAACATCGTGAGGAAACCTGCATGCCTGAGAGTTCAAAAAAAATCTCAAAGGCATGTGAAGTCCACCAACCCGCTAATGGCCAGCGTGGTGGACTAAAGCCTACATCCCTCTCGTCGTTAGTTGAGACCCGACCCTTTAGTGGGTCATTTAGGGGTTACTGACATTACTGACAAAGAGATCTTGGTAAAAATATATAAAATGTCCTTAGGTATAAAAAATACAAAGTTAAAGCTATTCTAAGTCTTAATTATGTATGTACATTTCAAAATCTGTTTGGAATATCTTTACAGAACAATAGTAAAATTAAAATAGTTAATAATTAAATATAATATTTAATATAACATAATTATTATGAAATAAATATTAAAAATGTATATTGGAAAGAATGAATGTAATGAACTAACCTATTTCAATATACATATAAAATAAAGTAACAAAGTAACCCGTATCATAATATACTATTTGTAACGTCATTTTCTGTAGGTAACTAAAAATAGTTAGGTGTGCTTTCCTTTATTTATTAAGTAAATTATTGTTATAGTCAATGTGGGGAAGTCCGTCATATTTTATTTTAATTTATTTTTAAGACTTCATTGTACGAATTCTATTCTTTCTAAATTGATAATATTTAGAGATGTTGAACAATGGTTCTTTGTTCATATTATGAAAAAGTCCAAACGTCTGTACATGAAACTATTTTACAGATATCGATGATGATAATTTAAAATGTCATCGTTTGGCCCAGGGATGTTAGGGAGTAACCGTAACCGAAACTATCGGATTGTATTTGAATTGTGAAATTCCTTAAAAAAATAATATTCGTAATCGAAATTATCCGAAACTAACGGATGATCTGAAATAATTTTATCCGCATCCAATCATAGTGGCAAATCCGTCATAAAACTGGGGTAAGGGCTAAGGGGTATTACAAATTTTGTTGAAAAAATAAAAGAAAGAAAGAAACAAAACAGGTTGTTTGGTCAAATACAGGTATACAGTTGTTACAAATTATTTTGATCAATCACCCATATCGAAATATTAAAAAAAACTGTATCCAGCTGATATTAAAAATTAATATATTTTTCATCCCAAAACATCCTGAAAACGATTGCCATGATCCAAGAATTCAATAAAGTCAAATCCGCCAACGAAAACGATAGGTACCCATTGACTAAGCGTTTAAAAGAGCTCAGTCTGCCATCTTGGATTTCAAAATTAATAGAATTTTCACTATCCGCATCCAAAATATCTTGATTATGATACCATTGAACAAGTGATTAAAAAAGTTGAGTCCGCCATTTTGGATTTGGAAATTTATACCTATTTTTCATAATCCTCATCCCAAAAAATCCCGAAAACGATACCTACGACCTTGTGTTTAAAAATATTGTCCGTATCCAAATTTAAAAAAAATGTCCGACAACTTGTATTTATAGACGGTATTTTCATAAATTTAATCGCAACAAATTTTCTTAGAAATGAGAGCTGTGCTATAAGAAAGCTTCACGTCATTCATTATAAAATATTCGTAAAATAAATAAAGAAACTTTGGTTGTTATTTACAATGTTGTACTTTGTCCAATGTAGTTATTAATAAAGATGTTTTAGTATCATTTTTATGACAAATACTTTTAAAACACGTCAAAATTACTGTTTTCTCGATCAATTTATCTTAATTCGGTCGAGCATAATTTACTGTGCGGTACATTGTCGTAAAGTTGTTATAATTTGCAAAAAGCCCAGTAGACGGACTTACCCCCCAGACGGACTTACCCACATTGTTTATACAAAATTATTATAATATGTATTTTAAGTAGATTATTTTTTAATCTACCACTAGTGGCAAAAACATACATTTAAGTACCTACTTACTAGAATTCATCAACCACCGCATAAAATTTGTGGCATATGTGTAGTATGTATAGTTATTTACCCAAAATGTATAGTTATTTACCCATAACTGGCCATAACTTAGCAATAATTATTTATTGTTCTTGAAGAACACAAAATAAATACTTTAAAATACTTTTATTTTATAAAAGCATTTTATTTCTACTAAATAAAATAGGAACTAAATAATATGTTGCTTATCAATTATATTATTTATCTTATTAATTTGTAGCAGAATGAAGAATATACCTAAATGTAATTTAGGGTAATCTCCGAAAACATATATTAAAATCAAAATATCTTCTTGAAAGTTTAATCAAATATATTAATAATATAAATATTAATATTATTAATATATTTATATAAATATTAATATTATTAATATATTTCAGTCAAAATATTGAACGACCAAATAACTACTACATAACATACATCACCACATCTAGATACACTGCCTACTGTACCTATTCATACATTAAATAATATTATAGCTCTTGTCACTAAGTATAACTTATATTTAATAAAATACACTAATTAAATTATTTACGTATAAATTCAAAAAAATACATTTATTTATTTTAAAATAATCTATCATTACAATAATATTGCCTAAGCATATATTTTAATATTTACATGAATAACGACGTTCTGTAGGTAGGTATATATACAAAAAAGTATTTCTTTATAATTTTTCATTTATTTGACTGAATAGGCGTTATTGGTATTTATGTAAACTTCAAATTGTGTCTCTAAAGTACTTTTTAGTGCTACATTACTAAATGCCATACAAATACCACTTTCGTTTTGTTTTTCACAATCCTTTCTTACTTTGTACTTACCCTGTTCATTAAATAACTTCTAGGTATATTCTTCTTTTGCATTATATTTTGTAAAATATTGACCATTTATACACGTTATTTGTTTTACACTCCATAAAAGTCTTGAGTTCTCCAATGTATTAATTATTTTAAGTTTATTTAAATACACACCTTTGCTACATGAACTGATGGTTCTTACATTAAATTAAAGTATTTTTTTGACTTAATCTATATGCGGATCTATTCAAAAACCCTAATATATAAACTAAATAAATTCAACGACTATCTTTATCGATTATAAATGTTGTTTCCAAACATGATTTCGAGGCATGTTTGTGGGAACATTTGTTGTGTTGATCTTCTTGAGGCAGAGGCGAGAGGGATCTTTTGCATTTCTCACACAAGATCCAAATTTGGGTTCCATTTGAATTGCTCTCGTTAAGATTGACATCGTTTTTTATATCCTTGCATGTTGCTCGTAGATTCGTTGTATGTATTCTTAAGGACTGCCCTGAAAAGATAAAGTAAAATATTTTTTATTGTTTTAAAATATCACAAATTTTTAAGTGGCTGGCATTTTACGTATGACTTAAAAGGAGCCATCATCGCTATTTTAAATACTTCACTGTAGTGTGTTAAAACCTAGCAGAGAAATATCACCACTTACGAATACACTGGTTTATAGTTTGCGTATTCCGTCCATCATATGATATTAGTGGAAATTCCTTTCAAATTGGTGTTGCCTTCCCGAGATAAGGCAACATCTCACATGTTGCCTTCCTCTTATATATAAAATTCTCATGTGACAGTTTTAGTTACTATACTCCTCCAAAACGGCTTGACCGATTTTTATGAAAATTTATATGCATATTCACTAGGTCTGAGAATCGGCTACTATAACAACCATAGAAAATAAACACCGAAATTTTTTCCTGCGTACTACTTTCATATAACGTCGTAGTTGGCCAAATAGGTACGTCTCACTCACAAGAGATGTGATTGCCATTATTTAAAAAAAACCATAGAAAAAAGAACACTAACCATAACTATAAAAGTAGAAGTCTTAGTTCAAATGTCATAAAATTTAGTTAGTTTAATTTAGTTTTGCATAGTGATTTACTTTGTTTGGATTACACGCATTATGCCGAAATATATGACCGAAATATATAAATAATATAAATATGCTGAAGGATATTTTAGGTATTTCCTTCTACAAGTAAACATTTTGAAAATGTACAACGTATACGTTATAGAAAACATATCGTTTTGTTATTATTCAAAAACTGATAACCTTCCGTGAAGTATTTACGCCATGTCATGTCAGTACCCATTAATGACCCACTACAGGGTCGGGTCTCCTCTCACAATGAGAGGGATGTAGGCCTTAGTCCACCACGCTGGCCTACTGCGGGTTGGTGGACTTCACATGCCTTTGAGAGCATTTTTTTTGTGAACTCTCAGGCATGCAGGTTTCCTCACGATGTTTTCCTTCACCGTAACAGCATGTGATATTTAATTTCATAAATCGCACATAACTTTTATTACAAAGTCATTGGTGCGTGCCACTGGGATTCGAACCCGGACCCCTCGACTCGAGGTCGAATTCTAAGCCACTGGGCTATCACCGCCGCAAATTTACGCCATACTATGCTTTTATTTAACTTTTAAGAGCTTACTTTGGATTTTTTTTCTATCGAGGAAACTACAAGTAATCGTGTTTCTGAAACATATGATGTATAGAGTACATCCTGAAGTTTCTTACCTAGTAAATGCATAGCTATAGCTTTCGTAATAACGACACAGCAAGACATCAAACGAACACAAATTTCATATAAAAAGCTCGGTGCCCTCTTAAGTAGTAAGAACTAAATAGAATAAGATAGATATATAAAAAATTTTAGACTATTCTAAATAATATAATATACTATGGTTTTTGAATATATATTATACTTTAATAATATGTACTTACCTGAATTAAGTGTTCCCGTGGAGGTCCGATTTTTGGAAAACGGCACTGTAGTGTAGGAACAACGTTGCTGAAAATGTGGATTCGTCTTCGGGCAACACCATAGCATCATTGTATTCTGGAAATTAAGACCATTATAAAGTCAACGTTAAGTTTAAGTTAAATATAAAGTCTACGACTGTGGACTGTCATGTGGATTTCCTGTCTTTAGAGTTCACATCCATCAGAACCTAGTGGCGTAAAAGGTTTTTATTTTGTTTGTCAACACTATCGTACTGTGTTGTTGTTTGTAAGAACTAGGAGTACTTAAAATTGAACTACTAAGAACATGCATAAATAAAAAGGTTCTAAGAACTAATATTACCTTAAACGCATCTCTAAATTTGTTAGACATTATGTGGTAAAATATTGGATTGATGCATGTAGACATGTAGTAAAACACGCCGGAAATGTACGTCAGATAGTAATACGCAGAGAGTAGTCCTGGTGATTTGGGATGGTGGTTTTCGCCCGTTCCGTAAATAGCAACAAGTCTCTGGGCGTGGAACGGGGCCCAGCAAATGAAAAATGCTATCACTACCGCGACTGAAACAAATTAAAGAATATAAAGTATGATTTTGGCCATAGCCAATTTCTGTTTATCCATAAATTACGTTGTACTCGTACGTAAAGGGGGTTACCGGTTAGTACTTAGCACCCATCCAAGTACCTACTGACTGCCCTCGACGTTGCTTCACTTTTTCAATTTCTTCACACTCATAGCCCAACACTGGGATTCCCTGTATCTTACACAGGGTACCCATGGACAAACACAAGAAAAGAACGCACACCCAGACCAGAAGTTTAAACTTATTCAAATCTCTGCTCTGTTGGGAATTGAACCGAGGACCCTTCACGCAGCGCACGGTACAGGGCACGACTGAATATTATTTTTTGCTAAAGGGGAAAACAAACATTCGAGGCTTCCCATTTCCGTATATTGGCTCCGCAATTTTTGGATTTCATTTATGAATTAAGCTTCAAGGTGTCTTTATTTGTGCACACGTAGCCGTGGTGTTACAGAGCGTTAAAATGTTTTCGATTTTCATGTTTTTAGTCAGATTAATTGGTATGGCTATTAAAGGTTTTCCCTTTGAATAGTCGTGCTCTATGTTGGTATTACAGTCGTCAGTAGCAGTACTGACTGATGTAGGTATGTACAATGAAAGCAGTGGCAGTTTTTAAGTTATCCACTTACCTAGCATTTTGACAACCCGTTTCGTTGATTGCGTACTATTTTTCCGCGTAACTCGATTCATTACTCTCAAGCTCCTCAAAGAAGATTTTTCCTCTTGGTGATCCTTACTTGCATTTGTTTTATTGAGTCTTATTCCGATAAGCGTATACAGGACAGTGATTACAATCATCGGTCCTAAGAAGAAGACGAATGTAGATATTTCAAACGAGTGCCTGATGATAACACGCGTCTGCAAGCACATGGTTACGCCTCTGTGGACTCTTATGCCAAACTGTAAGGCTTGTGGCAATGCCAATCCAAACGCAGCTATCCACAACAAAATCACATGCCTTATGGCTCGCGAGAGTTTCGACATCTGGTGAGATACAAATGGATGACATATAGCCAAGTATCGTTCAACGGTAAATAGCGTAATTGTCAATATACTCGCATATGTGGACGTTTCAGCTGCTAGGCCGCGAATTACGCAGAAGGTGTGTCCAAATATATACGGCCATTTCGACCAAATAAAGTACATCTCTTGGGGCATGCCACTTATTAGTAATAATAGATCGGACATTGCTAAACTGAATAGGTAATAATTGGTTGCAGTGTGCATGCTTTTGTTCCTTATTATGACTAGGCAAGTAAATATGTTACCGAAAACGCCTGTTACAAAAATAAGTGAGTAAATTATGGTGATCGGGACGACAATATAAAGAGAATCTCTTTGCGGGCCAAAGATTGCGGTAGGGTCCACCGACCCCGTAATGTTGGGCGTTGTGACGATATCAGTTGCGTTGTTCATTGAGCTCATATTTATATTATTTTTCCACACACATTTGTATTTTTAATAAAGACTTGTTATAAACGCTGATTGGACAACAATTCCTCATGGTACCTGAAAAGAGACAAAATGAGATAAGTACCTAAGATATTATTAAAAAACACTGAAAGAAGAAGCTTAGATTTTTTTTTGGCACTTTAAAATTATTAAATTGATACTTAGGGGCTGCAGTGAATTCTGCTTACATCATTCAAATAAAGTCTATTTTGTTTTCTTCTTCCTTCCTTCATTCCTTTCAGCCCTTCGCAGTCCACTGCTGGACATGGGCCTCCCCTAATCGACGCCACTCCACCCGGTCCCGCGCCCTTTGAACCCAACGTTTTTGTTCAAATGTTTTCTTCTTTGTCTCACTCCTCTCTAGGAGTGAGACAAGGCGATCCACTGTCTCCAAGGTTATTTAGAACTGTGTTGGAAGCAGTCATAAGCAAACCCGACTGGCATAAATATGGTCTAAAATCAGAGGAAAAACCCTGAGCCATTTGAGATTCGCAGACGACTTAGTCCTAGTATCCGAATCCAGCGACAATCTACAAAAAATGCTAGAATCTCTCAACATGGCAAGCCGACAAGTGGGTCTGGAGATAAACTTTTCCAAAACCAAAATAATGTCAAACAGCTCTACAAAACCTATCACAATAGACAACGAACCAATAGAGTACGTCAATCATTATATTTATCTTGGAAAACAGATTAGCTATAAATTATGTGAGTATGAAATTTAAATGCATGGAATAAAAGGCTTTTTTATTTATTTATTTATTTATTTAGTCATGTATTAATTTTCATATGAAAATAATTAGGTAGTGAAAACTAAACATAATAAACTTGTGCAGTTTAATGAAAGTATGTATATATTTATATATTAATATTACTTCAATCCGATATCTTTTATCAAAATGAGATGGTTTCATACACAGAAATTATTGCGAAAACATAAAGCTTGTTTTGATACGCAGTCGGGGATAGGAAAAACCTTCCGAATAATCAAAATAAGTAGTTACATTCATATGCATACAGATATTCGTAAACAAGTAACCTATTTAAATGTAGGTAACTGGATGATCACTTGTTTACGTCTTTTCGCCATTACATTAGAATACCGATAGCTTTATATCTTGCAAATCCATACCAATGTTTTATATGAGAGAGCATTCAATAACCTAATTGTTCAATATCTTCCACGAAATGTATGTACCTATAGTAGAAGAATACATTACAATGTTGGTTTCGATAATAGATATTATTGTATCTTTTATGATGTAGGTACTTATTGAAGCTTTTATAAGCAATAATTTACTCAAATATATTCCATTCAGTTGTTACTATGCCGGAGATGTTTGTTCAAGTGATATTATTTCTAGCCAAGTCGTTTATGGGAAATATCTATAAAGTTTTTATAGGTGTTTAATAAATTATTCAATGAATATACGACATAAGGCCACGAGATCTTTAAATGTTTATTTTTTAATGCACTTAATAACAGAAGTCATTAGTATCTATATTTAAATTATAGACCGTAATCTAGAGCTTTATCAAAAAAATAAAAACACATTACTAATAGTTGTCTTCTAACGATGTGCGATGTCAACATTTCGCATGCTCATTGGCTCAAAAACATACATTTTCCGTAACAAGGCGAGGTGCGCAAATCTTTGGTTGTAGTATAATAACAAAAACCCATTATAAAATAACTTGATTAAATAAATTGATTAAAAGCGGTGATAGCCCAGTGGCTTAGAATTCGACCTCGAATCGAGGGGTCCGGGTTCGAATCCCAGTGGCACGCACCAATGACTTTGTGATAAAAGTTATGTGCGATTTATGAAATTAAATATCACCTGCTGTTACGGTGAAGGAAAACATCGTGAGGAAACCTGCATGCCTGAGAGTTCACAAAAAAAAAATGTTCTCAAAGGCATGTGAAGTCCACCAACCCGTAGTAGGCCAGCGTGGTGGACTAAGGCCTACATCCTTCTCATTGTGAGAGGAGACCCGACCCTGTAGTGGGTCATTAATGGGTACTGACAAAAATAAATTGAACAAATGATTTTAATTTTTTGTTAAATGGCTGAAATATTAAAATTTCTCCGAAATATGGTAATAATATTTGATTTACATACCTAATATAATTATATAACTAATCAAATTACCTATGAAACTGCGTGTTTTAGGTTGCTTCTGATTTTGGGGAATGACATGTGCCTCAATAAGAGTGGCAGCAAATCTTAAATGGATTGTAATGGTCTTAGATTATGAAGAGTTTTTAAGTATTTCTCAATAAAAAGTATACTTTGTTTTTACTACTTGCTCTTTTTTCCCACTAATTGCTCTTTTTACACGCTTTTTATTAGCTTCATCTGTATGTTTGTTTGTAACCTTTTTTTTAATATACTTATACATTTTTTTAAATAAAATTCATTTTGTTATTATTTTAAATATTTTGGGCAGTTTCGAGATGAAAGATACTCTTATGGAATTTGCCAAAAGCTGATAGTTTTTGTTTTTGATAAATGTTTGAAAATATAAAAATTCTGGATTTTCACCAAGTTTAATGATTACTTACATTTTAATTAATTATTTAAGACTAGATTTCATTAACATGGTCGTAAAGTAATAGTTTATAATTTATATTAATTAAATAAAAAAGTGATATAAATCGAACTAAAAAGTGGAAAATAAATATATGTATAGTTTATTAAAAACTAAATACACCCTTTTATAGTATATGAAACTAAAAAATTACGAAAAAAACGAACTAAAAAGTTTTAAAATATTTTTCAAAATAAGTTTAAAACAATAATGTAAAATTAAATACTAGTATTATTGTGAAAAAAGTGTGGCCGCTTTGTGCCATATATTTCGTATATCGAGCGCCTGTTTCACAATAATACTAGTATTTTTCGTTCATTATTTTTCTGTAGGTAGTCCATTAAAATGTTATCTGATCTACATTTTTGGGCTTAGCGTGCATTATTCGGAGGACACAATTTTATGACATAGATGTCCGGTCGCTTAGCAATAACAATGCAGAGGTTTTTTACAACTACCTAGTACCTAAGGTAATTAGTTTCACAGAAAATTTGTAAAAATACTTTCCACTGCTTTCCACGAGAAATTTATTATCATTTGACATTATACTTGACTTTTTTTACATGATTAAATTTGATTGGAAGTTTTTCACTTTAATGAATAACAATTTTTACCATGTTTTACCCGAAAAAAGCAAAAATAATTTAAAAACAATACGAAGTAAATAAAACAGGCTGCGATTTAAATCTCCGAAACCGTGATTAGTCCAACTAATCGGTTAGTACTTCGTCAAAAGTAATAATCAGCACATCTCTTTTTAAAACTATACAACATATTCACTGTAATGAAATTCGAGTGAGTGTCAAATGAATTCCACTTCATAATAATTGCAAATTGCCATTTCGACATTACGGTATCCTTGAGCATTCACACTTGATTCCCCGCTTGACCCAGATATCAGAGTTATGCTTCCTATTTGTAACTGTAGCCTCCCCATGGATCACCTCTGTACCCACGATTACATCTAAGGAACCACCACGGATATAAATCTAAAAAGACCACGTAACTGTTGGTACACCGTGTCAAAATCTTTAAAAAGTTTGGCAATCATCGTCACTATTTCATTTAGTCTGCACTAATACGTTTTTCACATGGGACGTCAAATTTATCGTTCCTTCAGTCCAATACCTCTAATAAAATAGATTTGTTTCATACTCTTCATTATTATGTCGAGTACGAATCAAATAGTTCATTATACTACCTTTAATTCGGATCCGTTGATGTACGATTCTTATAACTGAAACGTTCTGGTTTTGCATCCGTCGATAGTAAATAGCTTAGGCCTATTCGCGTTATCTATTTAGATCTATATCTGTGAAAGCCACACTTAACATAAGCGACTCAATATTCATAACCAACCCCTTTCATGTTCATTTTATTACGTTCATATTGGTCTTCTACTTTTATTTAATGATTATGGAAAACATATCTTCCATACCCTAGAAATCAAGTGCCATGCATCAGACTGCCACAAAGTTGAATATCATTTGATTTTCTTACTTCTTCTTAATATTGAAGTCGTTTAGGAAATAAGAAGATAGGTTAAACCAAAAAAAATGAGTTGCACTCCGGGAGTGTCGGCAGAAGTGAATACTTGAACATTAGGTAACGTTGTGCATTTTTGAACGAATTTTACGAATTTTCGATCAGGTCCGTGTCCAATTTACGCCTTATATAACGCCATAAATTTATGACGTTTGTATAGGATAGGGTAGGATGAGTTACCTACTGACAATCGTAAAATAAAATGACGTTTGTAAACATTTCAAAACGCAATGGCAGGCTATACGAGAATGTCATGTCAGTACCCATTGATGACCCACTACAGGGTCGGGTCTCCTCTCACAATGAGAGGGATGTAGGCCTTAGTCTACCACGCTGGCCTACTGCGGGTTGGTGGACTTCACATGCCTTTGAGAACATTTTTTTTGTGAACTCTCAAGCATGCAGGTTTCCTCACAATGTTTTCCTTCACCGTAACCAGCAGGTGATATTTAATTTCATAAATCGCACATAATTTATATTACAAAGTCATTGGTGCCGTGGTGCGTGCCACCGGGAATCGAACCCGGACCCCTCGATTCGAGGTCGAATTCTAAGCCACTGGGCTATCAATACGAGAATATTTTTGACAAATGCTTGTTATTTGGGCGTCGAAAGCTATTAACAATCCTAATATTTAGGTACATGCATCTGAGTGTGAGTAGTGTTGGCTTTTTGGGAGCTCTCGCACCAATTGTTGCCGTGAAACGTCGAGTTTAACTCGTCAGCTTACTGTCAGGATAAATGGAACAAACAACCTTTTGTACAATTTTCTCCAACAATTCATTATTCCAGCTGAAGTTTCTAACTACACACTATTTATGTCAGTCCATTGACCCCAGCATTCACTGGCTGCATGCAATCAGACTTGTGTACAACTGCTTGGTTGTATTATTGAGGAATTGGGGTGTTTGCACTGTATATTTGCAGATTTGAGATTTGTTTAAGTAAACTTTATCCACAACAGTGTTTTTGACATCTCTACGATACACTTTATTATAAAAGTTTTATTTCATCATTTCCTTTGTTCATCATTGTTGTTAGTGTATTAATTATTGTTAGTGATTGTGTATAATTTGTATGATTCATTGCATGATAACCTAGATAATGATAGTGTAAAATTTACATATTAGAAGAAAAATATCTATTTTCTTCTTTAACACTGTATCTACATTCTTATTCTCGATTGTGTTTGGTAAAAATGTAGATAACAGTAAAATACAACGTAGGTTTCTAATGTTGTTAAAAATTGTCTTCATTAAATAAGATAACAATAAGTAAATAGGCCACCCATTAAGCTTTGAAGAAAATTGGTATAACAGTTATGACAAGCTTTAAAGAGATTTTAGGCTATGTACAGGCTTGTACCTACTTATATAATTATCTACAAACGAAATTGTCATTAGTCGATCAGTAAGGGGCGTATGCCAAGGTTAGGTGTGAAGTCCAAGTTTAACATTAGGTACCTGCCTAACTAAATATGTATATCAAATAAAAAAAATATTTTTGCTTGTTCTTTAAGTAATGAATGATATACCTATTTGAAATTTTTATTTTTATTTTAACTTGATTTATGATTACCATATTGTAGTTTTTACTTCTGTCTTTAGACAATACATCTCACAGTTTTTTTAACGTATCATCTAAGAACACTTAATCACGCTATCAAGAAGTTGGGCTATCAATAAAAGCATTATTTTCTTCTTAAAAAAAGTGTGTACCTATCTGACAATATCTAAATCATTCCAGTAAGATGGTGGTTTGGAAGCGAAAAACCTTACTTACCCGTTCCTTGCAATCGGTAATGCGGAAAAATTTATGGGAATACTAATAGTCCAAGATCCGAGTAAAAGACAAGACCTAAATGAACCTGAACCGGGCTGATAATAGAATAAAACTTATTTTATAACAAATTTAGTATATTAGAAAATATGTTAAAAATGGGTTTTCCAAAAAATCATGGACTGAATATTTTTAAATATTTTTCTTTAAATGTTGCAAGATCAAGATAATAAAAGAAATTAGAAGTTAAAGTATAAAACATATTATAGGATATGCCGACGTAGGTTTGTCCATTATTTCTGGACGAACCACTAGGCTGCCAGGTATAAAAAGGTATCTACAATTATTATGTCGACACCAGTTTAACACTTTCACTATATGATAATAGAAAAAAATTTATATCAGCATAAGCGCTGTTTTTTTTTAAAATATTCTGTTCATGATTTTTCGGAATAACCTTTTTTAATAATTATATTTTCTAATATACTAATTTTTTTATAAAATAAGTTTTATTCTATTCCCCGGTGCAGGTTGATTTAGGTTCGGATCTTGAGACTATTAGTATCCACTGTGTTTTGTTTAAGCTGATCAACCGACGACGTGGCGACGTGATCGTGACTATTCGTGACGCATTTTGTCGTGTCCTTAATCTTCTTGATAACTTAAGCTATCTGCTCTTCTAATTGAAGGAATTTCACATATCTTAGTGGAATTTCGCTGAATGCATTCTTAGCCAACATATCCTGACTAAACTATCTCCTTACCAAATTTTATGTTCATTCCAAGATCAGGATCTTTTACGGTCTCGTGCTTAGTCAATTAGTCCTTTCGTTTTCATATACCTACTAGGTGTATGAAACCGAATATACCTACTATGTGCGCGCGGCTTCGCCCGCGTGGATTTTAGAACTTGCGGTTATTGTGACTAAACTATGATAGTTAGATATGTCCTCTCGCGGACTTTTTTGTAGATCTTAATAAGACCTACAAGCCCGTAGTACATCATTCTGTTCTCTTGTCAATAGCTTTTGATAAAATGATAAAATATAGATAAACTATATTAAATGTAGTTTATCTATATTTTATGTAGGAAACCTTAGCAGTTGTGATTTTAATTACGTGGTATCATCTTAATGATGCTGCAGGATCTGCTCGTCAGAGGATGGAGGGGGGTGTCAATCAAGATCAAAATATGTCAATCAAATGTAAGTATTTCGAATCTTCGATCATCCTATCTTACAAAAGAGCATTGGTTTGAAAGTGAGTTACAAGATAAATCGTTCGAGCGAAAAATTTCTATCTTGCTAAATAGATAAGTACTTAATAAGTTGAAAGTACTAGCTGGGAGCATCTACAAAGTTCAGAAAAATCGTGTGTTAAAATTTTGCAGCGATCACTTACTCAGGGTGTCTTATACGATAATATGTGATAGTATTGACATGAACTAATTGTTATTGTGACATTATAAATATGAACATGAAATAAGGTAACGCGAATCAACTATACAGACCTAAATATACCTACTAATAGGTAGGCCTATACCACCCCGGTTATCTGTGTCTGTAATAGAACCAACAAAGATTGGACGACTTAAAAAAGTTTGTTTTGGCATAGTAAAATGTGGTCACTAGCGCCTATTCTTGGAAATCAATTTACATACATTGAGAGTAATGGCCATGTTGTAGACCTCCTGTTACGGAGGGGCTAAAGCTTAACTCCTTTTTTAGTAAGCGATATTTCAATAGGTTGAAGTAAATCCTTTGAGTGCGAAAAATGTCAATGCCAAGTTATGGCTGTAGTTTTCTATTATCTGCCAAGTTGAGCAAAAAAGCGGCACAGCTGTACCATACTTTTCTCGAAGCAATTCAAGCCATTTTTAACCTCCT
This sequence comes from Erynnis tages, assembly GCA_905147235.1. Taxonomy (NCBI): domain Eukaryota; kingdom Metazoa; phylum Arthropoda; class Insecta; order Lepidoptera; family Hesperiidae; genus Erynnis; species Erynnis tages. The sequence continues at coordinate 6,679,903 of LR990078.1, read as the reverse complement.
ATTGTGAATAAAACTAGGTGCCTGAATTTCTAGTAGCCAGGCACAGGTATTGTATAAACACGGCATATTTCAAATTTCATTCAATTTGAGGCAGTAGCTTAAGAATTATTTTAACTAGTCAAAGTTTCATAATTTTGTCACTGACTCACCGATCATCAAAATTCTAAGGGACTTCTAGCAAATATAGAAACTTCAAATTTAGAATGCAATTAGTGTTTAGTGTATAAGTCAAGGAAAAACTAAAAAAAATTGCAATTTCGGTCCAGTTTTCTATAGGTAGGTATACACAGGCATAAATAATTTTGTAAACCCATTCAAATGTATAGAATTACAAAGTTACATTTGCAGTTAGATTGACAACACAAAAAGAAATGAGATGCAATCAAAAACATAACCTGTAAAAAACCCAAGTCTCGCAAGTCAGTTCTTGCGTTAATTTAAAGCTAGTATAGCAGTCTTGAATGCGATATAATTATTTGCTTAAATGTCATTTTCAGTTGCCACTAATAGGAATTAGTTCGTAATTTTTCCGCAACATGGCGAAGTATGCAAAAAAATCCAAGTCAAGCTATACGAGTAACTAATCGTCCCTGCATGACAAGATCCAGACTGGTATTTGCACGGAAATTGTTATAGCCAATTAATTGTGTATTTCCTTGTCTTTCCTTCATTGCTAGTACTATTGATAGAATAAGAGTCATTGGTTATGTAATATTCTAATGACACAACTTATAATCACTAGACATCCTATCAATGTAAGTAGTTGATCCAATGATATTTTGAAATCTACGGGCAATATCAAATCTATTAAATAATTAAAAATGATTTTTAATTTGACACGTAATTTGCATTTTTAGATACGTTATTGTCTCAAAATTCATCTCGTGAATGAAGAACATTCCTTTTACAATTAACTAAATATAAATAAGGCACCATATTTTAATCTATCCCAAATTAAAATAAATTAAAATTATTGAATTAAAACCTAATAAACTAAAATAATGAAATAAACTAAAACTATGACAAAACTAAAACTATAACTATGCGCGTAGGTGCGGCGGCTGAATCTGCGGAGACATTGAAAAGAAGGAAATACGCTCGTCTGGCAGAAGTATATACCTTCTTGCCATTCGCAGTGGAAACATTGGGACCGTGGGGACCAGAAGCAAGACATTTCTATAAAGATTTGTCTTCGCGTCTGGTCGTAGCGTTGGGTGACCCGAAGGCAGGAGCCTACTTTGGACAGCGCATTAGCATAGCTGTCCAGAGAGGCAATGCAGCTAGTATCTTGGGCACTCTTCCACATCGCAGCGATGTTTTTCATTTGTCATAGTTTTAGTTTATTTCATTATTTTAGTTTATTATCCCAAATTTATTTATAAATTTTTCTTACTTGTTATTATGTTTACTTATATTCTGAAGGTATTTACAATAAAAACAATAACATCGTTGTTGATACTTAAATATCTTTACATCAAATATCTGTGGTATAATACATGTTTGATATTAGCGCTCTCTGTATCCTAATACTATGTTCATTTTGTTTTTAAATGTTCATGAGATGCTTCGCCAATCACGCAAAAACTACTAATTGAAGTTAAATACAATCTTTCACGGCTGTGAAGCGCTGTACAGTAGGTTTTTTACCGAGTTTGAATTTTGTTCTATTAATCCGAATGAGATACAAACACTTAAATAGGTACCTCAAACTCTCTGTATACTTACTTATTACTTTATACTGAGCATGTATTTAAGTGTGCTTTCATTTACTAGGAAATCCGTATTATTATTGTGGAAATATTATGAAGAAATAATATTTTTTTCAAATCAAATAAAATTGGATCAGATTTTATCTAATTATTAACTAGATTATGTATCTATCTTAATCCAATACACATAAAATAATCTAATATAATAAACTTGATAAATTAATGAAGGAAATCCCGTTAACACTTGATCATGATCACCTGCTTCACAGCACGGAGCGGCAACTCGGCGCGTTAAAACCTAGCTACCGAACGATAGCGCCTTAACTGTTTTTGAATTTATTCCGTATCAACTTTACGTTAAATTATTGCCTTTTCCATCTACGATTTCGAATTAGGCTCCAATTAAATCGAATTTTTACTCCTGGGCGACTACTAATCATTTGATCTTTCAATTCAATAATAGGTTTATACCTTTCAGTATGTAGAGCTCGTGTCAATTTACTTTCAAAGTGTGCTTATTTGCAACTTAGGGATTGTAACATTATTTATACAAATGACAACGTATTTAATAAGGAACCTAACCAATTTGGTGACGAAAACAATAATCTATTGCCATATCATATTATTTAAATTTTATCTAACGATGCTACCAGTTTAAAACAGTTTTTAACACAACAAGGAATTTCAAAATACCAAATTAGACACATTGTATTTAAATTGACTAAAGTTTACTTATTTCGCGGAAAGGTGAAAAGTTCATTTTATTTACTTATGCGGTATACCTATAGCCGTCACATTTCACATTTTAAATGAGTTATTTTAATTGTTTTGAATGAGTTGTTTTAGTTGTTTTCAGTGTTTTAAGTGTTCTATTTAATTTTGTTTTAATGGGAATAATTTTCAATTGAAAGCAAGCTTGGCGAAATTTGGAAAAGGTAGGTAGTCTTTAAGAAGAAAATAATGCGTTTATTGTTGACTGTTACCTACATGAAAAAGACGTTACAAAAATATTATAAGTTTAGAACAGTCTACCCTACGCGGGCATACAATAATCTTGTCTTACAAGGTCGTTAAATAATGGATGTATTAGGAGGAATATTCTGAGGTAAGGACTTCGATCTTAATATGGACAATGTAGAAAAAAACTTAGCGCGAACTCAATATCATAATTATTTTGATAAACTGATGAATGAAGCTTAATAAACTTTAAAAAAGTAAGCGAAAAAGATAAAAGTAGAGTTAATAAGGGATTGAACTGACGTGTGAAAATGAGACTGAAATGAATCTGAAAGTCTCAATAGAATTATCACCTATAAATGAATTTTTATAGGTTAATTTTATAATTTTTATAGAATTTTTTATAGGACTAGCTGACCCCGCAAACGTTGTTTTGCGATATAAGTTAACGAGTGATAAAAATCGACTATAAAAAAATAGGGGTTGTTGATAGAAGGGTGAAAATTTAGGGTTGTATGTAGTTTTTGATGCCACATTATTGAAAAATAAAAATAAAAAAAATTGTCCAAAAAATAAAATAAAAATGTTAGGTGTGGACAACCCTTATAACTTAGGGGTATGAAAAATAGACGATAGCCGATTCTCAGACCTACTAAATATGCATATAAAATTTCATAAAAATCGGTCAAGTCGTTTTGGAGGAGTATGGTAACTAAAACTATGACATGAGAATTCTATATTTAAGTATAATTCTACTAAGATTTACCCGGGACATCTCCCTTTCTACCACACAAATAACTGTTAATATAATTTTTAAATAAGCTGTTTATTGTCCCGGATAGAACAGCAGTACAAATTGTCCGTGAGCTGTACTTAGTGGCCACTACACATCAAGTGCCTTGAAAAAGACACTCGTTCGTTTCTTCAAGGTTACCAATAAGTAAATTAAAAAAAAAACCCGACTGCGTGAAGTGAAGTTAAAAACAAGTGGATAAATATTTTTAAATTATACATATTTTAATTTACATATATATTACTAGCTGACCCGGCAAACGTTGTTTTGCCATATAAGTTTATCGAGCGCCATGAAAAATTATTAAACTACGGGTTGGTGATAGAAGTGTGAAAATTTAGTGTTATATTATGTATCAGTTGACGCCACATTAAAAAAAAAATTCCAAAAAATAAAATAAAAATGTTAGGTACTGCGCTAATGTACTGCGTAAGTGAATGCTGTCAATCATGATAATTAAAATATAATAATAGGTCTTTACCTATGAAATTGCCGTTCTTCAGCACTCGTCATTTCAAATAGAAAAAAGTTTGGAATGGCTTTGTATTCTAAATTCAAATTAATTTTGTTTTAAAAACATGACATTCTTTTTACAAAGCTAGCACTGCTGCTAGCTTTGTAAAAAGATTTTTGATGTTAGCATCAAAACAATTTTGATCCATTTGCGAGAAATAGGCAAGGTAAGAAAACTTGATAGATGGGTGCCCCACGAACTTAACGATCGCTAGCGCCACGTATAAGCCGCGCCAATAAAGAAACGAATCTAAAATGGCGTCCCAAACTGATATTGACAGATGGTAGGGTCAGCAAAAAAGAAAAAAAATTACGAAAATTGTTAATTCGTTTCTTTTATTTATTTATTTTAATTTGTTTGTTGGCAAACTGTTATAATATTCGTTTAATCCATTTGCATCCATTTGTGTATTTATTTATACTATGTTATTTACTTACAAAGACTGTAACAAAGTATCCCATTAATACTCTTAATGAGCCCATAAAACCGAACAACTTTCTCCAAAGAACATAGGTCAAATACTTCTGAGCAATATTATTCAATATTTCTTTGTTTATCTACCTAACCAATATTAATTCCTATTTCTTTTGTCTGTCTGTCACAGGGCTGTATCTTGTAAACCGTAAAAGCTACAATTTTTAAACACAATTTCTACAAATCCAGACTGATTTTTTTTGCTTACCTTACGGCCGCGTGGGAGTGAGATGGAATGATAAGCGACGCCATTTTAGATTCGTTTCTTTATTGGCACGATCCCGTGCCGAGACCTGCCTCGCGCTGCACAATAGGCAAAGAAATGAAGGAATTTTGAACAGAATTGTTACATGCGATGAAAAATGGATTCTTTTCGACAATCGAAATCGCTCAGCAAATTGGTTAGATCCTGGTTCAGCACCAAAGCAATGTCCTAAACCAAAAATGACCCCTAAAAAGGTGATGGTCACTGTTTGGTGGTCTAGTGCGGGTGTGATTCACTACAGCTTTTTACAAAACGGCATGAGCATTATGCAGATGTGTACTGTAAAGAACTGCAGACAATGATGGAGAAGCTTGCACATCAGCGGCCAGCTTTCGTCAATCGGTCGTCCCCACCGCTCCTTCACGACAACGCGCGACCCCATGCTGCACAACAGACAGTCTCCTAGCTGCAAGAGCTGGGGTTGGAAGCTCTCCCTCATCCGCCATACTCACCAGACCTTGCACCTACCGACTATTACTTTTTACAAAATTTAGACAACTTTTTAGTGGGTAAATAATTCGTCAAAGATGCGTCGATTGCATGGGTGATTACTTTGAATAACAGAAATAAAAAAGTTTAAAAAAATAAGTACTTTCACTTATTCCATACAAAACGGCAATTTCGTAGGTAAAGACATAATATATACTAGCTTACGCGGCAGGCTTTGCTCTGCCAAAATAAATGTGCTATCCAAACTTATTGTCATGTCATGTCAGTAACCCATTAATGACCCACTACAGGGTCGGGTCTCCTTCTTGCAATGAGAGGGATATAGGCCTTAGTCCACCACGCTGGCCTACTGCGGGTTGGTGGTATATTTTTTTTGTAGTCGTTTAATTTGGCTCAAAATGTCAGTCATTTTGTTTTTTGGGCTTTTTATGTACCCAGTGTCACTCTCACGATTGTGACGAATCGTACGACACCTCTCAAGCTAAAATTCATCAAGCCGCTTAGGCTGCAGAGCGAGCCAAAGAAACATAACCACAAACAAACATCTAAACATACAAACAAACATACACTCGAAAAACATAACCCTCCTTCTGTCGCAGTATTGTAAAAATAAAAACAATATTTTATTATGATGTGCTTTTTACTCTATCCAACCTAGCTCTAGGTACTAATATTTGAATACTGCTCCAGTAGTTATTTACGGCACGTGTGGATTCCCACGAGATTTATTTTTACTGCGTCATGACATTCATGCCAAATAGTGTCCGTAGCTTTTGTTATCAACTATAATCTTAAATTGTATTACATATGGGAATAGTTTGTCACAAAAACAATAATGAATCTCGTATGAAAATATTATAAGTAGGTAAGCACCAACCACAGAATAAGTCCACCAACCCGCATTATGCCAGCGTGATGGACTAAGGCCTTCATCCTTCTAATTGTGACAGGAGACCTGACCTTGCATCTTGCGTCTTTAATGGGTTACAGACAGCCACAGAGTCCAGTGAAACTGAATACCATATTTGTATAAATATTTCCCGCGTTGGGATAATATGGGATGAATAAAATAGTTTGAGAAAGATTTTAGTGGCGCGAGGCCTTGCCTTTGTAATATAACGAATTCGTCTTACTCCTATTACATTCGCGTAACATTTTCGAAAAGCATTTTTTTATCGCAGTTAGCTTTAAACTTGGATTAGGATATTGTCTGTAACCATTAGTGACGTTCAACGGACTTCCGTGCCGTGAGCATGGACACGTCAAGTCAATTGGCCAGCGTGGTATTTCCTTCTCACTGTGACAAGTCTAGAGCCAGCAGTGAGTTAATAATGGGTTCAAGAAATTTAAGAATAATCTTCGTCAGAAGAATAACCTTACTCAACTGAATTATTAAGAAATTAATTAAACTCAGAGTGATAAGTCAATTCAGAAATTTATTTGGAGGTTAAGGGAGATCTTAAGTGTGTTAGACCAAAGTCGGTGCTGGTTGTTATCTATAGATAGAAGCAGTACAGCCGACGGAGGCTCTTTGGGCGGTTTGCAAACGTCCGACAAGGGTTGGCCACTAGCCCGTATCTACATCAATTCATATATAAGCAGCGTGCTGAAGGATGGTCCGAATCATGTTTAAAGAGAGAGGGTTCAATGAGAGCCCCAATTCATATTTTCATCCTGGAATTTGATAAATTTCTTATATCGAGCGCTTTGTCGATATAGGCACTAGTAATTGACGATTTAAATTCATCCCCCAGGAGAGGCTTACACGTAAAGAGCGGTTCTTATCTATGAAAACTAAATTTATTTACGAACTATTCTCGTATCTACTAAAATCTAGTTCATAGGCGATCAATAACAAAATATTAAATCAATTTAAATGACATGGCATTATTAAGTTGTGATATAAGTTTTTTTCGCATAGATAATATTTTTTTATATATTAAAGAAGTAGGTAATCTTAGGGCGCTGAAATTCTGGTACTACCATAGGTATTGTCATTTCAAATGACAATATTTATTAAATATACAAAAATAGATAGACAGGACACCGGTTTTATAACAAATGAGTCATTTGTTATAAAACCGGTGACTGTTTCTATTTCCCTGTCTCTCTATTTTTGTATATTTAATCAATATTATTCAACAAGAATATGTATTCATCGTTTGTATATTGAATTGCCAGTAACCCATTAATGACCCACTACAGGGTCGGGTCTCCTTCTCGTAATGAGGGGGATGTAGGCCTTAGTCCACCACGCTGGCCTCCTGCGGGTTGGTGGTCTTCACATACCTTTGAGAACATTTTTTTTGTGAACTCTCAGGCATGCAGGTTTCCTCACGATGTTTTCCTTCACCGTAACAGCAGGTGATATTTAATTTTATAAAGCGCACATAACTTTTTTACAAAGTCATTGTTGCGTGCCACTGGGATTCGAACCCGGACCCCTCGATTCGAGGTCGAATTCTAAGCCACTGGGTTATCACTATATATTGAATTAATATCAAGAAAATAAACAAAAAAACCATCAGTTTTTGTTTACTTTAGTAGGTAAGTACTTTTTCTATTACTTTCTATTAACTATTCTAATTAACTCGGCTCTGATTACAAAGACAAAGACGAAACGGTTATTTGTACAAATTTAGGTATAGAGCTGTTACAAATTATTTAGATCAATCTATATTTACCATTTTTAGGTATGCAAATATTAAGGAGATAAAACTAACAAATGACAGATCATAAATGACTTTATTACATATAAAGAGTTGTTAAAGTTAGATCTTATGTCGAGAAACAAACAAATCTTTAAATAGTAGCTTGAGGTAATCTCCAGCCGATCTAATATCGCACAAAAAATTTTGCTGGCCAACAAAATCCAAATAATCCAGATAAAAGTTGTGTCAACGAGACATTGTAATAAGATATCAATTAATTTATTTTACCAGATAAACTCGAAAACTTTGTCTACAAACTTTGTCTAATGTAGAAAGTATACAAGAGCAAACAAATCTTTACCTACGTGTTTACCTACTTCTTTATATTATTGCTTGTTTTATCTTTTGTATGTTTTCTCGTATATAGAAGGTATAGGACTTCGTTCTTCTTTGAATGTACCTAATTATGTATCACACAAAGCCATATTATCAGAATTGATTTATTACTAGATAGTTTTAGAGCAGTTGTAATAACAAATCTCAGTTTAAATAAAATTATTTAAATTATAATGTTTGAGGAAAATAGGTACTAGATACTCGTATATTATTATTACAATTATTATTAAAATAAAATTTGTCATGTAACCTAGAACTAATAAAGAAATTGAGAAAATATTTTATGAACCCTTTACCTAAGTAGTCTTTTATTTATTCTGTGATCTTACTGTAAATATAATTACTATCAAGCTGAATCGTAATAATATTGAATTCTTGCTACCTCTGTTAGCTACCACAATCGAGAGTTTCGTACAGGAAATTGTTGGGCGTCTTATCAAAATGAAGCTACTCACCGAAAATTAGCTTTATAGTTATCAAGTGCAAAAATGTACCATGGATCCTGGACTAATATCTTTTAGTAGTGTAGGTACAAAGCTTGTATTAAATACAGGCATTGTATAAGGTATCAATCGCAATCAATACATAATAATATTTAAAAATGCTTCCATATATTTTCTTATTATTTAAATATCGTATCATAAATGCTACAGAAATTGACTAACGCTAAAAACTTACCCCTAAGTAAGCATAAGGGTACACATCCAACAGCACACGTATTTTTCACCATCGAAATAATATATCATCAGAATAGTGAAAACTTATCACATGAATTACTAGTAAGTTTGGTTCAATATTCAACAAAATTGGACGCATCAGCTATTTCCAGCGGAAGTCGAACAATTAGCGTCTAGGGACGGATTCCTAGGCTGAGAGCCCGTCCGTTTGGCGCGATCTCATACCGGTGACTGGCGAACGTCCGCCAAGCACTATCAGTGCAAAAACAATAAATTCACAGTAATCGGGATTTTTTTTGGGAAACGCTGAAAATAATGTTTGAATGAATGACGGAAGTAGAATATTATCCAGGAGCTAGCTTTTAACCTAATGCGTAGGTAAAAGCTAGCTCCAGTAGCTTTACATTTTATGCCGAGAAGTTCATTCCTCTGTTATCTATGGATTTGGCGTACCTGTTGAAATATTCCGTAATTTTTTGAAAATATCGCAGTCTTATAAAGGTATTTATCTCGTCTTGTTCGCCTTTTATTTATTCTCGTTTTCTTCCCGGAAAACATTAATTGGAACATTTTTTGGAATCGCTAAAAAAATTATTGTTCCTTTGTTGATTTGAAATAATGAAATTATTAATAAATGAAAAAGTATTTTGCGATACTTATAGCTTATACTTATGTAGGTAGGTAGGAGAATTTTTCTAGGGTGCAAATGGGACGATAATTTCACCGGGTAGCACGGTTTCACCTCGACTGAGGAGTCCTGGAGCATACTCCACTGTGCTTCTCCAATAAGGACATATAACTTAAAACATAGTAGACCATAAACTTCAGTAGGAATAAGTGCAACATGAGTAATAAAGCGAAAAGGGGATTGATCAGATCATCAAACTGAACAATTTTCACGATCTAACATCGGAATCGTGACTAAAAAAAATCTGCTGTTCTCCACGCATTAGGGTCGAGTCGGTATTGAATTTTTTTATGGAAAAGTAGATTTGGTTTCGTGATGTTGAGATGGATCCCGTTGAGAAAGTTGTTTAGTTTCATGATCTGATTAACTCTCTTTTCTCTTTTAAACGACCTAAAAAGTCAGCAGATACATTCAGTTTACATGTTAAGTAATATAAAAAAAGTTTACGTTATGTTAAAAAATTAAGTTGATTTTTAGTTGAGGTTATTTGAGAAAATATAGTTTTATGAACAATTTTATGTAAACATAAGAAAAATAGGAAATAAATTAGTATTCAAAAAGTTTGTTAAGATTTTTCTGTTGTGGATATAACCTTTAGAAAACTTTTATATATCTTTTAAGTTATCTGGCAACTTAAAATTTAAAGTTACTTTTATGTTACATGAGGGCAATTTTACGGCCTTAGGTACCCAAATGCTCATGAGACTTCGATAGAATTTTATAACTATGTGGTACTATGTACCTACTTAGTATGTTTCTAGCAACCGAGACGTACTTTCGTACAATTACGTTTCGAAAAATTTACGCAAACAAAGCGAATTTCCTAATTCGTCTCGGAAATGATACCATTATTCTTCATCTCCTTTAAACTTTCTCACGATGCTTAACCCTGCTACATTTTGTTTTACGAAAATTATATTTAGATTTAAAAAATGCATTTTTCATGCCATTATCAGATGTTTAATCTTCAGGGTTTTTTGTAGACAGGCAAATAGGCAGAAGTGATCATTATTCTTTACAAATAAATAAAATTGGAGTGTCTGTTTGTAATATGAAAATAACAGCTTTATACTAAATGCATAGGTATGTACTCGTATACAAGGTACATAATTACCAAAATAACATTTTTTACAATTTTTGTCTGTCTGTCCGTCTGTCTGTTCCGGCTAATGTCTGGAACAGCTGGTGCGATTTGATGGGACTTTCGCTGGCAGGTAGATAATGTAATATGGAGTAACTTAGGCTACTTATTTTAGAATTCCGCGCGGTCACAGTCGCGGGCACAGCTAGTTTAACACAGCTGACAGGTCACCGGGTCATCCGGTAGTCTACTGAGCTACTACAGGAACAGGACCGGAAAGCCGCCAGTGTGTCGTCAGCTCTGAATTAGATCAGCTTTTACGGCCTTGAAGAACTGCTTATTATAATCTTGCGAAAATACATCAGACGGAAGACTTTTCCACAGCTTGCATTGGCGTTAAATACCTACATGAGCGTTAACTGAATTGACATAAAGAATTATTTTTATTTCTTTGATGGCAAATCTTTTAAATCTAATGTATTCTAGGTATATTCATCCATATTGTATTCGAAAATTTGTGTGTAATTTATGCAAATAAATTTCAATCTGAAGACTGAAAAAAAATCTGAGACGGAGTCAGAAGCTATACTATTAATATGTTAATAGATTATGTATGGGTTTATAAAAAAATTAATTACCAGAAGCACAGAATACATACATAGTACAAGAGAAGGTGCATTATTATTCATGCATGTGCAAAAATAAATAATTCATAACGTGTAGGTACTTGCATATATAGTGATATTTCGTAAACATTAGGTAAACAATATGAAAAATGTAATTATAGTCCGAAAAGGATTTTGTCATGCTGTTTGATGAAGATTTTTCTAAGACATTGCCTCAATAGTCTACTACAGTGCAAAGTTTTTACAGAACTAAGTAAAATTGTATTACTCGTATATCCATTATCCATAGGTTTGTAAATCACTGTACAGTGTTTACATAGGGATCAATAATCTTACTACTTACTTATAACGTACATGTTTGTAAGGATGGATGGATCTAAGATGTATGTTTGTTACTCTTTCACGCAAAAATTGCTGAACAGAAATGGATGAAATTTGGTAGGCACACAGTTTATAACAACCAGGTTTTACCTGAATTAACATACGAGTAATAGTATAGAATAAGCTTTATCCTTTACTGGGCGAAGTTCTAAAATACACGCGGACGAATCCGCGGGCAGAGTCTATGTTATTACAGTATGATGTCGGCAAACAAGTGCCTACATAGCTACCTAAACTTAATATTTCTGTTATTTAGTTGCTTACTTCGCAAAAGTGTCATAGGCATTTCTGTTTCTGTACCTATAGGCAAAATAAAATATCTTATTTAATTTCATTCCGCTGCCAAAATATACCTACATAGGACTGCACAAACAAATAACTTACTTATTTTTAGTTTCAGTTGCGAAAATAAATGCGATATTACGATGTAATTTGAGTAGATATTTTTCTGCAAACAATTAATCACCAAGTGCTTGAAGGCGAGAATTGAGAACAACAATGGTTACCAATTCGATATTACATAATTATAAATCTATCGGTGTTAGGCCAATTACTATAGTAGCCGAGTAAATGTATGTAGATTATGTATTATAAGGTATGTAGGTAGGTACACGTTCTTTCGCCATGTAATGTTTTATTGCTAATATTATATCCAATGTGCATAAATCTTTGTGTTGCACGTGTAGAGTGCTGATGTCTCATCAGAAAATAACTAAATAACCATATTATAAAGCTTCGCTACAGACTTGCCTGTGACCTAAGCCTAATTGACTTATTGTATACAATTTTAAATATTTTTCTTTTCAAATGTTTATTAATTTGGATTGTTGTTCATGTAAAAAGAAACCTAATAGGTACTTGAGAACTACACATAAAAAGCGCTAAAATTATAGAAATTGAAGAATTAATAATAATCTTTACCCTAACTTATAAGAACGAAAACTACGCCAAGCAAGAAAATCCATTTAATTAACCGGAATTTTTGGAAGAATATAAATCACCTGCTGTGATGTTATCACAGACCTCTTTCCTTATTTTAGGATAAGGTCGGATGACATGGCACTGCTTACATAAAATTTTTGCTTACTTTAATTAATTAACAATCAATCCATTCAATCAATCCATCATTAGCGCGTAATGACTTAATAATCTGGGGGCACGGCGGCAGTGCCTCCGCGAAGAATTTTAAGTAGCCAGGCAGGTATTGTAAAGACATTATATTTTAAATATTATTTTAAATATTTATATTTTAAATTTCATTCAATTTGAGCCAGTAGTTTAATTATAACTAGTCAAAATTTCTTAATTTTGTCACTCACTCATCGATCATCAAAATTCTAAGGCACTTGTAGCAAACATAGAAGCTTCAAATTAAGAATACAATTCGTGTTTATTATATATATATAAGTCAAGGAAAAAAAAATTACAATAGCGGTCCAGTTTTATAGATACATAAATAACTTTGTAAACCCATACAAATGTATAGGATTTCAAAGTTACATTTGCCTCTTACGATAGACAGGAGATTATCTTTTAATCCCGATCTAGGAGATAAATTCTCGTCAAAATACATGCGGTCATGCCGTGCTGTCACGCAATGCCATCACGCTGTGAAACCTTGAATGAGCAAAATCACACCCTTTTTCAGGTTTTCCCAATGGTTTTCAATGTCGTGTAAGAAATTGGGTCTGAGTGGGAATGTCATACTTATTGTTGTCATTTAATTTTATGCGCGATCGCGTATAGGTACTTTCCTCTCACATGAAAATAAGGTCAAATATTCTCAGTTGATCGATTCCACGTTAACGAAGTATAAATTAAGTGTTATGAAATGTTAAGTTACACTTATGAATGAAGGTTTAAACATCATTATTAACTGAATTGCTAAAATGACGATGTTAAAAAATGTTTATTAAATATTCCTTTCTCTTTCTATTAGACACCTAAGATTAGACAACTCCGAGCACAAAGTACTTACTAAAGTTAAAAAATAAATGATTCATTAATCCTACGGCTTTATAACAATGTATCAATTTTTTCAGTACTCTGAGATATTATAATTAAAATTATTAAGTATTTCATAAGATAATAGGACTCTTATTAGGTACCTACTGCGATAAATTCCTCTATTTTTGCATTGAAGCAGTAAAGTATTTTCATGTTGTAGGTATTTGTTGTATTTGAAAGCGCAGGTAGGTAATTTATAATTGCAGTAATCAGCAATCCAAACGCGCGATAATTGGTGGTGCATTTTTATGATCAACACTTTTATATTAAGACAAGCACATACCTAATCATGGTACTTTTACAAGTCACGCCATGATTTGTTTTTAATTAGCACGTTCCAATTGTAAGAACAATTGGGTAGGTACAACAGAACTAACCGAATCATTCTATTTGTAGTTAGACACTATTATAGTCGTAAGCCTTAATAACACTCACTGCTGAATATAAGTCGCCCCCAAGAACAGGGCCTTCCCCCTATTTCAGGGCAGGGCTAGCTAGGGATGTCTTCAAACCACTCACGACCAACTCGATGAGTAACCGACGAAATTTAACGACTGCTATCAACCGATAAAGTCGGTGATGGTTATCGTGCCCTTAGAAGATTGGAAGAGCAATTGTTATATTATTATTATGTTAACGACCAAATTGGCGCAGTGATCAATGACGCCGGTGCGCAGCGCGGACGTACCTGGATTCGATTCCAAGCGGAGCAGAGACTTCAATGATGAGTATAAGTTTTTGTTTCTGGTCTGGGTGTGTGGTTTCTTGTCTTGTGTGTATCCATGGCACCCTAACTAGTTTATTTCAGTTTCTTCTATAGTGTTATCTTACGGCATTTTATTGTGGGGGAATGCAAGCAAAACTGTCTTTGTACTGCAACTGGCTATTCGCGCAATATACCTATAAATAGAAAATAGAAAATCTCTTAGAAAAAAACATCAAAGAAACAAATATAATTACTCTTGCATCAAAATATATTTATACAAATATTATGTATATTTATAAAAATAAGAACAAGTTCATAACGTTTAAGGACTTACATAAAACTATTGTATTGTAACCAGGAATGTCCTCAAACTGGTATTTCCAAAATGTCATTGTCATGTCAAATGTCATTTATGGGAATGTCAGTAAGAATTTATAATAAAACTAGACTGTGCGCGCGGCTTCGCCCGCGTGGTTTTCAGAACTTGGTGCAGAAAAGGGTAAAAAGTAAAAGCGGTTATTGTGACTAAACTAAAGTAAACTATGATAGATATGTGCTCTCGCGGACTTTTTTGTAGATCTTAATAAGACGTACAAACCCGTAGTACATAATTTTGTTCTATTGTCAATAGATTTTGCAGCGCAAACATAAATAGGTTTTCGATTCAATTTTCTTACGGATCTCTAATTTATTTGAAAATAAAATATAGCCTATAACCTTCCTCTATAAATGGACTATCCAACACTGTCCAACACTATCCAACAAAAATTTTGGAAATCGATTCAGTAGTTCCTGAGATTAGCGCGTTCAAACCAACAAAAAAACAAACAAACAAACTCTTCAGCTTTATAATATTAGTAAGTATAGATTCCAAACGAAATTCAATCCCTGCTTTCAATACATTAAAAGAACTATCACAATGCTGAAAGGCCTATTATGAAACTAAGGACTATTTAGACGATAAGAAAGCGTGGGATTGTATAACTTTCTTTTTATGTTTGTGAGTGAATGGCAATGGACCGATATTGGCATTATTGGGCCTAGTCATAGTATTCATACTTACTTTTAAAAGAGTGCTGGGACTTTTTTCCCGCCCGCTTTTATCTCCCAGTCTACCAAGCGGATGCTTGTATAATATAATAATAATTATAAATGTTTGACGGAAATCATCGAACTATGAGTATGGTACGTTATTTATTTATTTATATAACGAGCAAACCATTTTAGTCCTAACCAAGTAACCACGTCTCTCTTTGAATAATTTTTCGATCGCTCGTGATCTACTTCAGTCGCGGAGCTATGTAGGCGCGTTTCGTCTACAAATTAATGCAAAGTGAATTGCGTTCCGAATTACCCGATTGAAGAATTCCTACATTTTATACAATACACTATTTGCATTACTAATTCGTCGGTTTTATGTATAGGTATTTTACGACATACTAGTGAATGATATTCCATTTAAACACTAACTTTTCTGCATAAGGAATTTTAATAGGAAATTTAAATAAGGAGTTTTGTAATTCCTCCTCTTAACTCTTATTAAAAAATAACATTATAACTTGGAAATTGCTAATTACGAGTAGGTACCCTCGCGAGTTCAAGAGAAGTACCCTTAATTTCAGTTTAAACACTGGAACATACACTGGTGTATTGACGATACATAGGTACCGTGATCGGAATGGAATTAATAGAGGCCAGATAGATTAACACCGCGTAGATTACTTACTCGTATCTTCTGTATTATGACTTAATATCAGACTCTACAATTCTATTTTCGAAAAAATATTAATGTTTAAACATTTTACGTACATCGCGCAAAAAAAAACTATCAATTTATTAGTACGTAGGGATATGTACTAATAAATACATAGTTTTAGATTTATTACGACGTAATGTACTAATAAATAAATAGTTTCTTTTAACACATATTAAGAATTCAAACTTATTTAATTATAGGCGACAATCTTCGGTATTCAACGAATAAGTGTTCTTACATTTGACATGACTTCTTAGTCACAATTTATTGTGACCCTACATACGATTAAATACGTGGAGTAACAAAGCACATTACAACCTCTACCGTGGTACCTAACCATCAGGCTCTTAAACCAGCGTAAAGAAGCATGATTTTCTTGGTTTAGTTGTGGGGGTTAGTGATGTGGATGCCAGAGATAGTTGATTTGTGTCATACAAAGTCCTCATGAATAACTCACCGAACACCGAAATACGACCTCAGATAAGACACTATCCTATTATTTTGAGGTTGGACGTTATCTATTTGAGTTATCCATAGGTTGCAAGGATCAATTTACATCTGGTGGCTGCATGCGCGTTAGCTTGTCGTATGCAATAAAAAATCCTAATTATTGAAATCCTTGTGTCATCGTTTAACTCTTAAAACGTTGACATTCACAAGATTTTTTTTTGCCCCGTTGCTTTTAAAGCGAATAAGTTAACAGCATGCTCTTCATACAAATGGAGAACAGCTGTGTGGTTGACGACTTTTCTATATAGCTTTTTATCATAATCCATTTTTAAATAAACTGTCGTTCACGACGATAGGATGCCATAGCGGAAAATTTTATATTATTTTGAATTTATCTCTAGCATATTTAGTTATTTACCTTACTTATAGAAGGGTCACTGAGTAACGTAAGTCCTGCTTGATGAATAGTGTATGTATCCTATTAGTGGATTCGTTAGGGGTCAAAAGAAACACAAAACAGAGCTCAGAGGTAGAGAGCTCGAAAGAACTAATGGCAATGGCAACTGGAGCAAATAAAATGGGCATCGTGAATAATCAGATGAAATAAAATGTAGTCAATAATATTGCTTTATTAAATTTGTTTAAAACACGATACGTTATTTCACAGAATATATTTATTTTTGATCTTATAATTACAGAGCCCGTAGTCTAAGTTACAATGATAACTTTTCGATATCAAGTTTTAGGTACATGCTTATTGGCTGAAAAACAGTAGGTACATTGTTATCATTCGTACTATTGCCAGTAAAATTTATAAGTTCATAGTAAAAAGTGTTCATGAATTCTTACGTGCGCACTGCTAATTATTCTTTAAATATTATTATAAGAACAATACTACAGGGTTAAAATTGTTAATAGCATCTTTTGGGTTACTCCCATAAAAGTTCTTCAGTGTGATGGTGTAAGACCTAAAAGAATGCTAGTGATTTATAAATAACCGTAAGTATAACGTTCTTATAATGTCCTTTAAAAAATCAGAAGAACTGCACACGTAACAGCATCGCATCAGTTTTCATAAACTTAGTACGTATGTGCCTATGTCAAGTGTTAACTGTCATTTACGTACCAAGCTAGTTTCGAGTCACTTATTCAACGAATCAAAATTTATCAATCCTAGTATATCTTATCTAGCGTATCCGCACGCACATAGGCACGCGGTTTCGCGTCAAATATAGTAACCGTCATGAGTCGTGAGCACAGATAATCGGTGGTAGGGATATTGTATACTTTCGGCCAGTGTACAGCAGCCGAAAAAACGTGATGGAAAAACGGAATAGACGACGCACACTGACGAACTGACGTTTGTCGACCCAATCGTTTGCACCGCACCGCAGTCAATGTCAAACCGACCAATGAAAGTTTTGCTCACCATTCATGACGGCAACTATACCTATTATTAGAGTAATTCAAAGAACAAAAATTCACCCTTCAATTCAAGATAATTTGATTGCGTATGACGCAACAGGGTGAGTCCCAAAACGCGATAGGTAGACTGCCAGTGACAGTTAAAGGTTTCCGGAGGTAAGAAGTATAAATAAATATGTAGTAATAGTAACAGTAATGGTAATAATAATTGAGAAATGAATGTCTTTATCAGCCTTTAATAAGATATCCCCAACTGCCCCTAGTGGATATTTTTTATATTATCTTTTTTTATAAGTATTAGCTTTCTTTATTTCACATACGTTCAATTAATCTTAAAAGGTGTACTCATATTCTGAAAATAATACCATTGTAAGTCAATAATTATAAAGGTCCATACACAGGTATTTAATAAACAGAACACATACTTACTTCAGAATATGTTTAAAGTTTCAACATAATTATAAATATCCTACTTGAGAGCGCGTCAAGATTTGAGCACTGTTCATTAATACGGGGCTAAAGTAATAATAATATATTAATTTATGCATAACAATACAGGTCGTTTTAATCGTTTTCACCGAATCTTCATAAAACAAGGTATATTAGATATATGAACATGTCATTGTCTATTCTCGAATACGTTATTATGAAAATTTCGGTGATTCAGTTACAATTTTACACAGATCCAGAGTATTGGATATATTAATTTGTATAACAATCAATTGCTTTCATACTTTGTTGTACCTTAGTATACAAATTCTATTAATGTTTGAGGCTAAGTAGCTCAACACTGGCCTAGGAAGTGATAATTATTATGTTCGAAGATGGTACAGATGACTCCATCCATGTTAATACAATTTACAATTATATTGCAAATGCAATTGCAAAACTTCGTCGTCGATAAATTTCTTTATACACGCATTTCTGTTAAATACATATTATATTAGTTAAGAAAGATCAATATTCAGCGTTAATTAATATCTGTCAACAGAATTATCGCTATTGACTTTTAATTGTCGAGTTTCATAGTTAATATTCACTTTATAACGCATATTCTGGTAGCAATGTCTTTAAAAAAAGCACCTTATTTTATTTTTCCATTTGATTCTCGAATAATCCTTTACAATAATATTAATTACTATGTTATACTAATAAATTGGAATGATTTTTAAATTGAAAACATTATATTCCGGCAACGTAATAGTACCTTTCTTTGCTTTGTTCTATTTCCTTAGTTTTCTGCGATTATTATTTGTGTATAAATCGAGGCTGAACGTTAAATATAATACTTAAAAATGGAATAAAATATAAAGTTTTATAATTTTCAATGTATTTAATAATTATATTACACGACCATAGTAGTAATAATCATAATGCATTGTGAATTGCATTAATAAGTATACCATAATCTCAGTAACTATGAATTTTTTTTATAATAAACCTGTTAGAAAAATAAAATAAGTAGGTATTTTCTTCTTTCAAACTTATAAACAAAATAAAATAAGTACATCAACTGCAAAAATATTGATAACTCTAAACGTAATATAACGTAAACGTATATCATGTTTTATAAAATATTTAACAATAAAAAGATAATATTAACAAAAATAAAAATTTATATAACATCAACAATGAATTATAACGATAAATGCTTGTTAATACGGATAAGTTTATTAGTATAGATATACATAATTATGTATATTTGTGTAAAACGACTCAACAAATTAATGTTAGATATAGGTATTTAACTTTTAAGGTTACATGAAGGTTTGTTTCATTTATTAAATATTAAATTGTATAAAGTCATTGTGACATCAATGTTAAGTACAGATATACCCAGTTATCAAAAATAATAGTGATCTTCAACAAAAATGAGGTCAATTTTTACGCAAGTGCCTACTGAAATTTTGATCTTAAACACAACAAACAGATTTACATACATCACAAACATTCACAAGTAAATTTTAAACAAAGAAAAACTTTAGGTATAATAGTAAAGAAAATATAATTGTGTATTTGTTACCGGAAATGTATGTAATCCTATATTGTATACAATTCCTAGGAAATGTATGTAATTCCTGAAATAGCACGTAAATGTGTAAAATAAATTATATTGGACACATTTCCTAGGAAATCTATACGAGTCGGATACCTATCAATGGGTGTGCGGGGATAGCGGCGAGGGGAGGGTATTATTTTGTCTGATCAGGTGATCTCGCTAGATCTCCACCGCTTTAATGGAGAAAACTTCGCGGAGCGAGGGTCAGTTACAGAAGTCTAAAGTTAACGCAGAAATCCCTTCAATGGGTTAGGTTAATTATTATTCTCATTTTAACAACGTGTTTTATTACAGAAAGCGTTATTTTTATACTTTCCTAATACGATATTGGAATTATATACAATTCCTAGGAATTGTGCACATTTCCTAGAACATATTTTATACATTTCCTAAATAGCTTCGGAATTACACAAACCTAGGATTTGCATAGGTACAACTCCTAGATTTCAAACATTTCCGGTAACATAATATAAAAGCTTTAGAAGTTATTCGTAAACGTACCTACGTATACATTACTATGTTAGGTAGGTACATGGAATGGAAGGAAATTATAGGCCATGCTATAATAAAGAGGATTGTGGCCTTTCATGATTTCTAAATATAAACAAAAGCTTCTAAGAAGAGAAAATTTCTACAAATTGGACTCTTACGTTTATACATAATATCGAGAAATACAAAAATCGGCAATATTGTATCATACACATGACAGAGCACAGCGCAATAAATAAATGGACACATGACAGTTATTAAATACAATTATGTCACATTATTTAAGTAAGGTCGGGTAAGGTTCTTCTGTTTCGTCCCAGGATTCCAGGCTTCCATCTCCGCTTCGTTGGGCACGTTTAGTAATCATGGCTGGAGTTGCAGCTTTCACTGTAAAACGGAAATAACAATTATTAATTCGATACATCTTAAAAATGTAATATGTAGTAGTCACGTCAGGAAAGCCAACCGTAACGAAACGACTTCAATAACTGCGAGAAAATACATTCTTTAATTCTATTCATTTACGGTGCAGTAACCTATAAAATAATATTACATTTATTATGGTATTTGAGTAGCAAACAGTTCACTGTAGTCTATAGACACCCATGTCAAATAGGATAGGCGAAATAATTAAGCGCTAAACCAGTAAAAAATAACTTCATTTTCTTATTTTGTCAGTAAAGTTATCATTATCAGTCAGAATTTTTTTCAAAGTCGCCAAGTTCCATTCGGGATTTTTTGTAAGTATAAAGTCTTAACTTACTTTATTCCTATCTTTTACCTTAGTACTTTTGTCAAATACTTTTCACCACCAATGTTGATGTTTTTTGATGACATATGGGATTAATAAATTACTTTTATTCCTCTGGTTAGCACAGAAGCGTTCGTTAAACATAAAATAAAACGTCTCTGGTATTAATGAAAGCTGTTAAGGACAGGGCATTTCTTCAAAATCCCTACTGAATATACCTATCAGTGTTTTATTGGTTAAAGGTAAACTTACAATCATAGGCCCATCCAATTTTCGCAAAGAAGTCTATGAACTTGGTCGAAAGATTGAGTCGTCCAAGCTCGGAGGTCCTGTAATCCCACGGGAAGACGTGGTGATAGTTGTGCCAGCCTTCACCAAGAGCGGCTAAGCTCACCACTGTATTTTCGACAGACTTAACGAACCTGAAATTTAGAGTTGGTATATTGGTATGAAATTTAGAATTGAGAAGCAAGTACTTACGTAAAAGAGTACAAGAAACATGTAAGTGGGTATAATATTGACAACATGTGTTTTAAAAAAAGAATAGTTTAAAAAGACACGCTTTATAAATAGATGATTTATATTATTGCATTGTCATTGGTCCTTGGTATGCAAAGTTACAAATTGATTCGGCGTTTTTAAGTAAGTCAAAATCATGTTCAAAGTTTTCGTCACACATACTAACAGTCTAACATAATATATGACCGAAGCTAATAAAAGCGTGTTAAAAAGAATTAATAATGAGAGAAGATTGATGACAGTAAAAAATAAATTTAACCCAAGATGCTTTATCCAAGGAAATGGCAAATAGATAATTATCAAGCATTTGAAAGACAGTATATCAGTTGATTACAGTAGGGTATGATTAAGTTATAGGAGTACAGATTACTGGTCCATAAAGTATAAAACATGTTCTTGTGCACAATGTTTATAAGTTGGTTCAATTAAAATAAATACAATTTAATAACTAAATGAGGCGTTCAAGACAATATCACTGAACAAATAGTTGGTAGTAAATAAAATGTGGTATGAAAAATCAGTAACCTGTCATAAGGCCTATTTCCCCATAGATGAGCGAAGCTATTTACGCAGAAAGCGATGTTGAGTGTGATGGTGAATCTGGTGACGAAGCTCACTACAAAGCTGTTCACCAAGGTCTCGTTCCAGAAATACATTGGGATCCACACCGGCAGCACCACATTCAGCAAAACGAACAACGGTATGAATGTTCTGAAATGAAACTAATCACATGTAGAAAATACTTAGTAGTAGTAGTATGAATAGTACAGTTATAGTTAAAGAGTAGCAAGTGGGTACACCTTACTAGTCGTTGAAACCCAAGGATTTCCACATCTATCCTTAAGGAGGATAAAATCCTATCTGAGGTCGTACTTACGGTGATTGTTTTATACTCGTACATGAGGACTCATATGACAACTCTCCAACCGAAACATAAGACATGAAGAACGTACTGTATCACAGTGGTTTACGAAGGTTGCGGTAAGGTACCCGAGTGAGCCTACAATCGCTCTGCCGCCCTTGTTACGGTTACTCTATAATCGGGTCGGCAGCCGGACAACATCCGTGAACAAGAAACAGCAGCGGATATCGTACAGATTTGCCACAATAGGATATTTCGCACCATGCAATGAAAAATCCAAAATTATGTAATATTGATAGATTTAGTTAAAAATAAGTGAAAAATAGTGATTTCTGTTCTGAAAAATGTAGTATATATTTATTATTTCAATTTTAAAATTCAGGTTCGTTAATCTGTTTTTCAAATGTCAAAAACGCTATACGCCATGAAATCTATCGGCGTGACGTCATTAGCAGTGTAAATAAACAATGGAGTCTTTGTTGACCTGTATTTTTTATTAATAATCTGCGTTTTCTCAGTTTTCTTGAACACTGCCACAGACAATTCGAAATAATAATATAATTTTAGCATGGAAGAAATTTGTGAAAGGGAGTGATTTGTGTGAGTGGCGGAATTTTTCGCATGCAATCCCGATTTCTGCTTATCTGAATTGAGGAACGTTAAGACATCTATGTAAGTACACTCCCGGCGTTTTAATGCTTGTACTCTTGCATTCAGGCACGAGACACCAACGATAAGGACTGTAACTCATTTTGTTTTTGCAAAAATAACTTTCTTCCTTTACTGAGATGTATTGTTTACACTGCGAGTGACGTCACTAGCATGGCGGCAGCGCCAAGACGGCCGAGACCGTGTTTTCGCGGGGATTTTTGAAATTTAAATTGAAGTCTTTTTTTACAATATTTATTGCAAAAAATTTATTTCCAATTTTTATGGGTTTTTATGACTTACGAATTCATATAAAAACCTTTTTGACATAGGCCGTAATACCCTATTTTGGGGTCACGATCGATACATATTATGTATGACGATCATGAATTCTACTTATTTTGTCAAAATTATAATATAAAATTAAGCACGAATAGGGTAGACTGTTCTTAACTTACCATAATTTTTGTAACATCTTACTCGTGTAACAGTCAACAATAAACGCATTTTTTTCTTTTCTATAATTTCTGGGTACAACGGGCAAGTAAGTCCAAGGAGACCTTACGGCTCTGCGACTCTTTCGAGGTATTTGTATCTCTTACGTGGATGCATGAATGAAAAACACAAGGACGTGATTTAATGTATCATACTTACATCTTCTGTATCCTTACAACGGGATCAACGAGAAGGTCCAATGAGGCCTTGCGGAGGGCGACTCGTCGATCCTCAACAGCTGGGTGAGGCGTCAGGACCAGCCAGCCGACGTGCGCGAACCAGAAACCGCGGCGGATATCATGCGGATCTGCGACGCTCTCAGAGTACTTGTGATGAACCCGATGGTCTAAAGCCCATGTGTAGATGTCCCGCTGAAAAAAAGGAAAGGTGAATTACTTTCGAAGAGTTATGATATCAACTGTTTGCTAAGGTAGGGAACTGATATTTTTTAAATTGGAATGGGTGGGAACCGAACATTCAGGCCACAGTAGATCAGTATGTGGGCAACGGTGGGTGGGCAGAGAAAATGAGAAGTGATCAATAATGAGAGTAATCCACCTCAAATTTTTCCATAGAAAGGCTAAGGATCCAGATCCAGGATTGACTGTTAATACAATTTAGTTAATCTCTTGACATACGCTTAGTGTTCCTCACATAAATTGTATAGCAACAAGGGATTAGATAGAGATTGTTATTATTGTTACTAAAGATTTGGTTAGCTGGGTTAATCAAGTGCAAATACCGCCACTTATCATAATGTTACTTTAGCTTCTAGTATGTATTTTGCTAATCCCTACAATACAGACATGGTAAAGCCCGAGTAAAGCCCCTCTTGATAACCCAATTTACTTCCAAACTCTACATGAAAATTTTTACTTTCACCATTTGTTAGTCGGAATTTTATTAAAATATGCAATCTAAATAAGTACATACATTTCCAAATTATAAGCAAACGATTATGCAATCACCTGATGATTAGTGTTCATTGTACCCTATTGATATAGATAGATATTTGTTACTTCAAATCAATTAGGTAATAAGGATGTCTTATCATTTTCTCAGCCTGTAGATCTATTCATTTCCGTTATTTTATTTATTATTTTAGTTCTTTTACTTTATTTTCGCTGTCTCAAATATAGTGTAAATATAAAAAAATATCAAAAGGTTATTGAAAGTAGCGCTGCGTCTTTTTTGGGCTCGATCCATTACTACAGATCGATACGGATCGTAACGTTTCGATTCTACAACTTTCACAAAATATTGTAGATGTCTTATTAAATATTGTCTTGTGTGTGTCCAACTGTCCATGGCGCCCACCACACAGGGAATCCTAGTGTGTGGCTATGAGTGTGAAGCGTTATTTATTAACTTATTTGGTTGTTAATTATAGTATAGTATATTAAGATGAGCAATTTTTTTGTAATGTCACATGAAAATTTACGTTTGTCAAGTAATTAAAGTATAAATTTTAATAAATTGCTCAAAATTGTATATGATTTTTTACCCTTAAAACCTCTCCCCCTACCCCTTCCCTGAGATCGCCCGTAATTTGTTTTTCCTTTAATTCTTGTTATATTCTCTACTATCTACTATAATTTTCCTTCACTTTTTACCATTTTCAAAGCTATCAAGACTGGTCTACTAATAGCCCAAGCGAATTAGAATTTCACATCGAAAAAATTATAAGTAGAATTATTCCTTCTGGAATCCTTAAAGGTGGTTTAAGGATTCCACTGGCAGGCTACATTTTGATTTTCGAGATTCTCATCCTTTTTTCGAGGTCAACCACGTTTTTGATCTAATTCGACTCGCCTATAATAGTAAGATGTAAAGTATCGACAATTTGTTTTGATATTTGTAATAATATAAACAATCTTAAATTGTATA
Source organism: Erynnis tages (assembly GCA_905147235.1). Classification (NCBI taxonomy): domain Eukaryota; kingdom Metazoa; phylum Arthropoda; class Insecta; order Lepidoptera; family Hesperiidae; genus Erynnis; species Erynnis tages. Next base: position 6,654,187 of record LR990078.1, on the reverse strand, counting down.
AATGTTAAATAAATAAATCTTAAGTTACTTCGGTAAGTTAGACTGACCGCCCAATAATAAATCATACCTGCATTACATTATGTGAAAACCACAATGTTTGGATCGTCGATCCGAAACTTGTAGTGTTGTATCGATCTACATTTGGATTGTATGATTTCGATCCGATCCAAATATCGACTGGATCGTATGCCCTCGATCCGATCTTCGAAAGATCGTCGCATCCCTAATTAAAAGTATGATAATAACCCTAAACTAATTAAAATAATTTGACAAAATTAAACATTTTGAAAGGTGACGAGACCAGATAGACGGACTGATTAGAACTTGGTTCAAATATTCTTGATTGGCAGCGGTTGCTAATTGATCATCTGTCGATGAAATGCCAACAACTTTTAAACAAACGAATAAAACGCTTTCCACAGAATTTCTGACTTGAAAGAAATGGCCTGCTGCACCACCTAAAGTCAGACATTGAGTGCGTACTTGCGGGATTTCCTAAATACGTTGTAGGTGTAGGTGGAAGGAAGGAGGAGAAGGAGGTATTACGTAATTTGTAATAATTTACTCCGTAACAAACATATCCTTGGATTAAATATATATTCAATTCAATTCAAAACAAAATTTAAATCGCCTCCAAAAATTCGATACAATGCATATTGTATTATGTATTGCTTTGCCTCAAACACTTTTAATTAACATCGCGACCTCCTCATGGTCCAATAACGAGGGTCAACAGGAACAATTGACTCTACTTGCTGACAACACTGTACTGACTAAGACTAAGAAGGTCAGTTTCTTTGCATGTACATTGATGATGATATTATTAAAATACAATCTTACGAATAGTCTATGTTCATTAAACCTGTTTTCATTGCCAAATATGTTATATATAGGTAAAGAAAACAGGTTTAATGAACATGGACCCTCGGGCACGTAACCTCTTAACCAAAGGGGAAGCTTAAAAACGGAGCATCATCAGGTGATGTGAACTCTACAACTCAGCAACCAACCGTTGTAGAGTCCACATCACCTGATGATGCTCCGTTTTGGGGCGAATCACGTGTCGTGTACTACTGGAATAAGTTGTTATGGTATATACCTACTCAGAAAGATAAGGGAGGGTGGTGGGTCCATACCAAAACAAGTTCCACGTGTGCGGATTGTTGCAAAGAAATATAAATACAACTTAAATAACAACGTAAAGTGGCATGTTCTTCATGTATACTTTACTTAAAGCGTAGATTTAATCTGCGTAGATTTAACATGATATAGGATTTCTTTTCTAATTATTGAGGTTGGTAGTTACATAGTTGGTATCCATGGGTTGCAGTGACCACTAAGTGTAAGGTGACTTTCCGTTTGCTACCCATATAAAATAAAATATTTATATAATAAGGTGTCACAGAAGAAATTACCTGTCCCGTTATTGTAAATAGCAGCGCAAGAAGTATTCGAAGAGGTAGTCTCGCTCTGTATGCTCGATGTGACCAGAGCCGGTGAACTCCCGCTGTTATGCCGAAGCCTGATGTGTATATTGTTGCAAATGCTGAAAAAGGAAATCGTAGTTTATCATTTTATTTTAACTAGGGATCGCCATGTAGTAGAAAGTCGACTATAATTTGGTGAATTTTTAATTTGACACGTAACGGACCGCCAATTACTCTTCAAAATGAGGTCATACCATCCAGCAAGACGGTGAAAATTTAGGCATTTATTGACCAGTGTCTATCATGGATTCTGCAACTCAACGAAGTCAGCCGAAAGCTGTTCCCTCGATGGGATGCCACCGGAGGCTGAAAAACGTTCTACCAATACCCAATAAAATTTCCGTCTCTCAGTCCCTCCATCTACCAATTCTTAACTATGCTGATATGTGCTATCCTGACATTACCGAGGAGCAACTAAAACTTGAGCGCCTTCAAAATTTACGCATACGATATACGAGTATGCGTATCGTATGCGTAAATTGCGTAAAAATGCGAAAATATTATGATCACATTTCAGAATATCGCAATAAACTCAAGTGGCTCCCAATTTGTTTTCGCCGGAATGCTCATATTCTATCTCTTCTCCACCGTGTGTTATTTAATCCCTCTGCACCTCCTTACCTTAAGCTATGTTTTTAATTTCTCCATACAACTCACGCTCGATCCCTTCGCTCCTCTGAAAACCGTATCCTTTGTATTCCTTCTCAAGAAGTTGTATTTCTTTCTATGATAAATCCTTTAATGTCTTCGTCGTCCGTGTTTGGAGTTCCTTACCCAAACCCATCCGAGATATAAAATCATTATCCAACCAAGTAAAAGCTCACTTTCCCAAACTCTAACACTTCTCCCTCTAACTCAATTCTCAATATTTTCACATTTCGTGCACCCTACCTACAACTTTCTCTCTTCTTGCTTTAACTCCTTACCTAGATGGTTGTCTGGAAGAGATCGCTCGTAACGATAACACCGCTAATTGTGTTTTTTCTCTCTCACGTTTTATTGTAAACTGATTCTGTATGTAGGTATGTGCACAGAGTATTGTATTGTAACGGAATGTTTGTCTATGTGTGCATGTGCATGTCAAAGTACTCAAAGTTATGATAAAATGTGCGTGGCATGTTATTTGATGAATTTCATGTATTTTTAATACATTTTATATTTAAAAATAATAGGTAGAATTCGTCCATGATTTTCAATATAACATTTAAACGTGCCAAACTTCACACTGCTCCGTTCGCGTATTGAGCTGTAAATTGTACTCAAAAATTTCGCTTTTAAATTTATTTGTCATGTCACGGTTCTATTACTGGCGTAGACTAAAGATCTGTTCATATTTGGTAGCAACTCTTTCATGGCTCTCTGGTTGTCTCTCCCCAAAACAGAATAAATACTCAAAATAATAATAATAATAGAATTAACATCCCTTCAAGTAAAACAGAATTAACATCCCTTCAAAGATATGTAATAATCTTAATAATAACACTACCGTGACACGATACAGAAAACATCACCCAAGATCCTGTATACAAAGAATGACATTACCTAGAGACGAAGGAGGCAGAGGGTTAATTGATATTATATTACAAACTTACATAACAAACAAATAGCGAATCTACGAACATAGAACCGGCAGTACCGGCGTCCAGGACCAAACTGCTGGCCAGGGCGCCGTTGACTCGAGCGATGCGGACGCTCAATGAAGTCCACGACAGCCTAGATGTGTTCTCTGGCAATCTGAGTGAGTTCGCAAAGGTAGCAATATATCTAATTTTCTACGAAAATAAATAGAGTTTGAAGTATTGAGAATATTTAGATTAGAATTAAACCTTGTAAAATTAGCGATAATATTGTTGTGTGTTTTATGTTTTAGTGTTAAGGATACTCTGTCACGTTGGGTGAATACCTGTTATAATAGATGTACATGGTTAAATAAATAAATAAATAAAATACTTCCATAGCAAAGCTCAAATTTCAACCCTACATAATGCAAAAGTACAAAATGACATAAAACTAACTCCGCTTAACTTAAATGATAAAACAAAACAGAAAAATGAAGTACAGACAGACAAACAGACTATTAGGAGACTGGATCCGGAAGACACTACATGGGAGACACCTTCATGACTTGAACCACCCAAATGTTGACAAAAAGGCGTCAAACGAATGGCTCAAGCGTGGAGAATTGTTCCCCGAGACTGAAGGATTCATGGCCGCAATCCAAGACTAAGTACTAGAGACCAGAAACTATAGAAAACATATTATGAAATTACCTTGTAGAAAATGTAAGCGATCCCCGGAAACAATTCAACATATTACCGGAGCTTGCAGAGCAATAGCCCAAACTGACTACAAACATCGACACGATCAAGTAGCAGCAATCATAAACCAAAAAACTTGCACTTAAACACAAACTTTTAACACAGAACATAGCATATTATAAATACACCCCACAGAGAGTATTAGAGTCCACCGACTGTAAGCTCTACTGGGACAGAACAGTACTGACGGACAAAACAATACATTCCAACAGACCAGATATAATTTTGCACGACAAGAAAATTAAAATTATTTATTTAATTGATATTGCCATACCGAATACTCATAATCTCACATCTACACATTCAGATAAAATTACTAAATATACCGAGCTGGGCATACAGTTCAAAACCGACTGGGAGGCAGAAAAAGTCAAAACCATACCAATAGTCATTTCAACTACCGGGGTCGTACCTGACACCTTACACACGAGCCTCAGGCACCTAAACACTCATTCACACACATACATCACCTTACAAAAAGAACCATTCTAAACACATGCCGAATTGTCAGAAAATTCCTGTCGATGGACATAACATAATCAGCTTTTTGTGCTTGGCTATGGTCCACACAAAAATGTAGCATTTACCCCTTTACGGGAGAGAAGAAATTCATGAAACAAAAATAATTTTAATAATAATAATAATTCTTGGCCTGGAGAATACTCCACCACGCTGCTCCAATGCGGATTGGTGGGAAAATGGGCTCGTGGCCAATCCGTGTCGGATGTTTTCAAACCGCCAGTAGATCCTTCGACAAGGTTTAACGACTGGTATCGTAAAGATAACAACCGGGACCGACCGCTTCACGAACTACGGAAACGCGTACCTATTTAATTCGCCACTACCGGTCACTCATCCAGGTACTGACCGCGCCCGACGTTGCTTAACTTTTTCGTTCGCTTACGATATAAAGTGGTCTATATTCGAACCACGGTATTATTTAATTTTAAAAGTAATTTTTCTCTACCGGTTACATTATTGAAGTTTTCGAAGGGATCCCTTATATTTTTTAAAATCTAACGTAGCCTATGTTACTCAGACTTAGTGTAGACAAGTAGTCTGTTCAGCATGTAAAATGGTCGACACCGCGACCGTACAGACAAAAGTATTCATATTTACCGGCACCAGCGCGCACAGCATTGACACTGACTGTTAATACCTAATAACGGACACAATTTCATAAAGTATAAAAAACTTTTCGGCGCTTGGCCTCACTGATTTTTAAAGATTTTTTGGGCGGGCCCTTAAGCATGAGGCCCTCAGCGGTCACCGATATTGTAGATACCGCGCCGCCTCTATTCAAATATTGGGGAAGCTATACTATGCCGATAAGGCAAATATGCCGCCATCTGATTCTTAATCTTTTTGAACGCTTTTAAAATGAATTTCATACTTAGATACAACTTTTAAACTTATTTCACTCTTTTAACGGTTGAAGTTCGCAAAATCTGTTCTTTTTTACCGACTTCAAAAAAAGGAGCAGGTTCTCAATTCGTCTGTATGTTTTTTTTTTCTTTTGTTTCAGCGTGAAAGAGTAACAAAGTTAACAAACATCCATCTGAATGGATATAGTAAGACAGATAACATTATGCTAACAGTTAGGTACTAATTATTCACTTTATCCAGCAGACGCGATACGAAAATATCATAAATTTTTTTTTATCTACATCTTGAATTGCACGTTTATAGACATCGTCTGCCTTTTGATAAACAAATAATATGTCTGGAGTGGAGTGTCTGGACTTCATGATAAATCAAACATGTGATTTAATGGCGCTTGTCAACAAAGGTGTGTCATGTTTACGCCTTAAGGATTACGTACTTTTCCCATTTTAAACTTCCTTACGTAGTAGCATCTACGGGAGAAAACAATGATTTATCCTCAAACAGAAACTATCTGTGCCTCGAGCATGAAAACTATCGTCAAGTATTCGTAAGGTAACGTGTGCCATTAGTATGAGAAGATGTCAGATAAACTAATATATGACATACTAATGACTGACGTTTACCGTACTAAAACTTTAACGATAGTGTTTATGTTTACGGCACTGATGCATTTTATTTGCGCAGGCCTACTTTTGGCGACACGCCCTTGTTGATGGCGGAACGCCTACTGACACGAATAGAATCACGACCTTCTTATTATAAAAAGGGGTGTTTTTGTGTGAACCAATTTTTATCCTTACCATTAACAGTTGAATAAAAAAGTAATATAAAGACTTACCAAATACTGTAGTTAGAAAGTTGACTTTATTCGTCGCGATGAGGTAGAGTCCGAATACTGAGGTTAAATGCAACAACACTTGCACTATGAGGTCGGGCCATCTGATTTGAGCCGTGAACTCCATAGCTTCATATGCACTGAGATCGAATTCTGAATCACTATGCACTAGTTCACTTATACTTTTATTTTCATCCACCACTGTATTGTTATTCTCACATTGTTTAACGTTTTTGAGTCCATAACCGTTTTTCAAAAGTCCCATTTTTATTTCTGGATCATTTATTACGTCGATATTCTGTTGTGCAGGCGCCATTCTGTAAAAAAAAAAATATTTTATTTTTATAATTAAATAATAATTCGTAATTAATTCCCAGTTTATCGAAGTTTTTTTTGTTGCTACTACAGTCGTTTAGAACTGTAGTGAATGCATACCGAGGATTGATAACTTTCTTAACAGCACAGCATAAGATATAAAGATATCTGAGGAAGGTCAATGTTAAAATGAGCACTTATCTGTTGTACTCTTCAATAAATGCCACATTTTCCTTAAATTACCTACATTATCATTTTTATCATTACAAAGATCTGAGTATTGGTAATCGTAAAAAACTCGGACCAATAACATCATTATAATAATTACTTATTACTGGCTTACCCGGCAGGCTTCGCTCTGCCAAAATAATTCGAGGGTCAGTGACAGAAGTCTAAATTTAACACAGAAATCACTTCTATGTGTTAGGTTAGGTTAAATTTTCTTTTTCCCCGAGCCAAGCGAAGCGGAGCGAGAGCGAGAAATCCCTTCAACGATAAACTTTGAGAACTTTTAACTGACTCGCTTCGGAAAAACTCATTTTGTCTAGAACTAGTTTTAACTAGTTTTAGTTAGTAAGCGAGATATATCGAGAAATTTAACTCATATATTTTGTTTTAGCGAGATAAAACGAATTCTATCAAAATCTACAAAAAAAATATTTATCTTTTTTTTCATTCGATATCTCGAAAACTAAGCGAGATATCGAAAAATTTTATTCCTTCATTTCATTTTCTTTTGTAGAGTTCTATTATAAGAATCCGTCATCAGATCGCGGCGCTACGGAAACAGCAGTATAGCCCAGGTTTCAAATATTTCAAGCAATCAGGGTAATGTTTCTGCAATAATTAACACTAGTTTATTACTCTGACGATTCTCGGGACAGTATCGACCATAGCGGCAATGATCTATTTTTACCGACTAAAAAAAGTGGTTATTTTATTTGTGTTGTCACTACGAAGTTATCACGGAATCTTTTATATGTGAATCTGATGTGGGAACACCGGAACACTTAGGCGTCGTCGATAAAATGTATCTGTACGAGTGTTTTGTTTATTTAAGATTCGTGAATCACCAACTCTAATCTTGCAATAGTTTTCTTCTTACGCGCTTTTATTCAATGTAGTGATGTTCCTTCCTGTTTGATAGCATGCGATGATTTCATTTTATTCCCAAGGGCCTTAAAGTGTGAATGATTACTTCTTTACAATTTAAAAAAGTGAAACGGGAGGGACTTTTAGGTTTATTGAACTACAATTTCGTTCCAAACGATGATGACCACTGAATGTTTAGTCATTACTATCTACAAATACTTTCCACACCCCTCTTAAATTACACTACGAAAAGCTCGTAGAATTAATTGACTTCCATCAGCCCTTCGACGAGGGTCGATAATTACTCGTAGGTGGAACAAACTACAGCAAGTAGCTTTTTTTATGGTAATGAAACAGCTGGCGTGCAAAACAACCTGGATCCGTAGGTACTTGTAAAACCAACATTTTGTACTAACTGTAACTGTATAATTTGTGTACTTATTACCCAGTGGTCGAAACTCAACGGTAATCTGTTAAATTTTTAATTCTAAATTTATGTCTCCACATCGAAAGCGGGGGAATAGTAACAAATTTACAAGACACGCAAGTAATAAAGGTCAACTTGAGCTTCTATAAACTACTTAAACGATAATGAAAAACATTCTGTTTCCTTAGTTTTGAAGCTCGATAAAATTATTTATTTTTTCTATAAGTCTGTATACTTCGTATGCATCATCCTGAGCACTCATTACAGACAAGTAATTTTTTGATAGACCGTATAATTCAAATGTTACATTAAGGATAATAATCAACACAAAAAATTAACTAACGTTTAACGCCTGTATTATTTACGTAGGAAATTAATTATGCACATTATCATCCTTGTAGCCAGGTAATCACTCTCACTCGTTGTCGCATTAAGTACCTATATGTACTTATGATGTATTAATTGTGTGTAAGTAATTAAATTCATAAAAGTGATTTTTTTTTAAACCTATTAGATAATAGATATGTTGTACTAGTAGGCTAACATGCAAACGCCACCTGTTATAGTACGGTCATCGATGCCTGGTTTTGCGGTTTCGTAAAAGTGATGTAAGTACCAAGACACTCCTTATGCCTATAGGTCCTTAAGGCTACTACCGAAAGGGCCAAGTCACACGTTTTCTCTACGACCTATACAACAGACGAACCTTGAGAAATTGTGTCCTACATGGTACTTGAACTATCGCATTTCGATTTAAAGGGCAAGGCGGTGTCCTTGATGCTGAAGTAAATATACTGTGTGTGTGTATGGTGTTTACATAATAATGTTATTGTACCTGAACATTCTTCATTTTCTTAATTAAAAATTTGTTTTACCGAAATAACTTTTCAGATTCATCTTATAGGTATATAAAATTCTCATGTCACACATTTTAATAACCAAACTCCTCCAAAACGGCTTGACCGATTTTTATGAAATTTAATATTCAGTAGGTCTGAGTCCACACCTAACATTTTTATTTTATTTTTTGGATTTTTTGGATTTTTTGGATTTTTTATCTATTTTTATCGATAACTTACGAGTATGTGGCAAAACAGCATTTGCGGGGTCAGCTAGTTTAATATAAAGGACTATTATTATTATTATTATGAAACAAAAATTAAATATACTTACATCGGTTTATATGCATTTGTATGTTGGTAAATTCCTTGAAATTAATGTAAATTTATACATATATATATATACGTGAACCGAACCTGTGTCTAACTACGAGTAAGTGTGGCATATATTCGAACATTACAATGACATCAGTGAAGAACCGTCAATGGACGGTTCTTCAATGGCAATGTAATGACATTGCGCAACTAATAATGGTTTTGATTCGAGAATTAAATACGTCGGTGAGAAAGAAGAACCAAGCATACTGTCTTGGAATAACTCGTCAAATCAACTAAATGTTTAAAATCTAATAATGAATACGGATTACATTACAGGTGAATGTTTGTTGTCGTTGAATGAACGCTGTCTGTAACCAATTAGTGACCCCCTGAAGGGTCGTATCTACTATTACAATGAGGGACGTAGAATTGTAACTCGAAGTCTTCATAAGAGCCATACATACCTCACCGGGACGCCGTTGCGATGTAGCCGGTGACCGTAGTCAAACAAATGGTATTGAAACAACACACTTGACGATGGTTTAGCAACGCCATCAATTTGAGCCGGCGATGTCTACATCGGTATGGCTCCGAATCGAATGCGGTTAGGTCATCTTTATAATAATAGGCATGATGACTAATTTTCAAAAACTCTTCTATGATATTCAGAAGTTTCTATTATGTCTAAAATATATCATATTTTTGTAGAAAATTAAGGTTTTTGTGCAATAAAAGTACATTTAAATTTTAAGTTTCAAATTCATTCCAAAACGCTCGTCCGTGTCATGGCGTCTATCATTGGGCCACGGCTCAGTAAAAAATGTCAGATCGCGTAGAATATGCTTACGAAAAAAATGACGTTTACTAAGACGTGACGTAAATTGACGTAATTCTATCTGATGGGTGTTTAAGCTATCATGGCGGATTGTTGTATTTTGTAGATTTATTTTAACAAATAAATTATTAATCTCGACATTAATAAGAGAATAAATACATGTTTCAAAATCTTTGAATCCTATTTCATTAGATCAGATAAATATTTTGGCGATACTTAATTACTGTCATCATGCCTATTATTAATTCCGATATCTACACGTGTGGCATATACTTGTTCTTACGATAACGAATATTGACTCAGGTGTTCGCTGTAACTGTTAACAGATAGTGCTGCAATTCGTAGTAACGTGTACACAGGATACCAACCAATAGTAAACATTGTTTGTATGTGACAAATAACAAAATTCTACTGAATTTCCTACAAAATTATTCATCCTTAAAAACCCTGGGGACTGAGTTTGTTATTTGCGTTAATTTTCCAGACATGAAATGGCCAAAAGTTCCTTATCTACCAATGAATAATCTGATACCTACTTTGGGAATCTGATGCTTTGGGAATTCAAGGAAAAATATGATAAAGGCTATTAATATATGTAATCATTTCATAATAACTCTTTATAATTGCGATATTTTCTTTTTTTCAGAGATTTTGACGCTTTTATTAAAGCTCTTTCTATATTTAAACCAGAAAGTTGTCATATTTTACCATCATTATTATTATTATGTCGTACATTACCGACATAACTTATATATTCATTTATTCTGGATAGCAATAAAGATATGAATATCTTCTCGGGGTTATTGGAAATTGAATTAGAAGTGAAGTTCATTATACCTACTAGGTATCAAGTTTTATAGGTAAGGCTTAATTATTCAAACATAAAGCGAAGTTAAGGTACACTATCAATGTTATTGTCTAACTAACAACAGGTTGTATGTTTTCAATTGGCTACAATATTTTTGGTATTTCTTAACTAAACTGGAACGTTAAATCTTACTGTAAAATAATCGTTTTAAAATAAATATATTTAAAAGACTTCCAAACATTCCAAAATAAATACAAAATTAACCTTTAACCATCTAACTTGTTAGTCGCGTTAGCTAAGACTCCAATTAATTTACTTTTTCCTTTAATATTAAATTGCTGCAATATTTGCTACCAGTGACGAATAGATAAAAGATACCTAATTGTCTAGGTAAATAGCTTTTTATGAAGCCTTGAGTTTGAACCAATGAAGCGACACAGTGAAAATATTTTGTCACCAAACTATGAATTGATAGTAAGTATGGCTTTTTTATATTCAATAAGTAAACATCATTTGTTTACTGTTTCAGAACGTGGCAGAGAGTAGGTATGTACACTATGTATTTTTCTTAACTTTTTGAAAATATTTTATCATTCAATAGTGATGAGCGAGTCATGAGAGACTTGTTTGGCTTTCCAATCCAGCTTGTTTAGTAATTGTCATAATCGTCATTTTTCTATTTGAATGTCAAAGTTATTTTGGAATAATGATGTAACGAAACGAAATATTAAAAGTCTCCTATTAAGTCTGTTTTAATTTTGTTGGTATAACATTTACTTTGTTGCGCTTTAACCACATAATAGGTATTTACGAAAGTAGTTGTACAATGGATTTTCGCAAAATAACGCCTGATACAACAAATTATATAATACTGTGTTATTACATCACTATACTACATCCTTCTCATTGTGAGACGAGACCCGACCCTGTAGTGGGTCATTAATGGGTAACTGACACTCCGTAATGTAGATTTATTTTATCAGGCTAAGAATTGGGGAGATACTTCCTTTGCAGCGACTTAAGAGAAATTTGTCAAAAGATACAATAGAATATTTTGTCAAAAATACACCAATAGAGAAGTTTGTCAAAAAATATAGATACATTTGTAGAACATATTTTTCAATAGGTAGAGTCGGTGTAGATGGGCCTAGGCATAGATTGTTGTGTTTTGTTTAGGTGTGGGTGCTGGGGATACCTTATCTGAGGCGACTATGGCAGTTTTCATTTGTAGCAATAGCAATGCTGGATGCATAGGTACGACCTCAGACGGGGTTTTCTATTCTACTGCAACCTCAGGTTAGTAGGTAATGAATCAAAATCAGGTGGCCGGCCTGCCCGATTAACTGCATTAGTCATACTCATGAACTATGAGACAGAATTAAAAATGAATTGGAAGTTAAACAACCATCTAAGTTTAAATTACTTATTTACTTACGACTGTCTTACCTGCAGATATATATCTTTAACACTAAAACTTACCAGTATGTACGAAATGTATTATGGCTTAATGCTAACCCACATTATAATCGGTACATTATCAGTAGGTGTTATAATTAAGAACCAATTGACTTAATAATGTTATTTAAATTTAAACGTTAGCTCTTAACTCTAGGTAAATTATGATATTCGCATCTCGATTTAAAGGGCAAGGCGGTGTCCTTGATGCTGAAGTAAATATACTGTGTGTGTGTATGGTGTTTACATAATAATGTTATTGTACCTGAACATTCTTCATTTTCTTAATTAAAAATTTGTTTTACCGAAATAACTTTTCAGATTCATCTTATAGGTATATAAAATTCTCATGTCACACATTTTAATAACCAAACTCCTCCAAAACGGCTTGACCGATTTTTATGAAATTTAATATTCAGTAGGTCTGAGTCCACACCTAACATTTTTATTTTATTTTTTGGATTTTTTGGATTTTTTGGATTTTTTATCTATTTTTATCGATAACTTACGAGTATGTGGCAAAACAGCATTTGCGGGGTCAGCTAGTTTAATATAAAGGACTATTATTATTATTATTATGAAACAAAAATTAAATATACTTACATCGGTTTATATGCATTTGTATGTTGGTAAATTCCTTGAAATTAATGTAAATTTATACATATATATATATACGTGAACCGAACCTGTGTCTAACTACGAGTAAGTGTGGCATATATTCGAACATTACAATGACATCAGTGAAGAACCGTCAATGGACGGTTCTTCAATGGCAATGTAATGACATTGCGCAACTAATAATGGTTTTGATTCGAGAATTAAATACGTCGGTGAGAAAGAAGAACCAAGCATAAGTCTGTTTTAATTTTGTTGGTATAACATTTACTTTGTTGCGCTTTAACCACATAATAGGTATTTACGAAAGTAGTTGTACAATGGATTTTCGCAAAATAACGCCTGATACAACAAATTATATAATACTGTGTTATTACATCACTATACTACATCCTTCTCATTGTGAGACGAGACCCGACCCTGTAGTGGGTCATTAATGGGTAACTGACACTCCGTAATGTAGATTTATTTTATCAGGCTAAGAATTGGGGAGATACTTCCTTTGCAGCGACTTAAGAGAAATTTGTCAAAAGATACAATAGAATATTTTGTCAAAAATACACCAATAGAGAAGTTTGTCAAAAAATATAGATACATTTGTAGAACATATTTTTCAATAGGTAGAGTCGGTGTAGATGGGCCTAGGCATAGATTGTTGTGTTTTGTTTAGGTGTGGGTGCTGGGGATACCTTATCTGAGGCGACTATGGCAGTTTTCATTTGTAGCAATAGCAATGCTGGATGCATAGGTACGACCTCAGACGGGGTTTTCTATTCTACTGCAACCTCAGGTTAGTAGGTAATGAATCAAAATCAGGTGGCCGGCCTGCCCGATTAACTGCATTAGTCATACTCATGAACTATGAGACAGAATTAAAAATGAATTGGAAGTTAAACAACCATCTAAGTTTAAATTACTTATTTACTTACGACTGTCTTACCTGCAGATATATATCTTTAACACTAAAACTTACCAGTATGTACGAAATGTATTATGGCTTAATGCTAACCCACATTATAATCGGTACATTATCAGTAGGTGTTATAATTAAGAACCAATTGACTTAATAATGTTATTTAAATTTAAACGTTAGCTCTTAACTCTAGGTAAATTATGATACTGCGGCGCATTCTAGACGTTCGTTTTATCTTATCTCGATTTAAACCCGTGACGAAGGTAATGATGTTTAAATTTCAATGAAAAAAATAACTTTTTTCCTGTGTGGATAATTTGGATGTATTCAATGTCACATTCAAACAATGTCGTCATATTATGACAATTGTATGAAATAGTGTGTTGAGTTAGTTACTTAGTTACTAATTCTACCCTGTAAAGTTACACCTATACAATGTATGGTGCCTAAATAATAATACATATTATGTAAACATTTTTTAAGAAGATGGACATTTAGTAAAATCTAATAACAATGATTATAAAAATATTAATATTATTATGATTATAACTAACGTTAGAGATCGGCAATGTGAAAGAGAAAAGACCATGGATACAGTATATTAGAAAGAGATAGATATACGATTTCGTTTTTAAAACGAAGTCGCCCTAAAAGAGATTGGCAGAACTTGCAATGTCAATCTCTCACAAAATCTCGCCGTATTTTACAAAATAATTAGTTTCAAGTAAGAAAAAATTGTTCAGTAGACTAAATTATATTGTTCAGTGCCTAGTTGTAACCTCTTTAAGTAAGAAAACCCACATTGATATTCATTTTGCCCCATGTACGAGTGTGATTGGTTGATCGTGTGACTTTTTAAAGTTAATTCAAAAGATTTATTGCATAGATATTATACATTTAAAATATCTTGGTATTTGATCACATTAATATTTGGAATGCGTAAGAATTCATTTCAAGATAATAAACAAATACGAAAGAATAAAATTTTCAAAAATATTTGTTTATTTGTTGTTTATTTAATTTTAAGCGTTACAATCAAACATACCCGACCCGTAGAATTAATTAATTAAACCATTATTCTTAAAAATTAAGTCAACAATGTAGAAATTGAGCGCGGAAATCACTACTTGATGTGCATATTTTTGGTTTGACAGCCGATTCACTTAATATTACAATTATATCTTTGATAACAATTAACTATTATAAATTTGTAAAAAAATAATATCAAATTACTGGAACGTCGTGACTCATTTTAGTAGATTAACTAATATGTATAAGTATGTACTCAAATTTTAATAGTCTACCAAAAATAAATATATAATAGATAGTGCTTAAAGAAAACGAACACCAAGTACTTAGAATGTAGGATGTTAATTAACACTAAATTAGTGTGTATCAAACTAAATTGGTTTATCCAATTAACTAGTGCTTCAAGGTGACATTTGTTTTAGCATTGATATGGAATTACAGATAGAACTTAGTCACATGTCGTTCGATAGTTTGCCATACTCCATGTTAAAGCTTTTTTACACATTTTCTTTCCGCCTATTACAACACTATCAGGTCAGTTCAACAGATGGTACCGTACTCACAATAATCTGTTGCGCTTGGGAAACTTGACCTCAATGGAAAATGGAAAGTGGGCAAAAATAGATCATAACATTTCAACGCAATGCAATTTTTAGCAATGGCCGTATTAGCGTATTACCGTGATTTTATTGATTTAATATTTCTTTGTAAGTAGATTCATAAATTGTAATGTGCCTTTATGAAAAACAAATTTTATAAACTTTATTTTTACCTGTTATAATCAATGATGCTATGCACACACATACAAGGTTTTTAAAGTTTTTTCTGATAATATTTAGGAGATCCATTTTAAATGTAGTTTAATTTTTTCATATTTTTCATTTCCAAAAAAATTTGTGCATTCTATTTACTTACAATATACAGGTAAATTACCCTCGTTTCCTGGTTTCCATGTTAATTTTTCACTTACAATTTCTTTCAACGTAAACGAAGATTACGATTTGGTCAACTTGAAAGCTATTCATAACTAGCCAAAACTAAAGGCATAAAGAGCCTACTGCTTCACGGTAACAGTACCTATGTATGTACGTTCGACATAAATTTTAGTAATGCAGCTATATTAATGTTAGGTATATGTACATTCGCGCAAAATCAGCAGAATATATTGGGATTTACTTATACAAAATTTTTAAATCAGGGTTGTGATATGTAATCCGTTTTACTTCGCTCTTGTCCAAATTAGTAAGTTTACGTGGACGACGTCACGGGCAAAAGCTAGTATGTTACCTTTATGTATTGAAACTTATGTTTGGTCAGCTATGCCGTGTTACGCTATTTATACCAGACACTCAGAGACATGCACATAATATTATAAGTATGTGAATAATTATTACGATCCAAAATGAAGATTATTACTTATTCCTATTCAGATCTCCTCAAAAATCATCCAAACATATTACACTGTTCTATACTGTATAGAAATCTATTTGTTATTATTACGTAATGTCAGTCTAGCTTTGTACAACGCTTTAATTTATTGTGTACCTAAGATGATATCACTGGCCTGTGTCACGCTCTTCAGGCCGTGAAGGAAGCCATAGAGACTTTTTATACTATCCATTAATGATTTATATACGTAAAGATGGATATTAAAAGTGGGACACCTTAAATAAGGGGACTTTTATTTTCAGATCGCTTTTATTTTGCAAACAGCTAGTGTTTCAACAACGTGTTGCTCAACATATTGCTCAAATATCAAAAAATATTCCTTCACAACATATTTTTCGCTGTTAGGGTAATTTTCCTAGCATGGTGTCCAAATGCTTGAGCCTCTTCCATCTATACCTACCTACTATTCATTTTCAGTGTGTAGGCAGTAGTTCAGTATATTGAAAATTCTTAGCACAAGAAAATGTTCATTTCAAAGTAATGGTTCTGTTAAACGGTTTTGCTTAATGATTACAAAAAGTCATTAACAGCCAATCTAACTTCTGAATACCTTTTACATTTTTAATAAACCAGTGAAATGTGGGTAGGTATGTGATATGAGAAAGAATTTCATAAAGATTTAACACACCAAAACCTAAAATGGATATTATTATTATTAGTAAAATAAATATTTTAATATAAATAAACAAATGGCATATAATAATATTTTAGTTAGTATTAATCCTTATAAATGGAATTCATAGTTATACCATCATTAATAACAAATCGATGAAGCGAAGAATGAAAACACAGTAGGTAGGTACAGACCTACGGAGTGTTCATTACATCTAAACAACCTATTGTCATTCAGAATCCTTGACCGAAACCTGAACAAAAATGATGTTTTGACCATCCATCTGGCGATCGATTTGGTAGTCGTAAGTAATGAATTCGCGCTCGCGTATACAAACTTTGTAAGTACCTGCATAAAGGACGTGAAATTCAGCGGAACGACGACAGTAGTTGGTAAAATATACTACACAATATTGTTCTTGAAAGGCCTTGTCGCAAGATGGCATCAAAATTCACGTTTACGGAAAACTACGTCGAATTAGTCATGGGTTCGCTTAGCGTAAAGCGGCCGGCAGCGCGCGCGACGTGCTATGGTGAACTACTAGTGGTGGCCTGGACTCAACTAGTGGCGCTCTAGCCCGACTCACCGGCTGATGGGATGGAGTCGCCGTCCAAACACCGTCACACCTACCTACACACGCAAACGTCTTGCGACACCAATACTGCCTTCGCGCCTTCGGATTTGCTACAAGTCAAGATGCAACGAAGTTATCTTAATCTGGTTGCGTAATTGAAATGCCTTTGACGAATGTTACATGTAACATGTAACATTCGTCAAAGGCATTACATGTATGACGCTTCTTTGTTTACTTACCTACAATATTAGGTTTAATAGCGTGGAAGATAACATTGTAATGGATGTTATTGAAGTTTATAAAACCTACAGTGACTGCATATTTAATTTTAATCGTTTTTTTTTCCTTTTATCGATACCAAAAACAAGTTTAAGAAATAAATAGCCATTTAGACTTGTAATAATGTTTGTCGGCATGTAACATGTAACATTCGTCAAAGGCATTACATGTATGACGCTTCCTTGTTTACTTACCTACAATATTAGGTTTAATAGCGTGGAAGATAACATTGTAATGGATGTTATTGAAGTTTATAAAACCTACAGTGACTGCATATTTAATTTTAATCGTTTTTTTTTTTGCAGTTTATCGATACCAAAAACAAGTTTAAGAAATAAATAGCCATTTAGACTTGTAATAATGTTTGGGTGTCTATTTAAATGTTCAATGAAAATATCAAACTAAGTTTGTATTTTAGATTTTTTTTCATAGGTACTTTCATTATATTTTCATACTTACATTTATTTAGCCGACAAATTAATAACACTTAATACACAATTAATGACAGTCACAGAACTAAAAGATTTAAATTAATCCAATTCATTTATTTGGTTTGATAATTATAATTAATTATAATTAATTTGATAATTATAATTAATTCGGCGATTAAAATTACATTTGACATATTTTCTAAATTTTGTGATTTTAATTTAAAATCTTAACTTTTCTTCTACCAGGCTCAACTATTAAGCTTCGAGCCTTCAATTAACTGTTACTAAAGAATATTCTTTCATTCGATTTTCATTTCATTCCATTACAAAGGTAGAGAAAAATCCATGAAAGTATATCACAAATTCACAACAAGATAATATTACTGGGTATTGACGCGTCAACGTGTCAGTGTGTGGGGCCGATGCGTCACCGTGGCGGCGGCTAGGCGACGACCCACGCGTTTTAGGGCTGGGCCTGTTTCGGCAATCACCAAGCGATTGTAGCACTGAAATTTTAATAGTCCGTAGATGAATAGATAGATACTAGTGAAGTTAATAAAAGCGAGGCACTATATTTTATTTAAGTTAATATCTTAGCAACGCAAGTGATTATTTTGGGAAATTATCGTCTAAAGCGGCTAGAGTTCATAGGATAGAATCCCGGATAGGATCAAAGCTTATGAGCTGGTTATTAGAAATTACATCATTGCAACCGGAATTCTTAATGGCAACTGTGAATTAAACACAATATTTTGGAGTTAACTCCGTAAGAATCGATTTTCATATAAGGCGCCCGATATGAGAAAAATATGGAGAGTAAAACCTACTCACCAAATGGGATAGTAACGTTTTTGGTGCTCATCATTTCTCGCGCACCTGTCACTTTTAACCTGTCACTTTCACTGTCACACCTAAAATTCATTTTTTAGGTAGAGAACTTAGTAAACCCCAACGCAGCCATTATACATTTATGATGTCGGTCTTTTTTAATTAATATCTACGCTTTCATTAGCTTCTGCTGTATGTCTGTTTGTAACCGACTCCATTGGATTTGATTTTGTTTAGTACCTGTTTAAAGACGGTGAAATCGTTCTTTAGGAGTAAACTCCAGTCGTGCATCGGAGCTGACACACACACTTTGTAAAACCGGCAAATAACCAATACGTTGTTGACGTATTGCTGATTTTTATCATTAAATTAATGTCGTAACGGTACAGACCCACAGTCGGGTGCTAGTTGAACCTCTATAATTGTGTCGTGTTGTAGTTATACTTGCGTACGTAGATACACAAATTTCTTGAGGCACGTGCGTGACCCATAACAGTTTTTCAAGTCATTAGAAAACTGTAGCTACAGTTAATGTAAGTATATCATTGGAAGTATCGTTATGGTGTTTTCATGTATTTTACCTTATTTTTATTATAATAGTGAGGTGAAATAAATTTTATGATGAAATGTGAGGAGATAATATAGGAATTATAATAATATAATAAAATATGTTTTAAGTAAATTTGAATAAAACACTCATACTTGTTGAAGTGTATTTTTGTTAGAAATAAAAACCGCCTGAATCTTTAGAATATATGATACTTCAGTCAGAATTTTTAGCACATGAGACGACTAAACGAAAATACTTGAAATTGAAATAGTAATAGCACGAAAATAGTCTTGGGCCTAACCGGTCATCACAGAGAGCGGTCAATTTAGTTCATAATCCAATGACAAACTAGTTCCTTCTATTAGTTCATTAGTTCAATTTAGTTATTTTTTTGAAATAATTTAGTAAGAACAATAAATAAAGAAAAAACCACAGAGTGGTTACTGGTTGTAGAATTACGTACTAGATGTCATTATAAGTCGCTAGGTCAAGAAATAAATATTAATATTATCAATTTAAAAATATTAAAGAGTCAAAAAATCCCTGAAATACCCCTTGATATTTCAGACCCCTAGAAAATCCCATCTCACTTATTTAACCCCTAAATCTGGGGGAAAACCCCTAAGTTGGGAACGCAAATGTCTAGTAAAGTGGACGTTAAAAAAATATAAAAAGAACTAAAGAACTAAGGGCGGGACTATCAATGACCTAGTTCGCATAGTTCACCTAAAGGAGCGCTCTTCCGACCTAGTTCGTTCGCGAACTACCCAAGACTAGCACGAAATAGTATCTACCTATAATAATATGGGCAAATATATGGAGCATGTAAAGTATTAATTTTTTATTTATTGTGGCAATTATTTTCTAAGCATATTTTAGTACTTCTGTCCTGAAACTAAAGGTTAGGTAAGTACATGTATATTTCCTCATCGTGTCAGACCATTTTTTTAAACTAGTGTTGTAATGGACCTCTTTAATCTAGTTTCATATTTATCCTTGCAGCTGTATCGGCTGATTAAATATGACTATGACTCACACAATAATAAAATGTCTTATATAATATTTCTTATTACGCCAAATACTCACTGCTGACTGCTCTGTGAATTGCTATGGCCATCGAAACGACTGCTAAAATGACATCACCAAGTAATTAATAGTCACCGAGGGTTTTGGCCTAGTAGGACAGGTAGTATACGAAATAGTGCCAAAATATAGCATAATCATACAAAAATCATACATTTAATATTTATTGATCTGATTGTCATACGAACAGACTTTTGGTGTAATTTGAATTTTTTTAAGTGTAACACAGGACATTACGTTGCGGAAAACGTGAGACTACTTGATATTGTCAACGATAATGAAGAAAGTGGTGTGGCTAGTTGGCTACTGCAGGTTCCTTGTCTAGTAAGCGTAGATATCATGAAATAAATAAATTATGATCTACCAAAGTAGATTATATGGTAGATTATAGTTAGATATGTCATGTCAGTACCCATTAATGACCCACTACAGGGTCGGGTCTCCTCTCACAATGAGAGGGATGTAGGCCTTAGTCCACCACGCTGGCCTACTGCGCGTTGGTGTCCTATAGTTAGATATATGGTAACTAAACCTGTGACATGAGAATTTTATATATAAGAAAAAGAAAATAAGGCGAGAATTTTATATATAAGATAAGATAAGATAAGAAATTCTGAACTCCAAGATGCCGGACATGGCTTTTTTGAAGTTATGGTCATGGGTGGCAATCAACACTTATTTAATTTATACTAGCGTAGGTACTACCATTTTGCGAAATAATAAATAAATAAATGTGAATGTGTTTTTTGTTACTCCTGCTTTCACGTCGCCATACTAGCAATCGATAGGCGTTATTTTTTGTGAAGATATTTAAAGGACTGGAGTGTGACATTAGCCTATTTTTCTGAAGAGTATTTTTTCTTTCGCGTCAAAACGGTCTTCCTTAACTCTAATTACAAAACAGTAATTGGGGGGTTGGATTATGCAACAGACATTGTTAAACCCTACTACTAAATTATTATAAAATCTCAAACAGGGCAAAAATTGCAGTTACCATCTTAGTCTTAGAAATTTTTTCTTCAGTAAGGACTCCGTAAAAAAGAGCCAACTGCTTTACGATAACAGTAACCTATGTTCGACATTTAGTGATGCAGATATTTGTTGTAGATACTTTCCCGCAAAATCAGCAGACTAATTTGTTTTATACAAAATTTTAAATATGGATTGTGATAGGTAATTATTATGGAATTCTTAGATACTTCGCTCTTGACCAAATCCTAAAGTTCACGTGGACGAAGTCGCGGGCAAAAGCTTGTTATGACATGCTTATAATACATGATTTTTGACCGTTATAATCATTGCAAGTGTTTTTATTCAAACACCAGCAGTATACATAATATTATCATAGACAAAGAAAAAAGGTGCTAGCAACATTTGTGTAAAAATAGAGCTCTTATAAAAATGTCAGGCGTTATTTCCCAAGCGTAAGAAAGGTAATAGACGATAAGGGTAACAGACAGAAATGCCACAAATATTTATTTGGGCCAACCTTTACTAGGAACGGGAATAAAATAGATAATTCAGTCATTTTTAACTTCGTTTTATGCGTTAGTCCGTATCTACAGGTATCTTATATTTATTTTACGAGTAGGTAACTTCTGTTCGTTGTCCTTCATACTGGATTTAGTATTTGAAAAATTATATGGCTTAGGTAGGTTAGGAACAATACTAAATTTAATTTATAAGTAATTTTGAGTAGCAAACGGGCATGCAGGCCACCTGATGTTAAGTGGTCACTGCAGCCCAGGGACCCACATTCAAACTCAAATAGAGAAATTCTTAGCTGAGGTTGCATTCGGGTTCTTTGCTACTCATGAGAACTGAGATATCCACCTAAATTAAAGTAGAATCTTCGGCATCCACACTCATACCTTCCCAGCCGAAATATGAAGAACATTCTGTCTCACCTACCACCATCCAACACCACCTACCAAAATTCATTTTGTAATTTTACATGCTTGTACGTGTTAATTACATATTATGATTATAATGTCTAACTGCTGTCACTAAATTCAAGACGTATGAATATAACAGGTAGGTACCTATTTAAAAAATACCTAATAGAATAGGAACCTGCAACGGCACCGATAGATAACCATTCAGTTATTGATTGCTATTGAGCCGATCTGTGGCCTTACTCTTGAAACAATCTCAATTTCAATTGCGATTCCGATCCAATCTGAACTGTCACATGATTTGGTACTCTTGAACATTTGGCATTATTCTTTGGCATTAAGAAGACTGCAACGAAATGACACCACAATTTCATTTCAATCAATCAAACAAACAATCAATCAAATCAAACAATCCATTCAATATTGGAAAAATAAGGCGCCAGTGTGCAACAATTCCAATGACGATCGATCGGAATTGATTTCAAGAGTAACCCCACTGATGTTGGCGTTGGAACATTACAATAGAAATCCGTAACTAACTTAATTTTGTCTTAAGATGTAGGTACCTACTAGGCACTGAAGCGATAAATGCTTTATGGCAGATAGGAAGGAAGGGAAAATGGGTGAGACGTTCTATTCGTACTGTTTGTTATAAAGTTAGTTTATTATTTACTTACATATTTGAAAATGACGAGCCCATTGCCGGGATAATTATCACCTATCTAATAAGTTGCTATTCTACATTCCTTTACGATTCCCTAGCGCGGGAAATATGAGTCATAATTAGTATGTTGTGTGTTTTATTAATGTTCTGTTTAAACAACACAGCAACAAAATTCAACTGAAATATTTACTCAAGAATGCAAACATTCCTTCTGCATTTGGGTATCCTTTAATAAGAACTGTGAGTACCTATACGGCACACAGCCAATATTTGTTTCCGCCACATATCGGAAAACAGTCCAAGGTATACTGAGTCAACTTCCTTTGGAAGAAAAAGAGCTGAGATAAAGTTATTATCGCCATGTAAGTGACAAAATAATGTCTAGTGCAACGTGGTTTTTGAACTTCAAGGGTAGAGCTGATGTTGAAGAGTCTTAAGTAGGGCACACAGTTTTCTGTTGAAATTATTTAGAAGGTAACCTAATTTACAGGCTGGGAGACCTAAAATATTTAATGTATCAAAATAATCTTGCAAATGTATTGTTGTATTATGTATTTGCAGTTATCTACGATACGTATAATAATTAATAAGTATGTTATCTAAAAGTTATTTTCCTATTTCAATATTTCGCATCACGAACAATAGCATTATAATAAACTATTTTTATAAGTACTTAACTCGAACCAAATGGATTCGTTTCCCATTAAAATATCAAATTGTTAAATTGATTTCCATAAATTTTAAAACCATTGAGTGCTATAAAATAACTTTCGATTGCTACATAGTTAGTTGATAATGAATAAAATAAACAAAACATTAATTACTCATCCTCCTTTGTGATCCTCATCCAAATTTGTAACAAAACAACCCCCTCCAATACCAGCAAATTTTTTTACCTTAACGGCCTAGTTTTCGAGTTATCTACAGTCAACTTTTTATAGTGACGGATACGGACTGAAAAGGATAACATCGTGTGGAAACCTACAATTTGTCCTAATATTATGTCTGATGTATGCCCGGTTACTGGGATAAGTACCTGATGCCTTGCTTTTCATAAGGACTAAGATGCTTCCCTTAAGGCTGTCTCTTCTGATACATCTTCCCAACCGATATACTTAATAGAAATAACTTGATTTCTGGATTCACAGCGGATCATCAAGGTGGCGATTTTATAAATCGAAAATCGTCGGGTATTGAAAATTGTAAATAGGTGATCACTTGCGCAAACAACTACGCCAGTAGCGGCGATAGCCTAGTAGCCAAAAATTCGGCCTCTTACTCGAGAGGTCCGGGTTCGAATCCCAGTAGCATGCACCAAAAACATCTTAAATTATTCCTATTGGTGTTAAAAAAATTATGTGCCATTTTAAGATTTAATATCACTTGCTAATCAAGGCGCAGGAAAACATCGTATAGGAAACCTGCGTGTCTAAGAGTTTACAATAAAATGCTCGCAAAGGCATGTGAAGTCCACCAAACCGCATTAGCCCAGCGTGGTGGTCTAACTGTCCTTTTCATTGTGACAGGAGAGTCGACCCTCCAGTGCATCATTAAGCTGCATACGACTGTGCCGATCAATACGTGTGAACTTTGACATGCATAGTTGTTGCATTTGGATAATAACAAAATATGTGAAACATACCGTTTTTATAATGCTACGTGACAGAAATCAACATTGTAGTGTACACACGTGCGATATAATATAA
The DNA here is from genome assembly GCA_905147235.1 of Erynnis tages. Classification (NCBI taxonomy): domain Eukaryota; kingdom Metazoa; phylum Arthropoda; class Insecta; order Lepidoptera; family Hesperiidae; genus Erynnis; species Erynnis tages. Next base: position 6,629,443 of record LR990078.1, on the reverse strand, counting down.
TTGGCATAATTTTATGCACATTCTTAAATATTACTGTTTGTGATAAGCTGTTGTTCTGTTACAAGTATATCATGTGCCATAATTATATCAAAGTTATAAATATTGTTTAATTTACAAAACGTAATAGGAACTCTTAATTCAAGTGCGGAATCCAGAGAATTTTACTGGTAAGTGCATTTACCTATTAGATAAGTATAAGTTTATGGGTTTTGGACATAGTTGTATATATACAATGCATTGTTTAGACATTAGACATGGATATATGGACAGTTTGAACACCCTTTCTTAGCTAAAGATGGACAGTGAAACAAATCGGATTCTTACACGTAACTTAAAGCGCTTGTCAGATCTATGGATTGGGTATACACAAAAGTAATTTTTATTTTATTTTACACTTATACACTAGTACCTATACCCAGCAAAAATAAAAAAGTGTGTGTGTCAGCTCCGACGCACGACTGGAGTTTACCTAGTCCTCAAGAACGATTGTCTTTGAACATGTACTAAACAAAATCAAGTCCAATGGATTCGGTTACAAACAGACATACAGCAGAAGCTAATTAGAGAGTATTAATTAAAAAAGACCGATACCATTATGTAGGTAAGGGTAAAATATATTGGCTGCGTTCAGTTTACTAAGTTCTGAGCAGCTATTTCTTCTGCACTTCTAGCTTCAAATTAAGAATAAAATTAGTGTTTAGTTTATAAGTCAAGGAAAACTAAAAAAAATGCAATTTCGGTCTAGTTTTCTAGATACACCAACTGCATAAATAACTTTGTAAACCCATAAAATGTATAGAATTACAAAGTTACATTTGTAGTTAGATTGACAACACGAAAGAAATGAGATATCATCAAAAACATAACTGTAAAAGTCTCGCAACTCAGTTTGCACCGTAAAAAGTTGTGATATCCATGTTTGTATCCATAGATTGACTTGGCAATCGCATTAAACAATTTAATCTAATATAATTGTGCGATACAGCCCCCAGATTGGGCTTTCATTTACTCTCCATATTTTTCTCATACCGGGCGCCTTATATGAAAAGCGATTCTTGAGGAGTAAACTCCAATAAACTCCAAAAAATTTTGATGGGTACTAGTATACCCATACTCTCACAGTGTCCGTATAATAATTATGTATATCCCTTCGTAAGGACATGCATACGCAGCAAGGGTCGCTGACCTTCCAATTCAACCATTTTGTGATGATTGATAGAAGACTGTCTCCATTATGAGTGCTGTATGTTGGTCTCATCTTAAATGTATGTTGCTTTCTAATAGGCTCATTTAAGATAACGGCGACATTTACAATAACATCGCGGAGAGACGAGTTTGTAGTTACAACTTACTTAAAATTTAACATTTTTATAATTATGCTATCGTGTATTAATAGTAACTGTAAACGTGATTGCCATTCGAGAACCTTTTATGCCGAAAGATAAAAGGTTCTCGAATGGCGACTTGACTTGACTTTGACAAACTCTATTTATAAAACTGTGACCATACGTATAATTTTGTAAATAGATACCTATCCCTACAGATACCCGTTAGGTAAGTAGGTGTAGATGAACCAAACCACTATTATTATTAAGAACTCGCTACCTTCAAAGTAACTATTACTTACTTTTTTAACTTAACTTTGAAGCTAGAAGTCCATGTGATAGGGAATGGAGTGTATGTGGTCTCCACGGACAATCAAGATTTCACCAAACACCAAACTTACCCCCAGAATTCTTTCCTATCATAATATCTTATCTACTAGCTTTTTCCTTATTATACTTCTCACAATACTAATAAATGCTTGTTTGTTACTTTTATAAGCCGACTTGGATGATATTTGGTATATACTTATATAAGTACACGTAATTTATAGGATAGGTACTTATATGGACTAAATTCCAAATCCCCGCAGACGGAGTCGCAGGTATGCTAATTACGTAGGTACCATAATCATGATCATAATCATAAGCGTTGTCATAATCATAATCATTAATTGCACTTCTATGTATAACAATAAGATAAGTATTATAATATTGTACTACATAGGTCAACTCGAGTAACTTTAAACATATTTGGGTAAGTTTGAACCACCTTTATCTAAATTTTGTATAGGTACGTAAAATTGATTTTAATGGCTTTTTCGATTAATAATATTTATTTCATGGCTTTAACCAACAAATTTTTATCAACAAACGTTCATTTCTTAAGGCTTTGATTTAAATTTTAAAGTAACGATAAGGATTCAAAGTTACCCAAGTTGTCCCTATTACCTATGCCTAAAGAGTCGTCGATATATTTATAATTCAAGTCACATTTATTTTATAGAATACCAATAAAATAATTCACTATAAAAGGATGGATAAAAGGTCTCTTCTATTAAAAACCCTTTATCATTGAGTACTGGTTGTAAATTTTTGATACTGCGTAGAGAAATTGGCAGAGATGAAGACGAGTGGGGAAAGTGGTACAATGCATTCCGAAACTATAAGTAAGAGGCGATGGTGACCGTCGCGCTCAAAGCTTCATCTCAGCCGTCAGAGACGCGTGGTGGTGTTCAACAGTTGTAGTGTGATGACAGTGTGTGCGACGGAATAAACACGAGAATTACAGGAATTCACGTAAGTGAAAATATTAAGTTAATCAGATAAAAAAGTAAACAAATAATGAGAATTACAAAGAAGAGAATAGAGCGGATTTTCTTTTGGAAAATACCTAATATAATTTTAAAACTTTCATTTTTGATATCTTTACCTTGAAATACAGGCCTCACAGCCCAGATAAGGCTTCAGTCTCCAACAACATACCTACTTAAATGAAAAAAAATAACATTAATTATATACCTATTTATAGTTTATGTCTTAAGTGTATTTTGGAAAAATAGATGAATTTATTATTATCATTTTAATTTAATTTGAGTAAAAGTTTGAATCTTAATAAATTTAAGTTTAAGTTAACACTGCGCGATTAGGAACGATAACTTATCACTAAGTTCGTGTGTATCCCGACTGTGCAGCAAAACTTCACCTCATCAGTGAACTTAAGTTTCACCTTTTATTTAAGACTGCATTATTGTAAAAAGTTGTTAAATAAATATAAAAATATATAAGTAGGTAAAGGAGTACCTAAGTATGTACGAGTATTAATAATAAAAAAAATACATCGCGTTGGGGTACCGCTCCTACTTATTCGTCTATGTTGCTTAGTTTGGTTAGGTTAGTTTAGACTATCGTATAATTTGTAATTGAATTATTAGGTTTGGAGCGGTCTCAACGCGATGTATTTTTTAGAATTATTAATTAATACTCGTACATACTTAGGTAGGTACTTTAAGATTGAGTTTCTTTCATTATTTTTTACTTTTTAAAGGGTACTCAGGTTATTGTGTCAGGGTTTTTTTATTTTTAATTTTATTTTTATTTTATGCTCTTTATAGGTACACACTAATTATAATGTAGATTTTGTTAAGTTGTTAATACATAGATTCTTGTATATTTGCAGATATTGGGTATTTTCCCCACTTTTGCCCCCAGAGTTTTTTCAGGGCTCAACCTTAAACGACTCAACCAATTTTCATCGAACATGTCTAAGCCGCCCGTCACACACTCACCCGTAACTCACCTTTCTTACAAAAAAACTAAATTGAAATCGTTTCATTAGACAGACAGACAAACAGACAGACAGACACGTCCAACTTCTAACACCCCTCCTTTTGCATCGGGGGTTAAAATGCAGTTTTTGTTTCAAATAAAATAACGCATTGAATGTAATAAAGCGTGAAACCTAATTTTAATAAATGTAAATAATAATTAAATCCAAATTAATAAAAAAGTAAACAAACATTTTATGCGGTTTAAAATAATAATTGAACACCGATTACAGGGGCGTCCCGTTAGAATCATATTAGTGAATTAATTAATGATTTTATTGACATTATAATTATATCAAGCGTTAGCTAAGTTCAAGATCAATCAGTCAACAATTATTATTATTAAACATATAAAGTTGGTATTTATAATGACTCTACGTCGAAATGAAACTCAAAATTATCAACAGAGGCAGATAAAATTTATGTAGGTAAGTGTGTGAAAGTTTTTATTTAACTGGAAAATAAACAAATTATGCGATTGCCATAAGTGAACTGATATCTTTAATAGCATCAATATCACGAATAAAAAGGGATTTTACAACCCTATACATGCAGTCAGAAAAGTATCGGGAATGGATTATTTGTTTATGGTTCCTCATTCAAATTTTTGTTTTTTTTTGTTGTTGTTAGATTGGCACAAATAAATTTTGCATCGCCAATGGAATTTCGTGTTCGGAGTCACTGAAAATGTTACAGAAGGCTTACAGTGAATCGTCTTTATCAAAAACACGTGCCTATGCGTGGTACAAAGCGTTCAAAAGTGGTCGAGATGTGATGGAAGATTTGCCTCGCTCTGGTAGGCCATTAACGTCTGCAACTGAAGTTAACACCGCAAAAGTGAAGGAAATAGTGACTGAAAATCCTTATTTAACTTTGAGAGGGATGAACTTTCTGTATTTCACGAGTCGATGCGTACCATTTTAACTTATCATTTGGGTATGAAACATGTTAACGGTCGGCTAGTCCCAAAAGATCTGAATTTTCTCCAAAAACTCAATCGCATGAGAGTCGCTGACGACATGCTAGAACCAGTCAATTCCGACCCAACATTCATGAAACGTATGCATGCATTGTTACTGGTGACGAGACGTGGGTTTATGAGTTTGACATGCAAACTAGTCAACAAGCTTCGGAGTGGCGCCTTCCAACTGAACCGAAACCGAAAAAACCACGCCAAATTCGATCAAAAGTCAAGGTTATGTTGACTGTTTTCTTTGACTATCGCGGTGTTTTGCACTCGGAATTCCTGCCGGAAGGTCAAACGGTAAATAAAAAATATTATTTGAGCGTTATGCGGCATTTAAGAGAGCAAATTCGACGAAAAAGACCAGATTTGTGGAACGAAAATTCTTGGAATTTGCACCAAGATAATGCACCTTCGCACAAGGCCATCATTGTGAACGAATTTTTGACCAAACACTCAACAAATACCATCGTCGAGAAACCACCGTATACACTAGATACGGCTCCAGCCGACTTCTTTCTTTTTCCTAAACTCAAATTACCACTTCGTGGCACCCGTTTTCAATCGGTAGAAGACATAAAGGAGAATTCGCGGCGAGAACTGAAGTTAACTGAACTCAATTACGGAAACAGCACTTAAAAAATGTTTTGATGATTGGATTATTCGTTGGCGTAAGTGTATCGTTTCTAAAGGAGCATATTTTGAAGGTGATAAAATAAATTTGGATGAATAATAAACATTTTGTGTATTATTGATATTTTCCCGGCAATTCCCGGTACGTTCTTGACAGAGTAGTAAAAAGATAATATTTTGTATAGAAACTGAGAGCACGCTTTTCTCCTGATGATTATAGTAGAGCTGTTGAAGTAATAGTAAATAGTAGGTTGTATATGTGAGTTGATAGATCTATTTAATTCGTAAAACCAACAAAAAAATACCAAACTAAATGTAGGTAGTATACAGAGTACATTTTTCAAGTGTGCGTGGATGGGGAAATCCAAGGATGCAGTTTTATCCAATGATAAAGTTTTCTTTCAAATTGTTTAGGAGGAGAGGAGGTGGTCGACATCTTGAGACCAACACTCATATGACCTCAGAAAGTATTTTCATCCCATTTCATCAGTGACCTTGACATCAGGTGACCTGAATGCCCGATTGCTAGAAATTTACAATGTAGGTATGTTTTTACATTGTATTGTATTTTTAGTGTTATATATCTCGCCCGGGCCTCACCTTACCGTCACCCTCTGCTCTTAACCCTCTCACCCAACACTTAACGATGAGTTCCAACTTAAAGTTTAAAAAAAATCTGATATAACATCCAAAAATTTCCAATAGTAAGTACCATTATTGTGTAGAAGAGTCCTTTAATTTTAACAAAGTAAAGTACCAACCTGCAGCCGCTGTCCTGATTGTAGTTCAAAATATTTTTTACGAGTACAAATTTTTCAAATGCTTTATTGACGATAAAATGTTTGATGTTCACACACCCTATTAAAATGTTTATTATCTGCAACACCTACCTATGTGACCCATTGCAGGGACGGGTCACCTCTCACAATGCAAGGGAGTCCTTAGTCCACCACAGGAGGCCCAAGTCCACCGCTGTGGCCTAATGCGGGTTGGTGGACACTTAAAAATATTTATTAAATACATTAATATATTTATGTTAATCTACTTATCTTGATGACAAACAAATAAGTTACCTATACTAAAACCCTTTATCGGGAGGAAGGGGATTTTACACGTACCTATCAATACAAACGGTATTGATGTAGGGTAAGCGATTTCATTAAATATCTAATAATTTTAATAATTATCATCGAATGAATTGAGAAACAGTACTAAGAGCGGGCTGTGTTACATAATTGCATATAACAACAGGATTCCAAGGCCGCCTGTAATATATTTTCATCAAGTTTCCGCTTGCCAGCGATTCTCGACTACAGCAGTCTTCGGAACTCACGCAGAGCCTAACATGTGTACTTAATACAACATACTATCATACGTAAAAGTGAAATTAGGTGTTGCAATAAAAATTTATAAAATTATCGCATATAATAAATAAATAAATGCATCAATCGATAAAACGCAGAGTCAAAATCATTTGTTAAAAATCGATTTATTTACGCTGGTGGTGGTCACAAATTGGTGTTTTCGAAAATGAAAAGTATTTCAACTAACAATCAGTGCAATAGTGGCATGTTAAGAATAAACAAATTGACTTCGGTAACTTTTCGTTTCTTTACTATTTGATGAGGTAGTATTCGAAATTGTGATATCGTTGAAGGTAGTGCGCTATCTAGGTGGCAGAGTGCATAGGTAAGTGACGAAGGTCGCACAGCATCAATGGTGACCACAGAAATGAGAGCCATTCTCAGTACTGCACGAAACGTTGGTAAACTACGACAAACACTCCTTGAGCTTCGCACTGCAAATAGTACTGCGAATACCGGTAAAGGTTTAGAGATTGTTACAAAAGCATTTTCCACGTTATTAGTTCCTTGTTACCTTTGAAATTAGATCCATATCCTTATTTGTTGATTAAGGACAAAATTCTTAACTCGTCCGTAAAAAGCGTTTGTAAAATGCCGCCGTAAAATGAACAAACGAGCAATCCTAGCTCAGTGGTTAAAATATCGGCCTCTTACTCGAAATGTCAGAATTTGTAGCTCAGATTATCACAAATCATCTAACACTCTTTTTTCTTAAATATGTGTTTTTGAAAATATTAATCATCACCTCCTGTAACGGTAAAGGGAAATACAGTGAGGAAAGCAAGCCGGTCATGACAGGTCACAGGTTTTCAAAAACATGACGCAGTTCACCAAACTGCACTTGGGCCGTGTCATGGCCTAAGGCCTACAAGTAAGTAAGTTATAACATAGTTAAGGTATACTTCCATTCTGAGTCTGTAGGTCAATAAAGAATTGCAGACAGTTCATAATTTTACCATTCTGAACAATTAAGTATTTGTAATATCTAAATATGCATACAGCATAGATGTGGCTGACAGACATTAGACAGTTAATGCCGGCGCAAATTTATAGGAGGGCATGCTAAACCGACGCTAGTAAGTGGTAATTTACATTAGGGTAAGGTTGCGATCATTGGACCAGCTCTTTGATTGGACCGCTTCGGATTCTTGGTAACGAACAGCTTTAAAAATCAACCGTAGTGCCGAATCGGAGCCTATTTAAACCGGTACCCACCCCTGCTTCCGCCAGCGTCGCCAGGGGCTTCATTTGGGAACGACGAGCTGCACAGTGTTTCGCGCGCATTTGATGTTAAAATCTCGCGACACACTTTACCATGTAAGTCCAGTTATATTAAGGGTTTGAATATGGTTTTTTAATAATTGCACACCTTATTCATTTGTCCTACTAGATTTTATTATTATTTATCTGAGTACTTAACAGATTTTGTTCTATTATCATGTTTGTGCTTGATGAGTGAATTGCCATCAATGGACCGGTGCGGAGTTCTTTGATTGGACTGGTCCAATCATAGGAACTTCTAAAAATTGTATTTTGAATAAATTATATGGAATTATTACATTTTAGATGAACAATTTGTATACAACTATTTACATATCTTATAACAAAAAAAGGAATTGAATAAAAATAAAGATTATCTATTTATTATTTAAAGACTTATCTTTTCGGTTAAATCACGTTACTAGGGACCCAAGAGCTGAATCCTTCTTTGGACAAAGGATAAGTATTGCTATCCGAAGGGGGAATCCAGCCAGCATCTTGGGTACCCTGCCGCAGGACAGTGGTTTGGAATCATTATTTTATTTATAAAATTTTATTTTTATTTTGAATTATTTATTTTTTATTTCAGCATGGCGAAACACGGAGAATATTATTCATGGAATTTAGAAAGCATGAAACTGGCCTTAGAAGCTTTAAATAAACAAGAAGTTGCTCTAAATGAGGCAAGAAGGATGTATGGAATACCAAAAGCGACACAAAATTTTTGTCGTCAAATCTTCGCTTATAATATTAATATTTTAAGTAAAATCATTTATTTTCGCTTATAACTGTTATTTAGTCTTATAATTATTATAAGTAAGTAAATAAAGAATTAAAAAATATTGTTCTCTTATTTATTTGAATTCTCATTGGCGCGTTGAATGGACCAGTAGAGAAAAATTTCTAAGTCCAATCATAGCAACTGACTGGTCCAATCAAAGAAACAGTGGTCCAAAGAAAGCATCCATTACAAAACTCGATTTTTATATTTTACCGCCACATGGTCTGGGCAAAAAATCTTAAATGACACCAGTGAGTTCTTGTATATAAGGCTTATTAAAATCATCAATCACGTTGTCGCTTCTTATCATTTTTCAGCAGTGATGACAATTTAAAGTTAAGTGGTCCAATACTGGCAACCTTACCCTACATACCCTCCGCTGACAATAGATCCTTCAACATCAAATGAAAAATATTAATTAAATGTGACTAAAATCATTTAAAATATGTATATTCAGAAGTTTGTAATAAAATATACTAAAAAAAACCAAACTCCCCATAATATTTTCATATGGGTACCTATTTAATTATTCGCATACCTACTTAACGATAACTTTGGGTTACCATTGTACTTATTACATACGGTTATAAACCATTGTTATTATTTGTACGAACATATTAACAGTGCTGGTTAATGATAACATTATTACTATACATAATTATAAACACTTATGTAGGTGCTTGGACCGTAAATTGGTGTTAATTATAATAATTTAAAAAAATATTACATCATCAAATTTGTTAAGTAACAGGTATTTGTTAACTAAATTTTATGATGATAATTTTACGTAGCTATTCTACTATAAATATATACCTACAGATCGTAGAATCTAATGTAAAATTTTGACTACTGAATTTGTTTTCACGGAAAAAAAAATGCGAAGGATTCAACGAGGTGTAAATTAGAAGTGCGCTGGGTAGTATTGTACGCGATGTGTTATACGAGTATGATGTATAATGTATATTATATTTCACTACACAGAAAGGCCGATAGTAATTCATATTTTTAAAAAGATGAAAATATCGCAAATAGATTCCAAAAAACGCTGAATGAAAAAAATATACGCTTTCGTTTAGAATCCAAATACTGGCTTTTAATTTTAACTTTAAAAATAAAAAACTCTAGATACCACCCACCTATAGCTTGACCGGATTTTTTGCATACTTTTTCTGGTACAACGAGTATCAAAACTGTTATCTAGACTACAAGTACAGTCGTCTACTACATAAAGATCCTTTTGATGTATTTAACCACTACACGGTCGTAGCATCGTCGTGGCTTGAGGTTACGCTCAATCGTACTTGAGTACTCCGAACTTACGATATCACTTGAATCATCTTGAATGGTATAATACAAATAGGTTGTAATTGTAAGTCTCTTTTGAAATTGAACGATACCCAATATAAAAATACTATTGAAGATAAACAAAAGATAAGTCTCTAAATGAGACACTGATAGGTAGGTATGCACATTATTATGTGTACGTAATATACATTGTATTGTTTGATACTTAATTCATAGTTCTGTTTATTTGAAGCGTATACAAATCAGTGCGTTCATAAATTCCATTGAGATTTAATATTCTGTATTCTTGTGTTGTTTTAAATATAATATTATAAAATGATAGCCACATGCAGAACCCTGATTTAGTTAGACAGTTTAAAGTTATTGTTTGGAATAATTAAACATCATTAAGGAAAACTTTTAATAAAGTTATTATTATATTATAATCTCTACGGTAGTGACGTTACAAAATTAATGAAAATACATTACAATATCCGTTGTCAGCAATGTTTCAATGTGTGAACTCTTATTATAGTTTGTTAATTTTAAGCCGGCTTTTGGTTGCTGAGTCAACCAACCGTTGTAGAGTCCACATCACCTGATGATGCTCCGTTTTGGGGTGAAACACGTGTCGTGTACTATTGGAATAAGTTGTTATGGTATATACCTACTCAGAGAGATAAGGGAGGGTGGTGGGTCCATACCAAAACAAGTTCCACGTGTGCGGATTGTTGCAAAGAAATATAAATACAACTTAAATAACAATGGATTTCCGCAAAGTAACGCCTGATACAATATATTATGCAAAGTAAGTAAGTAAGTAAAGCAATAACAAATGTTTAACAATACGCGGAGACACGGCCTAAGTTTAAAAGTGGTATACAAGTGTGAAAATTGTATGTGATTTGTGTTAAATGTAGAAAAGTTGTGAAGTCTAGGTCTTTCCGAGTGTTTATGGGTAGGTAAATGTTGCTAAACGCCAAGCTCGCCCCGCGGCCTTTGTGTTGGCAAAATAAATTTTACGACGAAGCGTTTCTAGGACAAGCACGCTGTAAAATTATAGAAAACAATGTTTGATCCTAAACTAAACTACTTAAACATCACACTTTAACAGCAGTTCCAGTGATCAGAAGTTACCCAATAATCACATCGAAGTTTATGAAAATGTCGTACAGAATATATATAGGTTTACAGTGCACATGCTTACTTTTACACGCTTTTTGTTAGCTTCACCTGTGTTTGTTTGTTTGTTTGTTTGTTTGTTTGTTTGTTTGTTTGTTTGTTTGTTTGTTTGTAACAGACTCCTTTGGGCATGATTTTGACCCACTTTAAACAGCAAGATTTCGTTCAAACTTTGTAGATTTATTGAGCACAGATGACAATACATTATAATTTGATAAAATTATTCCGTTTTTCAATTTACAAAATAATTTTTATTTATTTATATAATTTTCATCTATAGTCGATAAGGCAGGAATTGCTGTTAATTTTAAATTATAACCATTATTGACAATAAATCGAACTAAAAGTAAAAAATAAATATAGTTTAAAAAACTAAAAAACACGCTTTAATGATAGATTTAACTAAAACGTAGAAAATAACTTTTAATCTAGAAATCAATTAATAAACTATAAAGAAAAAGTGTGGGGCGCTTTTCAATTCTATCATTAAGGCGTGTTTTTTTAGTTTTTTTAACTATATTTATTTTATCATCATTTTCAACAAACAATAAATAAACAACAAATACAGCTAATTTTGTACAAGGTTTTTCATACTAACCTTAAAGTATTCAAAAGTTTCGAGTATTTTTTTGCATTAAGCTTTACAATAATTCACATTCAACATTAATGAGAAGAAAAAGCTATATGGATTTGGATGCAATCTTGAACGCAAATAATTTATAACTGAGATTAGCATAAAATATACTTTTTATCTTAGTCTTAAACAAATCCTAAAACCCACGAGGTTCAAGTCGCGAACCAAAGTTAGTAGGTATCCAATGATGCAGTTTTAGTTTTAATCAAAATCCCCATCCACGAACACTTGAAAAATTCATAGGCATTATTTGTGTTAAGAAGTCAGTTTATTTAACCCGTACCGCGCCAAAAAATGCTAATCACGCTTAAAATAATAACGCCTACTAGTAAGTATTAAATACGAAGTATCCTGCACGTAGGATAAATATTTTTATCCGAAACATACGCGTAACTAAGCGGATAACATGTATGCAAAATGTATGCAATAAATTAAATCGCAAAAACCGATTTTATCATGATTGTTTCTGTATTAAATGTAAATAAATTAAGCATCGACAATAAATTATGATTTTAACCCCTATTCAACGAGCCTTTAATTGTCTGTCTTCTGGGAAATTGAATTCTTAACAATACTCGGGTCTACAGGTCTTTGTGAGAAACATCATAAGAACATCAAGCTCTTAATTATTCAGGCTTCATTGTTATAACTAACAAACTAAAAAAGGGTTATTTGAATAATAAGATACTCATAAAACTTATTGTTTTAATAATGTTATAAGTTTTGTGGGATTATATACGACTACCTACATATTTGCCACGGCATCTCGTATAGGCAGTTAGAAGAGCCACATTGCTCGCCCGGACGGTACTTTTTACTCTATGTCATTGTGTAGATAGTATTCTCTGCTTGTGTGACAGTATGAGTATCAATAACTTCATTGGTTGATTGTCATGCTCAATGTATTGAGGGTCAGGTGGAATTCCAATATGTACGATCAAATACTAAAGAAAATTTTCAAGTTTTTAACATAAGTTCGATTTTTTCAGCACACTTCAATAATATTCACACCATACTCTTTGCCTATGCTATCTACCGCTATTGTAGCGGTTTTGGACGCAAAAGTGGTTGCATAGGCAAAAACCTAGTGTGTTTAGTCTTCTAGTCTCGTATAATCAATTAATGTCAAGATCGAATCGCGTAAGTTTGCAAAACATGAACTATTTTCATAATTAACTCATTTCATTCTAATGCATTTATAATTACGAGATGGTGCATAGAATTAAAAAAATGACCAAGAGTAACGCCTTAGAAAACTAACCCAAATATGTAGTAAATTATAATGTTGGATAGTTTTTTCGGAGCGTAAATGGTGTGGTCAGTGGTGTCGTTAACGGTAAATATGAGAAGCACTGCGCTTTCTTTGATGCAAACAACCTACAATAGCATCGTTGTAATCGTAGTAAGTAATGTTTATGACATCAGATCAGTACGATTACAATTCGTCTGCAATACAATAGTAATTGACCCACTAGTGAGGTTTCTGGTATTCTCTCATAGAGGGAAGAGTTTAAGCCTCAGTTCACTACGCTGCGAAATTGATTTCATTTTCATGAGGACCCTTGGTCATGCTAGTTTCATCACAAAATTATCCTTCACCTCTACAACCTTTTGTAGAATTTTTGTATGTTGTTTGTCTGGGCAATCATATGCAACTGATTTTTATGAAACAATCACACTATTTATTGGTCGAATTAGCATTTAACTAAAGTATGCTATTTTGCACTATAATGAATTAAGTTATAAAACGAGTGTGACCGTATTATATAATAAAAATATCAATTATACCGATAAAGTTAAAAATTATCCACGAGGGCATAGGAAAACTTGGTTTTTCTGCATTTTTCGGCTTATCATTTGAACCGTGATGTGTATTAAATTGAATTTTTCACGTTACCATCTGTATAAAAAATACTTAGGTACCACGTTTTAAATTAAATATTGCGCCGTAGTAGCACTAGTACAACCATTAATGTAGGTCGTAGGAGCGCACTCATAATCATAATCATTTAATTTTATTTGCACTAATATCTGTTAGAAGTATAAGTAAGTCACGGGCTTTTTGAAAGGCCTCACGAAAGGCTCGCAAAGCTCGGCTGATCCATGGACGGTTTATTATACCGCAGTCTTAGGATTTCAAGCATGCACGAAGAGCCAACGACCCAAACCGCCAACTTTTAGAACCGCGGTTTTGTAGGTGCTCCATTGGCGGTTTATACCTTTAGCTTGCAGGCTCGTGGCGTCCCAACGGTCTTAGCTCGCCAATGGATCACCCACTTTATATCTGCTAGGTGGAAAATTCAATGTTTTTCTTTTTGAAGTTCCATCGACTGTTCTATTGTTTGCCAGTTTAGAATGAAAAAGATACTGAAAAGAATTTGTCCTCCCCTATTTTATGTACGAGTAGTTATGAAGATATACTCATTTTTAACCGACTTCAAAAAAAGGAGGAGGTTCTCAATTCGTCTGTATGTTTTTTTTTTACTAATAATGTGCCATCTTGGAAAGCATGTAATTGCAACCGCATGTATTTTATGTGAAGTTAATCTACTGTTGCTTAGCAAGTGTCGTTGGGAGAAAGTGGCATTGGCCGATGCAAACTCACTGCGGCTCGAGGTCAAGCGCAGAACAGGTTCCATTCTCGTAATTTACTTTTCTTTCAGAGGAAGTAAAAGTGAACGTAGCGGATCTTTGTCAATTGTCTGTTTGTTTTTGCACGTTCGCTGCGAAGGTCGCGCTTTGTAGAAAGACGCCATTATAGCCACTACAAGCCCATGGACAAAATTTACCTGTAAAATGACCAACGTGAATAATACGTACCTAGTAATAATAAGATACTTTATCCATGAGCGCCGTACATATTTCTAAGGAAGGGCTCGAAAGCAAAGGGTCGCAACCCTTATCTCTGACATCATGGTACCAGGTGTACCGCTCAGAAATGACGGCATAGTGCTCAGAGTTATTTTCTGAAATAGTAACTGCCTTCTAAGCGTTATTCACGTGGGTTCATTTCACAGGTAAATTTTGTCCATGGGCTTGTAGTCTATTAGGGCATTTCTATAAAGTCGCTCCCCGCTCCTGACGCTTAACCCTTTTAAACTAAGTAGGTATTCGGAAGATTTTAATGTTTAATGCGGTTGTCACTATCATTTGTTTAGTTTGTTTCGGGTGGTTTATATAGGCCAGTCGAATTAGATCAATAACGGGGTTGACATCGAAAAAATTATAAGTAGCAATTTTCCTCCGGAAAGTTTTAGGGGGGGTCACTGGCAGTCTACGTTTCGAGTTTCGAGACTCAATACCCTGTTGCGTCATCCGCCATCTTGAATTAAAGGGGGAATTTTTGTTTGTTGAATAAGTCGTTTATTTTTAATCTTACACGAAAAATGATCAGGAATAAAGTTGTTTGGAATTACATTTCCTACAATTTTCCTAAGAAACCCAGAGTGTTATTGATAATTATAACCGATTTTTCTTCGTCATAAAGAAAGCTGTCTGTCATTGAAAGTTTTTTCCACAAGATTCGCGACAGGACGCTTTCTATCAACATGGTGAACACTATGAAAGAAAATTTGTTTAAAAGAATAATAAATTTGTAAGAACCTAAACTGTAAAAAATTTTATTTCGAACAACTTTGCCGGTGACCGCCGGTTTTCTTGTTAAAACTATAATGCTAAACTCAAATTCTTTCAGGTACAAATCGAAAATATTGATGCTAAAAATTAATAGGTAAAACTTTATAGGTAACAGTCCTTTTTTGGCGTAAAATTGATAATAAACGATTAATTCATCAAACAAACATTCAACCTCAAATTGCAGACGACGCAACAGGGTCAGAATCCCAAAAATCAAAATGTAGAGACTGCCAGTGACCTCTTCTACCGATTTCCAAAAAGAAAATTCTACTTATAAATATTTCGATGTGAAATTCTAATTCGCTTGGGCTAGTAGGTATAATAAATGGATGTTGTCTTTACAGACAATATTAAAAAAATCGTATTCGTAGGTTAGATACCTACTCGTCGGTTTAATCAATGTTAGAAAGGTTCAAACGCATAAGAAACGTTAAAATTGGTTTATTTTACTATGTATCAAAGATACTACTTTGTCAGAGATATAGACTACGCGATGGTTAGATATTTGGTCCAAATAAAACAAACATATCTACTGTACCTTATTTCAGGTTATAAATTTTCTGTACTCCAAATTTTATCCAAATTTGTTCAACCGTTTTTGCCTGAAACAACGGAAACCTTCATTCATGCCCATTCATCCATTGATTCTCACAAGCTTTCGCATAATAGGCAATTCAGACGATCGTGGTTACTAAGTAAGTCGGACATAGTACGTAGGTAAGCCTGAAAAGTCAATGGCAATCATTTTGCCATTTGAAATGTGTTTTGTGCCAACCATATAACAAGGTGACAATAAGTTTTTTAGTGTGTAAGTACTTCGCAGTACCACGCAGTATGGCGGTTCACCCTGATAGATTCGCCCTTATACTCATACTCGTAGCAGGTGACATAAAATAATAAAATGCACACACATTCGTGTCGATTCGGGCCAATTGCGATGCGGTTTTTTTTTAAACCGTTTTATTTAGCAGAGCCTATTCGTTTATGTTTGTTTATTGTAGAAAGTACTAGAAATGCTTTTTGGGATTCCAAAACGCCAACGAAATAAGTTAAGAAATAACAAAATAGGAATGTTATTTGAAAACTTACAATTTTTCTCTCATTTTCAACAAACGTCTTAAAGTTCTAGGTGATAATTAAGACTATTCGAGTTCGTTCGTGGGTTTAACAATGATAGGTACATATCTACTAAATTTTAGGTGACCATGTTAGTTTTCTACTGTTCGATCATTCGATCTCTGGTTCGATTTAAGACAGGGATCTAATTTGATATGGATCTGTGGGTGGTAGTGATTTAACATATCCCTATACTATATGCTATGCGATGTGTTATAATGGTCGATCATTGACATCGTAGCATGTTCCTTTCCACTCATTAACAACGAGAACTTAGAATAGGGACGATATGAAAGAGAGTATTTCAAGGGTTATTATTATAGGTGATTGTTGTCAAGCTGTCCGCCTGTTCATCGTTAACCACGTGTTGCCGAGTGATGTTGGATAGAAAGTTTCGTTTCTTACTGCACAGCACTGTTATAAAGATCGATTCGAGGTTACCGAGCATACTCTTCGTGTAACTACAATTATAGAATTCTTCCACGTCTACCACGGTTGTGTCGGAAAACTTAAAAAATAATTAACATTTATACGAACACATACAATTTATAAAAATCAGATGAAAGGTGACGTTTGTGTAGCTAACAAATACCCTTGGCACAGTAGCTAGGTACCACGCAAGTAGGTAGGTAAGGCACATAAGTACATCATCTGAAGAATACTGAAAAGTACAAGGTTGGATACCCGGCTTAGTCAAATGTTCAGTTTTAAAAAATAATCACTTTTTTGGTAGGTAATAATAATTAATATGTGTATGATAATGTACCTATATTAAATTTATTGTTATTTCTTACAAAAATAAATTATTAATTGCCTCCGACATTAAAACTTTCTTTCTTAATAATTATCGCGAGCCCACAAGTGTTTTTCTAATAGGTACTTGTCTATAAAAGTAGCCAACGGTACGTAGGACTTATTCGTATTATGTTCAAGAAAGTCACTGACGATTATTAAAATGAAAGATCGTACCTATGTGTGTCTATTTATTATAGAGTGTAAAAATTGTTTACTTATATAAAACATTTTCGATTAGAACAGTTTCCAACCGTGAAATTTAAAGAGAAAAATAATAAATTTATAGAACTACATAGTCTAAAGTAGGCAATGGAGGCTGTAACGTAACAATAATAAAATTCTATTTAAAGGCCCTAACTATAGTAAAACTATGAAAGTTAGTATTTATTTAACTATGCTAAAGGCACGAAATTTGACACATGAATAGTACTTTCTAACCTTGACTTACATAAAGTATGTCCAATAGGTAAGGTACACATAGAAAATATTGCTATATGTACATATATCTTATATTCTTTCTTCTTCTTGGAGTGTTTACACGGATAAAATCGCGGTCAGAATACTTAATAACATAGGTTTTTTGAAGTGAAAACTTCTATAGCGGCTGCTATGGTCACTTTATTATTACGGCAGTCATTTTGGCCGTTTCATATTTAACGTGTAAATTCATTCTTGACTTTACTATGAAGAAGTAATTTTATGTGCTACTTACGGCTGTAAGTAGTACAAGCATAAAAATAAGGAAATAATAATATAATGACAAGCAAAAGTTTTTTTTCATAAACTCAATTGTGTTTTAATTGAACTGGTGCCGGCACTCCCGGAGTGCAACCCATTGCCTTTTTTTATTTATTTATCATTGAAGGAAAACTAGATCACACAAAAGATGACATATATTTGAACGTGTCATGAAAATAAATTATTTTTGGAAATCGCGGGTATGAAAGGTAAATTTAACCTCTTATATTGTGATTCTCGATAACGTTTGTATAAAAGTGTGAAACAAATATTAAGAGAAAATAACGTGCATGGCCGCCTCGTAGGTACACGTAGGGTTCTATCAGGCTACGTTACAGATCTATATATTCTATATAAAATAAAATCAAATTTCGATTTGCTCTACACTTTGGTCCACTGCACAGTCGAGTCTCCCTGCTCTTATGATGAGAAAAAGGCCACTATGCTGGTCAGTTGCGGGTTAGGATAGTGTACTTAACATGCGCTGGATGACATAATATCATTAGATAAGCAGAAATAACAGGCATACAGGTTTTCTCGCGATGTTTTCTTTCAACTTTACAGCAGGCATTTTGAGTTTTAGAAATTTTACATTAATTAAAAAATCATGGTCTAAGCACTGGGATTCGAAACCGGACTTCTCGAATGAGAGGTCTAACCAGTTATAAGTGAAGCCTTATAAAACAAGTGGCATTTATTGAAGGAAAAATGAATTAACTCACTTTTATAGGTTTTCGGCACACGGAACACTAAACTGTCGCCGAGTCAGAATTTTCCTTTCATTGAAGCGTGATACAAACAACAAAGGTACCCATTTGATTCGAAATCAACCATTTTATGAGAAAACCAACGGGAGAGATTTAATTGGGTCCTATAAGTATATTTGGGTCGTCTCTTTTTCTTCGATTTGAAATAAACGATCACACACGAAAAATTTTCTCGTACTTACCTAAAGGTGGAAATAAAATTACTTAATGATGAAAGGACAGATGATGAAGCTATACAAAAAAATATTTGAACTTTATCAATGTATCTTATTTACCTCTTCTCGACTGTCAAATTGGTCCTCTCTATGAATACATCAGGAAAACAGGTAATTCCGACCGACGACCACGACTAGCGACTTAGAAGAACTTACCACTTACCTTGAATCAAGTGGCCTTCTGCCGGTTTCCCTGGTCCCATAAAAAAATATTTACTTAAAAACATCCGACACGGGTTGGCCACTAGCCCGTTTTCTACCAATCCGCATTGGAGCAGCGTGGTGGAGTGTGCGCCAGGCCTCCCTCTGGGAGGGAGACCCGTGCCAGTGGGTCAAAAAACGGGTACGACCGTGGGGCATTTAAAAACGGGTACCAACTGATGTTTTTTTATTTGTTTCAGAAAAGTAAGTGTGCTTGATGAAAAATGTCTACCAGCTCTTCCTTCCTCTGTTCCAAGTCACATAAAACGAAGAGTATCGAAGATGACGACATGTCGATGCGCATCACACGTGGCAAGCGGAGGGACTATGAGTGAGTGCTTTAAATTATTATAACTCCTCTAAAATAAGATAAATTGACAACCTCAGTGGCGCGTTGATTAGGACGCCGGTGCGGTGCTCGAAGGGTCCCGTGTTCGATGCCCAGCGGAGCAGGGATTTGAAAGGTTTGTTTAAGTTTTTGTTATTCGTCCGGGTGTGCGTTCCTATATGTTTCCTTATGCTTCTAAGTATGTAGTTGGATTTGTCTATATGGTGAAATAAGAAATCATCAGAAATATAAAGGAGTCTTTCTATTATAATTAATGGACAAAGACAAACAAACCGTTTATTTCCACAAATATAGGTGGTAAATACTTATTGGAAATACAAAGTAATTGATCTAAAATATCGCTCAGCATAAATTTCATCCCCTATCTTACAGAAATAACTTTCTGTTACGTCACGGTCACGAATCGCTTTGATCACGTTCCACCATGCTTCCATCCGGTGTCATGGAGATACGGTCTGGGCCTGGGGTCTAATTATAATGAAAATGAATTACGATGTTTAGCGACTACTATTTTTTATATTCGTGGATGTGTTAATAACAAACGTTTGTTGATCTCACTCTTTCATAAATAACATCAGTCCTAACTATAGAAAGTTTTGAAAGATGATGATTTCAATAAATGAGCACTAAAAGCTATTTAACATCTGACTGAGACGAAAACACTCGTACGTAGTGTCACGCCATTGTGTGTTAAAAAAGCTGTAATTACGCTGACCTAGAGTCAATATGCCGTAACAACCTATAGCATAGGTACGTACATAGGTAAGGTATAGAGTATACCAGAAAAAACGTATATGGCCACACCAATATGTCTTTGATAACCATGGCGATGTCAGGTTTTTGCAAGCTCATTTGGTTAAAAACATGACATACCTAACTGATTATTTTGCACTATTGCCTGTAGAAGAAATTATACCTAGTTCATTTATACCTATCAATACACAGCTTTTTACTACTCCTTTTATGGCTCTCCTACAAATGCAAGGAGAAAGTTTATATAGGTATGGTGTGTGAAATTTCTTTTCAAGGCTTACGGTTTTTTCCTGGGCGAATCTACTCTCCAATATATCGTATTATATGTATAATATAAAATTTTGAAAAAGACACAAGACTTACCTTCAAATATTTTGAAGGCTTTCGGTTTCTTATTTACTTAGAAATTACACATACATACTTAGCATATTTTTTGTATTTTTCAGATGGCAAATAGTATGGAGAAACGTTTTGGCTTTTATGTACCTACACGTCGCCAGTGTGTATGCGCTTTATCTTATTATCATGGGACGTGCCAAGTTAACAACAGTCCTTTTTGGTAAGTTTGCCATTATACTTAAAAATAGCAAAATACTAAAAACAATTACAAATTTCAATGTACGTCGCTTGAGGTAAAAATACTTAAAAATAGCAGAATACTAAAAACAATTACAAATTTCAATGTACGTCGCTCGAGGTAAAAATGAACTTGGCTCCCGATTTCACATTTTATTGTATGTTTTTGATACCATTAGGTACATAATAATAATAATATGTAGATATAAGACTATTAAATTAACCCTGTCAACCCACAAGGGTTAACAAGTACCTACGGGTTACAAGAGTTGACATAAGTTTTGATATTAGTCCATACTCGTCAAAAACTTTAAAGCGAACTTTGAGGGGTTATATTACTTTGAATGTGTAATAAATTAAATACAGACTTGATGACACATGCTTTACCACTGACGTTACATGTTTTCTAAAGCGAATAATGACGATAATTATAAGGTATACATATTGTATGTATAGTAAGTATATAGTAAGCATTACTATTACTTTTAATAATAATCAAGAAAATACATAAACAAGTAATTTTTTTAATATTGCTTGTGCCATTGTTAGCCTTGGGGTTAGGTAAATAAAATAAAATTAAATGTATCTTCATTCCATCAACTTTGTTTAATTTACAAAACTATGACGTTAATATTACCTTTATTACATAATAAACTATTATTCATTTTATAAAGCATAACGTATTATCATAGCTACGAGCACACTTATTAACATTGTGATTTGTGTGAATAAGACGGACTACGTTAGTCTACTGTCAGGCCAGAGGTCAAATGTCCCTATCTACTGCCCTTTTCACTAGGGACAATGCACACATTTGTAACACGTGTATGTCTGACCCCATTAATAACCCACATAGTTGGGACTCCTCTTACATTGAAAAAGATGTCGGCCTTAGTCCGTTGGCCTAGTGCGGGTTTTCACTTCTGCCGGCACTCCCGGAGTTTTTTTTGCGAACTCTCAGGCATGCAGGCTTCCACACGATGTTGTCCATCACCGTTACAGCAATTGATATTTAATTTTGTAACACGTCTATAATTATTTTATGTAATCTTTCCAGCATACTTTTTCTCCGCGTTTTCTGCAATGGGCGTGACAGCGGGGGCACATAGGCTGTGGGCGCACCGAGCGTACAAGGCTCGATGGCCGCTGAGGCTGTTCTTAGCGCTGATGCAGACCATTGCCTTTCAGAACCACATTTATGAGTGGGTGAGAGATCACAGGTAATATCCATTAAATTCAACATTATTTTAGTATAATATGTGATGAGTAATGTATTACAAGGCATTTAGATATGAGCAAAATCATTTATTTTTTTATGTAAAGTTTTATCATTGCGATCTAAAGAGAACTTAACTATCTACAAGATTTATTGGTATGTACCTGAATATCGACTAAGTACTTGATTTTTCCTAAAAAGTAGAATATGTCGTCGAAAGAATTTTAAAATGAATTTTATCGCTTGTTCCATTATCATTACCTTGTAGGGTTTATAGTCTAATTAGTCCGGAGCTTGTTCAAAGTTCCACAGGTAAAAGCCCATCATTACAGCAAATTTTAATGATAATTACAATATGTTTGCAGGGTACATCACAAGTTCACCGAGACAGACGCGGACCCTCACAACGCGAAACGGGGTTTCTTCTTTTCCCACATGGGTTGGCTGATGGTGCGGAAACACAAGGAAGTCTTCGAGAAGGGCGCCTCCGTTGACATGTCCGACCTAGAGAAAGATCCCATCGTTATGTTTCAAAAGAAGTAAGTGCTTAAATAGTAACATCACACCATCATTATAACGTGTGCAACAGACTATGCACAATAATTCTACAAGGCTATACGAAGTATACTAAATTAAGGAAAGTATAGCAACGAGATATTTATAAACGCACACAGACAAACACGCATAACTTTTTTCATGTTAGTCGTATCTTGACTAAACTTTCAATTTGTGCATGTTTTGCACTACTAAGGCACGCCCGTGAACGTTTCCGCCACTACCATAAAATGTGGTTGGATTTGCTAGTTAAGTATAAAATAATAGGTACATGAAAAATCTCAGCCCTATAAATAGCCCTAAAATTTGCTTTCCAATTCAGGCCTTGTCTGAATTAATAAGCTGACTTAAAGTAGGTAAATATTTCAATTTGTAGTGGACACTTTTTTATAAGCATTTGATACGACAAATTTCAAAGGTCAAAATATTCGGTCGTACTTTCTTGAAATTGAATTTCATTTGGTTTACGATATTCACTGAATGTCAAGAAAATTAAGTGGAATTTGTAGACCAGTCGCCCAAAATACAAAAATTTTCATATTTAAATGTTAAATAAAAATTAGTCATTGAGTAGTAAAAGGGCATACAGGCCACCATCAGGTGGATGTCGATGGACTTACCATCAGTTAAGTGGTCACTGCAGCCCAAGAACGCATCCAACCTCAAATAGGGAAAAAAATTCTGAGGTCGTATACGGGTGCTACTCACGAGGACTAAGATATTCGCCCCAAATAAAGTGTCCACGGCAACCATACCTCCCCAGCTGAAACATAACACATGAAGGACATGATGCTTTACCACGGGTTAAGAGGCTGGCGATAAGGTAACTTACCTCTCCGGATGAGCTACTACCTTATTTAATTATTCGGCCTTTATTGTGCATTTAGATTATAAGAATTACGAAAATGATGTAAGGCTGAAATTATGTCTGCATACAGTTAGGCTCATTAAAAACCGGATCGAGAGACTGGTTCGTTTCTTTGCCAGCATAATCAGTTTAGTCTCGTTTCACGGCGTCATAATAAAACAATAAAGTCACAAGGCAACAAAAACATGTGAAATTTTTAACCGACTTCAGGAAAAGGAGAAGGTCACTTGCTTTTCTTATCGTTTAAAGCAATTTGCGTGAAGGATTGACAGGGGGACGAATGCATCTTCTGAAATTCTGCTGCATTCGCAGTCAGGCCAGACAGGTGGATTATCAGAGAGAATGCTCAGGTAAAGAGAAAATCCTCGGGTCTGTAACACAATTAGGTGTCGGGTCTCTAACCAAGCGGCGTATATTGCCATGGAGTAAGAAGGACGACCGCTTTCATTCCTTCGTGAAAGATTGAATGACATTAGATGTTTAGTGGTCATTATAGAAGTCTTTCAGCCCATATTCACACTCAACATAAAGAACTTGTAATTAGTGTGTAGTGTATGGCTGTTACTGAAGACTAATATTATTGTGTATCTGGAAGACAGTTCTTCAACTGCTTCGTTAAAGAGAATATCATGAGATTGCCAGAAGGTTCACCCTTATCTTCAACAATAATTTCTTTTTCATTATTAATCACAGAACGTACCTGGTAGTGATGCCGTTACTCTGCTTCATCTTGCCCGCCTACTTGCCGGTGGCGCTGTGGGACGAAGCACCCTGGTCTTCATGGTACGTGGCCGCGATCATGCGGTACACTCTCACGTTGCACTTCACCTGGCTGGTCAACTCCGCTGCTCATATTTGGGGCAATAGACCGTATGACAAGTAAGTTCTACATGATCGTGCTATCTCTTCTTTTACCTATTTATTTATTTGAATGCAACCCTTTTAAGGCACTATTGGGTACAGGTCTCTCCCGACAACAGGGGGAGCTGGCCATGGAGGAAAACTTACACGACTAGTTTAAAGCCTTAACATGACACATGTTAACAAATCTACCTGTGTTACTTACTCACATGCCTACTTCTCTAAGCTTCTACCTGTGTTACTTACTCACATGCCTACTTCTCTAAGCTTCCATACAATCGGCTTGCTAACTCTCCCTAGGATATGACCTGCCAACGCCCTTCTCTCGATCTTAATAACAATATTTCATAGCCATGTCAGTACATAAGACAGCCATTAAAATAAAATGAATATGCCCGCACGCCCCCGCATACCGCTTTCTTAGGCAGTGAAATGAAAGCTATGTAATAACTTTAGAGGGCAACTGGGCAAGTATCTAAGCGAAGGTCGAACTACTCGTATTTGTACCTCTCGGACGGAGCTATTTAGGTAATATTTCGAGAAATTACAAGATTATAATTATTATTGTTTACGGGTAGGTAAGTAAATATAAGAGGCGCCGCATGTTTATTAGTAGCTACTCTATCTTTTGATTAGTAGCTACTCTATCTTGATTTTAAAAGAGTGCCGGGAGTTTTTTTATCCTGGTCTGCGAGAGCCTGAGCGGATGTTAGATGTAAGATAATATTCTATCATGTATGACGTTCATTAAGTGTACACAACTCGTACCCGACAATGAATAAAAGACTTTGATTTTGATTTTTTGATTTTATCACACTAACACTGTCTCTTCTTACTCTCTCTTCAAATTGTAGTCAACGCGGACAAAGGTACTTTTGTATTTTGTTCTCAATGTAAAGTAGGTTATTTATAGAAAGCAGAATCGTCGATAACACCGTGTTGACTTGCACTTCTTGTGCAGCTTCCGCACACTCCACTCCTTCTATCGATTCCTTTAAATAAAAATGTAATATTTGAATAAAATGTATTCTATGTTTTTGTTAAATCAATGTACCTAACAATGTTCAATAAAGCGAATAAAGTTGCCGTAGAAATTATAATAAAATGTTTGCTGTTTCAGATACATAGGCGCTACGGATAATAAGGTGGTAGCGATTTGCGCATTCGGAGAAGGTTGGCACAACTATCATCACGTTTTCCCCTGGGATTACAAGGCAGCGGAATTGGGCAACTACAGCACCAACCTTTCCACGGCCCTTATTGATTGGGCAGCAAAATATGGTAGGCACTTTGTTATCAGCTTATTTGTCTCCGTCAAGAAATATAGGTACAATCGGAATCATGAACGACCCAAGAGTATGCGCCAAAATACGCTTCAATTATTGTATCGAAAAGTATGTCTGCTTAAGTTGAAAAAATCTAATAGCCTAGATTTTTTTTATAATTTTTTTATACGGACACCCAACACAGGTAACACTGAAGCAACTCAATTCTATAAGATAAATCAGAGAAAGCTTTAGACATGTGGTTAACGTACAGTCAGCGTCATATAGTTCGTGACACTCAGGGTACTCAAATATATAGACGCAACCAAAAAGTCGATAATATCGGTACAAACAAAGTTGTCTTATTCTTGTCAACAGTTTTGTCGCTCAAAAGGTCGACACACTTAAAATGTCATATAAATCGGTTCAGTCAAACTGCCATAAATATGGTTACAGTCATCCCGCCAATGGTATCTAAACATTCTAAGTGTTCAAAAATATGGAACACACTAGAAAAATAAGCTAGCATTAAAACCTCATTACGCAATCTAGTGTTTGAATGTAATTCTATTATCTGTCAGTGCATGTCAAATAACCATCAGTCGTATCAATGTCAAGTGCAATATTATAGAAAGCTGGAAATCTTGACTATCTACGTAATTTCTATTGAAGCAATTTCATACTTAATACTTAAATATGGCTACATGTCGCATTGATGACACCAATAAACATCGAATTATATATTAAAAATAAGGATAGTTGAAACCAAAACTTTTTTATTTACACCCTCTGAGATTCAAAAAACAAAAATCGCTTATTAAACCTATTTTAGCCATTACATTGATTTGCCATTTTCTTTCAAACGTTGACAGCACCAAGAAAGAAAGAGACAGTGCAGTGAAAGAACAGTGAAATAGAAAATAGGTTTATGATGCGATTTGGCTTTATATGAATAAGGGGTCAGTCTTTTGTTGCGTTTGAAAGTAACTTTATCAGAACTGCTCAGTTTATCGTTAATACGGAATGTGTTCTTTTCAGTTAGGTACACAAGTAAAATTAAATACGAAATATACCTAATAACTCATATTCATTATCATTGAGGTTAACATCAATCATTAAGCTGTAACTGTTTATTGCATATTTTTTTAACATATCTTGAGATATATCGTCCGTACTGAAAATTCAAGCTTCTAGTTTTGTCGACAACGAAGCTATAGGGGATCGAAAATTGCCTGAAAAGGATGGTACGGCCGTGCCGGTTTTTTTTTGCTCGACTTTGTCCTCACCACTGCCGAGCCCCCAGATATCGTAAATGGCTATGCAAGAAATTCTGAAATTCTATACAAAACAAAAAAGAAGTCTATGACGTCGTGCTTAAAATGAAAAGGACAGCAGTAGTTTCTATCGCTTTCACTTTGTGTTTAAATTTTTTGATACTAATTGACGAGGAAAATAATATTTATAATATTATAGCAGTAAAGTTTATTTTTCTAATGTGTTCCATATTTTTGAACACTTAGAATGTTTGGATACCATTGGCGGGATGACTGTAACCATATTTATGGCAGTTTGACTGAACCTATTTATATGACATTTTAAGTGTGTCGACCTTTTGAGCGACAAAACTGTTGACAACAATAAGACAACTTTGTTTGTACCGATATTATTGACTTTTTGGGTGCGTCTATATATTTGAGTACCCTGAGTGTCACGAACTATATGACGCTGACTGTACCTATCTAATTACTATTTTTCACCTTAGAACTTTAAATTATTATAAGTGTCTCACAAACAGTGGAAGTTGAGTAAATAAAATAAAATAAATTATCATAGAAAGATCAACGTTAGGTTCCTATAATTTTTTTTATTTTTATTTTTTTATTTATTTAAGCGCTATGCGCTATTTTAAACAAAGCGTTTAAAAGCGTTCCCCACGAGTGATCTTTATTACCTACTTTCTTTTACGTACTATGACGATTGAAAACATGACCGAACCGTTGCAACATGAAAATTAAAAATAGTACTAAACGTCTCCGTTCTCAGTATTGACTAAATTTAAACGTCCGTCATTACAAGTTTAAAGTTCATTTCAATCTCATAATTATGAATACCCGTGTTGTATTTAGGAAATAGGTATTTATATTGCCTCGTGCCTCTATTGAAATCATACGAGTACCTAGATCTATTAGAATTATCTTCAATTCTATTTCTTCAACGGTAGGTATCGTACGTAAATTTGATGATTTGATGATTGAATGATTTCTAAGTTAAATGAAAAATATCTTATAGGATTTTTTGTAATTTCCAGGATTAGCTTATGATTTGAAGACGGTGTCAGCGGATATGATTCGAAAAAGAGTAGCAAGGACGGGAGACGGCTCTCATCCTACGGACAGCAAAACTAAGAAATCTCTTGAGGACCATCACCACCCGGAAAACCCAGTGTGGGGGTGGGATGACCGGGATTTGCCCGAAGAAGAAAGGAAACTGGCGGAAATAGTTCATAAGGCTGATTAGTTGAAATTATTTGAAATAGTTAGCGGATATTGTTATTTTTTTTGTTTTGAGTGTAAACTGTAAGTCCTATCAGATGGAATAAAGTTAGAAATTGGACACAGGTACATTGGTATAAAATGGTTCATATTATTGTGTAACAAATTACTTGTCGTTCGTAACTTTCTTATAAGTTTTTAGTTTTGTGTACTTTTATTTAATAAAATTATTAGAACTAATAATAATAAGGTTTGTGAAAGTTATAAAATAACTGGCATAATTTGAAAATATAATAACAAAGTACAAAACTATATCAATGTTTTGCTTAGAGACGTAGAAGCTTAGGAAAGCTAACCGAAGTAATTTTAATTAAAGTAATATAGGTACTGATAGTAGCAGACAGAATTTACGGTGCTAATTGTTACCAAAAAGAAAAGGAAGAAAGTTATTGGAAAATAATTAAATGACGCAAAACAATGATAATATTAATTATCTGCATTTCAATACACACTGTTTGTCGTGAACCCTTCACAAATAAATGAAAACAAACTAGGTATTATGTCCAAAACCATATTAAATCTTTTTCTTGTTGTAGCGGCACAAATAAGATCACATCAAAGATTTAAATAACATACCTTTAGGTAGAAGAATTTAAAGTGATCTAAAAATTAAAATTATAATGTATTTAAAGAATTCTGCCTTGTTATTGGATTTCATTTCTTCCTTTATTGGATTATTTCATAAAATAACACAATAACAAACACTACACAACAAATCAATTCATATTTATAATAAATCAAATGCATATTATAAGCAATATGTATACTTTTACAAGGTTTGTATACAAATATTTTTGTGACAAAATGACTTGCTTCTGTGTCTTTTTATTAAAATCAATTTTAATTTCTACTTAAGCTAGGTATTTCAGTACTTTAGCTAGGTATTTTAGTAATACTTACTTGACACCAAATGTTGTGTTAACCTTGTTATATTATGTTATTAAAATGTACATTTTTCTTAGTACCTATCGTTTATAAGGTAACAAAAATATAAAGATGCCTAAACTAATTTATTGTTCGGTAGTCAGATTTAATCTTAGCCCTAATAGTTAGAATATGATATCTTTTTAGATTGTTGAAATGACAGTGATTTAAAGGCTATATTATATTTAGGTAATACTGGTAACTATTTATTTTTGTGTAGGATTAGGTTTTGTGTGTAGGTATTGAAATAATGTATTTTTCCATTACATAAATGATTTGTTAAATAAATTTTAGGAATTTAATGCTTTTATTTTTTTCCTTCTTATAAATTTAATATTCATTTTTCAGTATCCTTACACAAACAAAATTTGGCGCAACTAATGATTAGTATCGAATATCGTAAAATACTATTCATTTACAAAAACTACTGTTTGTAAAGAAATTGATTGTGTTTGTCTGGGTATCTGCCGAATAATATGCTTCAAAGTCACCTACCAAAATAAAACCTAAGATCAATGTTAAATCAATTACATTTTCTGTGATACAAATCATAACTCCCAAGGTCATAAGAAAAGAAACCACTCAAATAAGTTTTGTGTTATATCAGGCTTATATTTATTACCTACTTACTAAAAATCATCATCAAAGAAACTTTATTAGGTACAAGTAAACTTTTTGCCTGCAACTTGACCACCGAGATGAAAAGTGTGACTAAAAAACGTTAAAAAAACGTTATTAAAACCTTACAGATACTTACACCTTTTGAGGTGAAATCATTGAAATTTTGTTATACAAAAAAATGTATAAGGTCCTTATTTAAAAGACACAAACTATATTAACATTTCTGAAGTTAAAGAAATTGAACAAAGCTAATCTATATCTGAAATAATTTAATAAATAACCTTAAAATAAAATTCAAAAAAAAAGGCTTAGTAGGCGAAGACGAACATTAATCAGGTAACTAGACTAGGCAATAAGGCTTAAAATACGTCGGGCAAGTTGCGTTAGACTTTTATTTTAAGGTTAACCTACTAAACTCCTTGGAGCTCCTTTCCATTACTTCGTGTTGTTTTTCCACCTAAAATCGTAGCGTATTTTCCGCGAGCTTCATTGAACTTCTTGATCCAGTCTGGATAACCATTAAGGGTGGAAAATCCATCGTCATCGCCAATCAAATGGTAGTCTTGGACATCGTGCGTTACTTCCCCGTCGTAATTTGGATCTATTACGTGTTCGGTCAATTCATCTGCTAACGGCCTCAACCTCTCATTCTTGTAACCATCGTTGACGTAGATAACTTTCTTGGTATGTTTGTCGTTAAATGCATTATTTCTTAGCAGTGTAAATACTGCTCCCATTAACGCCATATTGTTAAGCATTCCAGCTCCAACTACCATCATTTTAAAGGCTGGCAACACAAAAGGCAGAACTGCAGACATGATAAGACCGGGTATTAACAATGCTGGCAACAACTGGTAAAAATATTTGCGCATCTTTTTCATAGTGCCTCGTCCGGTCGCTCCTTCTGTGGTATCTGAAAATGTAACAGTATTTCCTATAAGCATTTTATGTATCAAAAACGTTAACTTGCTGCAATTTTGATTAGGTAATTAGCCATCACTTTAATTACACATTGGTATCTATATTTTTTATTTTTATGAGCGATATGCCTTCAATGTCTGAATTCTTTTTAAAATCCTTTATTAATAACATATAAGGTACCTAGCGCAAATTTTCACTTTCAAAATTTTAACGTTAAAAAACATTATCTATATCTAAAGTCTCTCCGGCAACTAAGTACCTATACCTCCATATGAAGCTCAGAAAAAAGAGTACGCTAGGTTAGTTAGGTGGCTTTGGTGGGCGGAGGCCCCGAGTGAGCTATAATGACTCTATCACTTTTGGAGGGCAAGAACGTTAAACTGCATTCGATAGAGAGCAGTTGGAAGGCTTACGAACGGGTTTGCCATGTCACTAGGCCATATTTATTTAATGATGATGATGCGGGAATACTTTTGCCTCCGTGCGTGAAATAGGCGATGTTACTGAACCTTTACAGGAAACTATTATTTCTGCCATGGAAGTTGTATGTTGTGATGCATTAAATTTAAACTCCTTCATGCGTGCATGCACTATAAGTCTTTTAGAAAGTAGAGCAATTTTATTGATAGTCATTATGGCACATGATATTATAGCATAGTTTGATGGATATTCCCAAAAAATAATAAATATTGACTGAAATACTATGTAAAATAAAAAATCTGGAGATTTTCAACAGTTAGAGGAAACTCTATCCCATAATTCGCATATTATCAACGATAAGAACAAATTAAAAGGAAAAAATGACTTGAATTTTAAAGGAACCTCCGTGTGTAATGTTATTTTGATTTATGTACATATTAGATTCGAGCAGGTTTGATCCACAGATAAGATTAAGTGGTCATTGCAGCACATTCACACTTCTCTACAAAGTACTTGTTTCAATTTATCCTAATACTACTAACAATTAAGAGTTCCTAAGTAAGGTTGGTTAGAAAATTTATCATAACCATATTAAAAAGGAGTCATATTTACTTTCTACGACATCGAGATTCAGCGACCCGTTCATGGATCCCAGCCGCAAGCCGAAGTCAGGGCCCAAGTCCAGCGTCAGCGAACGATATCGAAGAAGTCTCTCCGTTCCATCGCAGAGCTTCGTATAGAGATCTTCCTCCGGTTCATTTCTGTAGCGTTCCCACATGAACCGCTTGGAATCATCTTCACCGGTGCCGTTCTGGACGGCTAGTTCCGCGCGCCATGCGCCGTATGCGGTAATGCATTTCACTGGTCCGATTTCTTTGGTGCATGATATGATATTCGTAACGGAGTTGTCGTCACCGGTGAGTGGTTCGCGACCGTCCGTGAGTCGCGCGTGTGCGACGTGCGACCACGCGGCCAGTAAGACGGCGGCCACCACGCGCATAGTTGTGGTGAGACTGATCGAGCCAGTCACCCCGCGCCGCGATTCGTGGAATGGGGGGACACCTGCTCTTAGTCGAAATACCACGTCGGAAAGTATCTTCACTATGGAATAATTGCTACGCCAGTCGAAGGAAGTGCTGCTAGCTTAAACGCTAAATTAACACAAAATCTAAACAACCTCGTAACAAACATTTATAATGAACAGCAAAGTTACGAGTACATGGATGATTCCGGATTTTTTATTATGTTAACTTCCTAAATTGTATCCGGTTCTTGTAAATTGTATTACAGTTGGTGTAGCGATATTTTACTTCATGATCATCACTATATTATAGCGAACACATCCGCAAAATAAATAAATTAACAATACCTACTTATTGGCAGGTAGAGCCTTTGTAGTTCACCCGGTTAGGTTTTACCACTAAACCAGATATAGATAAACAGAGAAACAATTTCTCGTGTTTTGATTGGGAGTCATGTGTCCCTAATATGCAATTACGAGTAGATGCGACCTTCCTGCTGCGTAGAAATAGCTACAAATCCACTTATACAGGAATTTTAGTCCTGTCTTACTTGTAGTTAGGATGTAGAGACAGTCTGCAGTAAAAAAGTTGCCTAATTACACATACAGCTGTAGTGAACCGATTTAACATCATCCTTAGATACGGTCTATTGCTACTTCTGAATTAAAAAGGAAGATAATACTCATTTATTGTTCTAATAATTGCTTAACTCCATTTTATTACAAATTTTAATAACATAACTTAGATGTTTCGGCAATCTCGACCAGCAAAAATGCAAAAATAAATTCACAAGCATCCTGAGCTAACTGACCCCGCAAACGTTGTTTTGTCATAATATAAGTTATCGAGCGGGATGAATAATTATTAAATTACTAAAATGACTATTAAAAATAGTGGTTAGTGATAGACGGGTGAACATTTAGGGTTGTAGGTATGTATTTTTAATGCCACATTATTGAAAAATTAAAAAAATATCCAAAAAATTAATTTAAAATGTTACAGGTGGACAATCCATTACCTAGGGGTATGAAAAATAGATAGTAGCCAATTCTCAGACCTACTGAATATGCATAAAATTTTTTATAAAAATCGGTCAAGCCGTTTCGGAGGAGTATGGTAACTAACATTGTGACACGAGAATTTTATTATCTTACGTTATGTAAATGCTAATTACTCCTTTCAAAATATGAAAAGTATACACCTACACATACAAAAGAATCGATCAATATATCAATTAGAATTCTAACGATCCGAATTCTGACTGATTAATTACTAGTAGACGTCTGACACAAGCTGGAGACTCGAATAACTTGAATATGTAATTTCATACATATTATTACTAACACGCATACGAAAGTCGCATGCAATGTCTAGGTATAGTGATTTATAATTTTTAAATAGCTAAGCGTTAGACGGGTAAATACTTATTTAAATTGAAAATTATGAGGTAACATGTAAATGCCCGGATAGGGCGTAGCAAAAACTAGAGGCAGCTTTAGTCAAAATTCGAATTCTAAAAATTTTACATGTCAACTTAATTGCTATCACACTTAATTACATTCATACAAATTATTATCACTATATTATTATTATAAAATAAATTACATAAAGATTATATATTATACGACAATACAAAAAAATATTTAGTTTATTCAGTTGATATAATTATATTTATCATAATTAATTAATTCTGTTTTATTGTTGACTATAACATACAAAATAAAAATAAAAACAATGTCAGTATTTACCCGTCATTATTTATTCAACCTATCCTTAAAATGGTTAACTTATTAGTAACAGCTTACTGAGGCACGCATAATATCAGTCAAGCTGCACGAAATATAATTATACTGCAAAGGTTATTGACATTTTCCGGACTACTCCGCGTAACATTGTTGTTTGGCGAAAGTTTTTTTTTCTGCATTCTGTGTTGGCAGGAAATGGCCTATTTATTGCCAAATGCAGCGTGCGATTAGCATATGCACGGTCACGGCCGGGCGCCGACCACCGCTCCGCGCGCCGTGATGAGGTTTCGCTGCCATCTACGTGCCACGACTATTGATACCATTTCATTAATTATAATCTACAAACACGCAAATTATGATTTCCCTAATTATTCCCGCGAACGTGCCTGCGACAATTAATGCGAGGAGTTTTAAAAAAATCACCTAACCGTCACATATACACATGAAAGTGCGAGTGCGACGTGTCCACGACGGCTCCAGTCTCATTACTTTTCCAACCATATACTGCAGACAATGAAAGTGGTAGTTTAACAATTCCCACTTATGTCCACCGTGACAATAAAATTCTCACGTAGAAATCGCAAGTGTTAAAAATTATTCATTTTAGTAACTGACTTGTACGACACACCATGAAAATTTTATTCGATCTCAAAAGATAGCGACAGAAATTCCTTTTTTCTCTTTTTCTTTGAAAGTATGCTTTCGAGCATTGCGAGCATTACGCATACTTTTACTCGTATTAATGTCATTTAATTGTAATTATCTTCTAATATGCGCATACATATCGAAGAAACTAGCAGTTGTCACTTTCACCGGGTGTATCGTGGATAACGATCGGAAGCGCGCAATGTCCAACGGGAGGATGATGTCCGCTAATGACTCGATGAGTCCTTAACAGGCTGTCGATATCTGGGTTAACATTTCTATGGCACGATCACGTTGTCCTGCACTTTCTTTTTGTCGTGTTCGTTTGGTCTCACCGACCATTGTTCTCTGTAGGACACTTTATATCCTGGCATTCGATCATATAGTCATCAGTCATCCTCTGCCAGGCGTCTGACCACCAGCTCGTTCGTTAGTCACATTGGTCGCAATCATGTGTAAATTTTTAGGGGTGTTGTCTCTATCGTATCTTGCTATATTCTTAACGATGGTGAACTGTGATGATGAAGTGTCAACGTCTGGATTTAATGTTCTAAGCAAAGGTTTGTTTTATTGACCAGTTCCCACTAATAATATAATATACCTACCTACTCGGATTCTAAAATTACTTAGCGAGTAATCATTTTACGTCAGAGTGGAAAGAGCGGTACAATATTGTGGGCGTTGTGGCTTTACCTTAACTTGGTTTGATCTAGTCATATTAAACGGCTTTATTTAGCTCGCCCTGTTTATTTATTTTCTTCCGTCATACTCGTATATTGCGTTATTAATATTTTTTTAGTAATTATCGAATAAGATAAGTTCATCGTAATAGCTCTCATAATTTCCACAAACCCCTATTCAAATGAGGAGTTCAAAATTAAACCGAAATAAAAAAAAACATCGTTATACAACGCCGCGGCCTGGGCGGTTCTCATTCTGCTTTGAACTGTAACTAAATATAATAGATAAGTACATATTTTTGTTACTTATTTTTATAAACCTGTAGTCTCATAGTCTCATGGTCTCTCTCGTGTCATAGTCTTATCAACCTAGATAGCAGTGAGCCAAAAGAGGTACTTTCGGAGTCGGACAGTCTAAAGAACGATTAGAACTTTTTTTAAATCAAAGTGTAAAAACTGTTGTTAGTCACAAAAACTGGTCTAGTTTTGCGTGCCTGCGCTTAATAATTTACTAGGTGATTACCATCGCTGTCGGTGAAATTCACAATTTCAAGCACACCAACAGTCATTGACTACAAATTGAAGTAGAGGTCTAGACCGTTAAAGAATATTGTATTAAATAGTAAAAAGATTTGTCCAGTCTAGATTGGCTGTAATAGATGCTAGAGCTAGTAGCTAGTAGCTCGCCCGAGTACCGTACCACTACCCTTTTAACCCGCTAAACGAACTCGGAACATCTTAGCCCTCAATATAGCAACGGTCCCACCATAAAACGCAAATCATACCGGAATTACTAACTCATAGTACCTATATGAGTATTAAACAGGCATACAGCCAGTTTAATACTACTATACTACAGTCTAAATACAACATTATTAACAGTTTAATTTTTTGTAATATTTTTCCGACCTGGTAATCTTTCGTTTATTGAAAAGTATTTTTGCTTATACTGCTGACATTATGCTGCTGATATCCAAGGAAGCTAGTTTATTATGAAACTCTGTTACTTTCAGACGTGAACGTCGGCCGTACGTTCGGACACAATGCCCTGAAACGCCTGTCTTTCATCTTCCTGCCTGTGATGTTCACTCTGGGCGTCATCTCCACGCTTCTGATGGCTCTCGCCGTCATCTCCGTGAAGAACCTCGCCATAGGTGTGATTCTACTCATCGTGGCCATTAGCCAGGTAAAATACTATAAGTACCTACATACATTCCGATATTAGTGGCCTAGCACACGGCAAAGTTACTTTGTAAAGTCTGGGCCCAAGCTTTTCAAGTGTTGGTTAACTTCAGAATTTTCTTAATAGATAGAATTAAACCTCAAAGAAATATGTGCGGACCAGACTCTTTACAACTTTAAACCTCATATCATAAACAGAACTTTTGGAACTTTGGTCGAAAGTTTATTTACCTATCAATAATAATTATGTGCCTAAGAGTTAAACATTCTTAAAATATCTAGAAAATATATACTTCGAAGATTTGGAACTTTCAAAAATTATCTTTTGTGAAATCTTTTTTTGAAATTTATTAGATACACACAGTTACCTATTCAATATTACGTAGGTTGTATTTCTTACTTATTCAAACTTTTATTAAATTTTTAACTAAGTTATAATAAAGTAACAAAAAGGCTAACTTAATGTGAAAAGCATTCTCTCTCAATCAACCTTAGAGCAGTAGGAAAAAAAAATTTTGCATTAGATGCCATGGCTTGCAATACCCCTTTGTGTATCCTCGCCTACACGTTTAAGATTAGTAGAATACACATCATTCAAGAGTACCTGGGCGATCGAGCTTTACTCTTTAAAATTAAAAACTTCTCTAGTTGGCATTTCCTATCACTCACAAAGGTGGCATCGCTAGAAGGGAAAATTTTGTTGCGTGAATAGGTATATGGAGAAAATTACTTTTTTCAGACATGCATACGCGACATAGATGGGTTATCTACTTGTAGATCAATTTTTCGCCCCTAAAAACCCGCATAGTGTTAGTTTCATCATCATGGAAATCTATCCAGTGAATTTCGATTTTAGACGACAAACCTGTACCGCCAGTGAAAATGGATCTAAGTCCAAAGTCCTGATTTTTGGGAAATCACAGTTAAATTTATTAATACTTGTAAATAAAAATTAACGTAGACTTGGTGACGTAATATTTAATAATGTTTAGTCCAACAATATTTAAAAAATGACAATATAAGAAAGGAAATAAAAAAATTGTAAGTGTATTCAATTAAATAATTTTATCTATAAAAATTAAATAAATTAATATACACAAGTTCAAAGTATCGTTAGAGCAGCAGTCCAGTTTATCCTCAGCAAACTCAGCATACGCATCCAGCAATGACAAATAATATTTATATACATACATTGTAGTTACATACTAGCTGACCCCGCAAACGTTGTTTTGTAAGTTATCGAGCGGGTTGAAAAATTATTATTAAAAATAGGGGTTGGTGATAAAAGGGTGAAAATTTAGGGGTTATGTTGAAAATAGGGTTATGTATTTTTAGTGCCACATTATTAAAAAATAAAAATAAAAAAAAATTGTCCAAAAAATAAAAAATAAATGTTAGGGGTGGACAACCCTTATCACTTAGGGGTTTGAAAAATAGATTGTAGCCGATTCCCAGACCTACTGAATATGGGTCTAGCTGTTTCGGATGAGTATGGTAACTAAAACTGTGACATGAAAATTTTATATAAAAAATATACAAATATTGCTCGTTAAAATTAAATAGTATAGGATTTAATATAAAACAAAAATGTAGACATACATAATATTTTGCTTTGGATATCTAGTATGTGATACTTTCATTAATATACAAACCTCCATACTATCATAGCTCGTAGCATTTGCCACTTTATATTATGCTCTTTAGATATTTGTTCTTAGTAAATAATGCACAATTGCACACTCATTTTTATTTCAGGCCGTGTCCCGACTTTTCTTTGCGGCGTCTTCTCCCTCACCGCTGGTGTTCCACCCACGAGCTGAGCTGCTGCCAGCACCAGTAGCCGCCCCCTGGCCCGCTCCTGGTCCCCTACTATCGCCCTGGGCCAGGTCCGACGAAGGCGCTACCATTACCGACTAAGCAATCGAGCCCCCCCAAACACCTCTACCTACAAAAGCATTTAGAGTCATCATGAATTTGATGAACAAAAACTTAGAAATACGACAACAATTTTCCCAACGACTATGATAACTCATCCGAAGACAAGTAAAATTTCTCTCTATTAAACCTGTCGTCAAATAATAATATAATAATCATTTATTTATTCAGACTGCTTACAGTCATATGTTAGTAACAGTTTTAGTAGTAACAAATGCAAAAATGATGTCAAGAAAGGAATTATACGTACACATTATATTATACATACATATAAAAATAAACTATACATTACAGTTATACTAATCCGTCAGTGTTATGTCATACCATAACTTATTGACGATGTGTTCTGGCTGGTGCGCCACTTCGTCTGTCTTCCGCGAACAGCCATTTGTGGAAGATAGACGACGGAAAGTTTAGCTTTTAAGTTTATTTATTGTACGATACCTCCTATTAGAAACAATAAAGATAGTTATTGATGAATTTGCATATTATATATTTTCTAACTAAACCTTCAAAAACCAATAATGGTTACACCTGTGTTATGAGCACAGCTTTCAATGGAAAAAATAGACCACAATACAATCTTGATACAATCTTTGTTATGTAATGAAGAGAAAGGAAGTAGGTATCATTTTAGTGTATTTTTCAAATGGAAAGTAACAACAGTAGTAAGTTACTACCGTTTTTTTACATTTCATTAAAATTATATTTTGGTAAATTAAATACCTCTACCTTTACATACTTACTTAATTACAAAGGGGAAATATTAAATAATTTTTAAATAAAATAATAGGGGAAAATTAAGTAATTTTTTGTTTGTTAGTAATGAGTACCCAAGCTCGAAAAGTAATGGACTGATTTTAAAATTTTGTTCACCATGACCAGTAGAAAGTTAAGTTACTCGTATCTCTGAGTAACAAAACCTAGATCTAGTTCCAAAATATTGAGAACCTCCTTTTTAACTGATTTCTTTTAAGTCTGTACTTTACCCATGCAAACGCACAAATGATTGGAGTAAGTAGATAACTGTACTTATCTATTGGTTTCCAGCCGAGTGTGTACGCTCTGTTTACCAGCGACATCATTCACATACCGCATCAGCAATCATTCAGAAACACTCTTAATCGAAAGGAATTTAATTATTTTTATAGTTTTTAGGGACACAAGTTTTAAAGCAAAACATTTTGTTTTAAAGATTTTAAATAACTTAAATCACAAAGAAATTGAGTATATAAAAGGCTATTTTAGCTTCGCTCATATTTAATTGCGCAATTAGAAAATACGCAGTCGACAAAAAAATATGTAGGTATAAAAAAGCGCCAGGCCTTTTTTTAAAATTGAAAGAACAATTCCGCAGTTGTGGCCAGTAATCAATGCAGATATAGTCATTGATCATATCTTTAAGAGTTGCATTTTAATTAGCAATTTATAGCAGTGCATTCAAAAACGACCTCGGGATTTCTATTCTATTTGCTACCGATTATCGATAATAAAAATATTGCATCACCATAAAGCTCCAAAATATAGGTGAACAAGTAGGTATAGATAAAGATTAACTATGTATTTTATCAAACAATTCGTTTGATTCTATTCTATAACATGCTTTCAGATGGACATGTTCTAGTAAAGGAAATCGAACTTGCGCACATAAAGTGAGTGGTAGGTAGGTAATTCTGCTATAAGATCTGATTTCTCGTCCGATACATAAAACTTTCAATACAGAAATCGTGAACATTAAATTTAGTAAACAATACTCATGAGCTGGAAACGTTTTGAGCTGAAATTAAAGTTTTAATTACGTAACGCTGCACAAGTGTGCATGGATCAACGAACTGTAGGTAGTTTTACCCAGAAGTCTTCACGAAAATAAATCAAATTTAAATTACTATCGCCTGCATTGACAACATA
The DNA here is from genome assembly GCA_905147235.1 of Erynnis tages. Lineage (NCBI taxonomy): Eukaryota > Metazoa > Arthropoda > Insecta > Lepidoptera > Hesperiidae > Erynnis > Erynnis tages. The sequence goes on along the minus strand of LR990078.1, from coordinate 6,589,226 downwards.
CTAATGAATACGATAGTTACCTACACGAAATTCGTGTTTCGTTAGATTCGCAGCAGACCGGTAAATTAGATGATTTGCACGTAAGTACTCGTATAATGTACTTACCTATAATATGAAATACATATTTCCTATGTAATAAAATTTGTCACAGAATTATTTTTTACTAGCTTTCACCCGCGACTTCATCCATGGGAACGATGGGAAGGATTTGGTCAAGAGCGAAGTAAAAAGAATTCCATATCACAATCCAGATTTAAAATTTTGTATTAAAAAAAATCATTCTGCTGGTTTTGCGCAAAAATAAAACAAATATCTGCATCACTAAATGTCGAACATAGGTTACTGTTATCGTGAGGCAGTAGGCTCTTTATGTCTTTAGTTTCCTTTACAGAGTCCTTACTGAAGAAAAAATTTCTAATAATGTGTTTTTCATAATCCCCAACTCAAAATAGCCCGAAAACGACATCAATGATCAATATATTCAAAAAAGAAGATATGTCCGCCATCTTGGATTTTAAAAAATTAAAAAAGTATTGTCCTCATTGCAAAATACTCTATCAAAATATCATGTCAATAAACACAAAAAACTATATCCATCATCTTGGATTTGAAAAGTAATGTATTTTTCATAATTTACTCATGAAGGAGCCATGTTTTGAAGGAGCCACTTGCATTATTTCCGTAGTTTTAGGGTCAAATCTGGTTGGAAATTATATTTTTAAGTGGCAACACTGATTTCGTTACCCACAAAAATTTGGCAGCTCTCCGAAACCATTGGACGCCGGTACGTTGAGTTAAAGTTTTTGGCACTAAAAAGTAAGTATTTTACTTATTTAAATTGTTTTTGGTATTTTATTGGAAATAAATATAGGTACACGGATTATAAATTAATTTTGTGCATATATTTGGCCTTGTAGATACGGAAAAACTGAGCTGAAAAGTTTTAATATTATTGTTATTTTGAAGGTTATATAGGGTGTATAGGCCTTAAAGGAGCCGACACTTTGTATGGTGTTTCTGGTAGGAGATAAGATTTGTTATTTTATTAATTTTTTTATTGATATTATTAAAAAAAGGATCCGCATCTAATATTTTAAGATCGTATGATAATAATTATGATTGAATAATATGTCAAATAATTTGTTTATTAATAAGATTAAGGCGTTTGATAGAATGACTTATAATGACTAATAGAATATAAAAATTCTGAAAAATATTTGTAGTTCTTTTTAACAAATTGTCATTTTGTTGCTTTTTAGTACTGCAGTAATTTTCATTCCGCATATTTTTTGCAATTACACTTTAAAATATAAACCGGCTCCTTCATAACTTGAACTGGCTCCTTCATAACCGATAAGTTATGAAGGAGCCGGATGACACATTTTTTAAAATAGGTTAATTCATTGATTTTTTAAGTATGTTTAAGGTTTTTACGTATGAAATTTCCTACCTTAATAAATAAATAATAATTTGAGAGACAAATCATATTATCTTTCATTTAAAGTATATTTTTCGGTTTGATTAGAAAACTGGCTCTTTCATAGCACTTCTCCCATATATATTTTTAATTAAATTACAAAAAATATCTTGATGCAATAATTATGATAATAATATATTTTATAATTTTAATTGCAAAAAAAATTCATCGAGTCGATGGCATGATGGCATGCTATTCTACTTTACTACAAAGAATATTATAAGGGAAAAAATTGGTGCGTGAAAAATGGAGAAAATGTTTTTTTATACAAAATAAAATATAGCCTATGTGTTGCGGACGGTTTTCCTGTATACAACGATCAAAATTACATTCAATCCGTTAAGTCGTTTTTGAGATGTGCGCGCACAAGCAAACAAACATACAAATAGACAAATATTATAAAAAAAGTATATTTTGGGACTTGGAAGCGTGTCCTGACATGAAAAAACTTAATTTCACTCAAAAATATTACATGTACAGACTTAATAGCTCAACAATTTTGTTATATCTACTATATATATTTTTGAGAATATTGTAAATAAAACAATATTTTCTCTGTAGAATTTTTATATTAAGTGAAGGACATGTCAATACTAAAGATGTCATGTATATATTCAAATAAAATCAACTACTATGCTTTACAGCCAGTATTTTCAACACGCCCCCTTAATCTTTTAATGTTAACTAAACTATGTATTAACATAATTATATAGATTACAAACAAAAATAAATTTTTTTCTCACATATCACAATAGTAGAAAGTAGAAAAAAGGGGCATGATTAACAACATGGGTGCTGGAAATATATTCATTTGCACCAATAACTAAATTAGTTTCAAAAATAAAATAAATCTCTAAAGTCCCATGCCACTTATACATTTCCCAAACTTTATACGACCTAAAGATTTTATTAGAGTATCTGCGTTCATTTCTTCAGTGGGTACAAAGTTGAGATTTATCACCTCCTTATTTATTTGTTCCCTAATGAAATGGAACATAGAGTACCTATGTGCTTAGTTCGACTGTGGTGTACTAGGTTTTGAGCTAATTTAATTGGCTATCACTATAGATGGATACACAATTCAACTCACTAGTAACCTCATGAATAAAACGTCTTAGATAACAAGCCTCTTTTGAAGCTTCAGTGAGTGCCATATACTCTGCTTCGGCTGATGATAACGCCACAGTGCGTTGTTTTTTACTTTCCCAAGACACCAACCCGTCTGCAAGTTTCATATTAAAACCTGTATATGAACGACGAGTTTGGGTACAGTTTGCCCAATCAGCATCTGCATAGCCATATAAGTTTTTGTTGTCATTTCTGTAAGTAATTAATAGGATTGAGGATAGAGTTTTATCCAGCTTAATGTTCCAAGCTCGTGACGCTTGTTTTAAGAAGTAAAAGTAATTCTAATTCTATTCATAATTTATACAATATTTTTTATTAATATTAAATTATTAAATACATAACAATTACAATTGAATATCGAAAATCAGATGTTACGAGTAAGTGGTCACTACAACCCATGGACCCCTCCTACCTTGAAAATATGAGATGAGTGAAAAAAGAAAAGAAAAACTTAAAAAAGATGAGTGGCTCCAGCAACCAAATCTTTTCAACAAAAACAAAAGACATGCGGGTTATCAGGGCGATGACATCACCTAGCTTGCGAGCTATAGTTTTATAATTATCAATTTCTAGATATCTATAATTCTTCTAATAAAATTCTAGGTGCCCTATTTATCCCATTTCGTGCAGATCGCCCATTTCTAGACCAGCTTCTTGTAAAAAAGCATTATTATGCAATAATTTTAATTTCGCCGAGTATTAAAAAGTGTAAGCATGCACAGTTTGGATGAGGGTGATACTGTTTTGAATAGCCAATCTAAGGAGGGGGAGTTCGAAGAGCGGCGGCCAAGTGCCCGGCAAACCGGCACGATGCGCGCTCCGCAAGCCCCGTGTGTTCTCTGTCTTTTACTTGTCTTTATCCTACAAGTTCGTGGAAGCACTATACGAAATGACACTACAAGTACTGGACACTTACAGGACGCTGACGTACGGAAATTTGAACTTTTCAATGGTGTACACGTGACCATACCACCAAATGATACCGGAAAACTCTTTTCCGTTCAGATTGACACGAGCCGAACCGTGGACGAAGGTCAGTATTCAATATTCAATCAACCTCTTATTATAATTATTTATTATTCGATAAATAGTTTCCACTATGCGAGTGAAGCATAATTTAATTAATATCCGTTCACCGTTAACAATTTGAATTATGTGTAGCTAAACAGCTAAACCGTAGCTAAATCTTATTTATGTCCTTGCATTTAGGTCCATGCATCCTGTAGATTAAATTAGTTTTCATTTAAACTGTGTATGATTAAAAATCGATTTTTAAATATTAAACATTAATGTAAATATTTGTTGCCTTCATATTTTTAGATAAAAATGTGCTTTTCTACTATCTACCACTCAACATTCTCTTGCGATTTATCAGAATGATTGTTTCCAAGGTGTTTGTATATAATTATCCATAATGAGTATAAATAAAACATACTATTTCTGTATACCTATACGCTGTGCAAAAATACCTACTTGTCTCGATTAGGTACGTGTACCAGTCAGCGAAGTTATTGTTGTTGGTTGTGTATTCGTTCCGGCGTTGCATGTAAGAGTAAGAAAATAAAAGAGTGCACTTAAGGAAGTGAATTTCGCGAGTGCGTAGTGATGTCGAATAAAATTTCGACTTCATTTAAATTGATAAACACGAACGAACTACATTCTAACCGCACTCTGAATTTGTAATTCAAAAAGTTTCCGTTGTCTTGACATAACACGCCCACTGTGAGAAGTGAAACCAAAAATTATTATAAAATAAAAGTTTTAGTTGTCTATTGGCCCTGAGAACGGTTCATTAATTCAACTAACCAACAGTAACTGTTACTACTTATATCACTACACTAGAAAGTGAACGCTATCAACTATTCACTGTCATGCTATTTGTTCCAATATCCCTTTAATTAATATCACAGTTACCGAAAGTATAGAACTACTATTTAGTAAGAAAGCTAATAACAGTTTATCCTTATTAATAATGTTACTGATTTTAAAGTTTAAATGTCTATTGGTCACATTAATTTATCTACTTGTAGTTTTTTTACTTTTCATATTTTCACAGTTCAAACTTCTGTCATTAGTCATTACTTTGGTACCTAAATAAGGTAAATTTGTTATTAAAATTTTAAATATTTAGCCTATACAGTATTTGGAAAGTATTTCATATCGATTATTGATATGCAGTAGGTACTTGGTTTTAAACTTGTCCAACTTTAAATTAGTTTTACAAGTAAATTACTCGTAAATTGAAATCATTCAGATTTATATAGAACTCGATGAAAAGCAAACATTGTAATAAATCCATTAAGTTACGAAGAAAATGAATAAATTTCACTGCATATTTTCCGCTAAGATTCACTGTAGTTATCTCGTACCTACTATGTTAGTATTACTTTTTTAGTGTTGGAATATGCTATAATGCTTATCAGTAACACAATACACTAATAAAGGCAAGGGGAGCTTTATTAGGTAGAACCAACCTATTGTTGTACTAATAGTTTTTTTCTAAGCTACAATTCTATTCTACAATTTGTTATCAATCTGTTAAACACGAGTTGTTATAAGCCTTAACTATATTAACTAATGTAGTTGAAGAGGCCACAATCGAATCGGAGTTATTTGTTAAATCAGTTCATTTCACTGTCCAATCACATTAAATCTTTAATACCTACTTAGTTTATTATTCTATACTTTTTTTAAAGTTGATACATAATTTTACTATAAAATTTATGTTCCGACGAATTTTGTCAACCATTTGTAGCTGAACTAATTAGCATAACAGGCTAACATCCCCTGATCTTGATGTTAAATGGTCATTGTAACGCGTGAATCTCAAATAGGATAAAAATCATACCTGATATCGTAGGCGTTTTACACGTGAAGATTAAAAGGCCGTATCTCCGTCAAGTATAATTCTCCAACGAAAACAGCACATTTTAGACGAAAATTTTCGGGAACGGTTCGTGGGCATAATCCCGTACATTACAAAACTTTGGGAAAGGTTTGAAGTAGTTTGAACTGTATAGATGAATTGTAACGGACTTAATTTAATGTTTACCTGACTGGACTGCAAGCATGCATTATTAATGGTGTACGGGCTAGGAGTGTAATTCTTTCCCGCTACACCTGACCGACTTATGGTACCGTTATAAATAACTAAGCTTTAAATCCGATATCCTATTATTCTACTAATATTATAAATGGGAAAGTAAGTGAAAATATGATGTCAGTTTATTAGCAAATTAATGACTGCCTATATGTCTGGTTTGTAAAGGAAATTTGTTATGAAGAAAGCTTGAACCCTAGAGTCGACATAGCCTAGCCTCTCCGGCTTGAACTGGTTGATCAAGCAGACCTTGCTAGACGCTACACCTATAGACCTAACTACATACTTTATTGGTATTTGCGGCATGATCGTTGATCGTACATCGTACGATATAAGTGGTATACAATACACCATAAACGGGTTCTTGTGCTCTAAAAGCAATTAATTAAATGCAATTTTACCTATTTACTTAGGTCATTCATTATTTTATTAAGCAAGAAATATTCACATTAATTCCGACTATCCTATTTAAAAACTTATAATCTGCCTTTCGTCATGTGTATACTTACATACTAGGAACATTTAACTTTTCTGTAGATATGCAGTTCGCGCGGACCACCAGAAATTTCAAACAGTAACGCCATATAACAGCTATTTTACTGATACCTAATTGAACACTCCGACTCATTCCTAATGTCTGTTTGTTTCCAGGTCGAGGGAAGAAAAAGAAGTTGATGCAGAGGATATTGCCGTTGTTTATAATGCCATTCCTCATTCAATCGACCATTGTGCCCATGTTCCTCAGTATGCTCAAATTTATGCTCGTCAAATCTTTGATGATTGGTAAACTGGCGCTTGTGCTTATCATAATAAACGCGTTCCGAAATCACAATTCGTTCAGTGGAAGACACGACGCAGATATAGCGAGCCTACACTACGGATACCAGGGAAACGGAATGGAACAGTACGGCGCGTTTATAAATTGATGGACTTTTGTAAAAATTTAGAAGTCATTTAACTGTTATTGTTTTTTGTAAGTTGTTAAGTATTTATACAATGCCTTATTTATTTTACTGTTAAGATTTATTGTTAATGTGTACTGTAACTAATGGCCAGGAAAAGGCCTCTGCTCTGAGCTTTAAATAGCGATATAACTTAATTTAATATTTTGTTGGTTTTGTAATAATTTTCAAAATTTATGTTTCTTGTGAAGTTTTCTTCTTTTCAAAAATTAACTAGATATGGAACGTATTATGATAATTAGGCTTAGAGGTGTATGAAATAATCTTATGATACTAAAAGGATTTAATAAAAATGATCACAAGAAAACATTACGCCTTTGCGAACAATTGTGAGAAAGCAAATTGCATAGGATAAAACTTTTACTGCGTTTGAATAATAAGTAATTAAAATTCATGAATGTCATGTGTTATGCAATTCGCTCTATTGTATGAAAATTGTGATCTAAGTGAAATCATAGTGATCGCGTGTGAAACAATAAAGTGCGATTATAGTCATCTCTGTAAGAACTCAGCACAATAGGAATCTGAAACATAGTAACTTAACACGCTTTCATTTCATACTTAAGTAAGCAATGTGATTTTTATTTTTTATCACGTTCTTTTATTAACTGAGTGTCAAACGGGCACACAGGGCACCAGAAGTGTAGTACCTAGTTAATGCAACTCTTGGACACTCACGTCCAAATCTCAAATAAAGTACCTCACGCAACCACATCCCTCTATCCAAGCGAAGCACGACACGTGAAGAACATGCTCCTTCCCGGCGGCTTAAGTGATACCTTACGTACCTCTCTGGGCGAGTAACTTTAGCTCTACCTGTAGGTGACATGGCTCTGTCACGCTGTAAAAAGATTGTTTATCGTGCCTTAATAAGGTTTTCTTCCGCGATATGATTAAGTATATAGCCGTATCTTTTCGGGTTTTACAAATCGATTTAAACTTGCCGATAGGTTTGGAGGAAAACATTATTAAATTAAAAAACTAATAGAAATATAAAAAAAACCGATTTATGAAGGTTTAAATTAAGGCTGAAGATAAAGAACATTTTAACGGTAACAAACATTACAAAATTTAATTTTGATTAAACTAGTAGGTAGGTACTAGGTAGGTAGGCCAGGTAGGTATTCAAACTTGAACTCATTCCTTTGCTTGTCGAAAAATAGCAACCCGAATTTTCACTTAAAGGAAATATTTATTTTTAAATTAATCTCTATTCATTGTAATTATTTATTGTATTATAATTATAATTCATATAAAATATTTTTATCTGAAGACATTTTAGGTTGTCACATTTTTATCAAATAAAGTTACGAATGAGGTAGAACTTTAAATATTATAATAAACATGAATTTTACGATTCGACATCTCTCATACCTAAATGATTTTATAATCTGTTAAATAATAATCGGTGCATGAATATTTTCCAATATTTTAGTAGGCTAAGGTAGCTTACCAAAGTTTAATTTTAAAACTATTGTAGAATAGACGTCATTGTTAGACCTTTAGTATGTTTTAAAAAAAATTATAATATGTATAGTATGCTTTTTTTTAAACTTTAGTCTTTTTCGCTAGCCTACAAGATTTCCATTGTTAAACTTGCCTACAGTCTTAAACTTACTTTAAATACTTTATTTTTAAAGTTAAAAAAACACGCTTTTGAATAACATCGAACCAAAAAGTAATTTTTTTTTTCAAACTAAGTTTATAACAATAATGAACGAAAATATTTATTTTTCACGTTTTAGTTTCATAATAATATGCTCTATGTCTTTTAGTTTTTTTTTAAACTATATTCATTTTCCACTTTTAGTTCAATTTATATCATTTCTTTTATTTAATACCAGGATATTATGGTTTTAATATAAACTTTTAACATTCTTCTTTACGACCATGTAATAAAATCTAGTCTTAAATAAAATTAATTCATTTGTAATTAATCATTAAAGTTGGTGACAATCGAGAATTTTCAATTTTCAAAAATTTGTAATTCAAAAACTATCAACTTTTGGCAAATTCAAAGTCAAAACTGCCCAAAATATTTAAAATAAAAAATAAAAAAATATTGAAAAAAATAATATAAAAAAACATCTTATTTTGCAAGTTGAAAAATCTACTGGTAAATCTACAAAGTTTGTGCGAAATCTGGCAGTTTAAAGTGGATCAAAATCGCGCCCAAAGGAGTCGGTTACAAGTAAACAAACACACAGGTGAAATAATAATTATTATTATTAACTAATATAAAGCGTGTAATAATTAATAAAAAAAATAGTTTAAGTAATATTTATTATTTATTTATTGTTAAATGAATATTTTGTGTATCCTATAAAGTAAAATGAAATAACACATTACATTTATATCTCACGTATCTCTATAACATTTTATTGTTGTGACATATTGCGTGGAGTAACTATGTATTTACTAACAAATTTGCTTTTAATTTATTAAGCTACAATACGAGTAAATTAAATTATTTTGGTTTCATAACGGTTGTTTATTATTTTACACAGTGAAAAAAAACTAAAATGTTTTCAAGACTCAATTTTACTTTACTTCACGAAATCGACCTGTTTGTAATGCAACAGATAAAAATCATCTAGGTACTCGTACTACGATTTTTATGCAGTAGACCTTTTGACCTAATGAATGAATGACGTTTCTTAGTTCAGCTTTATAAAGAAAGAAATCGACGTAGTTCAGTCAGCCACCCCAAGGCAGCCAGCCTAAGCCTAAACAGAGAAAAGTTGGTACAGTTATCGATCTATAGTTTGAGAGATTAGAAAGCACTCGAGTTTAGAATGACTCGTTCCAAAAATATTCAATTGTTTCCAAAACTCTGTCCATAGGTACTGCCAATTTTGGAACTTATGTAACTACGATACATAGATACGTATAGTAGTACGTACTCTCCTCCCTCCAACGTGGTCACTTAGTTGACAAACAACTGCGTTTCTACGTGCATAAGACCACGAGTAACCAACGCTCTATCAGAAACGTAAAACAATGTCGTAACTTTAACGTAGCGCGTTTATTCGCTACACTTCGTACTTGAATATTCATTTCGACCTTTACAACGACTTGTGCCGAGTTTTCCCTTTCAGTCAGTGCTTGTGATGGGTCAAAGCAGATCTAGGTAAAAGTGAATCGTGTTACCAGAGCAGTTACATAGTTGAGCTTTAAACTATTAAAGTGAGTACAAAATTTGGAAATTTGTATAATATTTTTTCTCTTTTAATATCGAGAAGTGTTGGGTACAAGGAGATATGTACTCGAGGTACCCGGATCATACTTTATCTCGGTGAGTTCCTATTTTTAACTCCCGATGCAAAAGGAGGGGTGTTATAAGTTTGACGTGTCTGTCTGTCTGTCTGTGGCACCGTAGTTCGCGAACGGATGATGCGATTTCAATTAAGTTTTTTTGTTGAAACTTTTACCAAATATCATAACCATGTTCACTGTTAGTTGTAGACTGGCACCTGTAAAGGTACCCATGTACCCATCGTAATAGGTATACTCATTTCATTTAATTTTAATTGTGGCCTGCTGAAAATGAAGTAGTACGCTTAATCTACTGTTAAACTGCATAGGAAGATTCGTTTATAACTGCTTTCCTATTTTTCTAAAAGTGGCTATTACGTAATATAAAATGGACAGATGAACTGACAGAATACACTCCTAAATGTTTACAGATGGTACCCAATATCATTCAGTGGACTATGAAAAATAAGCTACTGGTATTTTTTGTGACGTTGAGTTTCTGTCTGCTTGTGGCAGTCGCAGCAGTATCTGTGCAAATAAGAAATCTCAATGAAAAATTGTGTAGTCTACAACAACAAAAATCGTTATTAAACATGACTGAAAAGTCTTTGAAGCATTCTAATTTTGAGGTAAGTTTCATAAAGCCGAACGAAAGATTTTTTTCTTTATTACTGAAAGGGGTTTTGTCATACAGTGACTATGCCACCCTCATAAGGTTAACACGAGAATGAATACCAAAAATAAACTACAGTTAAACTAAATTACATAATTATATAATTTTATCAGTGTCTTGGCTTTACTGGATAACGGGAAAGCCAAAACACTGTTACAAATACCTACATCTTCTTTATCCAACCATGATATCTCACGTCTTAATGCCTCGTTCCGTACACATTCCATCAAAACATGTAAGACGTCGTCGATTGTGTCGCACTCCGGGCAGTTCGGTGATTCCACAATACCCATGAAATATTTGAACTTGTTTGATGAAATATGTCCGGAACGAAGCCTCACTAATGAAACACTGCTCTCCGCGCCGCCAGATCGGCCTTTGCGCTCCCTGATATATTTACGTGCGATAGTGTCCATTGAATAATCATTTCTTTATTTAAGTTAGCTCCCTTCCATGTTTGTTGAAACTGCTGCTAAGTAACCTTAACCAACTTATATTTTCCCAAGTGTTAGGATATTTTTCTTACTATGGTGTCCCAAAAATGTGGACTTCTATTTTATTGTTGAAAAGTGCAGCTCACTTTTATTTTTTCTGCAATACAATGTTTGATTAACACTAGTAAATAATTATCGTACTCTTCATTTAGGTTTCTAAATCTCTCTCATTTAGGTTTCTAAGTCTCTAATCATTTAGGTTTTAAACTTTTGGATATTTTACAGGTTAAAAATTACTATCGCTTACCAAGAAATGTAAAACCAATAAATTACACCCTTCAGTTGAGTCCCAATATGTCTGACAAAATGTTTACGGGCACTGTTACTATTTTAATTAAAGTTCTAAGTCCAACAAAATCAATAACATTACATTCGAAAAACCTCGCGATATATTCAACAACCCTAAAGAATAGCAGTACTAACAGAACCGTTAATGTACTATCTACAAATTTATTGGGCTCGGATGGTAGAGAATTGTTAGTAGTCAATCTAGAAAGAAAAATACTTGAAATGGACTATGAATTAACTATCACATTCTCTGGAAGGCTTGATAAAGGAATTGTTGGATTTTACGCAAGTACCATGCGTAATGGCAAGTAAGTACAGGACATATTTTAACTCAACTTTACAACACAAAACCATTTTATAATAATATTTATTAAATATTATAATATTATATTTTAATTCAAAATTTTGTTTTGAGAAAAGAAATAAGAATTTACGTCTGATCAGGGTCAGCTACTGCATGCTTATTAGCTCAAAAATATGACATAAAGATCATTTGCACTATTGCCAGTAAAACAATTTACTTACTAATATGTAGGTAGTTCATATTTTTATCGAAAATGGCGGGGTACCTATACAAAATCTCCTCAAAACACTTCGAGAAGGAGGTAGACACGCAAATTCGGTCGGGGCAGCGCTTGGTAAGCTACGACACATCCATTCATTGTCAATACTCCAGTGCCTAAAGGCGAATGTTTAACCAGTGTGTCCTACCTATCGCCAAACTAACAACCGTTGGAGAAAGAAAACGAGTGTTAAAGTGAAGACCACGGATAGGAAAACGTAGTGTAGGATATCCTCAGGCTCATTGGACGGAAGAGAAGGTGGCTGGAAGCGGAAGTTCTGTAATGTCAAACCAGCCAGTGTTTGCATTGCGTGGGACATATCAGGCTAAGGAACCACGTCATTTTTATCAAACTTTTTATTAAAACTCTCCTGATGAGTCCTATGCTGAGCTTTTTATTTGTTTATTGTTTTTTTTAATGTCCCATTTCCCAAACTTGTCACTGGCAAGATGACTAAAAGGCAGAGATTGCCAGAGATCAGAGATAATAGGTACCATGCATCGTCAAGATACGTCAAACACAAAAGTTACGTCAAATTATGTCACTTTAATTATTGACATCGCATGAAATCTAGTCTTGTACCTAACCGGTCACTGAGAGCGGTTAATTTAGTTCATAATCGAATGAGAACTAGTTCGTTTTATTAGTTCAATTTAGTTCTTTTTTTTTAAATAAGTTAGTAAGAACAATAAATACAGAAAAAAACCACAGAGTGGTTACTGGTTGTAGAATTACGTACAAGATGTCGTTTTAAGTCGCTAGGTGAAGAAATAAAAAATTAATATCAATTTAAAAATATTAAAAAGTCAAAAAATCCTTGACAATACCCCTAAAACTTTCAGACCCCTAAAAAATCCCATCTCTCAATCTGTGGTGAAAAAACCCCTAAGTTGGGAACGCCACTGTCTAGTACAGTGGACGTTAAAAAAATATAAAACGAACTAAAATCGGGACTATCAATGAACTAGTTCGCAATTAGTTCACCTAAAGGAGAGCTCTTCCGACCTACTTCTTTGGCGAACTACCCAAGACTAGAAGTCAACAAACAAAGACGTAAGACGTCAGTCAATGCTCAATCAGTCAATCAACTCAAATGTCATAAATTTGTCATCATGATGGCAGATGATGATTATTTTGTTTTCGATTTACTACTTTGTGCTTTGTTTCATTAATATTAATGTAACATACAAAAAATTAACGACGCCCAATTTGAGTGAAAATCTTTTTTATCAAAAATAGCTTTGAAGTGAAAATCTCGACTTTTATGATAATAAATATTATTATCCGTCGATGTACAAGGTGCATAGAAATTCATAGTACTCGCCGGTACAAATCTACGGATTTAGCTATGAAACCTGCGACTGCTACTGCAAATAAGCAATGGGGTAGACTGTCACCGCTGGTTAGGCCTAGTCACTATAAATTAACTCTTCAACCTGACATGGAGACGGGCAAATACAAAGGCAGAGTGAAGATAGACATCACAGTAAACAAACAACATACGCACACTGTAAGCGTTCATACAAAATTCTTAGACATACGTGATGTGCGACTTTTTAAAGAAAGCAAAAAGATACGCATAATTCGCTACTCTGAAGTCATGCCATTGGAGCAACTGCTGATAGAATTTGAGAATCCTTTGCGTCTTGGCAGTTATCAACTTTATATTGAATTTCATGGTGATATGACTCGGAACATTGTTGGATTATACCTCTCCCGCTTGAAAAATGGAGGGTAAATATTTAACTATCATATATACTTAGCTAGTGGCTCTATTTTTACTTAGATCCCATGTAGGTATATAACTATTTACAATATTTTAAAATAAAAAACAAATATCCCAATATTTACAAAATAAATACAAAACATAAAAATTATAATAAAAACAATTCTTCTAGTATGCCCATGTAAGGTATTGTTTCCAAATGTAAATTGCATTACCTCTTTGCATGCAAAGACTTAACCTTTGAGCAAAAAGCTACCAGCCCTTGAGTCACTCCTCTGCCTCACTCACTCCTGTGCCTCTGACACACCAATCGCGTTGATATTTGCAACAATTGTACAACTTCGTGGTACAAGACAAGCCATGTCAACCCTATGTTTCTACCTCCGCCCACATTGGCACTGGTGGGGCTTGCATACCTTGACACCGTAGAAGTTTGTAATGTACTTCAAAAACACATCAATAATACTGATCATAGATTAATATTGTCACAAATTTGACCATAACTGTTAACCATAAATGGTGTTATCAGAGGTTGCTAGGTCTATTAATAAAAAAATCACCTCAATTATTGAGTTAATTTCTTATGTTTTCAGTACTATGGTTGCCAGCAAATTTCAGCCAACCTATGCCCGCCAAGCCTTTCCCTGCTTTGATGAGCCAGATTTCAAAGCAACATATACCATTTCCTTGGTAAAGCCTCCGAATTATGTGGCACTCTCCAACATGCATGTAAGATAACTTGTATCTTTAATTTAAAATGTAAGCTGTTTTGTTTTTGTTTACCTTGTGCTTTTTTGCTGAAGATATTCTGTAATTTAAGTTTTTCAGACATTTATTTTCAAACATCATACTTTTAGATAGCTTATGCTTGATTTTGTGGCCAGAAGCTTAAAGTTGTCCAATAGGCAAAAGCTCGCTGGTATGCTTGGTATTTATCTATTGAGAATCCAACATGATGAAATTCAAGTTAGCAAAATGGCAAATTAAAGTGGCAATAGGCTGCCCACATTGTTTAATGCATTGGTGGGTACAGTGGAAATGGTTAACTAATGGTTAAGAAAGTTCTTTGAATGGAGACTTGGCTGAGTGGATTTCAGGCCTCCCTCAAATTCAGAGAGTTTAGGTCCCAGAATTTCGGGACTTGACAGAGTGGAGGCAATTAGAAGAAACCCACATCCAGCAGTTGACAGCTTGATGACAGTCAGTTGATATGTAATGATTTTTCCAGGAAATAAATAAAACTGTAGATCAAAAGACTAAAATGGAGACAGTCCATTTTGCAACAAGTGTGCCCATGTCTACCTACCTGGTATGTTTTGTTATCTGTAACTTTGAATACAAAGATGCAGTTGTGTACGCTAAAGGCGTTGGCAGGAACTTCAGATTGAGGTCGTTTGCTCAAAGAGATCAGACACACAAGATAGATTTTGCTCTTGATATTGGCAAAAGAGCCACTGAATTCTATATCAAGTACTATGAAGTGCCTTTTCCATTACCAAAATTAGGTAAGCTATATATTTTTAATTCTATTAAGTTTATTCTGTTTCATCGAGTTTCAATTTTATTTCTATTAACATATCCAACTAATATCAAGCTAAGCTATGGAAATATTTCATTGTAAACTTTATTATGATTCCTACTGGTGGACGACATTTATGTGCAATTAAAGGTACTGAAAAAATAATAATTTTTATTTCAGACATGATAGCAATTCCCGACTATGTCTCTGGTGCCACAGAACATTGGGGTCTTATTACATACAGGGAAACATCATTCCTTGTTGACAATGAAACAGCATCATCAAGAAACAAAATCAATGTTGCAAATACAATCGCTCATGAACTGGCTCATATGTGGTTTGGAAATTTAGGTAAATACATAAATATTAATTATTTAGACTTTAAGTCTACATAGTCCGGCAGCCACCGCCTGTTTTTCAGTAACTCTCAGTAACATTCAGTAACATTAATAACAGGTAGGTAATGAACTGCCCAGATGTAAAACATGTCGATTTCGTAGGGTGTTGAAATTGCCTGACTAACAGTAAATTTTTTATTGAAATTTTAAGATAATATGACAATAAACTCATCATTGTTATTGTGCTTATATATTTCCAATAATAAACATTTTATCATTTCAGTGACAATGAAATGGTGGGATGAGGTATGGCTGAATGAAGGGTTTGCGTCATACATGCAAGTAAAGGCATTAAATGCTATTGAGCCATCATGGTCTATGGTAATTATCCTTTCATATTATCTGCATACTGTATTTTTAATAGGTAGCCTCCATGGAGTAGGTTTTATGATTTAGCTTACTATATCAAAATATATTAAATTAATTTAATAATTTGGCTGAAACATAACTGAACGGTGAATTATCCTCATTCACGATTTAAATCTCTTCTCTTTCAGTTGGACCAGTTCCTCATAAAAACTATGCATCCTGTTTTAGTGACTGATGCTAAGTTGTCCAGTCATCCAATCTTACAAAATGTTGAAACTCCAGATCAAATTACTGCAATTTTTGATGCCATTTCTTACAACAAGGTAATATTGGGTGTAGTAGTAGTAGTATTTATGTTATTGATTTTATGCACAGCGCATACATAATTGTCTTCTTTGTTCACTTATTAACTCCAAACCGCTGCATGTCTTGAAGGGATCCCTTCTTAGTGATTACACCACCATTTGTACATGGTTTTGTATCACAATTTCTATTATTTGTATGTTTCATATGGGTTTCAATAAAAAGTTTAATAGTAATAACTAATATTTAATGTTCATTTATATGTTTTACAGGGTGCTTCAGTGCTACGAATGTTGGAAGGAATGCTTGGTGAAGAGTATTTCCGTCGATCTATTTCTGATTACCTAAAGAAATATGAATATGGCAATACTGTGACGCGCGATCTTTTACTGTTTTGCATGGATCCATATTTTAAGATAGACAATCCAATATACATTAATATTTCGTAAGTTTTTACATACTTTTTTGTAAACCTCATTAAGAAGCTGTCCATGACGTGTGCTTAGATTTATTATCAATTTTTATCTTGAAGTACCACAAAATTTGAGGTAGGCCTGACACTACCACTTTGCTCTCTTATCTCTGATGATTGCTGATAGAGTTAACGTTTTTATAATTTAACTATATTTACAGATACATTTTTCTTTCCTTCAGAGTATACGCTATAACATTATTATAATTTTATATTAGGTACATAATTGAGACGTGGACCAGACAAATGGGGTACCCTGTGGTGACTGTGACTCCCGGTGAAGACAATTCGTACGTGCTAACGCAGTCTAGGTTCCTATTGGATCCACTGGCTGTGTATGAGAATGATTCTGAATTTAAGTATGCATTGTGTTTATTGTATTTCGAACTTATACAATACATTAGCATGAGTGTGTCAGTATGTAAGGACGCATAGACTGTTGTGATGTGTCTGAAATTTTGAAATAACTTCATTTTATTTCTAAACATAATTTTCTTAACATTGATGTTTTTCTTCATAAACTAGTATGATAAATAATTTTGAAATGTTACATTCGATAGATTTGTAACTAGATTGTGAAATGTAGTTTTTAATTAATTGTGTGGTAAATTTATTATTTCAGGTACCGTTGGTTTATCCCAATAACATACAGGACAAATAAGGGTGAAAATCGGAAGGTATTATGGTTCCCAGATGTATATGACAATGGTGAGTTTAGCTATGAGTATAAATCCATCTGCCTGGGGTATCCTTCATACAGCTTCAATGTTTTTTGATAGGTTCTGTAAAGAATGTGAATTATTGTCAGTGTAGGTGATTGATTGATTGAATTGATTGGATTAGAGTCAATGGCTGAGTACACCAAAAACACATTATTAGCCATTATCAGTCTAGACTATCGCCTGTTGTTACCAATTACGAATTATCAAATTTATTTTGTACATTTTTCTGTGTTTAACTATGGCATTAGGAAGTTTTTCCACTACTTAGTGACCCAAAATTTATTTACCCACGATAACATTGTGATGATTTTATTATTTTTTGCAGTTAAACTTACTTTGGGAGATGGCGAGCATCTCATTAAGATTAACAACAACCAAGTGGGATTCTACAGAGTGAACTATCCAGACGAGATGTGGGAAAATCTAATAGAACTCCTGAAAGCTAAATCTGATAAGGTAAGTGCTGTGTGGGAATCAAATGTCTGCTGCTGTAACAGTGAAGTAAAATATTGTGAGGAAACCTAAATATCTGAGAGTTCTCCATAAAGTTTTCAAAGGCACAATGAGTCCACGTCATTACCCCAGTCCGAATTCAGTCAGCGTATTGGGATAGAGAAGAATTTATTATTTTAGTTCTGATTTCAGCTCACAATATCGGATAGAGCTCATCTTTTGAACGATGTGTTCGCTTTGTCGGAAGCGGCGCTGGTGTCGTACGATATAGCGCTGAACCTCACCGCGTACCTCGAGGGGGAGAGAGCCTACGTGCCGTGGGAGGCCGCCGCCGCCGTCTTCTCTCAGTTGTCGGATAGACTACTCAATTCGAAAGCACATGGTCTACTGCAGGTTTGTTCTCCTTACAAAACTATTCTGTGTGCGTAGTGCGAGTTGCACAAAATTGTTCGAGTAACTTCACCGTCGCGTTAATCGACTATACGCTAAGCGCCAATTCTGTTTGTCATCTTAGCCACAAGATGGCGCTGCTTCAATCCCATAGAAATCGACGTATTCGCGCTCGATACGTTCAAGCGAAAATGTTTTGTCAAAACTCGCACTCAGCACACTGGAGGAAGCCAGATCAACTGATTTTTTAAAATGGAATATCGGTACTTTAAGACATATTCATTTGTGGTAGAGTCTTTTTATAAGTATAATATTTTTTGTAGTCGTGAGAATAAGTTATGTGTTGTTTTTATGCATATTTCAGACATATGTACAACGTCTTATAAAACCATTGTACTTGGAACAAACCTGGGAGAAAAGTAACTTGAGTGTGATTGAAGGGTATGTCTAAAGAAATTAACATAATCTTAATATAAAGGTAGAAAATGAGGGGCCTTATTTAAGTGGTCATTGCAGCCATTGAGAGCCCAAGCCACAGACGTTACTTATTTTCTTCAAGCATTGCGTACAACAATATACAACGTACAACGACGAAGATAGTCCCCCCAATGTCGGTTTCAACAGAACCACTAAAATTTTCTGCTATAGACAGTAATCCGCAGTGGCCAGTGACACGGCTCGCCTTCAATTTGCTAAGGTTGGTAATAGTTCTGAAACAATTCTCCTATAAGTTATTGTGAAATTACATCAATTTGTATTTTGACGTTTCAGGCTCTTTAGGACAAGGATTTTGTCAATGGCCGTGACATACGAGTTGCCTGAAGCAAAGGAAAAAGTAAGGGAACTCTTCCTGGACTGGCTCAGTGCACACAATACATCCAGGCGGTTCGAGATTGAGCCGGATTTACGCGACTTTGTCTATTACCACGGTTAGTAGTATCCTTCGAAATAAGATCCTTAAATGCTGACCATTTGGTTGCAAAAGAAGGCTGGCCTTTGTCTAGGTGCAGTGGCGACATAAATAAGATAATAAGCTGAAAATAGATGGATTCTGAGGGCCCAAGACCTGGTGGGGGGGCGTTGGTTGGAGGCCTTTAACCAGTAGTGGATTTCGAAAGGCTGAAAGATAGATTTGTACCCTTCATATGTTCACTGCTTGCATCGTTAAAAGTTCTGCCGTAGTCTGAACCAGCTAAAGATTAATATTGCCCTCTGTATCTCTCTCACCGATAGAATTACCGTCCTGTTGAGCGATACCTACACTTATTTTGAAGGAATTTTTGCTCATTTACGTAAACTAACTTTTCAATAAAGTAACTTTTTTGTAACAGGTATGAAAAATGCAACAGAATCAGATTGGGATGCATTGTGGCAAATTTATCTGGCGGAAGAAGACGTACAGGAACAATCGAAGCTGAGGAGTGCTCTAGCCGCCCCGAGGGATACTAAAATTTTGGAAAAGTATTTTTTTTTAATTTTTTTTTATAAAGTCATAGCTCAATTCCAAAAAAAGACCTACATGCATAAGGTGCGGGGCGCGACTCGAAGTGGAGCAGAATGATTCGATGTGTGCCAATAGAAGCCACTATACAGAGATTCGTGGCGTGGAGCTATAATATGTAGTGCCGCGTTATTGGTTATCATTGGTTTTCATAGAATAAATCAAAAAGGAAAGATACGGCATACGCTTACTTGTATCAATCAAAACGTTTGTCCGACTCAACTAGGTACATATGTAACCTACACACACACGCCTATGAAGTGTCAATCGGGCGAGCGAGACAGAGCGGTAAGTTTTATCATTAGCGGGAGTGAGCCGGAGAGTCTCGCTCACACATAGATCTAATTGTATTGCTATCCTTTCTTGTTAAAAATGGTGAACTACATTTAAAACCATCAGTGCGTTTGAAGAAAAAATAAGTTAAGTGTACTTACGAATGAAAAGAGATGCCGTGGAATTTGTTATTCGTTTTTGAGCTGTTTGTGCACCTTTTAAAAGCACACGAAGGCATTGTTTTACCTTTTTAAACACAGACATTGCACACTGCACATGTAGTTCAATAGTTAGCCAAATTGCGACTAAAGTGAAATTGTGTGCATGGACCTAATTTTAGGTGTGCACTCATTTGACGCTCGTGATTTAATCTAAGTTGTTTTTATTTATTTTTCAGATACCTACAACTGGCATGGGACGAGAAGAACGTCCGTAGCCAGGACTACTTGACGGTGCTGGGTGTGATCAGCTCCAACCCGTCTGGCGCCGCGCTGGCGTGGGGCGAGGTGCGGTCGCAGTGGCCGCGGCTGGCGGACCGCTTCACGCTCAACAGCCGCTACCTGGGCGCCCTCATACCCGCCGTCACTCACTCCTTCAATACTGAACACCAACTTAAACAGGTAGGAGGTTTTGCGTCGACTTGTTCGATCTCCTGAAGCAGCGAGGCTCGATACGATCTTTGTAGTTCTGTGTGATGGTCAATGGTCAAGTAACAATTATTATTCTTCCACGGTCTATTATCATTTTCACGGTAAACAGACTACTGACACAGTAGAGCCCTCATATGGGGTGCGTTAACAACGATCATGCTTACAAGACAAACGTAAGCCTTGTATTGTTCGGTTGCATTAATCGTTTAGATATGTGGTTTTATTATCTACGAGTATCTTCCGATTTGTGCAATTAGCTAGATTGTACTAAAATATTGGAATGTAATCGATCTTTGCTCAAAGTTTCATTTTAAACTGAACATTTTGAGGTAGGTGCAAATTACGTTCAAAGATTTCGTTACATACATACCTTATATTATTATTGTCTGTTTTCCATTAGAATGAATGAGAAAGATGCCCTGTCTTAACGCTGTTTGGTAGAATATGCCTTTTAGAACATAATTGAGAACTCTTTGGCGTGCAGGTTTATTTACAATGATTTCCCTCACCGTTATAGCAGTATTTAATTTTATAAAGCGCCCGTAACTTTTAAGAAAGTTATTGGTGTGTGCACTGAGATTCAAACCCAGACCCCTCGAGTAAGAGGCCGAATTCTCTAGGACACTGAGCAGCTAAATTTTGTTTTAAATTACATTTGTAAATTACGAAGTTTTTGAAACGTTGATAATAACCGAATCTACAAAAATGTTTTGTACTTCAACAGATGGAAGAGTTTTTCGAAATACATCCGGAGGCTGGAGCGGGCGAGACGGCTCGTAAACGTGCGTTAGAGACAGTCAAAACCAACATCAAATGGACTACGTTACACAAAAATAACGTCACTGAATGGCTCGAGGAAGAAATTAATGGATAACAGTTAACCCGTGATTTACCTTTTTAATATATGTACCTACATATTTTATGTGATTGTTTTCTTTGATGAGGGGATAACAGTGTTTCACTACCATATAGGGTGCGTTGGGGTAAGTTCGGATGGTTTTTAGCTGCAATTCGTAAGATGTTGGTAATTTTTTTCTCATAATCTATACCAGCCAGCGTAATAAAATAAAGTAAAACTGATAATCAGTAAACAAGCTTTAAGAAAAATATTTTTTCGTTTGCATAGACTTAACGACTGCTGAATTATGAGAGTTTAAAGTACGTTTAAAAAAGCATGGGAAAGGGATGGGACGATGTAGGGGAAAGACCGGACTATCCTCTAAAATCACCCAAGTGGTTAATAACATAAGGTTTATAAAAAGAAAATGTCCGATCTTATCTCGAAAATATTCCAAATTGCGTGACTTGTGGTAGAACAGCCATAATACACGACCGATGCGACGAAACCACCGATGTGGACTGACGGGAGTAGCAAAACAAAATGGACTCTCGCACTATGTTACCAGTATAAAAAAAATAACCACAAATTCGGTAGATATTTAAATTATACGTTCTTACCCCATTGACGATCTTACCCCAACACACTCTACCTATATAGCATTTGATTTTTTAATTTGTGGTAATGTCCATTTTCGTAATGTTATATCGTGTTGTAAGCTTGATTGCCGTTAGTAAAAACAAATCGTTAGCGATAAAGCGTGTCCAATTTTCATTTATGAGTCATGAACTCATTAAAATTTTGTTATTGTTGTTTCTGTTGTTTTTGAACGAATTTACTCTCCCAGTGATCGCCTATTATCATGATAAACCTAGTTGAGTTGGCTACCTACTTAAATTATACTTTATATTTTTTTGCATTATACGTGCATTTTAAAAAATACTTTAAGCTTTAGGTTTTTTTATGTAAGTATTAGCTAATTTTAAGATGGATCGATCTAATAATAAATTTGTCGATAAAAATAAATATTGTATGAAATTATTTGCGTATGTTTCAATTATACTGCAGCGTTTATTGACAATGTCATTCTATAGATACCTACGAATAGTATAATATTCGATACGTATCATAATACGTACTACTATTCATACCTAGTTTGTTATCATTACTTGAAACTTTGCGTGTCATTAGGCTGCAGGTACTACGATATCATTGAAATTTCAAAATATAAAAAAATTAAACAGACATCAAAAAAGTACGAAATAAAATTTGTTATCTAGATATTTTAGGTCAACTATTTTTCGCGGTTGGTGTCTTTTGTACCAAGTATTTTGTTTCTGTTGATATATTTTGGCACCAACCTCAAAAATTTAACTCCAAATCACGGAAACTACTGGATCGATTTTGATGAAACTTACCACTTCCTAAGCTGAACAAAATGCAAACAAAATAAAGAACGAACACGATCCGTCAATTAGTTTCGGAGATATGCCAGGACAAACATATCTACATGTATACATACATACACCCATGAAATTTGGTATACTTGTTTGGAAGCCGTAATAGACCAATATAACAATATTGGTCTATTCTAAAATTGTACAGTTCCGAGAATATTACACAGGTACATTGTATACGTGTTGAATTGATAACCTCCTTTTTAAGTCGGTAATAATAATTATTACAACGGTTATCAAATGAAAGTCAAAAAGGAAAGTGAATAAGGTATTATATTTATAATATGCACTTATATAATTATGTTATGCTAAATCATAAATATTTCTAATTTTATATTAAACTAATTTCATGTTACGTCACCTTAGTTCATATTCTACACTAAAGAAAGTAAAGCAAGTGCAAGGAATTTATGAAGTTTGTATTGCTATTTTTGACTTATCACGGCGTAGTAACTGTAGGCTGTGCGGACAATCTGAAACAGAAAATAGAAAATGATAAATGATGATTAAACTAGAATAGATGTATAATTTAGTAGGCAAGTATCCTATGTAGGTAAGTGTACCTAGGTAAGTATTTCACTACGAACGCCATAAATTATATTTCATTAATAAATTACAGTATCTACCTATAAGATCCGAACCAGAAAAAACGTTCATCCATCTAATTAATAAATTACATTTACTTGAACACTAAAAAACTGTCAGTGGGTTGTCTGAAAATAACTTTCTAATACATTAACTATATTCATGTTTCATGAACAAATCTTATTGAAACCGTAGAAACGTAATGAAGAAGAGTTTTTGTTACCTGTATGAAGGCCGGTAAATTCAAAGAATGAAATGGTCCGGCGAGCAGGCGGCAGCGGCGCGACATGCTCGCACCGAGCAGGGCTACCTCGCGACGAATATTGGGGCTCAAGCACCACCACGCACATGCAAAAGGTCCTTCTCCAAGACCGATTGCGCTCTAAAAGTTTACACTTTTCTTTAATACTAAGTACGAATTCGTCATCTAGTTACTACCTACAAGCGGCCTACTTTTAACCAGATGCGCATAGGCACTCACGGCAGTCTAAAAGCATGCGGGTGTGCAACAGTATAACTCAATGAAGGTTGTAGACAATGAAATTAGGAAAATTAAAGATTTACACCTTTTCATCTGTTAAATTGATGCAGGAAGGTCTTATCTGCTAATGCATGGTTTTTCAATTTAAATGTTCTACGTATCTCTATTAGACGGCGTAGGTGTCTCTTTACAAAAACAGGCTATAGATACGCAACATTATTTACAGAAATCAGAAATACATAGATACAAAATATGTTTTGATTTTTCTTCACGTAAGTAGGTAGGTATTGTACTCAGCAAATTGAAACATCGCGAGGAAATCGGCCAGCCTAAAACTTCTCAAAAATAAGTGAACTCGCCCTCAGCGTGGTGGAGTAACTAAGGCTTACCTATATACATAGTCCTTTCGTAGTGAGAGAAGACCCGACCCTGCAGTGGGTCGTGTACCCGTGTCTCATCTCACAACGCTCACTCATTAGCAAATGGGTTGCAAACATTCGCCATACCCTTGATATCACGGTGCTGAGTCCCTAGTGTAGTCTATACTTACATGTAGGTACCTATACAAAGTTGGGGGGTCCATATTTACCTACTCATGTCTATTATTAGCTGTCCACGGGGGCGACGCGGTTTTCCCTGTACTCGAATAATTTGCAACGCAAAATGCCAATTATCGCCAATTTGTATGCGTATGAACCTAATTAGCAATTATTCACCTATTGAGTCTAGAAACAAAAACATCAGTAAACGCACTGTTAAAGTACGAATGGAAAACATTATTCCGCCAATCGATGTTTTAAAAGTGTAAAAGTGTAAGAATGTTATAACACTAAGTGTTTTCTTCTTAAATAAGAAGAACTAGATACCTAGTCTTAGGTACAGTGCCAACTGTTCGGAATACTTCCTAAATTTATCATCATTAACCTTCACATGTCTACTTTTGATTAGCGTAAGATAGATGATCACATCGATTGGAACACTATACTCTACGAACTATCTACTTAGATCTTCTGTACAAGCAGTTTAATTCCTAACTTTCTGGATCCTTATATCAACTTATATATAAAAAGTGATAGCGTTTTATAAAGACTGTCAAAAAATGTTATTTGAGCTAGGAAGTTAGTGTGTGGATTGTACCAAGAATAATGTGCGGATTGTGAGATAAATCAGTTTGTTGTTGGGTAAGCGATCTTCTACACCTAAATATAAGATGTGCATTCATGTAATCTCATCATTTGTAGTCCCTTTGGACACCGTTGAATTCAGAGGGCCCAGGACCGTGTGGAATGGCGTTGACTAGGGGAGGCTTATGTCCAGCAGTGGACTTCCAAAGGCCACAATATGTTATAAATAGACCTATATAACATATTAGCACTAGAGTTATGTTCTGCCGAGGCTTCTTTCATCTGATCTTAGGCACCTGCGATACTCCTCCATTCGGCCTATTTTTACGATGTCCGTCCATTAGCTCGGATGCTTACCTAAGTTCCTACTTTAAAATTAGAATATTCAACCAGTATGGACGATGGAAGTTCAAACCACCTAAATATTGTTGCGTAGTGCGTCTATCGATCGGGGATAATTCATTATGCTCGTTTCACCTCATTAATCACGGCGTCTCCATAGTTGCAGAACAGGAATAATTGTGTCAACGTAGCGCACATGTACTGCAGTAGAGATATTAGTTGTGTCGTGCTTAGCTCAACCTGGAATTTCGAAAATAACTTCGTTATTAGAGCTAGATTTAAAGACGTCTGGTAATAAAGAAAATTACAGCCCGTTTATTTTGGTGGACAAAACCATTTTCAAGTTTAATATAATGCTAGCCCTGAGTGTGTCGTTAGAGACGTAGCTATTTTTAATTTCATAGAAATTTAAGGCGAAACAATAATACTAAAGGAATAAAAATGTGACAATAGACTTAACAGAGGGTCCTTGTTTTCTTTAGGAACGCGTCGGAAGTAGCGATGTTTGATGTTAGTTAAAGCAATAATACTACTTATTTGGTATCCATTTATTTATGGTAGGAACACTATAGCTAGGTAAATTGAATCGATGTAGTCTTTTTATTTTAAGAACTAGCTATTGCCCGCGACTTCGTCCACGTGAACTTTAACCAAAGTCGTTTTGGTTTGTTTTTTTTCTAATATTATATCAATCAACTCTTCTCTTAATAGTGCAGAGATGTTCTTTAAACATTTCTTTTTCAACAGACTTTGCCGCGAATTCATTATTTTTGAATGACTGGCCTCGTCTAAACAACAGGGGCCAGGCCAGCGCTGGCTTATCTGCAGGACGTGCGCCATTACTGGCTTCGTCTAAACTCGGTTTTAGACATGTTTTCAAGCGAAAGAAAAATAAAAAACACAAAATACCTAGGCCTATGTCACTCTCCACTCCAGTGCAGTCCTTCAAATAATCTTCACAAAAAATAACGTCTATCCATCGCTCAGTAGTGCAACGTGAAAGCAGGAGTAACAAAAAACACATTCACATTTATTTATATATTTCGCAAAATGATAGTAGGTAGGTACCTACGTTAGAATGAATTAAGTAAATAGGTACCGAAGTATTGATTGCCACCACAGAACAGATAATTGCCACCCATGACCATAACTTAAAAAATATAATGTCCATGGCGGACGTCGACATAACTGTTGAACCGATCGTTGACTCATCTGTTTAATTCAACTAAATATTAGCTGTATAGTGAATTTGTCAGTTGATCTTACTGTTGACTCTGAATTTACCTGTTTTTAACCTCTGCTATCATGCAGCAGCTTGATTATAAAGTGCACCCGTATCGCGTCTCATCTTAGGTCTCATTGAATCAGCGTTGGTGTCGATACAAACACAATCTGCTAAATACATACGCTTTGACGGCACGATTTAATTAAAATTACGAATGGTGAATATTCCCTCACCGATTTGAACTGAACGGCCACCGAACACAACGTCAGGACTGCTACGACAAAGTAGATTCCCAAAATATTCTGTGTTAAGCTACTCAGCTCGTTTACCGATCTGAAATAAGAAAATTGTAAGAAGACACTAGTATTGTAACAAGATTGGACACTAACCCGATTCTCCTTTAACAGATTTAGGTAGAGTAGGTTTTCCCAGGCTTGTGTTGTCCCCAGTACAACACTGGGAAAAGACCAAAAGGGACCCAAGAGTTGCAGCCATCTGTGTTAAAGTTGGTATAGTTATTACGCTGGACTTATGCGTTGAGTTCTTGATTGTGTGTGTTTTATAAACGTGCCCGGTATGAAAATGTGCAAGGCCGTCACAGCGGTCAATGGTGAGCGCGCGTTCGCTCTTTACGGGAACCCGCGAGGCTAAATACTCGAGCGCCGTTGGGACTTAGTGCATTTAGAAGATAAGATGAAGAGATAAAAGGTAAGATAAAGCCTAAGAGCTACTGAACCATCTAACTAACCCGTTTCCCACAAAGCTAACAAAATTTAAATGTTGTTTTGTTATCAGCCAACTAAGAAAGTACCGTTCTGGCAGGCAT
The DNA here is from genome assembly GCA_905147235.1 of Erynnis tages. Classification (NCBI taxonomy): domain Eukaryota; kingdom Metazoa; phylum Arthropoda; class Insecta; order Lepidoptera; family Hesperiidae; genus Erynnis; species Erynnis tages. The sequence continues at coordinate 6,561,692 of LR990078.1, read as the reverse complement.
ATGGCGGTTGCGTCATCATTTCTTAAATTTTTGAAACCTACGTATTTAAATCAAAACAAGTATTTAATACGTTTACAGATTTGTCTCAACCACACCTAAAAGCTCATAGCGGCCGGGCAGCGTATGAGTTACTCGTATAGAGTGTAAAACTGGTCGAACCTAAATAAAACTTCATGATCACTGGCAATGCAGTTTTCGTTCTAACTGAAAACTGGTTTCTTTTGGTGTGACTGCCGTGACTGGTGATAATAGATAGGTACTTACCCGGTGCCCGAAATGCACCTTTACGAAACAAAGACTGTTTCCGGTAATGAAAAACTTTATCTAAAATGTATGCTTTATCTTAAAACCCATGAAAATGAATAGCTAATCTTCATTGATATTGTATGTTTATTAATCAACTAAAATTACACTACAGGAAGGTAACGCTAAGCATGGAATAAACAAATAAAAAAATAATTTCTTGGGGAGGCTCCAATCTGCAATAAGGGATTTGTCTATTTTATTTCCTGTATGTTAGGTTTTTATTTCTAGAAACAACTAAAAATTATTCGGAATCGTGTAATAGTTGTGAAACATCAAAAATAATTGACTAGTTATATTGGTACTTACTTGATTAATGAAACATGGATACCGTGACATTTCGAAATCCTGTAATGTGCCCTAATGTCTCTTTTGCGACTTAAATTACAGTATTGTCCCCTTCCTCCAATGCGTTCACAGTAGTCATGCAGCAGTAAAAACTGCCCATGTATATAAATCATCATTCCAACTGCTGACAAATCAAAAGCAATGTGAACGCAAACACAATATACAGCAGCTATTCCTTCAGCGATGACTGTTACAGCATAGCCGAGGAAGGATGCTTCATTCAGCGGTGCCCAGCCAGGTAAGATATGTGGGTATTCTAATTTATCAGCTCCTTGAAGTTTGTATAAGGCGTACTCAATAAACGGTGAGAGTATGTAAACTACAGCTGTAAATATATAAATACGAGAAATGATGGTTGAAGTCGAAAGAAATTTTCGAGAATATGTCTCGATGTGCTTGTGAAAAGTGTCATCTTCCTCATTATCAGATTCATATTCAACATTTTCTGGATCCTCTCCATTAAGTTGTTTCAATTCCAAATCTGTAGTACTGGATAGCAGGCATCGCCAGCGATCTTGTCTCCCTTTTAGCGAGAGCAGCTTGATAAGTCCCATGGCACAGAACGAGAGTACGCTGAAGCATTCGAACAACTTCTCTTCGTCGTCTTTTGCTTTTATCAGGGCTACCACTTGTGTTGCGGTTGTAACAATAAAACATGCAATGCAAATGGTGGCTAACCAGTGTACGCCACGGCCATTTGAACCCAGCCATATTCCCGCAAGACGAATCCAACGGCTAATGATCCGAACAGAATTGCCATTTCGTGAATGTAATGCTAATGGCACTGTCTGGAGACTCTGCCTCCCTTCTTTTGTCTACAATAGATTTAAGATTAAAGAAATATTTTTAGGACACGATTGTTTGACTGCGAAAATACTCCAGTTGAGTGAGTAATTCGATGTTAGAACTTAGAAGTAATAACATAATTTTAAACAAAAATGTGAACCGACTTCAAACTAAAAAGTAAGAAATAACTTTACAAACAGACTTCAATAATAAGGTATTTTTGGAGTCTGTGCCCAAATTCATCCTCAGTTTAACCTCAAGTAACCTCATTTTTACATATACTCCAAACATATCTTATTAAGTATTGAAGTCTGTTTGTAAAGTTATTTCTTACTTTTTAGTTTGAGGTCAGTTTTGTTATGTGCATTTTTAAAGCACATTAAATCTCTCTTTCCATTGTACATTATTGTACGGTGCAACCGTACACCAACCGTCAGCGCGTTTTTCGTATAGCACGCGCCGGTCACATTTTCAATTTAGTATGCATTTGGGATGCTAACATATCGCGCGCGTACTCATAGCAACATCATTATCATACCTACAGTGTACAACAATAAATATTATAAACTTTAACAACATCTTTTCTTTGACTATCGTATGGTGTCGATACTAGCCCGTACAATTATAATAAATGAATAAATATTACCTAAGTACATATTTACCTACATACTTCTTTTTTAGTAAAATATATTAAAGTACCTACATGTCATGATTTTTTCGTGACTTTAAAACTCGTCTGCAAAAATGAGGTTACTTGAGGTTAAACTGAGGATGAACTTGGGCACAGACTCCAAAAATACCTTATTATTGAAGTCTGTTTGTAAAGTTATTTCTTACTTTTTAGTTTGAAGTCGGTTCACATTTTTGTTTAAAATTATTTTATTTAATGCTTTTTAGTTATCATAGTTTCACTTCCACTCTATTATCTGACTCTGGTATCTTAGTTTTAATGCTTCATCATAGGTTGCGGCAACTGGCTACTTAATGGTAACCTTACGGATTACCATTATTAATGTTTAAATATATAATTTGTACAGTTATTTAAATTATTTAAATTAACTTGCTTTAAACACGATTTAATTATTCCTATTTTATAACGAGTTCCGCTACATCATTAGCATCGAAGGTGGTCAAATTTTATATAGTTCTGCAAAGGTAATGTGACCAACAATAATAATTTATCAACTTGGTTCCTTAACTCTTATCCGTTGAGGAGTTCCACTCTGTATCTTCGAAACTCTTCATCAGATCATCACCTACTTAATATGGGACCAAATTCAAAGTAACAGCTCCCAAACCAAAAAAAAACAATTCAAATTGGTTACCAAATGACGGAATACGGCGGTCAGAAATATAAAATAAAAATGAGTTCCACTCCATCATCAGACTCGAAGGTGGTCAATGTCTACATAGTCCTGCAAAGGTAATGTGACCAATAATAATATTTTTTTAACCCGGTTCCTTAACTCTTATCCGTTAAAGAGTTTCACTCTGTATCTCCAAAACTCTTCATCAGATCAACAACAACTTAATATGGGCCCAAATTGAAATTAACATCTTCCGAACTTAAAAGAAAAAATTCAAATCTGGTGGCAAATGACGGAATTCGGCGATAACAAATATAAAAAAAAATAGGCAAGTATACTAAAACTCTGATAAACCGGAGGCCGGAGGTATGGCCTGTTCGGAAGTAGGTAACTACTGCATTAGATTCGTTTTCGTAGGTACTTGGGGAAATTGTGGATACCCGTCGCTAGTATTTGTTACTATACATGGCAGAGCTATGCGAAACTTTTACAGTCTAAAAACCTTATGTTTTATCATAGGAAGTGGCAAATGGCTTCTCAATGGTAACCTTACGGACACCATAATTATAGTTTAAATGTATTTATAATTTGTATGGTTTATTTAAGTGAACTTTTAAACACGATTTAATTATTCCTATCTTATAACGAGTTCCACTCCATCATCAGATTCGAAGGTGGTCAATGTCTATATAGCTCTGCAAAGGTAATGTGACTAACAATAATATTTTTTAACCCGATTCCTTAACTCTTATCCGTTGAGGAGTTCTACTCTGTATCTCAGAAACTCTTCATCATATCATCACCAACTTAATATGGGACCAAATTCAAAGTAACAGCTCCCAAACCAAAAAAAAAACAATTTAAATTGTTTACCAAATGACGGAATACGACGGACAGAAATATAAAATAAAAACGGGTTCCACTCCATCATCAGACTCAAAGGTGGTCAATGTCTACATAGTTCTGCAAAGGTTATGTGACCAGTAATAATATTTTTTTAACCCGGTTCCTTAACTCTTATCCGTTGAAGAGTTCCACTCTGTATCTCCGAAACTCTTCATCAGATCAACACTAACTTAATATGGGACCAAATTCAAAGTAACATCTTCCCAACCAAAAAGAAAAAATTCAAATCGGTTAACAAATGACGGAATGCGGCGATAACAAATATAAAAAAAAATAAAAATAAAAATAAAAATAAAAATAAAAATAAAAATAAAAATAAAAAAAAAAAACATACAGACGAATTGAGAACCTCCTCCTTTTTTTGAAGTCGGTTAAAAATACACAACTAACAGAATTTTTTTCATTGCTCTTTAAGCTGTGAAAATGTAAGGTTTCTGACAAGTGCATTTGGGTTTTGCAAAAAAGCAATTTCATCTCTTTCTTCTTGATGCCATTTGTAAAACCCCGAGTGTCGCAGATATGCATACGTATATATAATTATGCGTTCAAGGCAAAATGATGGTGACCACTTACCATGAGATGGCCCGTCTCCTCGTTTGCTCGTGAATGATTCTCTTTTAGAAATATGTTGTATCATGTACCTAGTTGTAATTTAAGCTTATAAAATTACAATTACGTGAACGATATAACCCTTGATAGTAATTTCGTATTAAATACTTCTTATTAATGTTAAAGTCGAGAGTCGAGTTGTAAAGTATGCTCGTATGGAAAGATTAATAAACTTACCCTTGATAGGAATTTCATATTAAAGGTAAGGGAAGTCGAGCTTACCTGAAGCGAAGTTGTGATATCTTATATCATCGATAAGGCTTGTTATGCCTTGTGGAAAAGTACAAACAGCCATAATTAAGGCACCCTTAGTATTCTTATGTAGCAGCTACTTCTAATCGTTCGTCATATTAAAACTAACTATTTTAAAGCTTTCCATTTGAATCCTACATCCAATATCATCTAATCTTGTCCACTTGTCCACGTAGATATTTGAAGCCCAGTTTCACATTCATAGGTCACCAGGCATTGCTGCCCATGGGTTGCAGTTAGGGAGGTAGATACCCCTTACTTGCTATAAGAAAAGAATTTTTTTCTTCAATAGATCTTTCACCTATATGCATCTTCACTTAAATAGCACATAAGTACCAACGTAACTTACGTAACTGACGAACAGCGATAACGCGCCAAGATTTTAGGAGATTTTGAAAATTCCAATTTTCATGCGGGATCTTACCAAGCGAAAAACTAGCCCAGTAAACAAGTTTGTAAAAGCTTTTCACCGGGTTTCCAATAGCAAAAGAAAATAAATGAGTGTTTTGATTGAATACAAATAAGTATCTCGAATATGAGAACCGTTTAGAGCACGTTTCAAGACCATCCATTAATATTTATGTACAACGTCACAGAAATTTTATGAATTTCAGTTCTTGAGACACTTTTTGTAAAACCTCTTTTCTTAATCTTTGAAAATATTTTTATGTTGTTCATTAATGTGTAGATGAAATTAGTACATACAAGAATTAGATCTTAAAATGTCACGGAATTTAGGACCCCTCCCAACCTCCTTTTACACATTTCCTCAAATACCAAATTTAAAAAAGACACTACGACAATAATGGAACAACCTAAAACTTGCCTTATAATGGCAGAACGAAAAAACTTTATTCGACTTTGCTCTTTAAGCTGATCAGTTAATGAGGTACAGAAAATTAAAAAGTAATTTCTTACTTCTCATCAATCTAGTGGAATTTAAAGTAGGTAATCGTATCCAGTAAAGGCATGGATAATTAGAAAAGTAAGTTTGTTACTTTTTACTTCAATCAATCTTGATGAAGTAAGCCTGATGCCAGAGCCCTTAAGAAGGACTTCTTGCGACGCAAATATTGTGTAGATATTATTATGTGGGTACCTACAAGAAACACAATCCCAAATCGATCCTGTTCCGTCCAAATCTAGGATCACCTCTATGGTATAACCAAAGCATCTATCCAACTAACGCAAACGAAGAGTCAACATGATAGGTTATGCATTAGGTATTGCATAAACAAGAAGTCAATTCCAAATTCGGATTTATTTAGTATTTTGCAATTTTTTACAAACAAAAGACCGGCCAAATCGGTTTTCATCCGGTTTCTTCTTGTTTATGTATTTGCTTATATCCTGGTAGTGCCCAAGCAGTTTAACTGATGGGGCTTTACATGTTAAATTATACACCCAATCACAAATGTGAGCAATGAGGTCGTAAGTGGGAGCGTTGCTTATTACAAGGGCCAACATGGTCTCTCAAAATAAAAAATTTCCAGTAGATGTGGTTACCCCTTCCCAACCATGACTCAAGACAAAAAGACGCTTCACAGCTGCTTATTATATTAGGTGCCGATAAGATATTTAACCTAATTTTAGGTCAATTTATCGCTTAAGTATAGGAACCATTTTCCAAAACTATAGTATTAAACTTTGACAACTTACTTTAGTTCGATAGAGGCTGTACGATAGACGACAAAATGTTTTACGCCGTCGTTACTAACTACTGTCTTGTGAACTTTAGAAGGATCCAATCTCCAAAACTTTCAAGAACAGTTGGTATCTATCGGATTCCGTTTACCTGTTAATAACTACACAAATGAAACCTGCTTATTTTAATTACTCAGGCTTTCGACTAAAGCTTTAGTCGAAGGTATAAATTATGTATAGAACAAAATAGTTGGGCTATATAAATAATCTCAGGCTAAACGTAATGTCTTTTTCTTGCCTGCAACATACATGTTTATAGTACCTATGTCTATTTAACAATCACTCTCCAGTAATTTAATGTAAGTGTTACTAGCTAAATCCAATTTCATTATTGAAGGTGTTAGCGGCAAATCCAGCCCTTTCCATGTCATCACGGAAAGCTATAAAATGTAGATTTCATTCCCCCACTTTAATGCAATTACTGATAGCTCTACTAAATGTTTTTCTAACATACAAAACGCCTATAAATAGGTACTTATTATTTCTATATTTTCTCTTTATAGACATTAAATTTGTTTCGTACAATTCAATTGATGGTGATTTGTTTTCGTGTCAGTTTGTAGACAAAAAAACAGACATTGTTTTCTATTCATTGATTTATTTACACTACATCAATTTATATAAGGACATTATTTATTTATGCGCATAAATTTTAACATAAGAAGTGATTCTCAACTTTATCAATTTTCGTTTTCCAATTTTACAAGTTCAATTTGATACTCAATTGCCGATTTCAGCTAAATGTTACCAGTTCGAAGAATATCCTCCTCCGTTAGATCGGAAGCCGAGGCTAGAACTGTCCCAGCCGTTGTTAGAGCCGCAGGCAGATCTCCCAGAGAATCCATTGGAATAATCTCCATTACCGCCAGAACCGTATCTGCTTTGAGCACCCCAGCCCCCTTGCGAGCGGCCCAGCCCAGAGCCAGACCAACCACCGAAGGAGGACCGAGCTGAACCGCCTCCAAACCCGCCAGAGTATCCGCTACTGCCTTGCCATCCACTTCCACCTGTTGTAAAAGGAATTAATCAAAACAAAGTTTGTATAATTGTCCTGAGTGTGCCCTATTATTATCAGACTCTAAGTAGGTAACGTTTAGTTAATTGAATGAAATATACAACCATACCATCACCACCAGCTGTAAGCTGAATTTATAAAAATTTTAAAATGGTGTATTTGAACAAGAAATAATTTATTTCTTGGTTCTTATACAATACAAAAAATAGCTTATTCCAGGTTATAAACTATCCGTGTAGGTACAATTCTTTTTTCCAATCCGTACAGCTGGTTTAGTGTCGCATTTTATGTGGTGGTAACGGTGGTGTAGTAGGAGATATATTTTTTACCTGGAGAACGAATTTCTCGACTGGCCTGTACAATACATGCGGCCATCACGACGAGCATCAAAGGGCACAGCGTTTTGATCTGTAAATTTTTTTTTAATTAAGATTACATTTTAAACCGAAATAACATTCAGCTAGGGGTATTAAAAATTACGATAAAAATCTGGTTTTACACTAACGTTCTGTATGAAAATACACTGAAATATTTTTTAAATTTTGGTTGTTAAAACCCGGCAACTGATTAGCGAACCAGAATTAAAAAACCATACAAATAACATCTGTTTTATCTAAAAAAAACTTACAAAAAAATTGTAAAACTCTTTACAGGGAGAAAAACTGCAAACATCCCTAAAGATATTATCTAATTTAAAGAATTTTCCTACCAACAACTAGAACGCAGCTTTAATTTTAGATAAGTACATAATTAGAAAGCTATAAAAGATATCGGATATTATTATCTTTGTGTGACATTTCAACAATTATGCAAAACGCCTTCGAATTGTCTATAAGCCCCTAAATGCGAATTATGTTAATTTCCCTACTGATTAAATTAAACTATTTACTAACACATAGGTACCGGTACTGAATACTGTTTGATGTTAGAGACGTGTCTTGTGCTTTGTATTCAAGTTAAATTTTATTGCATACGATATTTAAATAATGAATATTACAGCAATTGCAGCTCGCCCAGAGGTATATCTTAGTACCGTTACTCAAATATTCCGCCGTAAAGCAACATACTCTTCGTGTCATGTTTGGGATGGTGTGGTTGCCTGAGTTTCTTTATTGAGACGACCATCTTAGTACTCATGAGTAGTAATTAGCAATCCACTCAAACGACTCAGTGCTTTGAGCATGAACACTATCGACAGAGTATTCGTAGGTTCAACGTGAGCCATTAGTATGGAAAGAGGCTTACTCTTCCCCATACTAATGACACGGGTATGTATTGACCATTGTCATCGGCATGCCCCTTTGTTACACATTTTTATCAACATATTTTCTGCATAAATATAACGAGCCCGTCCACACCAATGCTGCATGCCTCTATAATAAATGTAGGTAAAGAATGCCTTAACAATGGTTTTTGTGTCTTTCTATACCTAGTTATATGTAATAATATGTATGTTAACAGCATATCTACCTACTTAAATACTATTTAGTATCTCACAACTTTTTACGGTGCAAGAACTGAGTTGCGACACTTGGGTTTTTTACAAGTTACCTATGTTTTTGATGGCATACACACAATTACAATCAATCATAATGTAATACGGGACGAATTAGAATGCACACACACGTTTATGCATGAATTAGTAAAGTTAATTATTCAATTACTGCAATCAGGATGCATAAGTCTCAAAATTATTAGTTTAAAACGCATCGTTGTCTACAGTACCTATGTGGCAAAAGGTAAGAACCCTCAGCCACAATTATCTTTTTATTTTAATTAAAATTTACATTCATTTTTTTAAACTAAGTAATAAAAAAAGAAGTCAAAGTTCTTGTTTCATTTGTCACCATTAAAATAATATATGGTTCCAAAAGTTAATTTTGAAATAAATCTAACACGACCTAAAATTTTTTTATGTTTCAAGACATTTTAAATATTTTTATTTTTAGTTAGGTATGTTTAATGTCTAAAAATTAAAATAAAGGAACTATCAATTTTAATAAAATCTAATGAATATAATATCACACAAAAATACTGTGTTGAAAAATGTATTTTTCTGCAGTCTAATTTTGTGTAATTACTTGTAATTACTTGTATAATAATATAATTAATATTATTTGGGAACTCAATTCTTGTGGGCATGGAAGCATTTAATAAAAGACGTGTGTGATAGGTATTATATTCATTAGATTTTATTAAAATTGATAGTTACTATATTTTAATTTTTAATTTCGTTATATAACATTTAACAGTTAATTTAATTATAATAAATGAAAGTTCGACTTACCGCCATGTTTCCAGCTTGTTTCTGAAGAGGATTTTCGGAGTCTCTTTTATATAAGAATTGCATATCCATTGTAATTTTTTGTGCCTCCATTAAATTAATAAGGGCCATTACTTTAACAAAAGCCTACAGCCATATGTCACGCTAGATCTATTAAGACACACATTGCAATAGTTATTATTGTGTTTTAGTAACCAAGTGATGATTATATCCAAGGGAACGTTGTAACCTTCAAAATTCGCCTCATTAAGATAGGATAGGTAGGTGCTGAGAAACAGTAATTGTTTTATTCAAAGTACCTAAATGAGTAGTAGAAAACGAGCATTCAGTCCTTATCTGGTAAATGCATCCTGTGGACACTCGTGCAACGACAAGCCTCTAACTAAAGGCTCTACTTTCATGGCTCTACATGACAACAAAGAAAATCGACGTCTTGATTAAATCTAATCGATTTAGGTAATTACTAATTTATCAAAATGTTGTCTAACCGTGTTTCCTATTCCTTTAGTTTATTATAGAGCACATTGATTATGACATCACCGTAATATTATCAGACTCGTGCGATGTAAAAGACGGAAAGTAGAGAAGGAAAGTTTTCCGATATTCGTCATGGGCAGTGACGGAGGCTGCTCAAGTCGTAACCCAGTGACCCAGGGACGGCTGACATCACGTGATTTGTTGAATAGCTAAACCCTGCAACGCCTGGGTTTTGAACCCTTTAAAACCACAAGCCCGGGCGCGTTGCTCGAGAGTCTACTCGCGTCCTTCATATTGGCCACACGTTTGTTACTATGTTGCGTGTTCCAATAAATGAACGTCTACAAATAAGTTCTTCAAAATAGTTCCTTTTTTTAAGTTTCCTTCGGGAACTTGCGTGACGGACCGCATAATAATATTTGTCGTCGTAGACAAATCAGAGAGTATCATACGTCTCTCCCAGGATGCGTATGAGTACTGCACTAGAGTGCAACGTACTTATGTTCCGTTGGAGCTAGAGTTCTAGACACCAAAGGGCTTTATTGAATAGAAGTCCCGCTTAGCCAGATTTCGCACCTACGATTATGAGTGCCTATTTATTGTATTGCCCCTTAGATTAAATCAAAAAATACGGCAGTAGCGTCTCATGAGTGCGCACCTAAAATTAGGTCCATGCACACAATTTCACTTTAGTCGCAATTTGGCTAGCTATTGAACTACATGTGCGCTTAGAACACATTAATCGCGGATTTCCTCAAAAAAGAAAAACAAATTCAACGGCATCTCTTTTCATTTGTAAGTACACTTAAACTTAATTTTTCTTCAAAATCACTGATGGTTTTAAATGTAGTTCGCCATTTTTATCAAGAGCGAGTGTGAGTGAGACGATCGCGCGCGAGATGAGGCGGCATTTTCCGAGTCGCTCCCGCGAATGATAAAACTTACCGCTCTGTCTCAATCGCCCGATTGACACTTCATTTATAGGCCTGTGTGTGTGTAAGTTACATAATATGTAGTTGAGTCGGACTCATTTTTTTATTGATACAAGTAAGCGTATGCCGTATCTTCCCCTTTTGATTTAATCCATGTATTGCCCCGTCAAAAAGTAATTTCGTCAATTTTTTACTTCATAGTATTTTATTTTCATAAACTTATCTTTTATCTAATCAACTGTCTATCAAGTTAACTAAAATTAAAAATTCTATAGTTAGCAAAAACTGCAAGCAAATAATTTTAGTACCGAAAAAGCGAAAAAAGGTAGGTAGGTGCTAACCACTCTAAACAGAACATAGGAAACTATAAATTATATTATTATTATTTTTCGTGAGAATATATTTATTCCATTTTGAAAAGGCAATTATATGCTTATTAAAATAACTTGATCCCTAGAGGCTTTTGCATAAAATCGAACGTGATTTGATAAGAACTGTATAATAATAAAATAATTATGCACAGTGCTTGACCGAAGCAATGTCTTAGGTGTAGGTAAGGTTTTAAACGTTGCTGTTTTATAGTACTAGGATAGCTATTGGACCCATACTTTTAGCAACGCATGGTCCAGATGCGCAAATAAACCTTCGTTACTGTTTGTCATGTTCACTACAGACCTCGGACACACAATGGAAGTCATTGCAGGGTCGGGGCTGCTCTCAGAATGACATGGAAAGGTCTTGGCTTACTAAATTATACCTAATTGCAAGGACTTTATATGCCTTTAAAAATATAAGTGATATTCCTTGCGGTGTTTTCCTTCACAGTGACAGGATATACAATTTTGTATATAGGATAGGCAATTTTGTAAATCTATAATCTCTATCACCAAATATATATAATTATAAAGCTTATCTTCTAATGCAGTTGTGTAATGAACCTCGGGTAACCTGGATCACGTTCTTTTCAATGCTTATATAAGTTAATGTTTATGAACGTGCGCATATACACGTAAGTACAATATTAGTACCTAAACAACAATATCGTATAGTACTCAGTACAAATTAACCAAGTATCGTTGTTCTTAATGGTTATTTGCGAAAACATTTCTCATTGCATAAATAGACACTTAATTCAGCGATACTGGCGCTACGCTATCATAATTATATGGTTTATTATAAATTAACGTTATAAATATTTCTAAAAAGAAACTTTTATTATTTACGAGTACATATGTGATTTATATATCATGGGAGTGTATAAAAAATAACAAGTCCGCTATCTTGGGCCGGACGCCATATTGGATTTAGACTGACGTCACTTAGATAATCATAATATATTGTCATACAAACTAAACGAGTATGCAAAATTTCATCTCATTCGGTTAAGAATAACTGCTTTAAAATTGAGAAATTGCATGATTTGACCCGAAAATACATACAAACATTGTAAGTCAAATAAAAGCTTTTAAAAAATACGCCTTGTTTACCTCCTTTAGCATCCAGGGGCCATCTTCGGGATTACTAAAATAGTCATTGTCAAATTGCAACAAACTAAAACATCTTCCGTCTCCAGCAGTACTAGTAGATCAGAACTATTGTATTTTCATCGATTCTATAGATAAGATTTTAATGATCCCAAGTGTCTAGTTTAATTAAAAGAATATCATAGACACTGTTGCCTAGATCTATTTATTTATTTTTATTATTAGGTAAAGTAAATAAAAGCGTTTGAAAAGTGTCAATTTTTAGAGTGAAAACTTTTTGGCTATTTCTAAAACACCAAATGCTAAAAACTAACTCAGGTCCTAAGTAGTTATTAATATTAATCATTAAATTCAGTAGAGGCTTGTGTTTGTTTGTTTATATTCAATATTTTTTTGAATATATTTTTTTATTTCTTTTATTTTTAGACCAACCGTAGTCAAAAGAAATTTATCGCTTGACCGCAGGAAGAAAAGGGAAACCGTATGAGCCGGTGGATTGCCTTAACTTTCGTCAAACGTAATTGTTTGGACTGGGGACTGATGCTTATTATCTCGTATCACCTTTGGACACCATTACCCTTTACCCTTTCAGAATATTCAAGTTCACCGAGTGATTTCCACGTGACGGCCATTAGTTATATTTCCAGAGAATTTATGAAAACGAACGTTTATTAAACGGTTTTATTTTTTTTATCATAGGAAGCAAATATTGATACATCTACGTCTCAGTAGTATAGGTACTGTTATCAATAAGGAGGTACTTCCGGCATTTAAGGAGACGAAATTACTAGGTAGCCAAGATAGACTAACATCTTTTGCAGTTTGTTTAGGGTTTTTATGGCCGTCTTTTCACCCGCTGTAAAGATACTTGTTATTTATTTATTTTGTTTCGGTTTGGGAGGGGTGATTGCCGGAGATATTTCTATAAGGTGAAACGTTTTAAATAGTTCCTATATAGCAACGCACTCAAATAATAATATGACCTCAGATATGATTTTTATTCTATTTGCACTCTCTTTCAGCGCTTATTATAAACGTCGGCCTGCGTGCAAGTTTGCTTCTGAGTTACTCACTAGATAGTTTAATCAAAACTTACAAATGCTGTAAGACAGCTTTCGCGTTCATTTGACAACAGTTATAATATAGGTAAGGAAACATTAAACTTCTATCACTAGTAGGTAATCAACACTTTAGGAATGGATTTTAAAATGTCGCTCATTAGTTCGCCGCTGGGTTTCTGGAAATGGGGAACATTTCCTCCAATTTCAAGCCGCTAAACAGATAATCCATTCCAAATCCTAATTGGTGACAAAGCACTATTTGAAAATAAGTCCTGCTGATAACGGTAACGGCAGAGGTTCATAGTTTAATTCCTCGTAGACCACTTCCCATGGTATTTTAGTTTCGACATAATAATTATCTCCTTTTTAGCCAATTTTGCTTTTAATAGACATAAATCAAATTAATACCTAATACTATAGCCTGTACAGGGTGTTCGTACACCTTTAAAGGCGGCGCCATATTAAGTAGGAATGGGCATTGTCAATATTCGAGCAGTTGCTGTAAAAGAAATTAGGTAATTCAAAATTATTCCGGAACGTGGCGAGGTCTTAGTGCAAACAATTCTAATGAATTGAATATTCAATTTGGCAGTTCATTAAAACTTCAATTGACTTGGCAGTCAAGTATCCTACTGACAATACTCCGCACATTGTCCGGTAGTCAATTTATCAATCTGCTAATCCGACTTCCTAAATCGTTTGTATGTCAGATCATCGTAATGTAGGTAATAATGAGTTATATAGTTTTGTAAGACAAAAACTTATTCTTAAACTCCTGGTTATAGGGATGTTTCCTATAATTACAACTAATTTCAAAATTTAATACGGACAAGGTATTACAATAGAACGTGTACTTATTTAAAAACATCATACAGGCCACCTTAGATAAAATTTTAGCTGAGCGAACGCTCTTCAAATATTTAATATCATTATTTTAGCTTTATTTATAGTAGGTTAGATGAGAGATACAGTTATTTTATATAACAAAGTATTGTTAGTTGAAATGCAACCTTTTTAGCGAGTCCTTGTACGCCACGGGGATATCCTAGTCAGTCCAGTCCAATAGGTCAACAAACAGAAATCATACAAGAAAATTATATAATAATGGTCCTTCCTTCATAACTATATTTGAAAATTCATATCTTGAACTTCTTGAACATATCAACATTGCATTTTGCAATATTTTGCATTACCAATGTTATTACTTAGCCTAGTAAGTTATAAGCATTTGTGAGTTTGTGTGTGGATATACTTTATTATGTGTGAGTCGTTATTACTTAAAAAATCGTTTTTAAATACCTACTCATACTTTTTAGAGGTTAGAAAGCTAAATTTTAGAATATACACAGGTTTAAACAGATCAGAATTTGTAAAAATATAACTTTAAAGTACCTTTGTTTTTTAAAATGTTTGAAAAAAAAAAGCAACTTTAAACTTTTGGAAAAAACCCACGACGGTTAAAATCCAATTATTGAAAAAGATTAAAATATAATTAATAAACCACCGACATGAAAAACAAAAAATTGAACCCAAGAAAATCCGTCGAGTTTTTTTAGAATCAATTTCTTGTTTTTCATATCGGGTTTGTAGTTCATTTTTAATAAATCACTACTTACATACAACAAAAGTATTGAGCACAGATCAAGCTGCTATTTTACAGTTTTCGTTTTTAAGGGCGCAGGTGTAATTATATGGTTTGAAAAAACAACGTTATCGATAGATAATTAACGCAATACTTAATTAAAACTAGTATAAGTATTATTATTATGGTGCAAAAAACTTTTTTATTTATAAGCGGTAATTTTTTGTAAAAAAACTTACCCAGTACGTAATATGAACGCAAGATTGTTAAATGTGATTTTAAATAATTCTTAGATGAAGTAAAAACAAATCAATAGACTACTTTTATATGTAAAAATAGGAACGTGGCACCAAAAGCTGTTACATTTATTTTATATGTGAAATCTTTAGCTTAGCACGAATGTGACTAATGGATTTGTTAAGAAACTTTGCGTCATGTATAAATTACGGAACCCTAAACTAAAAACCTCGGATGACCCCGATTAAAACGCACTGAAAGAAACGCAGTCGTTCGATTGATTAGCATTTCACATCTTATTATTGATTACCTTATCGGAAGGTTTATAATACGTCTTAGGACACGTCAAGTGTAAGCTAATGACTATATGTATATAATCGGTGTAAACAAATTTCTGTTTGCAGTCTTTCGCGGGGTGTAAATACGAACACAGCTACCCAGCTCTGGCGTGTAGTTTGGTGTTACGGTCTAACGGTCAGTGAACATAACCCAAGGTAGGTTAACATACAGGCTCAAGAGCACATGTATCTAGTGATCCTTATATTATTGAATTTATTTCACGATATGTTAAAGTGGTGAATGTGTTTTTTTTATATAATTTTTCACATAGACTTGGTAAGTACCTATTTAAGTTTTGATATTAAATTAATCTTTTATGTTATTTTTGTGGAAGTTTAATAATAAATTATCACTCTTCTATGTATATCTATGTAGTATTACTACGGCAACAATAGTATTGTCAATGTAATTTATTCATTTTTATTATAGAGTGAAATGTTAAGGTTGATTTATTTAGTATACACCTATAAGTAATATGCAAACGAATACGTATACAATATTTCATTGAAATATTTCAATGAAATAGTTAGGTACGATTTGAATGATGACTACCTACTAGAAGCAACAAAGTGTTTTCAAAATCACAATTTTTACAAATTGACACACTTATAAATAAATACAAGATAGATAAATACAAGTGGTATATGTTACTAATTATTTTATACATAAAACTATTATTAGGTACTTGTTCATACATACTTTTTTGAACTGTCCATCCATACATCCATACCTACGCATGTTTGGGCTTTTTGTTTTACTTTTAAGATAAGTAGATACTATTGGGACCCCGTCTCCATTACATAGTTCGGTTATCGCGTGTTATTAATAATATATAATTATTATTATGGTGCAAAAACATTTATTTATTAATAATATATAATTATGTTACTACTTATTCGCCATCCACGAACGACCTATAAGTGTAAAATAGAGAAAAGCTTTGAAAATGTGTCAGCCGATGTAAATGTATTTATCGCACATTTATGTAGGTCGTTTTTGGCTTTCCTTCAAACCGGCTTCACCGGCAAGCCCTCTTCTTATGTGTCCCTCATTCAAATAATTTATCATTGATTTAATTTCAAATCAATGCGCAGTTAAAATGTCAGTAACCTCACAATGAGAAGGATGTAGGCCTTAGTCCACCACGCTGTCGTCCTGCGGGTTGGTGGACTTCACATACTTACCTTTGAGAATATTTTTTTGTTAACTCTCAGGCATGCAGGTTTCCTCACGATGTTTTCCTTTACCGTAACAGCAGGTGACATTTAATTTTATAAAGCGCACATAATTTTTTTACAAAGTCATTGGTGCGTGCCACTGGGATTCGAACCCGGACCTCTCGATTCGAGGTTGAATTCCAAGCCACTGGGCTATCACCGCTCGCAGTACTAGTATTAGTTAATAGCAAAAAACCTTATTGTACTTTTATTTGTAGAGATAATAGTCACATGTACTTTTGCTTCACATATTATTGAGTTAAATATAAACAAAATTAAATTCATAACATGGAAATGCATTGATAGTGTGTTACAGGCGTGATATGATAGTAACTTAACCCCAGTTTTGTTTTTATTATTCTCACTTAAACGGTGATAATAAGAAACTGGCGTTTTCTAAACATTTGATTGATAGATTAATTAAATTATACCTTCATAATAATGTCTAATTAACCCCCGACGGAAAAGAAGGGGTGTTATAAGTTTGACGTGTCTGTCTGTCTGTCTGTGGCACCGTAGCTCGTGAACAGATGGAGCGATTTCAATTTTGTTTTAGGTGAGTTATGGGCGGTTTTAGACAATTACACGTTTGATGAAAATCGGTTGAGTCGTTTAAAAGTTGTAGGGCGTGAAAGTGGGGAATAATAACCGAATGTCTGCAATTATAATATAATCGTGTAGGGTCTCAAATGAAAATTGAATAGAAATGAAAAACCCCAAAGCAATGTATTTTTTTAGAATTATTATTACTCGTAGGTACATACTTAGGTACTTTAAGATTGAGTTTGTTTCATTATTTTTTACATTTTAAAGGGAACTCAGGTTATTGTGGCGGGGGTTTCTTTAATTTTTAATTTAATTTTTATTTATATTCTCTTGGTAATTTTAGGATTTTTGTATATTGTCTTAGTTTTAATCCGATCTATTAAGGACATTTTAATCGATCTCTACATTTGGAAAAAGTATCAATACCGGGGTGAAATCGCTTATCAAACCTTTTTCTTTTCTTTCTACCTGTCCGTATTTTAATTTTCTGTCCGATTTTAAGAATAATATAAAATTTGCGTACCTAGCGTAGAGGTCAACTGAATGTAAGTGGCCATTGCAGCTAATGGACATTAATTTAACCAACCGTCGACTTATTTAATACCTATATACGAGTACCTATAAAAACAATCGGGTTAAATTTGGCGTCAATTCGCGAATACAAGAAGTTCTTTCATTTTAATAGAGCAATATCATGTAGGTAAGTGTAGTTTGAATACATGGATCTTTTGAATGGCAAGATGTACCAGACTATCACCTCGTTTATCACAATACATTTGATCGTCGACGATTGTATGCGAGATCACGCCACTTGCATGCTCCAAGATCGAACGACATAGCTATAAATATAAGACAGTGATAAAGAATTATAATAGCATTATATAAATAAACAAAGAAATAATTATAGTGTCATTATTGTTGCGAAAAAGGAAGTAAAAATCGATTGACAGAAAAGTGCAGGTTGTGTTTTTTTAACCGATGTAAGTAGTTTCAGGGGACAATGTCATGTTTTTTTTTAAATACGTAATACGAATATTATTGTATTATATTTATTATAAATATTGTTTGTATTACGCTTATATATCTAATTTTATTTTTTCTGTTTTTCTCTTTTTTTCCAACCTGTACGCCTACCTAAGTTTCTCGCTATTCACAGGGCTTGACTGGTAGAGAATGCTACTAGGCATTAAGTCCGCCCATTGTTAAAAAAACAATAAAGCCTAAATAAATTAATAAATAAAACATTTCTAAACTACTAAAAAGCCGATGACCGGTGTGTAGGTAGTAGTAATAGGATATTTTTGATACTTTTCCATAAATTTAAGAGTATTTTTGATACTTTTCCATAAATTTAAGAGTAATTAAGTTAAATATTATCACAACCCTATTATTTAACGGTAGGTACTTATGGTAGGTACAACATAGTAATAATTTAGTAATGGTAGGTAATATCTCCTCGTTTATGTAATAATAACTTGCAATATACTAAGAGCTCATTATCTCACTTAAGAGACTAGTAAAATAATATTAATGAAGACTAAATAAATCATTAATACAACATTCTACAAGCTTTACCTATATTCCGGTCACGTTAGGTTAGGTAAAGTTACCAAGATTCGTACAGAGCTAAAAATTTGTATGATTGTTCGGAACACCATTAATAAAATGTCAAAAGCCAACGTTATAAAAATTTTATCTGGTGTCAAAGTTCGCGAATTTTGTTTTTTTGGCTAAGTAATTATGCAATTTTATGATTCACTACCACATAATATGTGGTTATACATATTATATATAACCATATACATATACGTAGATGTATCTCACCCGATGTTTTATTGAAATCATTAAATCTTCGGCATTAACTATCGTTCATTGCCTCTCTGCTATGAAAGTATGCATTTTTTATATGCATATGCATAACATCTCATGACTACCGATGAATACGAGTATAACGAACATTACGCTGGAACGTACGATTAAATACAAAATCCTCTCTTGATTATTGTGATTTTGAAAAGCATAATTCTCAACAGTTCTCAATTTTATATAGGTAAAATCAATTAACTTTTTTCAAATAAGTTACTAAAACATGTTTTACAAAGACAAGTATTGCAATTCATGAGGTCTCCGGTGCGCTTATTATAATATGTACACCACTAGCTGTTTCCTAGTACGTACCCTTAGTCTGAGTTTTAGCAATACCGCAACTACACACACACATACACGGCTTACTACACAGGAGTCGCACAGTATACTTAATAATAAATACTTACATTAAATAAATTCTACTTTAGAAAAAATTTACGGTATGGCGATACGTAAAATTGCGTGGTGCCATCACTAAATAAAATAAAAAATGTACGGTAGAAACTAATTATTTTTAAAATTGCCTGTTTCCAGTTGTTTTTGCTCCGCCACAAAATATAAAATATAATATTATAGTAAATACGTTTTATAAGTGTAAGAGTATCATGTCATGTCAGTAACCCATTAATGACCAACTACAGGGTCGGGTCTCCTCTCACAATGAGAATGATGTAGGCCTTAGTCCACCACGCTGGCCTAGTGCGGGTTGGTGGATAAGTATGTTATTATGTATAATTATGATTATACATTTACAAAATCGCCCAGCTTAGATGGACATAGGTTTATTAACTAGGTTTAATTTCAAAGCAATTATGATCAATTCCGCCATTCTCGACCTATGCAACGTCCTGAGTAGTACGAAACTACTAAGGCATCGTATAACTGAACCTGAACAAAAATGTTTTACGATGAAACATATTGCTTTATAAATGATTTTATTAATGTAAATTGGAATTCCATTATTGGAATAATAATTGCATAATAAAGATTATACAAATTACTAAATTTCTACACATTTCAGCTGATTCAATAAATATCCCCCACTTCTATTGGTTATCACACTAATTAAAGTCTGGTAAGCTGTGTATGTGTACGTTTCGTTGCGGTATTGCCACATCTACTACTATGTTTGTGGGTATTACTAAAAATCAGACTAAGGGTACTGGTGCGGCTGCGGTGCAATGCGCAATTTTTAATTCGGTGGTGTACACGGATTTGCGGCGCGGCGCCTTTGCGTGTGCGGCAACCTCTACCTACTGATCATGCTTGAGACGAAAGATAAAATTAAATAATACACGAATCCTTAGTATCTGCAGCATGTAACATAATAAGGACTTATTTACTTTTGTTCCAGAGCAAAATGCCTCCTCAAGGTAAACAAACAGCTTCTTGGGCGTTATACGAGACTGACTCAAATAAAGATGCGTTGACCCCCTTGCCACCATCTGCAGAGAAGAGGAAACTGCAAATAGTATGGAGAAATGTGATACTCTTTGCCCTCCTTCACATGGGAGCGGTATACGGCGCATATCTATTCCTCTTCAAAGCTATGTGGACTACGAACTTATTCGGTAATTTTCATATGTTGGAGAGTATAAAACGGCATGCAGGTGTAGGTAGCTTGGTAGTGTTATGTGGTTGCTACAATATTATAGTGATTGCTACATCCAACTCCAACAACATTTAAACATATTTTTGTACGGTGCTGTCTGAACTGATACTACGCACTGACATGTGGACTAGACGACACTGTCGTACGGCCAACTTGTTGTGAGCGACCGATTTTACCTTTGAACGCCTAGGTACGTGGTACTGATAATGTGAAATAAGACGGTTGCTTGAAATAAACGCATAAGCGTGCGTCTGCATAAATCGGTCGCGCAATACTATCACGTAGGTTAATAGAAGTAGGTAAGTGCCTACCATTCTGATATTCATCTCCGATGATTTCAGATGATCTGATGCTTGATACGAAAGTTCGCTTGATACGAAAGCTTGAATCGAAATCCGTCAATGTAGTCGAACCAATAACCATATTTGGCTTTGAATATAAGTTTTACGGTACCCATTGACTCACGAAGGATGGATGGTAACAACTGTTATGACTATACTTGTTGTATTTTTCTAGTTTTTTAACATTAATTTTGTATTGATCCACAGCTGTGGGCCTGTACCTGTGCTCGGGTCTGGGTATAACCGCAGGAGCTCACAGGCTCTGGGCGCACAAATCGTACAAAGCGAAGCTGCCGCTACGTATGCTCCTGACCTTATTTAACACCATAGCTTTTCAGGTAAATGTACAATACAAATACTCTTTATTTGCACACCAAAAACATTAACATTAAACAGCGCAATTTAGACTAAGAACAAAATGGCGGTCTTATCGCTATAGATACATCCATTTCTTCCAGACAACCTTTGAAAAGAGGTCCTTAACTCTTATCCGTTGAGGAGTTCCACTCTGTATCTCCGAAATTCTTCATCAGATCATCATCAGCTTAATATAGGACCAAATTCAAAGTAACAGCTTCCGAACCATAAAGAAAAAAAATTCAAATCGGTTAAATGACGGAATGCGGCGGTAACAAATATAAAAAAAAACATATAGACGAATTGAGAACCTCCTCCTTTTTTTGAAGTCGCTTAAAAAGATATAAACTACAATAAATAAATCTCATAAAAATAATATAAATAAGTACTCTTATATACATTTAGCACCGCTTGCGAATGGCCTGAGTAGATTACAAATCCTCAAAAGATTATAAGATTGCAATGTCGGGTGCGGCTATTTCTTGAATTCGAGAGTCAGATTATAACCATGATCCAGTGCCTCAGGTGTTCCAGTTATTATTAACAACCCAACAGACGTTCAACTTTATCGGGGGGTTAGCCAATTTGAAAGCATCAGACATGGTTCGTTTACTAACGCGTCCCGTCCACCAATGCGCATTGGAGCGGCGTGGAGTATTCTTGATAAGTGACTCTAGATTCTTTCACATTGCCAATGTCAAGGATTTGCTTTTGTATTTTTAGGATCGCTATGAAAATCGTATCTTCTTTCTCAGCTTATCTTTTCTATGATAATCAAGATCTTGCCTGTTCTGTATTTTTTGTTGCACGCGCTACACAAACGCAAATTCTCGCAATTTATTCTTAATAATCGCTACCTTAAATATCATACAAAAGACTAAGACTTGAGATGACTTACCTTATGTATTTTGCTAGTTATTTTGGGTACAATTTATCGATCACTACGCGAGCGTAGTGACGCGAACATGACGTCCATCCTGTTACCTGTGTAATTAAAATTTGAGTCTAATTTCGACTATTTGGTGATCTTTAGTTAGAAAAGCAAAACCTACATTAAATTAATAGGTACCACATATAACATTAAAATAACATCCAGATGTAAATAATTAATTACAAACACTAAAATGCTACAATAAACTAACTTTAACTGAAAAACTATTAATTAAAATTGGACAAAGTCCAAGTTTTAAATACGTACCTACTCAGAACTACTAGAACTTTAATAGGTTAAAGCTTACCTTATTCTGAACGTATACTTAGGAGTCTTCTTACATATCTACACTTTAAATCTTAATAGGCTTATGTAGTTACCTATTTGCAACTATGAACATTATGCTGATTAGGTTTTTGCTAGTGTTTTTCCACTACATAACATGTATAATCTTATTTAGTCTTTCTAGGGGTCACCTCTGACGCAATAGAAAGCTTGGGTTAATCGGTGAGTGCGCTTACATCTTATCGATTAGATGTGTTAGATGCATTGACGGCATGGAAAATTATTCGCAGATAAACTTTGATCTAATACGATATTTCAGATCAATTGCAACGTTAAATGTACGTACCTATTTGTTTTAATCATATTGCATTACATACAGTATTATCAAACATTGTCGAGTAAAGAACATTCCGATCGTGCTTCCGAATCGCACATGATTGACAATAACTAAAGACTTTCTGTTGCATACAAAAGTTTTTTTATCGGACAATGATCTTAAATCTTATATTACCATCTATTACTAAGTGACTTACTTTTGGTAATTTGGTTTTGTATGTAAAGCCGGCTTTTGACTATAGGATGTAATATAAATTACATCTTGAATGATCTTGAACTATATATTACATCCCGCGATTGCTGTTCACACTGTAAGATATATATTTTGGAACAGTTTAGCTTCGGCCACTACCAATTCAGTGTTGCCAGATTATTTTTTCTCGAATAGCCTAGCAGGAGCGCGTGTGTAGCTCCAAGATAGCCCCACCATGGCAAGGAAATTGATGACCAAAAAAAAAAGCACACCTTTTTATACGCAATATTCACATTTGTACACATAGATCTGACCTCTTTTTTTTCTGCATAAAAATGATTTCTTAATTAAATATTTCTGAAAAAAAAAATAAACATTCCATCGAACACATAATAACAATAACACATTAGTTGACATTAGATTAATTTAATTTTAGTAAGCGAGTTAGTGACAGTGTCCTCGTGTCAGTAGTACTCGGATTTGGCATAAAATTATGTACGATACCTATAAATAGACAACGTTTTAAAATCCATGCTATTACATACATAAAAACTATTGTAACTGATTGGTGCTATAAAAGTTCTTTTTTTCTACAAAAAATAATTTGTTATTAAAATAATATAGCCGCTCGGTAAGGAATATAGCCCCATCGGCGCTAAATAGACCCATCTGGCTACCATTCAAACTGCGACTGCGGGGGACGCCGGGGCGCGGTTTCCGGGGACGTGAGGTAAAATATACTCCTTCAAAATGTCGCTCGAAAAAAAATTATAGTTTGGGATCTTATGGGATGTAATAAATATATTACAGCGTAGTGTGAACGGTCACGTACAAAATGTATGAGAGCGATAAAATGTTATATCTCAAGATGTAATTTAAATTATATATCCCGTAGTCAAAAGCTGGCATAATGGATTACCATTTTTTTGGTTTTATGAAGGCGTTATAAGGGCTAATTACAAAAAATAATAGGCTCGCATTATTTTGAACATGGATTATCTTTTTTTGCCTTAAATATATTATCCTGCACGATTAAAGTAATATTTTAATACAAGAAAAACGAAAAGAAAAATGGGATGTCTGTTAAACATCGTTAATATACAGCTGAGGAGAATTGTGTCGTAATAATGCACGAACTCTTTAACATTACCGACACGTTAAATCTACTGAAACATTTTAATCCAAAAGTGCTACGAATGGATAATATGAAATGTTTACGATCACGTGTTATGAAGAATATCACTTTGGTATTGAGTCAGTCACACAGGCCAGCGATCACTATTACAAAAAATTGTCAAAATAAAAACACTTACCAAGCGTATGGTACAAGCACACCTCTGACCTTTGCATCTCGATGATAACACTAACCTTGCCCCACAATAAATTTATTATCATATCGCAAGTCGTGATCTTCGAGTGACAGACAACTTTCATCAAATAAATTACTCATAATTACCTATATTGATACGGAAAGCAAAGACATTAGATCCCTTTTCAAGAATATTGCGCGCACGGGGTTTGGATCATTTTGATGAAAGGGCCTCGACACACTTTTAAACTAAACACTCTAGAAAGCTGCCATTCGGAACATATTGACAAGGAAAACGAACATAACTTATTTTTCTTCTTTTACTTAAGTTTATTCTTGAAAAGTAATATTTGAACAACTTTGAATTTGTAAAATCTATACTAATATTATAAAGCTGAAGAGTTTGTTTGTTTGAACGCGCTAATCTCAGGAACTACTGGATCGATTTCAAAAATTCTTTCAGTGTTGGATATTCCATTTATAGAGAGAGGTTATACGCTATATTTTATTTAAAAAAAATTAGGGATCCATAAGAAAATTGAATCGAAAACCTATTTATGCGTGCGCTGCAAAAACAATTGACAAGAGAACAAAATGATGTACTACGGGTTTGTAGGTCTTATTAAGATCTACAAAAAAGTCCGCGAGGGTACATATCTAACTATCATAGTTTAGTCACAATAACCGCAAGTTCTAAAATACACGCGGGCGAAGCCGCGCGCACTGTCTAGTTTAAAATATAAGAGGCAAAATGAGAGGTTTGCTTAAATTAGATTCGCCTGAGTTGTTAGTTAGTTGTGAGAGTAACATTAGGTGTATCAATATTGGGGTTTCGATTTTCCAACAATTTTACTTCTTGTACGTTGCCGCCGTAGACAAGTGATGCGGCAGGTCATCATAGTTTTTTTTATTGACGTAGGCCGATATCGGCACCACAATGAAGGGTGCCAATAGAACCTTTAAAAGATACCTCTAGACAACAGTAAAAACTGGCTACGAACGATTCGAAGTTTCAGAAAGATCTGGCACGAAGGTTCCGTAGGTACCTACAAATTTAACTTTACCGCTGGTAAACTCTAGTCTCGGAACAATGATATGGGTATCAATTAGTTGAAAACTTAAAAAAGTTCGTAATTGCAAAATTTTACTTTTTTTGTACCTACGTAACAAGACCCTATTTTGTCATTCATGACTAGTGTTAATTTGTGGCATAAACGACCCTTCCTTTGGATTAGGTAGGTTGATAAAAAGACCTCTCACAGACCTTTCACAGACCTCAGTGATTGTAGACTAGGCTTTGATATTACTTTCAAATTGATACATATATCCAAGGATTCATTTTTCTGTTTGAGATTTGGAACCCAAAAAATATTTTGCCCTGAGTAAACCTCAATGAAGATGATTGAAAACCAATAGTGAATCCTTTGGTGTGACTTGGTCTCGGGATAATTTGAAGTTTCACAGTACATTTTAGAATTGAGCAGGAAACTTTGCGTCATTCCTTTACCAGATCTTTCTGAAACTTCGAGCCCCAGGATATAATTTGATGGTATTTTAATAAAGATACTTCGACATTTTTTCAATACCAAATGATTCACAATAATTTAACGTTTCCAAGAGTTACCAAACATCCCACAAGAAAAATGTAAAATTAAAGCGCAGCAACTTTTTCAGCATAGTTCAAAGTACACAGATAAAGAATGATTGATGGGAGTTAAAGTTTATTTTGCAAACTTAAAATTATTTTCTAGTAAGTAATTCCCAGGATTTTAGCATAAAATGTAATTGAAACTCCAGTGAAGAAAGACTAAACTGGATTGAACCATTCTAACTGGTTGCAAGTCTACGTTGATACACTTTAATGATAGCAGCTATGATACAATTCCATTTCAGACAGATACAGAAAATAAGAAAAGACGTCTACAGACGGAGTGAAAAAATACTAGAGAAAAAAAAAACGGGTTGCACTCCGGGAGTGCCGGCAGAAGTGAAAACTTATAAAATGTGTTTTCTTGGTGATTTGGACGACAGTTCAATTAAAACACAATTAAGTTTCTCTGTAAGAAAAGAAACGTTTAATAATTTAATAGTCGTTTAATAATCGCAATGTCGAATCCAAAATCATAATAATTATAATATTTAGCTTTTTCTATAACAAAATATACTTATTATTATTTATGAATGTTTCCTTTTGACAATTTCCATAGTTACTTTGACTTTGTACATACTTCTATAGCTGCGTCTCGTAACGGTGTCGCGAGTCCAGATTTTACCGCATCTATAAATATGCGTGCCGCGCTAAAATAAATTTTCAGTCTTCAAAAATAAAGTAATAGTGGAATCTTGTGGATATTTTTTACGGAGTAAGGAAAATGTTGTAAATTTTGGGATGTTTTAAATTTATTCTTATTTGTTTACGCTTATTTTCTTTTGATATCAGGATTCCGTAGTGGACTGGGCACGCGATCATCGAATGCACCATAAGTACTCAGAAACCGACGCCGACCCTCACAACGCGACGCGTGGGTTCTTCTTCTCCCACGTGGGCTGGCTGCTGGTGAGGAAACACCCGGAAATCAAAGCTAAGGGCCACACCATCGACATGAGCGACCTCTGGGCTGATCCTGTACTGCGATTCCAGAAAAAGTAAGTGCAATTACTGAATTTTTAATCAATTTTCATGTGTCTATTCATGTGTCTATTCATGTGTCTAGACATACGATAATTGAGGCTCCAAACAGACTGTATCCACATCGTCCACATTGTCCACATCGTCCACACTTCCATCGTCCACATCGTCCACACGTCCATCAGAAAAGTGGAAAGTTTAGAGTAACCACCAAACTTAAACGTGACTAGGAAAGTTTGAGGTTGGATGATACGAGTATGTCGACCACATGTCCAATTCTTCTTCTTCTAAGTCGCTACACTCTTGACAGAGTGGTCGTAATCGTCTGTTGAAGGTTTTTAGCACGCTTTACTACTCGTCGCCACTCTTCCCGAACTGCCGCTTTCCTTGTGCACTCATAGAAAGGACTATTACCGCGTAATCTAGTGCCTTCCACCTTTCCTTGAACTACAAGGCGTTCAACAGAGACATCTCCTTGTCGCGAAATATGGCCAAAGAAGGGAAGGATCTGAGCCGGTATGCTGTCATGTCGAATGCTGCAGTAAAATTAGTATTTGCCTTCAACTACATCTCTAAAAACAACGATGTTCCATGGGGCATCCTTACAATCAACGAAGTTTTCTTGTTTTGTAAAGGATCGTCATCGTCTTTTGTTGTGTTATGAAATCACACTGGTATTAATTCTAACGATATTGTTTCCTTTAATAATATGATATTTCCTTACTCCACCCTAAATTATTGTTTCAGTTACTATTTGCTGCTCATGCCTTTGGCCTGCTTCATTCTTCCAACGTACATTCCAACCCTGTGGGGGGAATCTTTATGGAATGCGTACTTCGTGTGCGCCATCTTCCGTTACGTGTACGTTCTCAACGTCACCTGGCTCGTCAACTCCGCTGCCCACAAGTGGGGAGCCAAGCCCTACGACAAGAACATCCAACCGGTAGAGACCAGGCCCGTATCCCTAGTGGTGCTCGGCGAGGGCTTCCACAACTACCACCACACCTTCCCTTGGGACTACAAAACCGCCGAGTTAGGAGACTACTCGTTAAACTTCTCGAAGCTCTTCATCGACACAATGGAAAAGATCGGATGGGCGTATGACTTAAAAACAGTGTCCACTGACGTCATTGAGAAGCGAGTAAAGCGAACTGGCGACGGATCACACCAAGAGTGGGGCGCCCATGAAATTCCTGAAGAGAATTCACTCAAATCTAAATGAATAATAAAATTCACCACATAGTACCAATAAAAATTATGATTAGTAGCCATATCTACCTGCATCTGATTACAAAAACGGGCGGGCGGGTTCAACTGATGTGATGTGTGTATTTATAGAGCGGAGCGTGTTCCTATGTTGATTATTTTTAAAACATAATATTATTTATTGGATAAATACATTATTATGTAATATTTTCTCAAGGTATTTAAATATTAATTTAAAATAAATACGAAATTTCTACATTATTAAATTGACATTTTGTTTACCTAATTAAGTACCATTTAGTTTATAAGAAAGACATAATGATGTGGGTATGGTTACATACTCGTAGGCGAGAACAAACAACATCATTACTGGAGGAGTAATTTGTATGAGGGTTGACTGGGGTACTCTCTATGGTTTCCATCAATTTCAGCACTTGTTTGGACACACTCAATAACGTTTTTATTAATGGTGTTCACAAAATGGTTTTTGATTAATCTTTGGCCATAGGTATGTAAAATATTAAATTTGCGCTTTGATTTATCTAAGGTTTTACTTCATATTGTTAATCATACGTTTCATATGTAAGGTCAAAAGTATAAGGTCTTTCAAATTATCCTTTTCATTATAAAACCACGTTTGTAAAGCTTTTTATTTTTTATAACGTTTCACACTCAAAGCCTCACAGGATTCAGGTATCGGATGGTTTCAAACCAGTCTCAATGTCCAAAAACGATTAAAGTCTTCTATCGATAATAAACGGGAAGAAAGTAGACCGATAGCTGATCCACCCCCAAGTTATGGAGCGCAGGAAATTCTTACCACAATTGGTTCAATTGGCAAAAATGAAAAAAGGATTTTAGCGCGAATTCTTCTGAACATCCTGTAGCTAACCGGGAGTCATTTGTGTATTAGGAGTAGTTTCTTCACATTTTCGCGCACCCCTTACGCCGAACACTTGTGTTCATAAAATTCCGTCTGAAAAAAATTATCATGTTGAATATAAATCACAGTGACTTAGAAAGTAACGTAAAACTTTACTTCGACGGCAAAGTGTACAATGACGATGTCGGTGCATTGGAAGTTATGCTGTCAATTGTATTCATAGTATTCATGGTTCCGAGTGTGATCGGGAACGCGTGCACGTGCGCCGTTATCATCCGCGACCGAACGATGAGGACACCTACTAACTATTACCTATTGAACTTAGCAATTGCTGACCTCATGACGGCCCTGTTCGTCCCAATGGAAATAACTTTACTGTGGATTCCTTACCTTTTCGGGAAAATAACAGGATACGTAGTAATCTTATTTTGGGATCTCTTGTGTAATTGTAGCGTTCTCACTATCTTAGCGCTGACTATTGAACGTTACCTAGTAATTTCTAAGCCATTTTTGCGACATTCTGTAGTGCCAAACTCACGTGTGTTTAAAATTATTGCGATGAATTGGACAATATCGACCGCGTTTTGTATTTTAAATATATTTTTCGTGTAAAATACATTGGATACACTATACTATGATTATATTTACTTTAATGTGATGACAACGTTGCCGGATGGTCGTATGATCGGTTTGATGGCTGTAGAAGTGGTCATCTTCTTCATTCTGCCAATGGTGGTGATTGCAATGCTTTATGCCTTGATAATCTTTAAGCTAAATGCAAAGTCGTCACTTAGACACAGTCCTACAATTATTAGGCAAAATAGAAGAAAGGCGATTAAGATGTTAGGTTAGTATGATTCTATTATAACTTTAATTTTCTCCAAAAGTACTACCATAAAATTTCATAAACTCAGTAAACTCTTCTTAAAAGTCTCCTCTTGTGTTTCTATACCTATTTATTGAAAAACAGGAAGTGTTAAAGAATTATAAGATAGCGTTTATTAAAAAGTTTAAGACCTAGATATATTTATTTATCATTATTCATTTTATAATTTCAGGCGCCATAGCTGCATCTTTTTTCATCTGCTGGTCCCCTTTTTGTGTTTTACGCATTCTGGCAATCATTCCCCATATGAGGCAAAAGAAATACACTAAGGTGATTTATTATTTATTTATCATATTAATTAATATGTTTCGAATATGGAAGATATATATGCTATGTAAGTCTTTTCCTATATTTACTGGGATGGATCTCGGTATTTAACATGAAATTTTCGAGTTTCACTAGCAAATATTCGCATTATTTCGAATATTTGTACAGGAAACTTTCGCCTTTTAGCCTAAGTCTAAATAGAGCGTGTTTTCCTTAAATTTTCATATCATATATTAGCTCTTTTTGATGGGAGGTAAGTATGCCCCGGTAGATTTAGAACTCTATGAGATGGCACAAGAAGCTTGTTCCAAGAAGCCTGAAAAACAGCCTACGCAATCTAATTCAAATTCTTTGAAATGAAATAATCTAGAACTGGCGACATCCCACAACTCGTCACGGCCAAGAATATTCTGAACCACGCTTAATATAATAATTTAATAATAATATAAAACATGAAACTCATCATTCATCAACATAATTAATCGATTTGAAGAATCGAGCACCTCCAATAGCCTTCACAATCAGCAACACTCGTTCTCGACTTTTGATTGATTCTACTTTAATCCATTACAACTAATTATAGAATTACCACTTATACGTTTCACTTACCGTTACCTCTTTTCAGATTTGGCAGTTCTTATGTTACTTAAACTGCGTTAACAGCTACGCTTCGACTGCTGTGAATCCGATTCTCTACAGCCTCATGTCAAGCAAGTTCCGGCGAGCATTCAAAGTAAGTATCATTAGTTATCATAAGATATCGAAAACTATAGGTAAAAATATAATTTGTCAGACATAAAGCTAATGGGCAGAAGAAGGGCAGACTTAACTTAGAGATATTTAATTTTGCAAAATTTAACTTTTGTTGGGAGTGAAATTCGGGTTTAAAAGCTGTATTAAGCTACTTCAGTTAAATTTACGTTGCAAGATTAGCTAGTTATCATCTTGAGTGTTGGTACTTGCAATTTATACCTGTCTAATAGTACTAAAATTTCGAAAGCATCCTTTAAAAAGTAGCTTTTAAAAATCATGTAGCATCATGAAGCATCCTTTAAAAAGTAGCTTTTAAAAATCTTTCATGTAGCATCATGAAGCATCCTTTAAAAAGTAGCTTTTAAAAAGTACGTCAAAAATTTTAATTTTAAGACATCACTTGATAAGGAACAAAACCCAGATTTATTTTTTTCCAGGAATTATTAAAAAGAAACGGGGCGCCCAAGCGAAGAGCGAGCTCAGATATCCAGAGAAAATTAAATAGGAGCCTCACCAAAGCATCGAATGGTCTTCCGATAACAAGTCTTAAATTAAATAGTTCACAAAACAAGCCGGTGAACAATTAACGCCTATTTGAAGGTGAAACTTTAAGCTAAAGATCTGATAAATGTATTTTAATGAACTTAAATAGTTTAATGGGTTATTATTTGTGGGCACACGCCAAGAGTGAAGGAAACCTCCAAAATTGATGCATCATATGTGCCGTTTTTGTGAAAAAAATTATAATTGCAGTGTAGAAACTTCCACATCTACAACTACACTAATATTATAAAGAGAAACAAATTGTATTTTTGTGTGTATGTTTGTAATGAATAATTATACTCAAAAACTATTGTGCTGATCTCCTAAATTCTTTCACGATTGGAAACATTCATACTGACTACATTCAGCCTGAGTAACATAGGCTATATTTATTGCTAGAAAAGATTAGGAATACTTACTAAAACTTAAGTAACGTAACCCAAGGTGTGCCAAAAGTGCCCTAAAACGTCTTTCGTCGCCTGCGCTGCGGAAACTATTGATGATAGAACAAAAGTATGTTCTGCAATATTAAAGAACATATTAATATCTGCAAAAAACTTTGCAATATTAGTCAAATTAATTTGCAGAGTGAATCCTGCCGGGTCAGCTAGTTACACATATTTCCAATAATCCATCTTCAGTGTGTCACCGTTTCCGCCCCAGCGTGCTATTTTGTTATATTGGTTGTGGATGAATTATTGTAAAATAATTGGTTTATCGCCCAAAAGTCCAAAACCCAGAATGAATGTTGATTCGTGCTAGGAGAGACAGAGAGTACAATGAATTGATGTTTATTACCCTTTCGCAAAAAATGACTGAACGGATATGGATGAAAATTTCACACAAATTGCTTATGGACTGAAATAAGCTGTTTATTTCTCTCGTCCTCTAAAGTCCACGCATCGCAAGCAATGGCAATACCGGTACGTAGGTATTTTTTTATTCATAAAGTGCGACAAAGGTATAGAGTTTTGTAGAGGTCATAAATATTCAAAAAAATAGTGCAAAAATGATCTTCTGTTCTGAGTACCGTTTTATCATACACACTAAATAATACTTTGTTCTAGCAGGAAATAGTTTTAATAACTAATGTTATAGTATCGTATTAGTAACTGGAAGGGTAAGCAGGAAACTAATATGCAAGTTCTGTAGACAACGACTCCATTTCAGAATGGGCTTAGGTAGTTGTTCGCAGAAAATTAATTTACGTGACAACTACGTACGTACCTGCTCGTAATATTATGTATGTAGGCACTAACTACAGGTGGCCTATAGGTGGTTTAATTAATGTAGTCCGACTCCGAGGTGTTGCCATGCTGCAGAATAATTTTAAACTATTTTTTACTGGCAATGATAATGAAAATAAACGTAATTATCACTACAGAATGGTCATAAGTTTAGAAATCCTATAGTCATTTTTTAGACACACGCATAGATGCAAAAGTGACGTGACGCGTAAATAACCATCAGGTGGACTCCTATATTAAATTATTAGCTCTCAATTATCAAATGTACAAATAAAACCTTTAGAACGACCAAAAACGTTCGTTCCAATAACGGTTAATTTACCAACACATTAAAATGAAGGTAAAATACAGGATATCCACTCGTAGGAGGCTTTTCGCTAAACTGCATTATTAACGAGCTACAACTCGGACAGGGCCACGTCGCCGCCGCTTGCACTGCTCCACGCTTTAGCAATGCCAGTACCCACCACCCCAATACACCCACATGTCATGGAGAGTGCATGGAACTGCATAATTTCCTCCATTTTCATTTAATCTCGTGCAAGACTATTCAGACTTATTTAGACTTTTTTACTATTAAGAAATTAATAGAATGATAAAATTTTACCGAATAGACAGTCTTTAATATGAAATGTTCTAAGGCCAACAAGCTTTGCTCTATCTTTTATCTATAATAGTACTGTTATAGAAGGTACTGGTGGGACAAGGGTAATAAAAGTCAGTATATGTAGGTATATCGAATTCGCCATTTATTATGACTAACATTTAACATTTATTTACGCACATTTTACTATCTACACGCATTCCATTGTACGAGTAACAAGTATTTATTTATTTATTTCTCAATTCACGACCACTTAGATACTTGTATTTACATGAAAAGAAAATGTATGTAAACTGAAATGGACACATTTGAAGTTTACATGACAGGTAGTAAGTAGAAAAAAACGAATTGATTAAACGAGTTTAATTTATTATGTAAAGATATAGGGGTTTTCCCATTTTGGTATTTTTTAGGTCACTATAGTTGTACAGGTACATTGCATACATTTTCTTTAACTTCCTTACCTGTATTCTAACATTTCTAAAAATTTATTTAAGTCACCGTCGTAAAAGTATAACTTATTACAATAGAACATACATCAAGATATACACACAGTGAATGTCTATTCTGCATAGGGAGAAATCTCTTTACATAATAATAATTTTGTTTACTCTTCCGAAATATGCTAACATCAATGTAGCCAAATTGAAATGATGACACACAACTTATAACAATTAATTA
This sequence comes from Erynnis tages, assembly GCA_905147235.1. NCBI lineage: Eukaryota > Metazoa > Arthropoda > Insecta > Lepidoptera > Hesperiidae > Erynnis > Erynnis tages. The sequence goes on along the minus strand of LR990078.1, from coordinate 6,527,374 downwards.
ATTATCATTTATAAAGATACATGAATCCAATTACGAGTATGTAGATCGTGCCCTAATTTATTATAAAATGAATAACTTTAGCGGAAGTTTGAGGCCAAATATTATTATTAAGTTAAATTGACTTCACTATGCGACATTGTTTCTGTTAGGTAACCTTTCATAAGTTATATTATTGTGTTACGTTTTTTTAAGATCACAAAACAATTTTATTATAAAAAAAACATAAATTTAAAAATCGCATTAAATTTTAATTTTTGCTCTGAATCAATAATTTATAATATTCAAAAACTGTAGCACATTTAAAATTGTTTACGGAAATCTTTGCAAATGCTTTAAAATAAAAAATGTTCATCCCTTTCCTATTTTCCTTTCCTTTCAAATGCTGAATAATCTCGAAAGCAAAATATTTAACCATTGACCTAACTTTCCTTGTTATTTAGGTATGTTATCCACCACCATCGGTTTTAATACTGAGATTGAGTTATAAGATCGCTGACAGTTTATTAAGGACAGTAGGTATTATAATAGTTCTGGACATTCCGAAGTTCTGTGGATAATCCCGTAAGTTTCACCCAAGTCACTTCTCACTAAACAAGAGCAAACGCCGAAGCTTCCTCGCTAACAAACAGTTAAGCATTAATCGGCTGATTGTACTTTCAATCATCTATTGAAACAAATTAAACCACAGTCAAACTAAAAATAACGTCCTTACTACAAGAAAACAAGTCAAATGCATATTTATAAAACGTTTGTATACATGTCGCAGTCGTATTGTATACTCCGCCGTATTACATTACGGCTAGTTGTTATCAAAAACAGGGCCGCTTTGTACTGCGGCGATTCAATGATTAGCCGGATTGAATTCGGCTGAATAATAAACCGCCGGAATGTATTCGGCGCCATACGTCATTTAACACGGCTAGCCATAATGTAATATAACCTAACCTAACCCATTGAAGGGATATCTGTGTTAAATTTAGACTTTTGTCACTGACCCTCACTAGGCTTCGCTTCGCTCGGGGAAAAAAAAATTACTTGAACCTAACCCATTGAAGGGATTTCTGTGTTAAATTTAGACTTCTGTCACTGACCCTCGCTCCGCGAACAATAACAATCCGGCTAATCAGGCCCTGTTTTTGAAAACAGCTAGCCGTAATGTAATACGGCGGATTATACAATCCGACTGCGATATACACATCTACCTTTGCAAGATATATGTTACTAACCGTCCAAAAATATCTCATACAACGTAAAATCAACAACCGAGTTCAGTGCAAGAAGATAGGTTACGGCGTGGCATGGCATTTATGTGGCCTCGATACATTGATTTTATGTCAAAGAAATAAATTTTGAATTTAGGAGCAAAGCGGCCACGATAAAAACCCCATTGAACGATGGTTTATTGGAGGTTAACCTTCCGACGTTAACTGGATTTTTTTGGTGATAGATGATACCAAAATTGTTTTTACATTTTAATGGCATTATATCCTCGAAATGCTTTATAGAAATAAGAAAAAAAAATTCAAAGATTTATTATAGACACGTAGGTAATAGGTAGATATTTAGGTGTAAGTACATACATACCTACCACCTTTTGCAACATAATATGTACTCAATTTTTTTCTATTAAATTTATGTTAAATAGTGTCACATTACAAAATATAGTTTGGTTTGCGTGTTTAAAACTGTTTAACATAATATAATAAAAGCCACGAGGAATGCAGGAAAAAGCTACTTAGCATTTCATTTTATAACCAAAAGTTTTAACAGTAAATCTTAAAATATACAACACAAATATTAAATATAGCCTATTTTTAGAGGAACAACATATACAACATAATATAATATTGATCCACATAGTTCTCTTACATTCTTATATCACTCTACAATTAACTGTGCTTAGCACATACCAGTACATTACCAAGTCATACTTTTCCACGGCTTCCTACCTAATATTTAGTCTTACCTTATATTATTTAACACCACAGCCATTAATTCTACTAATATTATAAGAATTATAAACTAATTTTTAACAAAACATACTGTACTACGAATAAGTCTATACGGAAAATAAAACTTCATGAAATATATTTTCATTTCAATATAACATATAAACATTTTAATTAGTCATAGTTAAATTATTATTTACAATACATTTACTTAGTTATCTAAACTATTGTATACTAATGAATTTACAAATATTTACAGTTTTTAATCGAGTTCAAAAAAAGACCAGTTCGACACAATGTATATATAAATATATATATATATATATATATTATGTAAGTATGTATGTATGTAGGTATGTAATATTCACGGAACTGCACAATATTATAATTATGTTAGTCTATTACGGGTTCCAAACAAGTATGTATACGAAATTTCATAGGTGTATGTACAGGGCTGGATTTAGAGGTCTGGAGGCCTCGGGGCAACAAAGGAGTGGAGGCCCCTTGACCCTAAATTATTTTCCAAATAAAATGAACAATTTTTTTCAGTCGAATTTGGGAATAAATAATTTATTGTGAAACAAAGTACCTATAGATTCTTTTATTATTTATCCTACATATAAATAATTATAACTGGAAACAAGAAGGTAAAGGAAAAACTAAAAAAAAAATGAAAGGAAAAATTGTTTACTAGTGTTTACTAGTCTGAATATGAATTTTTTTTTCGAAGTCTCTATTTTGGGGGCCCGTCTTTTGTGGAGGCCCCGGGGCTGTTGCCCCGGTTGCCCTCCCCTAAATCCGGCCCTGTGTATGTATGTAGGTATGTGTGTATGTATGCATGCATGTATGTAGATAGGTATGTGTGTTTTCATATATTTCAATTTAGGGGATGGTAAAAGTTTAATCAAAAACGGTTCTGCAGTTTTCGTGATATTGACTAAAAACTAAAAATTTGGAAATGAAAATAATTTTAAAAAATTGAACGACTTCAAAAAAGTATGGAATCAATTTTGTTACAGACTTTACTTTTTTTCAGGTTGGTGCCAGAAAAACCAAACCAAAAGTTGTTTTTAAATTGCATTTGCTCTACTTTCGTTTGTTTGTTTGTGTTCTAATATCATGAAGTTAAATTTTAAATATGTATTTGTGCTGCATACTATCGAAAACTTATTAACATTATCGTTATGAAAAAGAAAAATTAAAATAGTTTGAAAATGAAAATGAAATTAATTAATTCGTTATTATTTCATAATAATAATTTTTAAATAAATAAAGTCGATTGACATGCTAATAAACTTACTTTTTATAACATTTTACTAACAACTTTCTTCGTCTTGCACATGCTCAAAACTGTTCGTCAGAAAAAGACAATTTCGTTGATAAATTAGGGATTACTTAAATGATAAGGGTATTTGAAGTTTATGTTACTTTCGTAATTAACCTACCATTGGTAATAAAGTGGATTACGAAATTTTGGCAAAATGACAACAGTTGCGTTGGAATGTTTTACAACGACAAAACAACAGACTTGACCCCTAGCCTGAAGAGTATTGATGACCGGTACATCCAACCTGGATTCAAGTATGCGGGGCTATATTGCAGTTGACTTGATACATGAAGGTAGCCAGTTCTTCTCCGTTGAGTTCCTCGTCGACTTCTCTGAGACTCGAGTTGGAAATGCTGCGCGGCGACCCGTAGGAGTCCGACACTTCGTTAGAGCGTCCCTGCCGCCACTGCCAATTGCCACTAGGCTCCTCATTCACGATGCTCAGATCTCGGCGGCTGTAACACTGAAACAATAATCTCCGTCGGTAAAATTTGCATTATTGGTGTTTTAACTCCTTTCTTCTCGCATAGAACACATATACGACACGCATCGAAAAAGGATATTGAGTTCGAGCTAAGTGCTAATGTTTTTCCATACCGGCTCGTCTGAAAAGAATGAAAAATAATCTAAATTTAACTCACTTCCCTAGGTCCGATTGAGCTAAAATTTGGAATCCAAAATGGACGCCGCAACAAAATGGCGGATTTCTTATTTCTGTAAAGTACACCCCAATATAGGCATCAAATAAAAGAGCTTGATTGTAAAATACAATACACCTTAACATTTTTGTGTTTAGGTGTCATTAATAAGATTTACGGTAAATACTATAAAGTGTACTTCTCTATAACTTCTATAAGCCATCTTTACTTAACACGTTGATATACCGAACTACAGCTAACAGTCATCCTAAGTATTTATTAAATATGTGTAAAGCAGTAGGTAGGTATCACATTTCTATGCTAATTTAGCTTAACACAATAGCAAATTTGTAAAACCGTATCTCTACACATACATGCCACATGGAACGCCCTATCAGCGTGAAACATAATAATAATATCACTGGACACAATACAAACGTTTTTGGTTGTATAACACTTTGGTTTACATCATTTCCTAGTCATAATATCATTTTACGTCAGATAACATTTAGATATTTCTCCATTTAACGCCCACCATTCGTTTTGAGTACCTACATAATAAGAGATTCGACCCGGTCCTGAAACGGCGATTTATCTTACGTTATCTTTAATACTTACTTATTACACGCAACACGGAAAATCTGAATTCGAAAAGCCTTTGTGCGTGGAAAATGAACTTTTTATAACATAGCTCATAATTTTCACCATTTATCGGGCTAAAATTACGTACCTTTATTACGTTAAATTAATTATATTTTAAAGGCCATTTTTTCCGTCCGTTTTTTTTTTCTCTTGGTCTAACTCTACACCAACGTAAGAAGTAGTGCAAAAAGTCAAAAACATGGATTATTTGATAACATGTATAATAACATGATACCTTTACAAATAAAAAGTTTGGTTTGGTTTATTGCGATGCCAAAAGTGTACGTACTTGTTCGGATAGTAGAACTTTACTTTATCATTAAATATTGTATTGCATGCGTTATGTCAGTTAATAGTTCATGCAAAATCCATATCTCCTTCAATTTATGATGACAGAAGACAACAATAAAATAGCAAGTTATCAAAAATTAATATATTCGTAAAACCCCCACGGGGATGAAATATCTCTATATTGCGCGCGAAAACTACGATTGTAATGTCAATAAATCTACATCGCTATCCAAACATAAGGTTTTATGACTCCATATATTATTATTATAAGTCCCAGAATTGTCAGGTTGGATAGCATTTTATTCGTCCTAAGCGCATTGATGCGCTTTTAGCACCTAGCAGAGCTGCTCGAAGTAATGTGCGTTTTACATTACCCAAATCAAACACTTATCCCGAAATAAAAATCTTTGATAATTTATACAAACTAGTAAAAAAGTTTCAATAAACTTCCTTAGTAATTCTTACTTATGTACTTACCCACAAAATCATAATATCTAAAACTTTAAGTTGAATATACAACATTATAAAAACCGTTAGGTATAAAAATCCTTATAAAAACTTTGATAGCGTGATCTAGGATATCTGGTGGTGCCATCGCCAGACGGTGGCGGAAGTCGCCACACAAATCATAGGTAAATAGTAGAACGGTGCGGGTTGTCTTGTTCTGTATGATCTTACAAATGCATTTCAGAATCATCTTCAAAACTTGACTTGGCCTCCATTCTTTAATCTATATGAAGGCGGCGAAGTTGACAACAATGCATATTCTTCATGCAATCAGACAAAAGATTCAATTCACTTGAGCTGACTTTAGTATCTACAGCTAGATAAAATCGAAACGTACAGAAATGTAAGTAGAAATAGTTCAATTCAAGCTACAAGACTAGTTACATCCTGAGTATATACATAAGTATGTTACATATTTAGGCTGATATCTAGTTCTCTTTAGTTTTTATTACCCACAACGGAATTTGAAAATTAAATTTATTTAAATGTAGAAGTAATTTTGAAGTGAATAATGATCTTTAAAATTTCAGCATAAACTTAAGCTGCTTTGAAATATGGAAACAAGGAAAGAACCTGCAGTAAATAAAGAAAAATGTGTGTATGTATGTACAGCACAAAAGTTCCCCTTTCTATTTTACGGTACTGAAAATAAGCTTTACGAGTTGCAAATTTCTACACTGAATACCAATACATGAATACATGCCAATACTTACACTAATGAACGATAAGCTTATTAAATACGATTTTAATTCAGCCTGAGATCGAAGATGGTCGGTCACCTCGAATATAGGTTATAAGAACATACATATACCTACTTGAAAATGATATTATTAGTTTTTGTAGGTACTTACCTGGTTACTATTTGGAAAAAGCTTAGAATTCGACCTCGAATCGAGGGGTCCGGGTTCGAATCCCAGTGGCGCGCACCAATGACGCTTTACAAAAAATATCACCTGCTGTGTCGGTGAAGGAAAACATCGTGCGGAAACCTACATGCCTAACAAAAAAATGTTCTCAAAGGTATGTGAAGTCCACCAACCTGCAGTGTGAGAGGAGACCCGACCCTGTAGTGAGTCATTAATGGGTTACTGACACTATTTGTACGAACTACGAATATTTTATACATAAAAATACAAAATTGATAAAAGGCAAAAAAAATAATCTAACCTCGTTCATGAAGCATCTACAACCGACACCTTTGCCATGAAAAATTAATAGGCAGTTAACTGCGTCGTCGTCATTGGCAAACAAGGCAGCGTTCATTGAGCGAATTACGTTATCGACAGCCGGAGGACTCAAAAAAAACCAGAGTACTTAAAATTATTTTTATTAAACTAATTAAAAATTATACATTATGACTATTACTATTCTTAATCTATTTCTAATCTATTTCTAATCTTAATACTAATGCCGGTCGATCCGAGATCCAGCTATATATAGTACAGAAATATTCTAATTATGCTTGATAAGAAAACTATTAAATGCTGACGTATTGAGGACGCGCCTTGACCTAGCGCGCTGCTTCCGTGGTTTAGCAATGTCGAGTCAGCGACACCCCGATTGAGGGCGCACGTGGAGTTAACCCAGATTATGTCTTCTGTGGTCAGCAATGTCGAGTCAGCGACATCCCGATTGAGGGCGCACGTGGAGTTAACCCAGATTATGTCTTCCGTGGTTCGCGTATGTAACAAGCGTGACGAGTTCATGAACGAAAGCAAAATAAATAAAGAACAGATCTACCTCACCTGCGCTCGGGGCGGCGCATCACATAGAAGCTGCTTCGTCGTCGAAGACAAGCGAGGGTTGCTCGCACTCATAAGCGATGACCATTGTTCGATGGTAATGGGTTAGTGAACAAAAGCAAAATAAATTAACAACAGATCTAACCTCACCTGCGCTCGGGGCGGCGCATCACACAGCTGCGTCGTCGCCGTTGACAAGCGGGTCAGCAAGCGAGGGTTGCGAGTGCGCACGCTAGAATTAGCCATCGCGCGTTGACGCTGCGATGCCAGTAGCGCACTGTATGTTCGCCCCAACCGCGGCCCGTCGCGGTGACACCACGCTGAGAGGGTCATCTAAACAAAGAAAAAAAATTAAATTGCCAATCAAGAGATAATAAAAGGTTATAAAATAAAAAAATATCGCGTAGGTAATATGTAAACAAAACCGGTCTAAAATTTAGTTGGTTCCCTAATAGCAGACTATTAGTTTAGCATTTAGATATTAAAAACATTGAAATTATAGATACCCAATTTCCTTTTTTACATGATTCTAAATAGGTACTTGTATAACTACCCATACAAAACACGTTTTATTCATTTTAAAATTACTACACACATATACATGCATTTTGTATAATTTTGCCTTCATGATTTATAATAAATATTTATTATTAATAAATAAATATTTATTTATTATTTATTAAAAAGCGGTGATAGCCCAGTGGCTTAGAATTCGACCTCGAATCGAGGGGTCCGGGTTCGAATCCCACGGGCACGCACCAATGACTGTTAAAAAGTTATGTGCGCTTTATAAAAATTAAATATCACCTGCTGTTACGGTGAAGGAAAACATCGTGAGGAAACCTGCATGCCTGAAAGTTCACAAAAAAAATGTTCTACAAGGTATGTGAAGTCCGCCAACCCGCAGTAGGCCAGCGTGGTGGACTAAGGCTTACATCCCTCTCATTGCGAGAAGGAGACCCGACCCTGTAGTGGGTCATTAATGGGTTACTGACATTTATTATTTTATTATTACAATTTGCTAATAATTGCGATGCTAATAGATAATATGACGCTGCGAAACATTATTATAGAAACTTATTTCCTCCATCCAGATACTGATCTAGGAAAACCAAATCCGTCGTTCACGTCACGTAGTTATAAATCTACATATCGACGATGAAGTGACATGAACTTTTATCTACCAAAATATAATTTTACTGGAAACGAAGCCAGCTCACGCAAACAATTATTATTTAAAGTCTATCTAGCTAAAAAAAATCGCCAAAATGTCAGTTAGGAGTTCATATCACGTCATCGTCGATATCGTCTTTTTAATTTTATCTGAATGGAATTTTATAATTATGTTACATCTTCGCAAAAACATATTCTAAGGTTATTTTTATTACAATTACAACAATTAATTTGTAATTAAAATAACAGTAGGTACCTACCTACATTATAAAACGGCAAAGGTTAATGCGGCTCTACAATGTATTAGGCTTCTATGCTCGCAAATTGTACGGTTTTAGTTAACAAAATAGGATATCTACAGTAGGTATATACCTATACTTTAATTTGGTTGGAATGATATATGGAACATATAAAACTTCCGAATGTCTATAAAAATACGAATACAATATTGTATTCAAACATAAAAAATACGACACATTTCTCAGCATGACTGCAAATTTGTATCTTTTCAAAAGTCTTCGCAAATAAGCTCCTTAAAACATCGTACATACGACAGTATTAACTCAATACCTACCAGTTTTATACATTCCTTCTTTAACTTTCAAAACCTCTTAGATGTTTATAGTCAAATATTGCCATTATGCATAATTATTATTATGATTTGAAAAAATAAAATTATTAATAAACAATGTTCTTATTACCTTAATATAGGTACCTGTATATTAATACGTTAAGCGAAAATTTTGGGTACAATTAACAGATTACTATGCGAACAGAGCAATTTAAAATGGCACTGATTTATAGAGGCAGTTGTAAATAGCAGTTTTGGTAAGTTAAAAATTATAAATGGCACGTTTAATAACTAGTTCAGCAGTTAAAACTAAGCAGTAAAGTAAACAAAAATGAGTAATAAAAAATAATGAAATGGATCAGTGAATATATAATTGAGCAGGAAAATAATTAAATGGGCGGTAAAAATTATTGAACGAGCGGTTACGTGTGGGCAGTAAAATTAACCTAACTTAACCCATTGAAGGGATTTCCGTGTTAAATTTAGACTTCTGTCACTGACCCTCACATCGCTTCGCTTCGCTGGGGGAAAAAAAAATTGCCTAACCTGGGTTAGGTTAGGTTATTAAAGGGATTTCTGAGTTAAATTGTCACTGATGATCTGCCGAACTATTTATCGAACCGTTAATTCCATTATTTTTACCGCTCATTCAGTTATTGGACTGCTCAATTATTTTTAGAATTGACATTGTATGATAAATTAACCGACAAATAGATTTTTTAATTACCGCCATTAAATTAAATAACTACTAAATATGTTTTTCAACTAACATCTCGAATATTTAAATAACAGCTCAAAAAATTAGTCCCCATTTAAAATTAGGCACAATTAAAGTTAATATGGAGGACATTGCATGAATTCTAAACTTTTAAATAATAATAATAATATCCATGAGAAGTACATGAAATTCATTAAAAAACACGCCACACACACTACCATTGGAATTTGTTTCAAATCAAAAATATTCAGTTTTCGATTTATTAAAGGAATTACGTTTTTACTTAAAGTGTCGTCATACCAATGGTAAAATCTAGTATTTTTATTTTCTATTTGTTGTAAACAAAGAATCGATTACAAAACAATCGTCTGACAGGACTACGTAGTAAATATTGATTAGGCCACTGACGGCACAATCCCACAAAGGGACCAAATGAATCTAATTGTCAAAATCAGGGTACCCATTTTATTATGTGCTTTAGGAAACCCATTACGATTGCGAAACTTAATTTGTTGTTGAGAATTAAAACGCGACCAATATCGCGCCACTTATTACCATTTAAAAATAACTAAGTCTATTCTAGACAACATCCTCTGTAGCTTCTCCGCCGTGCAATTTCTTGTGTTTCGGTTGAGTAGAAGTGTCTTTGGATAAGCTTCAAATAGCCAATACCTGTGATTAATCTGAATTTTGGTATACGTAGGAGGCTAGGAATTCCAATGCGCCCAAGCGCACTATTCGCACACGCGAAGGATCCTGACCTCCAAACGATATTAACTCTAGCTTTATTTGGTTTGATTAAATAAGTAGATAGATGACGAAGATGAAGATCGAAAAATTAGTTAGATTCTTCTATGGGAGCACCCCTAGGGAATAAATTTATTTTTTTAGAAATAAAAGTCCTCCTCTTCCTCTTTACATCTTACAGTTCATTGAATGGAGCACTCCAAAAACGTTTAAAAATCATATTATTTTACTTTTTGAGCAACCAACTTGAAATGCATTCTGTGGAAATTTCATATAAGTATCTGCCTACTTCCGTTTCAGAGATGAGCCCTGTGACAGAGAGTCACCGAGTGAAGACAATTTATAGGTTACCTCTTATACCTTTGAGTACCGAATCCTAAATATGATTTATGTAACAGTCCGTCACATAAATTAATAACTATCATAATTTTATTCAAGTAACAACGTAATAAATAAGGTTATTATAACTATTCAATATCAAATTCAATGAAGTCGCACACATAAAGAATAAATAGTGTTATTCTCTAGCCACTATTTGACAAACCCTCAGAGCAGGACCAGAAAATGACTATGCCAACAATTCGCGGCATCTACGCAGTCGCGCCACACTTTCAAGAATTTCATTTCCCTCGAAAATGTTTTCGGCAAATACTTTTTATCAAGTAGAACTTTCTGTGGTGTTTTTCGTTGTTCTTTCACTAATCACTTTCATTTTTAATCACAATTAGGAATCCAATTCAGTCGTAAAGTTATAAAAGTAAATTATTGATTGCATTTTCAGACTTTAATAGATAATATTCAAAATTTATCTAAGTACTTGAGGGAATAATTGACGGAATAATGTGTACGGTTGAAAATTTGATACCTAATATCTTTAATCGATACGACATTTCGATTTCACCTCATATCTCGACATATTGACACGCATTTCTTACGTTTTTGTAAAAGAAAGAAAAGTATAATATACTCCTATAATACTATAACAAAAATAAATTAACACAGGTGTCAGGTCTTTCTACTCATAGCCCCAAATAGAAAGTAAACAATTTTGTTTGTATTGCGTCGGCGAAATCTGATCGGCGTGTGTTAAACCTGTAACTTCAGACTCTCCAGATACTTAACGTTGAACATATTCGTTGACACAGCCCATTAAAGCCCTTTAATAGTATGTTATTTTATTAATCTATTTTGTTAGAAGTGTATTTTATCCCCGTTTTATTTTGGATAGGTACCTATTCTTATTTAGATACGTAATTTGATATTGTTTTGATTGGGCTTAGATAAGTTGCAAACAGCGAGTCACAAGCAAATAAGTTAAAGAATGTGCAGTACCTGTGTGTGGTGTTTTATCCAAATTACTCTAGCATTACATCCTAATTAAGACATATTCGCCTATCCAATATGTCGATTCGTTTGATAATTCTGTTCAGTTTAGTTCAGTAGTTGAGTTTAGTGTGCAGGCGTATTTGCACGGGTGTCAATTCAATTACAATATATCTAAGTGCAAAACTTACTTACTAAGATGCTTTACTTAATCAGGTGAAAGTCCTGTTTAAGGATTCAAAGTTATAGGGTAAGGTATCTTCTCAGAAGAGCCTCAGAGGCTCTGCCTACCTTCCTTCTTTGAAGCCCTTCGTAGTCCTTTGTTGGACATAGGCCTCCTCTTATCTATGCCAATTCGTCTGGAGCTAAGGCTCCTAACGAAGACTCTAGACTAAAAATTTACTCGATTTTTTAATTACCTTAAATGCATTTCTGAACTTGTTAGACATAATGTTGTAGAGGAAAGGGTTGATTGCAGTGGAGAGGAAGTACAACACGCCAGACAGGTATGTCAGCACAATGTACACCTGCAAACAAATTTCAGATTAAAATAAAAAAATATTTATACCTACATATAGAATAAATTAAGTATGTAAAATTATTTTTGAAAAAACAATAAACGAAACCAAGAACTTTAATATTTTTGTCAGTACTTATCACTCGAAAAACATAACCGCTTGAGTGCTTCTTAAATTTAGCACAACATTTTGTTGCTGTATGAAGCCCGTCGTATTGCATATCATACGCTGGGCGTATAGCATCAATATAAGCCCGAATTATGACACGTAGGTACGGGTCTACTTTTGTAAAAACTTTGTACAAAATACGAGACCGGCTTAGAAAGTTGCATTGATTGAAACCGTACGTATCTACCTACGTACATACGCGTAAAAATACGCGTAAAATTGTAGTAAGTAACATTAACGAAAACTACTCGAGCTACTTGAGATTTGCGGATGACATATATTATATATCTAACATAATTTTTTGAAAATTCATTTCAACTCAAACTCCTTAAGTTGTTGCGTTTAAGCGACAGTTTGTCATAAAAGCGACATACCAGCTTACCTTCATTTATATCTATGTTTTGTTTAATTTCTCTTTTTAATAATAATATTAAACGTATTCAAAGTTTGTCCTTCTCTGTCAAAGCACATTATTGTCTCTCAAAGCGAGTAAGGAAACAATAATAGCCTCAGAATAGATTGCAAACGTCGCAAAACTTTTTTAATTACGAATATAAGGGAGGAGATTGCCTACAAGTTTTACGAGTAAAAGTTAGCGTTCATAGGTTACGCTACGATGACTTTCCACATAAACATCCCTATTGTACACACTAGCCGCCTCATTGGGTATTGAATTAAATTTGGATGAGTTTTGGTATTGCTGAATCCCTAATAAAATTGGTGATCTAGTCCAGCTACTTCAATTACCCACCCTGAATGATTCACATTCAGATGTAGTTGGCGAGGGCACTTTGTTTGCAGCGTTACAAATTAAAAAAAGGCAATATAAAAGCACAAGCTTCTGATTTATTTCTAGAATTAGATTGGAACACATCCATTCTAATTAGATGAGATTAACTCTAAACTGGTTTTGGTGATCAAAAATCTCTAAGTACTGCAGGAAATATGTTTGACTAGCAATTTGGCATTTGAACCTGTTTTAAACTTTTAAATAAAAACCGCTGCCCAGGTTATTTGCGATCTAAATTATTAAAATGTCAAGAATTTTTAGCCTTTATCTGCTTTAATTAAAATCCGAATAAACATCAAAATGTGTATGAAATTTAGAGGTTAATATGTACGTCCAATTATAATATTTGGTGCAATTTTTTAAAATCAACTTATTTAAAATAATGATAGAAATCTTTACATTAAAATTGTTTTACGTAGTTTCAGACGCATTGTCAGAAAAAAATAACAAGTACCTTGGTACCTACATATTATTTACTTTTAAAAAGTTTTCTAACTGATTGATGTACTAGACATTCCTAAACCCATGAACTGATTAATCAGACTAAATTATCATGTACCTCCTATACTAATTGAGCCCGATCATCGATTGCAGTAAAAATTAACATTCTAAACAAACATTCTGATTAACATAACTATGACTGCACTGTTATTTCATTAAAATAAGATAATTATATACATGTAATACGTAATAATATGTATCTAATAATTTCTAATAAATGTCGAACTGATTTTAGACATGGCAGCCAGCCAGAGCATGCAAGCTCGTTGTAAAGTACCAATATTCCCATTAAACAAGATTCCCGCGTCAATCCCGTCGAGGCTTTATCGCTTCCAACAAGAATGAAATAAAAAAATAACGCAAGGGATTTTCGAAGTGCCCTTGTGCGTGTAGTGAGGAAATACAAGTTTAACACATAATCGGCATATTTCTTTGTCAATCCACTAAGGATAGTGTATAAAAATCAATGGTTGCCTATTTAGATCACTTTACAACAATCCACTTATAGTGATGTACCTTTTATTTCTTAAAGTCAAAATATACAACATATAAACCAAACCAAGGAACCAAATCAATGTAATAATCAGTTAATGTGGACTCTACAACGTAACGGTTTGATGAAATTACAAAATTAAATGAATGATAATTATAATGAGGAGAGCAGTTATTATAAAAAAGTTTATAAGTTTTAAGGATAAAATAACATTAATTGAAGTATACATTAATAATGATACTTTATTATCACTATTTAAGAGATTTTTTTAAGATTCACCCCTCTTTTTGTAGGAGGTCAATAAAAAGAGGATGTACCACGAGCGGCGAGCCCCTCCAAGGGCACTTGCGTGTAAACAGGGAAGGAGGAAACGATACGAGGTATCCCCTTACATAAAGCCTCAATATTGGGTTAAAGCAAAAATGTGTTCTACGAGTATATCATATTGTATTCTAGAAGTATTCGAAGGTTAAATTTGAAACAAATAGATCGACTCGATCAAAGGCTACACTTTGATCAAACCCCCTTCGGTACTTTCGTCAAATAAGTATACATTCGAAACTACATAACCAAAAATATAATAACTTTATGGAAAATTACATGACACCACGGCATATTTTTTCTTGAGATAGTTCGCAATTCAACTGCAGTTACTACCAAATATATCTAGAGCAACGTCGGGCGTTTGGCCGGTAAATATTTGCGAATTACTCGTACATGTGCCTTTCCGTGCAGAAGTTCAGAAGGCACGTTAAGCCGTCCCGATTATACATATAAAAGTTAAGGACTTTGTCGGTAAGCCGCTTCGGATGTTTTAAAACGGGCGGGTTTTAGGAAATCTATGGGGTTGGTACCGAGTTGGCCACTAACCCACTAACCACCCCTTTCCCCAACATTCAGCATTGGAGCACTATGGTAGAGTATGCTCCAGGCGCCCCCTGTTGTGGCGTAAGACTCGTGCCTAACAGTGGGACTAAAAAAGGTTGCAGACGATGTTAGCATATTTATTATTTACCTTATAAAATGTCTCGGAGGGATGTTCTAGGGTCTTCCCGTAGATGGCGATTACCCGCTGCACGTGAAAGGGCGCCCAGCACAGAAAAAACGACAGCGCCACAGCCACTGTACAAAAAAAACAATTTCAAGTATAACTGGGATATTTTGTGACTTATTATTATTCTACAGCATATTAGCTTTAAAACAGAAAAAAGCGTATGTTCTAACTCAATAAAAACGCTAGGTAAGAGCTGTTAAAATTGGCCATTGATTACGTCATTAGTAGGTTACACACACCCGGCAGAAGTGAAAAGTTATATTATAAGATATGTTTTCTTGTTGATTTGGACGACAGTTCAATTAAAATACACAATTGAGTTTCTCTGTAAGAAAACAAACGAAATTTAATGCTAATAATGGCATTGTTGCTTATGGTGTTAGCTACCTAGTGCTGCGAGGTTGCTCATGTTTTACGGGTAACCTGTATATGTTTATAATTTAATATAATATGTATAGATTTTTTGGTTTAAAGAAAAACATAAGACATAACACGCTCAAACAAGACAAAAATAATAATATTCCTCACCGTAATAAAAGTCATGCATGACTGCAAATAATTATAAAAAACAAAAATTACTCATTTAGGTACAAGGTTTTGTACGTTTTTAATATAAACGCACAAAATATGAAATCCCTTATATTATAATAATTAGCAAAGATATTATAAAGCTAATCAGAATAATATTCCAGTCAAAAGTGTTCCGTTCTTAACATTGAGTTCGGGAATTCTAGAAATAAGTCTTATTTAATATCCTTTAAAACTCGTTTCCACAACTTTCTTTATCGTAGGAACTAACCTTCCGTTCTAGCGTTCAATTCAAACTACCGCTACTTACATCCTTTGAATCCAGGCAAAGCGGAAGGCGCGGATGCTTCACATAATTGGATTTTATGTAATCGGTAAGAGTTTATAGAGAGCAGAGTTACTAGTACGGCATTTGCTATGTTTAGCAGAAATTATTAAGTAACTTCAGACCACTATAATAAGGACACTCAAACTTAAAGGCTCCGAACCAAGCAACGTCACTATCGTCGATTTGGAAAACCCCAAGGTACCTTGGTGTTGCCGGACCTACTATAATTTCAATTAAAAAAGTATTCATATTTAATTAACAAAATCGCTTTAAGTTTGTCATGAAAAGCATGATAAGAACTTGATCGTATATTTACTTGTGTATGATGTCACAAATCTTTCACCCGGAACGCTTTATTGAACACTTAGTCTTATTGAATGTCAAAAAAGATTGTTTATTATTCCATTCAAATATTTTAGTAAATTAAAAATCCAATTAAGTATTTTACGCTATGAAACTGATGTTAGCCTACCACACCAACGCCGTATTAGTTTCACTACAAATTCTAGTTAAGGCAAAGCGGATAGAGGTTTATTAACAAAGCTTTTGTCAATGCGTCAAAGGAATTGCCTCTTCATCTACGCAACCATGCAGTCTCGTAATTAAAACAACCTCCGCATTTACGTTCCTACTAGATAGATGCTTTTATAAAATCTAACGACAGTCTAGTTAAAGTGTGCCTTTTCAGATAATCCCTTTGAGTAATGGCGGTAGGCACAGATTTAGTGGCGGTAGGGGTAAAATGATTTTTAAATATTTACGTAAAGTGACATTTTAGCAGTTCTTCTTTTCAAAGTGCGATGTAATGAATGAGATCACTGCAAACTACTACTATCACAATTAATTGGTTATGCTAACATTATCTATCCTCAACTGAATCATCAGGTCGGGTCAATCAATACAATATCTTCAATCAATGATGATAGAAGACCGAAGAGTACCGACTACCGACGAGTTTTTCAGGGGCTCTATCGACCTGTAAAGTACCGCCAATTGAGGGAAGGGAGACTTGCTTCCTAGAGTTGAACTAAGAATAGTCCAATCCATTTTCCTTTTTTCGTTAGCGGTATATCTGTTTAATTTCTTAGTAGATTAGAAGAATTTATAGGCACATAACTTTGAAAAGTTTTTGTTGCGTACCAGATATCTCGCATATGGTATACCTATGACCAGACCTATTTTAGCCACTACTCTACAACCGCTTGTCTAACAGAAACTAATTAGATATTGCTATATTAATTAGCTACTTAGAGCTAGTTGCCATCTAGATATCTCTTGAGTTTTCTACTTATAGGTTGTCTGGAAGATCTGTTTTCAATAGGGTAGAGTCAATTGAGGTAACTACTTTTTAAACTGATGAGAGAGATTGGAAGTTGAGTTTTAAGACGTTTTTAACTTAATGAAATTACATTTTCAAATTTTTTTATTAATTTTAGAGGGCGTCAACATCCTCCCACCTCGGTGAATTCCCGCGCGATGCGAATTAAAAATTGTTATCTAGGCTAGCTACGGCTAGTTCTTATAAGTTGTTTTCCTACACATAAACGAGAACTCATCGAAGAAATATTTTGATATATGACTGTCAATTAAATCGGCAACTGACAAAAAAGTTTTTAAATATTTTAGATCAGAATGGTAAAATATAGGATTTTCAGTCAAAGCTTATACTTAAAAAACTAAAGGAATCCATGATATTATGTACCCAAATAAAAATGGGTAGGAGATGACACGTCCTGAGTGATTGCAGCGACTTAAAACTCTGCCACTTAACATTTACATACCCTTTTTCTACTTATTTTCTATAAAAAACCGACCTATAAGTAAGTACCTATGCGAGTGTCTCATTTAAGTACTTACTTTTTGCCAAGAAGTAGGTTGACTAAAGACAAGGACATTCTCAACATAAAAATAAGCTTCCTATTTTCCGCAATTCGTTCAGACAAGGGGCCAAGTTGCGTCGTTAAACTTGTTCTTTTGACCAAACTGTTTCGCTTGGGTACAGTTTTCTTTTACAAATTACAAGATCCTCCTCTCTCCAATCTCCTAGATATTTTTAATTAAATACCATATCTAGAGATATTTTGATCGGTTGACCTCAGATTACTAATGTAAACTAAAATTAAACTAAAATAAAATTATGAAAAATACCCGTAGATAAATTTTAATGGGTCTGGACTACTATGGACAAATTAGCAACACCTTTGGGACCAAAACACAATCTAGAATGTTTTTATTTGAATGTTTTTTATTTTTTGAAACCACACTATACCCAGAGCCACGACGAGCGATGCCATATTTAAAACCATATCTACAGGTCGTACGAAATAATGATAATCTTATTACTCACCTAGCATCCTAATAACTCTTCTTTGCGACGCGCCGTTCCTGTACTTAATAGTACCGTTCGGTCTCTCATGGCTTTCTACGGACGTCTTCTTGACTGGATGCAACACACGTGAGGTGTGAAGCTTAAAACCTATCAGTACATACAGCACTGTTATCAACGACATCGGCAGCACGAAAAACACAAAACTCGATATCACAAACACTTGATGCACCCCGTGTCCTTTCACTGTGCACGAACTAACTTTGAGTCCCTGATCAATGTAATTCACTATTCCGAATTGCATCGCTTGAGGTACTGCAGCGCATAAAGCACACAGCCATATCACAATGATGTACCGCACGGCTCTCGACAGTTTGGACATCGTATGTGACATGAACGGCCGACATATCGCTATGTACCTCTCGACGGTGAACGCTGTTATCGTCAGCACTGTGGCATTCGCTGATGTTTCTGAGATCAGCCCTAATGTAATGCATAATGCTTCCCCTAATGGATACGTCAGCGGATTCCATAGCCTGTGCAGTTCTAATGGTAACCCGCAAATGAGGAGGAGTAGATCAGATATAGCAAGGCTGAAGAGATAAAAGTTTGTGGCCGTGTGCATGGATCGATTCCGTGATATCACCACGCATGTACTTATGTTGCCCAGAACTCCCGTTATAATTATTATGGCGTACGTGATCGTTAAAGGAATTATCAGATCTAAAGAGTCTGGTTCTGAATACGCTGCAGTCTCAGCCGTGCCGTTAGTCCAATTCCTTAACAGTAGTTCCTCATCCTCTATTTCCATCGTTCCTTAGGTGCCTAACATTTTCTTCACACCTGCAACAAAGCAATTTAATAATTAAATAAGCAATAAAACATTAATTTGATATAATTGATAACTTCGTATGGTTTGCCGGTTTTTTTTCACCATACAAGAACGAGATGGAAAAAATAACTGTGAACTGATTTTGCAACAGATAAATCTTGTTTTGTGTACACATTGTCTAAAGAAATAAAAAAATCCTGACAAATGCTAGCTACATTTTGTAATTAGTTAATTACCTTATTAAGAGTTGCTTTGTGAGGCTTAATTTATTTGCGAAGAACAATTTTTCATACCAGCAAGTAAAATAACAAGTTACTATAGGATTCAGTAGTCATACCGTCTAATAATATCTATACGAGAAGACAAAGTTTTAGTATTAGCACTTTTACACTGTTCATTGGATGAGGGCTTACTTTTCTACTACTATACTATACACGAACTTCTGTCCTAGATTTCCTTTTCGTTATACGCATCTCATGAAGTTGACCGGTTTCTCTTCCCTATCAGAGTGCTTTGATTGAGCTTCGTGTAATTTAAACTTCCTGTTATTTAAGCTTCCAGTCATTTAAACTTCAAGTAACTGAAACTTCAAATAATATTAACCTAGCACCAAGCACTCCCAAATGATAGGTTATTTCCACATTCATTTCATTCACGTTTTAAAAATGAATACCTACACGACATCGATGTGTCAGTCTGTCGAGATATTTTGATCTACATATTTTACATGTAGATCAAAATATCTCTTGATCTTAAAAGATTTATTATTCAGGTTTACTTAAGTAATTCGTTTATGTAACAAAAATACAAGTCGTAAACGAAATATCATGAGTGAGCCTAGACGTGGGTACAAATGCAGTTATTGTAGTTTGCCAAAATAGTCGTTATTTTCAATAAATATATAATATAAGCTGTTCTTTGCCATGTTTTGCCGTGACATATTTCTGTTCCGTTGAAGATGAAACGTTATGAGGAACAAAGCTACATCTGCTGTAATCGTAGCGTCTTTCCATTGTATGCAACGCCAGAACGCAGCCATAGGAAACTGCTCGCATATAATATAGCGTAATGCTGTTATTACAATACATACATACACGAATTTTGCGTACTGATCGTGTATAGTTTGTATCGTGTATGTACAGTGGAGATTAGGAATTCCATTCTGGACAAGGCCAGAACACAAGGGTAGACATTAACCACGTATAGATTGGAAATAACCTTTAAAAATAATTATTATTACAATGCATACACGAATTTGGCGTACTGATCATGTGTAGTTTGTATCGTTTGTGTAGAGCGGAGATTAGGAATTGCGGGGCGTCACTCCTGCATTTTTAACAGCTTAAAACCCTCTCCACAGTCTAAATTTAACACAGAACTTCCTTCAATAGGTTAGGTTAATGTTCCGAAAATGCCTGCAAATGACTCTTCACAATTTTTTGGTATTCAATGACCGTTCTGACGTATTATAAGAATAGACGCACTTTGTAGGGTGAAGAACTTAGAACGTAAGTAGTGGACTTTATTTTTCACTATTTTGATGTTCTTATCGCCGGGTTTCTAATTAGTAATAAGTAATTACTCAGCAACTTAGTGTTATTAACCAACTTTGCAAAGTTAATACAGCGTTTATTAGTCATACCGTCTTCCGAACAATATACGCATATAAAACGTTTTTGTATTAGTGTTTTCACACTATTAACTATTATTATTATTAGAATAAGTGCTTTCTACGCAAACTTTGGTCGCAGCTTCTCGTTTAGAAAACTAACGCTTAGTTTCCCTCCGTGTCTAGAGAGCTTCGATAAAGCTTAGAGTAAATTAAACTTCAAGTGATTTAAACGTATCCAAACATTCTCCAAACGACAAATATGTGAAGGTTATTTCCACATTCATTTCATGTTTCGAGAACGAATGCAGGGCGTCGATATGTCAGTCAGGGAGTCATATTTAACTCCGAATTTACATCATATTATGAACATTAATATTCAAATTTATTTTAGTAATCTGTTTATGTTACAAAAAAATACAAGTTGTAGACAAATGACCATGAACAGACCGCTCAGTGACCCCTAGACGTGTTTACAAATGCAGTATTTTACCAAAATGGTTAATTATTTTGAAGGAATTTCTAATAGGTATTAAGATATCAAACGCTTTCCTCCTCTGATCTGCCACTACCATGGTTTACGCCATCGAAACCCAAACCGAAACAAACCATCCCCATTTTTCTGCCTAATCCAAGCGCATAAAATTTCGGTAAAGTTAAATACAGCTAAAGCATTTTTCCGCATTTCCTTTAGATTTTAGATGCCTTAGTCCCGTTTAAATCAGGATTATCTGGAACTCATAAAACAACCAGGCATTCTCGCCATTGCTAACGGGGCATATTTTCAACGTTTAATCCAATGACTTATGTGTGTGTTAGTCACTTTGACGATAGGCATTTTTTAAATACAAAATACGTAGGTACAGTAGAAGATAATATAGAAGTCAACAGTTTAACACTACTTAAATAAGGCATATTGGGTATAAGTAAGCACGGCGATTTGTTAAGGAAAAATGTATGGAAGTTTAATCTAATGAGGTTCTATTTTTGATACCCTTGTCTGAGAGGCTCGATATTTTTTTTATTACAACAACAGGAAATTCGTTTTTTCTTATAAATCAAATGTCGCCAGCCATTCACCGAACGAAATTGGCGCACAGGTAATAAACTATCCGAAATTAAATAAATACTTATATAGGAAGCGAGAATTATAATTAATTAAATTGTTTAAAAAAACTGGTTCGATAATACTTACTTAAGTTTAGATACAAGTCTTATTGTTCCTAATGAACTAATTACTCTCTTCGACCCTCAAGTGACCCACAGCCCACGCATTGCCATTGCATACTGAACACGCTGTCATAATATGTACGGTGGACTTCACATACTCTAAGAACAATATGGAGAGCTCTCAGGTGACCAAGTTTTCTCACGATGTCGTTCGTCGTCACAGCAAGTATAAAACGCGTTTTGTTTTACTCAGAAAGTAATTTGTTACAACATAATTTAATGAACTGTCGTCCAAATCACCAAGAAAACACATCTTACACGTTTTCACTTCTGCTGAACTCCCGGAGTGCAACCCGTTTTTTTACAAGTTATGTTTTTGATTGCATCTCATTTCTTTTTTTGTCAATCTAACTGCAAATGCAACTTTGTAATCCTATACATTTGTATGGGTTTACAAAATTATTTATGCAGTTGGTGTGTCTAGAAAACTGGACCGAAATTGCATTTTTGTTTTAGTTTTTCTTCAACTTATACACTAAACACTAATTGTATTCTAAATTTGAAACTTCTATGTTTGCTAGAAATGCCTTTTTCTAGCAAACTGAATTTTGATGATCGGTGAGTGAGTGACAAAATTATGAAACTTTGACTAGTTATAATTCTTAAACTACTGGCTCAAATTGAATAAAATTTGAAATATACCGTGTTGATACAATACCTGCTTGGCTACTAAAAAAATCAGGCTCCTAGTTTTATTCACAATGGAGTTATAGGGGTTAAAAATGGCCTGAATTGCTTCAAGAAAAGTATGGTACGGCCGTGCCCTACGTTAAATTCTGTTACATCTTGGTACATATAGTTAAATTCTTGACTTGACATTCCAGATCCGAGCAACAAATTTATAAGGTCTGGCTCTCTATATTTATGTACTGGCTTTGCGGGTATTCACGTCAGATACTTCAAGGATTTGACGGGGGTTTAAGGGTAGAAAATTTTCTTCTCAACTTAGGGGTCGGCCAAAATACACCTACACACAGTGCTTAGTAGAAGTAAAATAGAAAGAAAAACATAGCTTAGTCAAGGTAACTTGATGGCTTTTTATAAAAAGAGTAAGCAAACGATCGATCTTCAAATGTGCGTACAAATTCAAATTCAAAGTTCAAATGTACCTTCTGAAGGCAGAAGAATGTTGCCTTAAGGACTTTCTTCTGCCAACCAAATCCCCAACTGAATACGAGACAATTTGCTTAAAGCATTGAGAGCTGCTACCCCAGCCAAACTTCAATGATTGTATCTTTAATACTACAAAATTAGAAGCACGAACGAATTTAAGGTTAATTAAAAATAACGTTCATACTACAAAAGGCTCAGCAAGTAAAGTCGTTAAATGGTGCCATGGGAAATTGAACCGTTCGAAATAGTAACATCAACATAATATCAGCAATATTACTACTTGAACTATGAGTTTACATAGAGATAATACCAATTATCGGAGGTTATTGGATAGTATACCCATTATGAATATCGAATATTAGTAAATATAAATATCGAATATTAATATAGGAAGTACAATCAATGTAGCTGAACTGGTATTTCTACCGTCGCCCTCATAACTTGTCATGAAGCAAGTGTTTTGATTTAGGCCTTTCGTGACTGAAGGAAACCTTACCAAAAGAAAGGTGATAAAATATCTCCCTCGTAAAAAATGCAAATTACGTGTTGGTGAATTTCACATCCCTTTGAGAACATGATAAGGTAATCCAAGAGATGCAGGTTTCACGATGTTTTCTTTACCATTACGGTAAGTGACATTTAATTTAAGAAAACGTACTTACCTGAACATCTTCAATAAAAAAATCAAGCAGCATCTGTCTTTGATAAAAAAAATGTACAAATACTCTGATTGAAGTTTAACCTACGTATCTACAAGTACATATGGATTACATATTCAATAATAAACTGGGCGAGTAAAGTATAAAGATTGTTTCAAATATAATACAAATAAATATAACTACGGCACTTCATCCTTCAGGTAAGTGGTAATAGTTTTATTTGTTACGTTTGTGTGAAGAAGCAGAGTGAAAAAAGCCATAAGAAGGTTCAAACAATTTACATAAGTGCTCTAAGATGGAAAAAAAATTCAATAAACCGAAGTAGTTGCAATAAAACGCTCAATCCACATTGTCATAAGGAAGCATAATATGGAGTATACATAATATACCGGTAGAAGTCCTATTACATTAAGTTCTTAGTGTGCATAATATATATACGCTATACGTATAGGGACGCTAAAAATACTTCCCCACAAAAAGCTAATATATATATATATACATGACAATAAATTTTCTCCCAAGCGCCCTCATTGTGCCATGGGTTAGGTAGGTTAACGACAAAGTAAGGGGCTGATGTCTAGCCAGAAAGATAAGAATAGGTATAGGTACTTTATACGAGTAACATAGAGATCTGTCATACTCATAGCTTTAGTTTTTGTGTTGGAAAGATAGAATGATGTTCGGGTAGCTATTAACATGTAAGGTTCATTTGGTATTTGTAATGAGCATAATAATGAGTTCTTCTAGCGTCTCCGACAAAATCACTATGTCATCGGCAAATCGAAGGTATGAGAGGTGTTGGTCATTGGCGTATCACTGTTAGAGATTCGTGTATCAAAATTTTGTTCTTCGGTTGGGAGAGGGTACCTACTCGTAGATAGTCGAAGTAGAAGGCCCTATGACGCATGGGTGGTTTAACACGTTCCGGCACGGTACTCCAGTCCACTATGACACTAATTATCTTCTTACAATTGTTTGAACGGCTATACCCGTATTGTTAACACAATCTGTTTGTATTCTACATGTATTTTTGACACTAGAAACACAAGCTTCCTGTACAGAATAATGACAGTAAGACTGCTTTCTATGAAACTTTAATGGCAATTGGAATGCTGTTGCCGTAGTGATTTTTAAATTGATTTTCGTGAAAACGGCGGTGAAAAGTACGGGTGTACTGCCATTACATTATTATGAATTCTACCTTTACTGTCTATGCCGTTACCACGCCGGAACGTGTTAAAAACTACCGACACCTATCGTAAACGAATTATTAATCATGACACCCGTAATTATTATGACACCAGTCCACTTTCGCGTAGTACATATTATTATATCGGATGGCAGTTATGCTTTATAAATATAATAATTATAATATTCAAAAGGTGATCTTCTCTCTCTCTCTCTCTCTCTCTTTCTCTCTCTCATGGGAACAATTCCTCTCACGTTTCAAGGGGACGGATTTTGAAATCAAATAAACTTAAGTTTCCTTTCAGACCTTATATAACCTCAAAATTTAATAGAAACTCGACATATCCTTGCTGATTGTGTACCTACGAGTACCTACGCCCCGACTCTCTGTTAACAAACAGTTTGATGTTAAAATTAAGCTTAAACATTTGATGAGGTTAAAAATGCCAATAAATCAGACTTAGGTATATTGCCACGAACCGGTTACTCTGCATTTGGTTGTTCACTATAATCAATGGAATATTTTACTGTAATTTTCGTATAGGTACTATAAAAACGTATAAATACAATCTTATAATTATGTCAGTAAGAACATTTGAATTAAAATATCAGTTTTGTCGTAATTTGCTTAAAACTGTTTAAATGTTCAATAATTCTTTTATAGCTCGAAAAAGTTCAATGTTTAAAATTTTTAAGTTTAATGTTGTAGAATTAATTAATAACTTATGGCTTGTAACAATAAAATAGGTACATATAAGCAGCATAAAATAGATAGAGATCTCTAGAAACTGTACTACTCATAATTATATTTCCCATCCAACTGAATGATTCAACTTGTTCAATTTACTATCTATACAGATTAGCTATGATATTATTATACGTACGAATGATCGTAACATAAAACATCTGTTAAATTTTACTTGAAAATGAATTAATTTAAATTTAAAATGATGATACTTGGTATTATTTTATTTCTAATTTTTAATTGAATTGACCGTCCTTAGTTCATACCCATTCTTAATTATATAGGGCATGCAATAATGTTATTTATTGTTGTTACAAACAATTACAAAATGTAGACTCATATTCAATTGATTTCAGAATAACTTCTAGTTTTCGGTGGTTCTGGTAAGCATAATGAGGGATAATTCCTGCGAGGATAATTTCCAAACAGCCCATTCCCTTAAGAAGCTGACGCCCATAATGTTATTTAAAACTCCATAATACCAAAGTACACACCGACTAATTGAATTACACGGAACATTTCCCTTCCAGGCTATCGGAGGAACGATTTGATTAGGGAAAACTTCAGCTGAGCTACTTATAGGTACAAGGACAGTTCCAATGGATAAAGTTATTCATTATTCAAATCTACATCATACGCTCTATCTATCTAACTAAGCGGTATCTATTTAAACCAAGGCTCTAGAGTCCATTTTATTTTCGCCAAGATTATGCGACGTCAATATTTACGCAAAGTTACGAGACCTTTACAGGTGCATCACATCAACCGCCACCTACTTGGTTTTTTCCTTTTCTACTTCTACTCTTAGTGTCTCCTGTTTTAATGTTAGTTAAGGTTTCATTTTAGGTTTAGAATTTTGTCCATTTTCCACCTTAAAGTCTGTTTGTAGGTAACTAAGTCGTCGTCGTCTTCTCCTACACTCTTCTTGCACGCACGCATGCACGTACGATATGTTCGCTCACTAATTTTGTGTCACATATTGTGAAACTTTATTTACTAATCTCTATCCTATACAAATTGGTATTTAGGTAGGTACATGGTAAATAATCCTCTAAAGTAGGACTTACTCTACATATCAATGAATTATAATTATGTAGGTATTTTCGGATGCGGCAAGAGCTCTAACATGAATAATATTATGAATCTGCGAAACATATGCATAAAGTAAGCGGCTTAAAGTTAGGTCCGCTGGGTCCGCAGATAAACCTAGTGACGCCGCGGCGGTACTACATTTAAGATGAATTGTGTAACTTGTGTGTTGGGATGTTGACGATTAAACAAACGAAAAAAGTAATTATTGTCGTTTGAATGTATAATAGTGGTCCGCGTGACAAATTGTCTACCTATTACCGCTATAAAGCAAAGATTTGTTTCTACATTAGTATTCAGATTAATGTTCTGATGTTATAAGGGTAGTGGTCCACAATAAACCGTTAAGCACCACTACTTACTTTATGCTGTCATTAAATCTCAAGATTTACCATACCTTAATAAATTTTAATTCAAATTCAAAAGTAAGAAAAAGAAAGAACATGGATGTTAAAAATAAGAACTGTCATTATGTTATTATAAGAGACGTTAAATACAAAAGATTCCAGATCCCCCTAAAATATCTTTTATATTTTTTGAAAAACAATGTTTAGATACACGTATAAATGATGAATGTATGACAGAATGTAGAATGTATAATCTGTCTGTATGACTTTCATTAAGTGTGCACAAATTGTACCTAATAATGAATAAAAGATTTTGAGTTTGAGTTTGAGAAAGAGCACCGACTTATTAACATTTTAAGATTTACATTAGAAAATTATTATCTGCGAATGATTCACAAAATTAACACTCACAAACAGATCATGAATACTGTAAAATCAGCGGCACCAACAGTTAATTTCGTAAAATGAGACTCATAAGTATATAATAATTTTACATATATGTACCAATAACGTGTAGGTGGTACCTATACGTTGTGCGTACGACAATCCGAAACGAATTCAAATCGTTATCGAGAGTATTGGCATCGAATATTGCGCAGAGAGCTACTCAACTAAAGAAAATGTCGACAAAGGACATGTCGTGAAAAGTGTAAAGTACCACTTTTGAACCGATAAATTTAAGGCAGGGTAATTTTAACATACCTATTTGGATTGCACTTTAAAAAACACTTACATACTTAAATATTTTGTAGAATTGTAACCCCCTAATCATAAAAAAATTTTGGTAAGTACTTACTATATAATTATACATTTCAGGTCTTTAATAATACAAATTTCATTTATGACAGCAAAACAAACAGACGAAATACTAGGTACTGTTATGGTGTACGACATCATGTCGTGATAAGTGGTAAATACGACACGACGTAACACACGTGGTCGCAACGTGTCACGATGCGACATCATAACATCGTATTGAGTTTTGCCCTAACACGATATCTATAAGAGGGGGACAACAAAAGGGAAGTAAAGTGATTTATATACGTTATTTATTGCTGTCAGATTGTCACAATTCCATAGATAGGTTCCTGTACCTTCTCATATTTCTGTTCGAACCTGCACAAACAGATAGGAAAGAATGAGCCATTTGTTCGGTTTATTTATCGTTCGGGTTATGTAAGAATTCGGCCTCTTACTCGATAGGTTCGGGTTCGAATCTCAGTAACACCTACCAATAGATAACTTTCTTAAAAATACGTGTGCTTTATAAAATTAAATTACACCTGTTGTAACGGTGAAGCAAAATACCCTGAAGTTCGTCAACCCGCATTAGACCAGCGTGGTTGACTAAGGCCTTCGAGTGTCTGTTTTCCCGGCCGCTACGGGAGTGTTCAGGCGAGAGACGTTGTGTGCGGGGTGCCGCATTCGGTATTAGGGCCCCTTCTGTGGAACCTCGCCTATGATTCGGTGTTGCGGACTGCGCTCCCTGCGGGTGTGAGTGTAGTCTGCTACGCTGACGATACTCTCGTGCTGGCTGAGGGGGACTCATTTCCTAGGACGGCAAGGCTCGCAGAGATGGGTGTGACCCGTGTCATAGCCAAGATCCGAGAGTTAGATCTTCAAGTAGCACCTCATAAGACCGAGGCGCTACGGTTTCACGGCTTAAGGTTAGGGCAGGATAGTGATAGCGATTAGAGTGGCGCGTGGTTACAGAACCATTTCGTACCAGGCGGCTACAGTCCTGGCGCGGTTTCCACCCCTGGACATTCTGGCGGATATGGATACTGAGGTCTTCCATAAGATCAAGATACCAAGGGTCCGGTGAACGTGACCTTTCCCGGGCGGCCGTCATTACGGTCATGATCCGAAGCGGGGAGGCGTGGAAGAAGGTTCTTGCCTTCTGCAAAGCAGTAAATGCTAGCCAAGGAGGAGGCAGAACGAGAGAGGGAGCGAGCTGACCCCGCTCGGAGAAGATGCCGCCGGGCGTTGCGTAACAACGCTACCCAGCGCATACTCCCCTGAAATAAGGGGCTTTCGGGGTTGCGGGCGGCAAAAGTGGAAGCTCAAACCGTCCAGCTAGTGACCCCGGGAAGGACGGCGATGTGTTTGGCTGCATATCGTCGTACACATCGGAAGATGTAGGGGAGACGAAGTCTGAACACTAAGATGTTCCAAATTCAAACACTTTTTGATTTTTTAACTAATAAACAGGGAGGAAAAACTCATTCCTGCCCACTAAAAGTTTCTTATAGAAAACACCACCTTTGGGCGCACTTAAAGGCGAACCAAGTGGTACTTTTCGAATCACAAAGCCCGTAATGAAATTAGTGTTGTTTTTGTAGATCAACGTATTCTTATTACAGAGTATAACGAGATTATTACATGCTTTTTTTAAGTAACAAGTGGGCAAATTTTTTCCTGAAAGCCCCTATGAAGGTGTTCTAAGAAATTTATCAACACAATTTTTCTTAGATATAGGAATGAACATGATATCTCACGTAAGCGGTTCAACGCCCCTCATAAATTTGGTGCCAACCAATTTGTAGAAGATTGACACTTGTACGCAAAATAAGGTCGAATTTACCCCTATTAGTGGTCACACGTGTGGAGTAAGAATGTCTACATTCCGAAATACCTACTTATAGTACTTAGTAAAGGCACCTTCATATTACTTGTTCAATAAAGTAGGCACTTTATAGCCACGTGTATTGTGGGCTTCTTACTACTTTTATCTCAAAAGAAAGAAAAATTAAATTCAGAATTAGAGAGCGAAGCGTCGTATTCAGCTGGTCGAAATTCAGCTTTCGTATGTTTGTGTCCGCAAAATTCGCAGTATTAATGAATTAAACGTTTCTATGGAATGGAAATTATATCAATAGGTTCCTATGGCAGTTCGAAGTGTTTAAAAATTCACCTCTCTGGAGCAATGAAGTGGAAACGAGTCAACTGGTGGTAATGAATGAATGAAAATCATTTATTTGCACGAATATGGGTTAGTTTAAGGTTTTACAGGGCATTTTATTATAAATGCGAATGTTTGTGTGTATGGATGGATGGATGATATTATGGCACTTTAGTTAGCCTGAAAGTGAGTTTTCTTTAAATTCAATCAAACTTAAATATCTCAAAAACCGTTGAATTTTGGATAGAGATGGCTTAAATGATTGCTTTGAGCTTATCTACATGCCCTCAGCGGAAATACGTCACACAACAAATCACCCTGTATATTACAATTAAATTACCTATATAATCTTATACATTTTACGTGCTCTACCAACAAAGCACTTTGTGCTTCGCATGTAGGCCTTTACTGCTTTGACATTTAGCAGTCGTGAAACCATACCAGGCAGGCGGTTTTAAATATATCCGACACTGATACCCGATACCCTAGTCTACAATCGCCACCAATCCATACTGAAGCTGCATAATGAGGTAGATTTGCTTGAGCGGTGATTTCTTAATTGTTTTAATAGGATCTCTTATTAATGTATACTATTAGAAAACACTCTACGTTTCATGTAGAGTCTACATGAAACAGCAGCACTATAGTTCAGAGACTATCATGGCAGACGGATTAAGGTTGAACTAATAGACATCCAAATCAAAGTTCAACACTTAAAATGTTTTATTTGTTATTTGGTTAAAGTTGTGTAAGGGTTAGAACCAAAGTGATAGCTCTCCTGGGGTGTTACTATTTAAAAACAATTATGCTATACTTACTTACTTGCGTTACATACAATACAACCGCAAACATTGATGACCTATAGTGCGTCTCATTACCATAAAATAACGTCATCAACGGTGTTTCCATTTCTGAATCAGTTAAATATGTTTTCGAGGAATCACACTCTGTTTTATCGGACTGTTTGTAGGGCTTACCTATAAGTAAGTAACAATCGCCTGTAATCCACGTTCGAGAAACCATAAGGCAACTATCTAATTCTGGTCAGAATTTCTTGGATTCGGATCGGATGAACGATGAATGAACTCACACTATTGTAATGAAACAATTACGTCTTCTGAGGTTAAAATTAAAGGTCACGAGAATACCGCCATTCTCTTAACCTGCTGTAAATCAGCATGTTCTTATACAGTTTAAAATCTACCGTTGCTTAGAGTAACATACTTCTATCTTACATATAAAATTCTCATGTCACAGCATAAGTTACCATACTCCTCCAAAACGGCTTGACCGATTATTAGGAAATTTTATATGCATATTCAGTAGGTCTGAGAATCGGCTACTGTCTATTTTTCATACCCCTAAGTGATAAGGGTTGTCCACACCCAATATTTTTATTTAATTTTTTGGACAATTTTTTTTATTTTTATTTTTCAATAATGTGGCATCAAAAAATACATACAACCCTAAATTTTCACCCTTCTATCACCAACCCCTATTTTTAATAGTCGATTTTTAACGCTCGATAACTTATACGGCGAAACAACGTTTGCGAGGTCAGCTACGAGTATTATACAGTTATTAACAATTAAATTCTTCGTTTATTTCAGAATTTTACCCAAAGATTTTTTTTTACAAAGATACTTCGGCAACAAGACCATCTTTTGTGCTGGCTTTGTTTAATTATACCTATTATTGTTAAATTTGGTGCATAATAAGGATAGTGTTGTATCATAATTAAATTAAAAGTATCACTAATTGTCAAGAAAACACTAAAAATAAAGTTTACTTGCCTATTTGTGGTAAATAAATTATTATTGTTAAGACTCATCCGGCCTTACCTACCTAATCAGACCGAACCTGTTTTTTAAAACATGTTACATGCAGATAATATTACTTATTATGTCTTATGATATTCATCGTCAATTTTAATAAAAGAATTAACCTTCAAGTAGATTATATAATTTACTAAATTTTTAGATACCTATGTAGAAAATTCTTAAAAAAATGAAAACTGAATTTCGACCACAAAAACCAATCTGACGTGAGAAATAAAGTCAGTGATCAATCTTCGGACCTTTGGAACTACCCTGAAAACTTTAGTTTAGCGTATAACACTGTATTATCGAGATTAAAGGAAAGTACTTTAGCCATTTATAACGACACAAAAAAACCATTTACTGATTTTTAAACGGCTTTGGTATGGGCAGCCTACGTCGCCTAAAATATCCCCAGTTAACTAATGTTAGATTGTTAGCACATCATAAAAAATCATCTACATGCCTGAGTTACAATAACGCTCTTACAGGTTGTGAAGTTCACCACGTTCCACGCCTACTCCACCCCACCTCACTGTTCCAAACGAATCCTAAGTTTCTAAATGATTCCATAAGGCGATAATAATTATGCAGTAATACTACAGCTCAATTTGTACGCGTGTCGCTTACAAATATTTAGTTGCTTTATTACGAGGTGGGCATACTGATTAACCCTTTAAGCTGGAGCAAAAACATTAATGAACGCTTTGTTGTAAACCGACACGCGTGAATTAATTTCATATAGAAACATTATGTAATTCTAAAATAAATTGTTCTTTTTAGCCATCGTGTAAGCCTGTGATGGCCAAATTTGGATTCAACATTCGACTCCCGTAGAGCAGCCCGTTTTTGTTTATATAACGCTTTCAACAAGGCTTTAAGTTTTCATTTTCGGGCTCTATATGCAATAGGTGATATATATTACACTTCATGTGAATGAATAATGAACACTCATACGCCTCCACTTAGGTACGTTTCCGTGGTAATACAGTATTTAAGAATTCTCTAACCTTCCAACGTGGCATCCGGATTAGATGTGAATTCAGATATTAACAACTTCTTTTGGGAGTTTATATGGTATCTGTCAGGAAATCTTAATTTCTTACTTCTCTCTCTTCGTTCTCTTTTGTTAAAGTACCGCGGTATAAATGGCTTCCGTTAGGCATTTTGTGAAGCATGTTCCTGTATGTAATATGGTAGCAATCGATCGTCAGCTCTGATATTTTAAAGTTGAATGTAAAAGTGGTAACATTTTCATATTTTCAGTTCAATGTTATACTAGTACCTAAGTTATTTTTGGGAAGGGACTACTGGGGTTATCAGTTCTCCTTTCTCCAGACTACGAAACAGTATACTATATCCCATACTACAACTAAATACCTGCCACTCCCTTTCTAGTTAATAACTATTTAATTTGGAAGTGGAAGGATCGCCCATCAGAAATCCCCAATTATTGTGACAAAAAGGTTTTAATTTATGTAGGTGTATGGTATTAACCTACGTATGACAAATCTAAATAGCAACATTAAAATTAACGTGGCTGTTATAACAAAAGTAGTTTGGAACTATGCGTCAAAGACATTCAAAAGCGAAAAAAAAATTAATGACGTACTGATGTACCGTGAATATGTTAATAATAGGTGTAAATACCTATGCAAAATAAGGGTAATGCGTATGCAAATCCCGAAATTAGTGTTAGAATCTACTAACACTGGTTACAAATTAATACTAAGGAATCATATACCGTACCTAGCTTCAAGAGCGGCCTCTACATTGTGTTTTGGTTGTGTTAAGACAGTCTTATCAATAGATTGAAAATTATTATTTTTCACATTTACTTTCAGGCAGTCCATTTCATACAACGTGCATTACGAGTTTCGCGTACGTATGAGTCGTATGACTCACTATTACTACAGTTAAAGTGCAAAATAAAATAATGAGCTTCTATGTAGGTATATCTTGTTAGGTAGGTACGAGTATATTTATTTAAATCAACGTTTTCAATCAAACCATTGAAAAGCGTCTTTTGGCTATTTCACAAAAATGTCCCAACCTAATAAATGTATACCTAATAAAGAAATGTACATTAACAAAAATACCTTTCATGTCTGAACAGTCGAAAATATTATCGCACGATTCTAATCTGAAACGCAGAACACCTTGGCGGACATAAATAAGATGTTTACCTACTCCGTCTACCTGTGTCCATTTTTTCTGTTAAATTTTGTTCACCAATTATTATTTATTTATTAACCAATTTTTGAGATAAAAGCTTACCTAAAGTTGATAACTATCACAGTCACTGCAGTAAAGTGGTTTGGAGCTAAAAGTCAACACCATAACGATAAAAAACAATGGGAATCCCGTCACATTGATACGAAATTTTATTTCCCGCGTATAAATAGATACATGGATTAACCTCGGTTTGAAGCGGTGATACGGCGTTTCGGCGCGCTATCAAGGCGCTACTGACGTGACGTACCACCGGCGTTTTTCGCGCCGACTGGCGACCGGCTCGCTGTGTGCTCTCCAGCCCTCACAAGCTTAAGGTCAATGTCAAACCAGGCGTCTAATGCCAAATTTCCTCATGATGGGACCGCAGAGCATCATGGCTTAACCAGGAGGCGTTGTTCTACTTTTTTTGCCAATCGGAGGAAAAACGAGCAGACGGGCCATCTGCTGGTTAGTGTTTGATGCCGCGAACTTCTGCGACATTTAATTAACAAGTTGCCAGCCAAGAAGTAACTGACACGCTACTTGAATTACACCAAATTATAGTTATTCTTATGGAAAATCGCAGATTGTTCCACAGTTTTAATGAACAAAGACGATAAAGCTTGTATAAAACATCAAGGTATCATCTTTTGCTTCGATTATACCGACATAATTTATTCGTTTTGGGCTAAACATGGGCTCCTTAAAGAATGATGTGGCTTTTACAGAAGCAAACTTGGGTAACTTAGTTA
The DNA here is from genome assembly GCA_905147235.1 of Erynnis tages. Taxonomy (NCBI): domain Eukaryota; kingdom Metazoa; phylum Arthropoda; class Insecta; order Lepidoptera; family Hesperiidae; genus Erynnis; species Erynnis tages. The sequence goes on along the minus strand of LR990078.1, from coordinate 6,492,543 downwards.
ATTAATATCAACTACATAACAGGCCTTAAAAACACAAAACAAAGGTACAAAATTTTCTTCTAACACAGGTTACCTTTGTGTCATTGACAAAAGTATAAAAGATTATTATGCTTGTAGAAATAAAGACTTATTGAACTTGCACGGCAGTGGACACCATTAAAGTCTAATAGCGAACGATAAAATTTCAAAGTAGCTATTGTAGTGGACCGCATTATAGTCCAATCAACGTTCCACTTTTATGATGCTCTTAGAAAGAAAATAGACTAGGCAACGTTCAACTACTCTTGTGTCTATATTTGAAACTTGGATATAATTTTTACTCATTATTCCTGCATTCAATATAATTTATCAATACGGTTTTACTTTCCTTTGAGAACGTTACTTTGAATAATTCTTAGATTTTCTCACAATGCATCCTCAGAATTCACCGTTGCAGCAGTGACGTTAATTTTCACATAATTAAGAAAAAACACAGTTCAACCCTGGATCTCCCGAGGAAAGGATCGAAGTTCTAGCCAATGGGCTATCACCGCTTGTAAGCGTACCTACTTAGATAGGTGCTTCTACACATACAATACATACATTGACTTACAATTTTCTTTATATAAAATTTTTCATTTTGTAGTTTAATACTGACCATCATCATTTGAGTCGCTTTAGAAAGAAAGAATTTTACTCTTGTTTATACAGTGTGGTTACTATTGCATACGCTAAATCTGACCTAATTGAAATTTGACTAACAAATTTCTGTCTCCTTTGGTTCTAAATTTACTCTACTTCATTGTTTTTTTACAATTTGATGTCTATTTTCCCAAAATATAGTGTTCATTAAATTTTAACCGACTTCAAAAAATGAGGTTAGGTATTTTATTTTCGTGCTATAAAGGGATAATAACTAAAATTGCTACTGATCTGAACGTGGGAGACCGCCTTACTTACCTTGTCTAAAAACATTTTTCAATTAATTTTATTGTATCAATTATTTAAATCATGAATAACATACACTTAATAAATATCGATATAGCCTAATTAATCTCTACGGTGACTGATCTAATATTCTCCTTGCATTTTTCGGATAGGTACAATACAAACCTAGTCAAACATTATTAAAATGAATCGAAAAATACCTTTTTTTCAGTTTCTTTCTCAAAATAATTTAAATAATAATTCCGAAAAAAATTAAAGAAAAGATGGCCACCGTCCCTACGTAATAGAAGATTGTAGGTTACCTCTGTTAGCTTAGGAAACTTTCCAAGAATTTAGCGACTCTTACAGCAAAATCCTGCTAAGCTAAATGAGACTATGCAGAGGAAATAACATATTATTATGTGTTGAAATTGCTACCTACAACTTGTAACTATACAGTTATTTATGGTGTTTTTCTTTGCCATTCTTCATCTGAGAAAATCATTATAGATGTAAATGAGAACTATAAAAATTTGGGGAAATAATTAGCAGTAATGTGTCAATAATTGAATTTTAAATATGCCGTACATTTGCCATTTTCTTTTATCGTGTCTGTACACTTTTGTTGTAATTTATTCTAATTTACATGCAAATATAATTTTTATTTGTACTTGGCTGCCGCAGTATCAGTAGATAGGTATACAATAGAGGCACATGACCGATACAATTCCATTCGTTTTATGTAAAAGTATGTAGATAAGTAGTAATGTAATGAAATATTTTAAGTAGGTATATTTCCACCAACTTGATGAAAACAGTTTTTACTTCGATAACTCAACAAATTTTAAGTACCTACACAGAATATTATAGAGAGCGTTTATTAATTTTAGCAGAATTTGGAGTGGATTGGGCTCGGAGGGAAGACTCATGTCCAGCGGTGGGATACAAAGGCCTGATAAGGAGAAGAACATTTAAGCCAAGTAGCTTTGGTACACCAAGACAGTCCTATACCTCGTTTAAGAATGGCTAGTTCGTTCGTTTCAGACTTAGGATACTCAAAAAACATGCAAGTTTTAAATTGCAAGCAGAAGAAATACATCACATCTCATATAAAATATATAAATTACACTTGACACTAAAACCATTTAAGTAATTATATGCGCTGCACAATCATGATTTAATTTTGTGTTTATATTTAGTGACCAAACCTGATCCTCAGGGTAAATTGGTTTCGTCTAAGCAAAACGAGTTCTCCTTAATTATAGTTATAGTGACGCGTTGTATAAGGTACCTAATAATATTTTTGACACTTTTCGCAGTCTAGAGCACGTTTGATTGAAGACCAGGCTCGGCTAGCAGACCTAGACCCAAACTCGACGTCAGTAATAATTTTGTAGATACTTACCAATGTTTTTATACAGTTCCTGGTATACCAATTGTATAAAGTCTTATCTTTATTGGCCGATAATAATATAACCTACAAACTACCTACAAACACAATCAAATTTAAAGACAGGGCTCTGTATGGAGCTGTCAAGATAAAAGATTGCCTACGTGCAACTTTTGCGTGCGACGCGGACGCGGCGTTATGTAACAAAAAACTGTCAACATTTTTCTTAGCTGATATTTTTTGATTAACAGTTTTAACATTTTTTAACATGCTTTCAATAATTTGAACTGTTACTTCTTTGTAACGGATAATTTTGGTACTCATGTGTTCCTACAACATCCACTTTGAAACGTATTAATTAATTAAACTTTTCCCTCCTTGATACACGGTCACACAAAAGACCACGTCAAAATAGTGTATTCGGTCACGCTATGCTGGAGACCAAAAATATAATTGAATAATCTAATGGAACTCCGGAACTGATCAACGTACTCGTAGCCTAACAAGGCCCATGTAATCCGTTTGACTTAAGTAGTTTGAAACCACGCCAAATGGCTCGATCGTGACACACCTTTATATACGATACGATGCCGCCTATATTCCTTGTAATCAGTACAATTAGCATGAGCAAAGTAGGTATACCTAGATACAATTTACAAAGTCAATTTAAACTACAAACTTAGTTTACTAATAGAATGCTTATAGAATGTTACGCGTAGGTATATAAATCTACTTTGAATCGTTATTTTAATAGTAGGTAGCTATAAAATATTTAAATGTAGTCATAAATTAGAAGATTCTGCTAAAATTAACATCTTAGGTCATCATAATATGCCATTTCCGAGCAGAATATAATTTTACTGTAAACAAATGGTCTCATGCTGGTAACTTTTTATAACATAATAGCGTTAGTAGGTTATCTTCAATTGTCATTGACACGTTCGAAACTGTTAAATTCTTTTTTTTATTAAATTCTTGTATTTAATGCCTGGGACTGTACTTTTCGTTTTTTGGGGAAACAAAATGAAAAAGCTTTTTTATTTATTAAATACCAAACAAAAAGGCAAACGGGCAACCTGATAAAAAATATCAACTTCACCAGCTGACATGACCCACGCAGTTACTAGCCGTTGCCGTCTTTGAAGAAGAGATCTTTTTGAATGAAGATCTTTTGAATTGAAGATCTTTTAGAATAACCTCATCAGACCTCATGCCACAGTCCTTCGAAAACACATCAGACGAAACACGGATCCAAAGTTTGCACAGTACGAAGCAAGAACGTACGCGTGTAGTTTTAAAGGTTTCTACACCCCATAGACCATAGTCACCTTCTGTAAGTCCGTTTCATCACAGCTATTCTGGCATTACGTGAATCTCAGAGACAAATAAAAAGCGATTATAGTCTTCAAAAAAGCAACAATTCCACTTACGACCGTTTTTATGTCTTTTTTTGTTCTACACAGTACAATAAAGCATTAGGTATATTGTATTTTAGTGTGCTTTGTGTTATTTTTTACAGCCTGTGTGTTTAAGGTGCACCTTTCATACCTATCATAACCTCACTTGAAATAGAATGTTTTGTTTAAAAGAACAGCTAGTGTGTGAGTATCCCTGCTACTGGCGTGAGAACGATTACAAATGACAGTTTTCAAGTGCTATCTCAGGCGTCCTTCGAGATTGTGGGATAAAACCAAAGTCGAACTTATAGCCAGTAAAGGACACCGCCTTTGCATACACAAGCAACTAGGTTACGCGACGAGCAGCGTAACCTAGTTGCTTGTGTGGTTAAAAAATAAAAAGCCCTTATCGGATAAAGTGATAAAATCACCGATTTTAAGCGTCAAACTTCAGACATTAAATAAAAATCTGTGTTAACCACAGAACATTTATCTATTCCATGGTGTTAACGTATTATGCCGTGAATTTTGGTATATGCTGTTCTCATGTTGAGTCTTCTTCTTACGTTATTAACATAAAAAACAGAATAGTAATCTGTTTTCTATGGTTATTAAGCAATACGGTAAGCAGTGATAGCCCAATGGCTTGAAATTCGACCTCGAATCGAGGGGTCCGGTTTCGAATCCCAGTGGCACGTACTCGTACCTAACAATGACTTTGTTAAAAAGCTGTGTGCGCTTTATAATGCTGTTACGGTGAAGGAAAATATCGTAAGGAAACGTGCATGTCTGATTGAGAGAAAAAAAATGTTCTCAAGTCCACCAACCCGCAGTAGGCCAGCGTGGTAGAATAAGGCCTACATCCTCCTCATTTTGAGAGGAGACCCGACCCAGGGTTTAAGGGATATTAAACAATACTATGCAAATCCCACGCTAACTTTAACTTCCAATGCCTACTTAAGGGATAAGCACGCTACTCGTACAGAGTAATTGTTAGGCATAAGGCCGTAGCAACCGTAGCCGCAAATCGGAGACAATACGGAGAAACATTAGCTCGTAGCTCGATCTCAATATCCTTTTTCATCGTGCGTCGTATAGATGGGTACGTGTTTTGTAATCAGAAAAAAGAAACGAATTAAAACACAAAAATATTTAACATTATATTATAATCCGAATCCTACTTAACGACTTTGCGGTCTAAATTTCGTATTTTCGGCCTTAATAATATCTATTTTAATTATGATAAAGCTCTGCCAATTTTGCACATAACCAATACTGTGAATTTCGCCTACCAATACCTTTAATATTTTGGCAATTTTATTAATTAATCCAATTTCGTTAGTGGTAAGTTTTATGAGTTTTATTTATAGTAATCCTCTTATTAATTCGTTTTCTGAATATAAATAATTCTTTATAGAGATTGTGAATGATTTGTATAGGATTTACCTATCTTTATCATTGTGATACTTATCACCAGGACCGAATTCCAAATAACTGCGATCTGCATTCTTGTTTATAAGTAACTTCTTATTTTACCTCAACCTTCTAGTAGCCTACTCCGGCATCAAAAGGAGTACAGGCCTCCGACCAGGTGATCTGATGACCTGAAAAACATACATAAACATACCGCTGAAATGAAGGAAGGAGGACTGCAGTGTCGATTAGTCCACTGTCACTTTGAAACAATATTATGTTGCTCTTAGTTCACAACGCTGGCACATTACGGGTTGGACTTCACATGCCTTGGAGTGTGTCATGAGATAATAAAAGACGTGCGTGCCGTTGGGATTCGAACTCAGACCTCTATGAGGATAAAGAGGCCGAATGCTATGGCCGCGCTCAGTTTGAACACGATTTCGTACGAATTCAACTGGTGCGTATAATAAATAACGTGCGTTGACGCACGAACAAAACGAAATCACGTCAAAACAGTAACTGAGCGCGGCCTAAACCTCCACGCTATCAAGTCAAGCACCACTTCCTTTAAAAAATAACTCGAAAAAAAATTAAGTAAAAATAAAAGTAATATTATGTAGTTATTATAGTGCGATTTTAATTAAATGTTACAAACATCTACTCACAAATAACCTAAATTATGCTAGTTAGTATATAAAACATCCCCGTTATTCATAATAGCAGCAAGCAATTAATTACATAAAAAATACGTAAAAAATAATTTTATTCATAGACATTTAATAAATAATCATGCTGTTTGAAACGCCATAAATACAGAGTTCTTAATATTTTTAGGAATGACACATTTCAATACTAAAATCTATATTAAATACATTATTTATTTTCTGCTTCATTAAGCAGTTTTAAATTACTCAAAGCAATAAATTCAGTGGCTCGGCAATAGACATGTCTACTTTATTCAAGCTTTATTTCTTTGAGATGTAATTAACGTTTATACATACCTAATCATAATTACTTTTTTACTAAGTAGATAGGTACCATTTAAGTATTAGTTAATATCCACCGACATCTCACGTCTAATTTAACACGTTTATACACAGTTTTTGCTTTTCTATTTCTCAGATCTTTTGAAAGTTATTAAGTCCTAATAATTCAAATGACAGACCGTGGGAAAACACGACGCGGTGATCTTATCCAAACAAGGCGGTAACAACTGCCATACCTACATAAATAGATACATACCATTTAAAATATAATTATTATAATATATCATAATTCATAGTTGATATTATCTAACAATAACTTTACAGCGAAGTAATAATAACGGTAAGCCAAAGTAATTGATTGTTTTTTTACGAAACGTTTTCCCATTCGCATCGTAGGAAGATATCCTTTTAATAATAAGGAAGACAAAACATAACAATTATACCTTAGAACGTTTATCTACGAAATTTGCAAGAATAATATGTGTAGTTTTTACCATTAAACATTACAATGCTGTAAAACAAAGTAATAATTAATGCGGGATCTCGCAGAGTTGTTTTTCTATGCTTTCAACGCTTTGAATTCATAAAATAAGCACACTAGTTTCTGCTCGTGAATTCGTTTGCTCGTATTGTAATACTTGGTCCAGAGAAAGCTTTATTTATGTCCGAAACCATGATATAAACTATTGCTATCTATGTACAAAATCTCATTCATATTCGTTCACAGTCTCGATCCAACCACCCTTCATCTATTTTCTCAAATTTTTGTATTAAATGATAAACGTACCTAAGTAAGATGTAAGTACGTGTAGATTCTTCTTACTTGTCTAGATCTCAAAATTATAAATATAGTCTAATCCTGCCATTAGACTGCTCGAATTTACATACTTTTGAAAGACTGTGCCTTTGAAATATTATAGAGATTTTTCTGTTACCGTTGGTTATTAAAAAACAATGGTAAGAAAGCTTTTGAAAGATCGGGCGATTTTTAACGGTTCAGTAGGTACTAGGTCAGTATATCAATCCGCTAAGTTACGCCGCCATGCTACTCTCTCGTATATCACGCAGGCTGCGACAGATTTCGCCTAAATCCAGTATTTGTACCTAAAACTGTATCATGGGACAACTAAACGCGCCAGCTCAGAATGAATCCACTGCGGCGTAACCCTGTACAAATATAGCCTGAATTTCGTAAAACAAATTAAGAATATTGACGGGAAACATCTTCACAACCTAATGATAAGATACATGACTGTATATATAAGGTACCATACCAAATAAGCCTGTTGATTGGTTATGGATATCATGGGTATCCGATTTGGTACAGGTAGGTAAGTACTTACCGGAAAACTCATACATGCCGCCTATCCAATCCATCATCCAGACTCCACATTCCAGACTTCCACTATCTATACTGTCTGAATAGTTTTATAATTTATTAATAATAAAACATAATTATAATAAAATATTAATGATAAAAAATTAAACCGACCATAAAAAGTATAAAATAAAATTGGTTACATATCTAGTCATACTTTAGGCTCACAATTTTTTGAGGTTGGTGCCAATGCCAAAATATAACAATGGAAACAAAATACTTGATACAAAAGACATCAACCTCAAAAATAGTATGTAAGTAACAAATTTATTTTATACTTTATTATACGTAATTTTTAGTTTTAAGTAGATATCACGGAAACTACTGAACCAACCAATTTTGATGAAACTTAACCATTAACTAATTTGAAAAAATGCAGATTATGTTGGAATTAATTTCTGTCATTTCTCTGTTATTATTACGTTAATAGTTTCATCAGCAAATTTTAACGCATGTTCCAAAAAACCAGTGGTTAATAAGAAATCATTCTTCAATCAAAGCTTTAAAACATAATTACATGCAAAATTATAGTTTCCTTAAATCCTAATAGGTAGTAAATTCATAATTATATTATGTTGCAATACTCTATTATTTATCCCTATTGATCTCATAAAGCGGTTACATAATCAAAATAATAAAGACAATGTACCAGTACTGGAGTTCTCGAAATCGGCTCTATTTCAGTCTATAACAAACGGCACAAGTTTATGTGGTTTCATTTCAAACGTTTCGAGCATTACGTAAGTATTACTCCGTCCAACTAAACTAGCTTACAGTTGGTTAAGCATATGCCTGTAAAGTAAATCTGAAATTCTTATTACTGCGACTTAAGTTTGAACATTCCCATGACTAAGGAAGGTCGTAAGGAGCGGAATGATGAAGTATGACTCCAATACAGCTCCAGGGCAGGGGTTAAGTTAAGTCCGTGTTTTAGAAATGTCGGCTGTCGTTTAGATTACGATGTGAATTGGTGTCCCTCATTACCAGTTTCCCGTAGTACCACTACCTACTAACGGCACACCGGTATGGTATACCCCAGAAACGTATGCAAAGCAAGGCATAAAAAAGGCTACAATCGGACATGTTCTGTTAATATGTCCAAATCATAAATTATAGAGTAAACATACCTTATGTACCTACTGAGTAACATCACGTGAACATTATAAATGGATAAAGGTTAATTTATGCTGCAGCAAAACTGCTTCGCAATTTATAATTGCTTGAAAATAATTCCGGAATTTCAGGCCGAGAAAATGTATAGCCTCATTATTATAAAACTCGGGGGCAGCTATAACACTTGCGAAATTAATCTTTATCTGCCGTTCTCCTCTGTATTTCGGGTTTGAGAGTTTAAACTAATTGATCACTGGGGAATGTATAAAGTAAATTAAAAGGATTTTATAATTCCATTTAAAATCATGTAGAAAGGTAGCTACTCTAATATCATAAGAGCTGAAATTCGCTTGACGAGTTTAGTAACGAAATGCACTTTTCAGAATTAAATTTTCTTAATTTCATTTCGCTCATCTATTTCATGGAATTAATGAACGAGATCCTTCTTATTGTGAGAAGAGACGTAAGTTTACAGTGAGTCATCAGTGAGTCGCTGACAATGTATGAAGGAGACTGATTGTACCAAGTTATATGTGTAAATAACCACACATATATTTTGGTCACACATTTCCTTTGGCGGGCACATAAAGCAGCCGATCCAAGTAGACTGTTTTAGTTCGATAAATATTAGCCGATAGAATTGCTCAATATTTAAAAATATCTAGCCAACCCACATGGGTTATGGGTCCCAACTAGGAGTGGACGTTGCAAAGACGAAGGGACCGTTTTGTGTTCCGCGACGATGGAACTGTTTTACGTTTCATTCCAGAACAGTCTTCGTCGCACAACTAGTCCTCGGATGGTCTGACGCGAATTTGTACTTAAAGGCTACGCAAATACAGTCTATAACTCAATGAGAGCATTACGACGTCATCGTTCGTTCCGTTCGTTCTGATCTTTGATACAATAAAATAACCTTTATTTCTTGACACGTTATAGCGATTATCGTATAAGACTACTTATTATTTCGATCTTACGTCTCGTTCGCAACGCGGTGGTTATTGCTTCAAAGATACAAAAAAAATAATTCACTTACTAAAATAATGTAAATATGTATAAAAACACTCTAATTAATGTATATAAAATCAATTGAACTTTTAAATACGCCTGGTATAAAAATCATTACCAGCCAGTCCTAAGCCTGGTCCAACCCCATATGGGGTAGGTACAGCTGAGAAACTTCTATTCGTTGTAGATGTTGTATAAATCGACTTCATACACGGTACACGGCACAGTAGATACACAGTCACGGTATAATTGTAAATATTTAATTGTATCTTCAATTTGAATACCTAATTATTTATTCATTAAACATTGTGGCCATTTGTACAAAAAAATAATACCGGCTGCACTTCATATAATTGTATAGTAGGTAAACATAAATCTTCGGTCAAATTTATCAGGCTATCCCGAGCTCCACAGAAATAGAATAATGAGGGTATATTCTATGTATCACCGATGGGTGTGCCTCTACTTGGGACATAAACCGTCGAAAGGCGACCCCATATCCTCAAGCAAAATGGCCAATAATCTTATTTTGGCTTCCTCGTCAGAAAGCCGCTTTAGACACGCATACTAGACTTCTCAGATAAATAGAATTTTATAGTGGTTGTGAATATTTTTACATACTTGCTAAATAGTTTTGTATTTTTATGGTTTTCACGGGTTTAAAAGTTAATATGTAGATATTTTGACGTGATGTTACGTGTGTTTGACTGAGGAGTGATTGATAAAAAAGTAATTTGGAATTCAAAGTCTCCGAGTGGAACCAAGAAAAACGTTGTCGTACTAGTGGAATAATCACTGGAATTAGTCGAAACAATTAACGCGATCACCTTAACCATGATTCCTAACTAAACTAACTGTGCAAGAAAATAAGAAAATAAAACGAAATGGCATCGAAGGGGCAAAGAGAATATGATAGAAAGTCTTTACAAAAAGAATACGTTCCCGAAACGACCGTGACAGGACTCGAACCTGCAATCTTTGGATCCGAAGTCCAACGCCTTATCCATTAGGCCACACGGCCGCCTGACGTGATTCCTCAATTAATAAGGTCTATGTATCTAGATACTACATGGGATGCGCGCGCAGTTCTACGTGATTCCCCGGGGCAACTGAACTGAACTGACCGAAAGAGCCAAAGCAGCAGCACCATAACTGTAGAATGTGTGAAAGAAATGGAACTGAAACTGAGAGCATTTTTGATCAAGTTTATCAAGAAAGGAGAAAAGAATCATTTTTAAACCATGGAAGCTACCACGGAATAGATCTGTGGAAGCTACTTAGACTAGATTGGTATTTGTATCCTCTATATCTATAACGTGCCAATATTCATATGGATAATAAATGTTATTATTAGTTGTTCCCGAGATTAGAACCTGAGATAATTATGTTATGTATAACAACTCTTATAATAAAATCTTAAAAATACTTATACATAATTATTCAAACATGGAGACTGGCTACACACAGAACCGTATTAAGATAAATATTTACGCCGAAAACCTATTATAATACTTAAATGCGCTGAAATTTCGACCACTGAGTCCACTCTTACTGATTAATAATTATAATTATAACCAAGAGGGAGGAAAAAATACCTTTTGTTGAACGGTGTCGGACACATTGTTTTAGGTAGGTACACTTGTAAGTGCTTGCTATTTTTTACAAGTATTTATGTTTACAAACCATTCCAGCGAGTTTTTAGGTAAATACCGAAACATTTTTGGGGCGGTAATTGCTTAGGATGGTCGTTCAGAACAATGTAGAGGCAAATGCCGGGATTTTATTCGGCGGAATTCAGCCGCAGTATAAATTTCGTGACAGAATGATACACGACAAACGGCGCAATTGACCAATCTGCAATCAGCCACCGTAAAATGTGCCGTCGTTGCCTAGTGTTCAGTTTGGTTAAAAGACAAAACCGGTGCAGACACTCGCATAGTTCAAACAAAAGTTAGAGTTGCGACTCCATATACCGGGACTTTCGCGAGCAGATGGAATCGTCATTTCGAGTGAAGTAGTGTCATCAATGTAAATGATATTTTAACCAACATACTCGAATAGGTATGACCATTTATTTAAACCACTGATCATAACATTAATTTTTCACTTGCCTTGTGGTCAGATTTAGTTTTCAAAAGACAAACCTGGTGTAGAGTCTCGCATACTTCAAACAAAAGTTGTGGCTTCATGTCCCGGGGCTTTTTTGAGCAGATACAATCGTCATCTCAAGCAATGTCATCTATGGAAATAATATTTTAACTTGCATATCCGATTACATGACAATGTATTCAAAACATTGATGATATTAGTATCTAATTTATAACTGTTCTGTATTTATGCCAATATTTTCGCGACAATTTTCAATCGCGTGTCAATGTGTGAAACGTATATCAGGTGTTTTTGGTAGGGAACGGCGTAATTCTTCGAGATTAGAACCGATAAATCTTTACAACGGTCGCGATACTTACACCTACAATCTGGGAGCAAATGCCAGCGTTTTATATTTAGGGTGTAGATCACGCGCTACGGATAGAAGACACTGCCGATTAAGGCAATCGAAACATTTTCTTTATGAGTTTTAATTCCATGCTTGTACACAAGATTACCCTTTGGTAAGTATCCTGCACGCAGTACGATGAGAACAACTGGTAAAGACTGTAAATGAAATATGTTTTAAAATTCTACATGGTTACTCTCTTAGTATAGGACATCTTTTTGGAAGTGTTTGTACCGAAAAGATACGAAACGACATTGATGACGAGAGTGAAAAGTATATGACTTAGATCCTCCCTTCCTTTCAGTCCATCATAGTCTACGGCTGGACATAGAATCCCCTTACTGTCTTCACTGCTTTCGGTCTTGGGTTTTTTAAATCCAACATTTTCCTAGAGTCCTTCACCAAGACAGAAAACGGTCTGTTTTCCTTATGCCAGACGTAGTCGCCCTTCGGGGACCTTTCTTACGAAAGATTTGGCTTTACCTGAAGTAGCAATCTTCAATTCCTCCTTAAGCTCCTAGGGAACACATGAGGGCACATTCTTATATTTACTGCAATATGGTCCATTAAAATTCTCGCTCTCTATGTGGAACACATACCTATTCACGTTGGAATTCTTGTATTCTTGTTAGGTTACTTACTCGTACATTAATTTGAAAGATATTTAAGCACGTGTGATGTCAACAGTCGCGTGTTGTTTGTAGCGCTGAATCCATTAATTTTCCCGGCTAACGTAACGTTTATTGTACGTTAATGTCGCAATTCGCCTGTTTATGATGTGTCCATGGTTTATTACTGGCATCACATCAACCTCACGTAAACGGAACGTGCGTGCAAACTTAAGTCGTAATTTGATTTGGTTTAAACTTAGGTTTCTGATTGGAATATTAACTTATAAGAATAGAAGCACTTATATAGGTACCTTTATGTATAAAATCACTGGGAGGAACGCTCATAGTGGTGTTCACAACTTCTAGCTATGTAACATTTATTGTGTTTTTAGGCAGTGTTCTGAACAGTTAATTGAGTTTATTTATTTATTTTTGACGTCTTTCATAAAGTCATTGCAATGAAACATCAGTAGACCCAAAACACGTCTTATTTTTCATATGTCTTTAATTTCTTAATACGTGATCTTTTTATACACGCTTTTAGCAATGGCACAAACCGTGGGCGCTTAGATTAGATAAGTAGATTGTTGATCGGGACTATGATTTTGACTTCAGCTTCAAATTACATTGCATTGCATTTACAAAATTAATTTTTTGCAAAAATTCAGCACAATCGTGCATTGGATAAAAATGTCATTTTCTTCATTCAATTAGAATGTGTTATCATTGAAAAGTGCCAAAAAATGTTTCTTGAGAAAGATTTGTAATAATTATAAAATTTATTGTTCCTACCATAAAATCAGCTTCAGTCGCATTTTTTTAAATGTTCATCGTCGATGAGAAATTTCCTGTCTCCGGAGTCCGGGTTTTAAAAAGAGCTTTCTATGCTTTTCTCTCAGAATCTCTCGTTACTTTAAATTGCACCATCTTTCATCATCTTCAATGGAAAACCTGGTGATTTTATTTACATGGGTTTTTGAAAAATGAAATTTTATTTTCGACGGCGCAGGGAAGGAATTAAACAATCGTTACAATGGAAAAAATATTCGCACTCAAACCTTATTGGCAATATTTCTATACAATAAGAAAGCTCATTTAGAATCAACTAAAAATAACCGGATTAAAGTACATAAATATAGAAAGTATATTTTTAGATATACGCGAATAGCTAGGGGAAATTTGGCATTTTCCTTATAAACGCTTTGAATAGGCTGCGAAAGAATTCCAAGCTCATAACTATTCAACGCCATTACATAAATAAGTAGAATAAAATAAATGGTAAGCGGTTCACACTTCGTATTGCGATAATGGTATTACTTCCCGTGAATGTCATAATATTTTCCAAAAATGTGTTACTGTAGGAAGCGATTTATGATATTTTGAGACAAAGCTTCCGTTTGATGTTTGCTGAAACAATAATCGTCGTGTCAATATAGTACTCCTCTTCTAATATTAGTTGGTGGAGCCATAGCAACTTGCCCGGGGATGTACCTTACTGCTATACGGCTGGTTAAGAAGGTGGTCTTCTTAACCACCCCTATAGCAGCACGTTCATCAAGTACAGCAATAAGTTCATCGAGGATTTTATACTCTTTGAGATTGGTCGTGGATGTCTATGGGTTGCAGTGGTCACTTAACCTCATGGTAAGCACTACTCTGGCAGAGTTAAGGTGTAATGAGAAATTGTGCTTTGTATCTTTTTAATACCCTGTACAATCCTGTAGTATTCTTAGCTAAAAGAAATCATTTACCTTTTGTAGAGTTCTCATTAAACATTTCATATAAAGTTTAGTAGTGTTTGCACACCAAGGCTGTTTCCGACCTAAACCTTTCTGAGGTCAGAACCTACCCTACCTTCTAATGTCTTCAAAATACAAATACTGTGTGAAACAACACTAATAAATTTGTCAGTTGACTCGAATTCGACAGTAAGTTTTTCGTGTATTTATTAAAAATACTACTAAAGTACCCTTCGTACCTAATAGCTAATTTATAGTGCCTTAACTTTTGAATAATTATGTTCGATAGTTTTTATTAATCCAATAAACAATAAGACATTTTAATAACTGTACGACATGTATAATCCTCCCAAAAGTTTTGTGAAAATCCCGTACAAATTTATGTGGGTTACCGAAATTGAACAATTAATTTTTATACCAACAACCAGCTGAAAGTTATTCCATGACCACTAATTTGGAATTCTCAAACGTACCTTCGAAGCTTCCAATTGAATTGTTAAAGCACCCAATTTAAAGGGTTGAGACATAGGTACACTAAAATCGTTACAAATTTTAGTTGAGTCTGTAGAAACTATATTCTACTAACTTTATTAAAACAATAATCATCTTACAGTAATAAAATCTGTAGACAGCTTGATTTCCAAACCTGTAACATAGTATACCACAATTTTTTTTTTGTGGTATACTATGTTACTAATATATGTAAACCGATAATGTTAAGTAAAGTATTACTTAACATTATCGGTTTACATTCCAGTCAAAAAAACCTCCAAAAGTTTGGGACAAGGAAAATCATTATAATTTTTTTTATGTTTCCTAAAATTATCTTTATTGGTTCATTGAAGAACCTACTGAGAATAAAATTTTACTGGTCCTTTGGTCACAGCCTTAGAGTAATGTAAGTAGAGCCAGATGGTAGCCATTAGGTACCGGCCACAGCTGCTGGCGGTGCGGCAAGCGGTGCGGCGGGAGGCGCGGCAAGCGGCGCGATTTGCGATGGTATGCCACAGCCAGCTTGACTTGACTAGTTGCGATCAAGGCCGGCCGGCAGCGGACGTATTTAGGGAAATATATAAATTTTAAAAAAATGTCACTATCAAAAGTGGCACGCTATTGCCTTGAAACAAGTGCGTTCTTAGCTCAAAAAAAATAAAAAAAAATATCGTGGCACAACTCACACACGGCTTTCTGATCCCAAAGTAGGCAGTGAGCCTGTGTTATGGCAAGTAGATAGCTGATAAACGTAAGTACATATATATTTCTAAATACATACTTATATAGATAATTGACACCCAGACACAGAACAAATACTTGTGCTCATCACACATATACATGTCCTGGGTGAGAATCGAACCCTCGACCTCCGGCGTAGTAGTTAGGATCGCTAACCACTAGACCAAAAAAGAAAAGAACGTGGCGAATTTCACACTCTTTATTATGAATACAGAAACTATCCCGATAAGTTTTTTGAATATACGAGAGCAAGTATAGAAACTTTTGATTATATGCTCGGCCACATACTTACATGAAGACTTAAAAGCTAAACTTAATTTCAAGAAAAACGTAGGTAACACCAACAGAACAGCCATCCATATTTATGATCTCAACGCGCGATTAAAACAAAATTATTTGTTTCGGTCGCGCGATGTCAAATACGTCCACCGATGCTGGCATGCTGCCGCGCGCGCCGCTCTTCTGAGCTGTGGCCGGCCGCGGCCGCATCGATACTCGTTATAGTAACCGTCATGAGTGAGCACAGATTATCGGTGGTAGGGATATTGTATACTTTCGGCCAATGTACAGCAGCCGAAAAAACGTGCTGGGCCAATAGACGACGCACACTGACGAACTGACGTTTGTCGAACCAATCGTGTGAACCGCAGCGCAGTCAATGTCAAACCGACCAATGAAAGTTCTGCTCACCACTCATGACGGCAACTATAGTACATTTTGTTTCAATCGCACCGCTTGCCGCGGTAGCTGTGGCATACTTCATCAGTTGTCCTACATTTGTTTTCGTTACCGCGCCGCAATTCGCGCCGCCAGTAGCTGTGGCCAAGCACTTAGCCTTTACGTTAGGTAACTCAAAGCTATTTTCGTTTTTCACGAGAGCTTCCTTAGCCATGTTAGCTTGAAATGATCTAATTGTATGGAAAATATGTGCTTATCTCTAACCATTTTAGGTTTATTTACACATCCAAATTCCGGACGCGTCTATTGCTTCAGTAAATTCTGTCTCTGATATTTCACAACAGGAACCCCTATGTCATGTGCCAATTCCATTACATAATATTATGTGCTGTGAATAAAAGGTAGGTAACTCCGCTTAGCATTAACCGCGGGGATTGCGCGATATTTTTAAACAAAATAAAACTTTTTGACCTTTTAGTTTCTACAAAACTAGTTATCTTTAAAGAGTAGAGGTCGTTATAAGTAAAATTAGCATAAAGAGCCCTCCCTGCCTGTGTCGAGGTAATACCTACTACCTGTTCCGTGCCAAATCCAGATTATGGAAAACTTTGTTTCTAGAAAATTACTAGAAACTGGAAAACTTTGAAGCTCTTTCGTAGCCTACATATTGGAAAATGAAGTTTTCATACCAGGCTTCTATTGGTTTCTTGTAGCGCTCGAAGTTTGAAAACAAACTGAGGGTAAAAATGAAAATGGTTGATACCTATAAATTGTTAAATGTGTAAAGAAGGATAAAGAGAAAGACTGATGTGTTTTCAGCTAAAAAATCTGCTGTGAAAAGTACCTATTTTTTCGCATAAGAAAATCTTTAAGGAAAATATAAAATAAACAATGTACAAAAGGAATAGGTATTACAATATACTAACGAGTACTAAGGTAATACCTACCTTTAGTTTTACAATTTTTGCACGATGCAAATCAAAGCTGAATCTTAGAAAAACTAAAGTAGATAGGACAACATTAAAAACTGAATTGGAAACCCTGATTATCTAGCTTTCAGGCTTTATAAATGAATTCATTTATTTATTGTTAGATATTATTGTATTTACGCTTTTTAATGGAAAAATCATACGATTTTACAGTTTTTTTATTAAATGATGAACAATTTACAAGATAATTTGTAATAAACTGCATTACCTCAGGAAGATTCAGACCAAACTCTCAACAAATGTAATAAAGTGAAATAAATCTGAAAAAGAAAGTTTTAAACTTAAAACTGATAATAAAATAATGGAATATTAAGTTTCAGTTTTGTTTTAAGTACACTGAAATGGCTGTATCCTTAGATATTTTAATAAAAAAGAGGCGGAGGAACTCAGTATCTCCGTCAAAAACGTCATACTTAATTATTGACATGGGAGTTGCATTCAGAGCATAAATCCCTTTTATCACAATTTTTGATGAAATCTCAAAAATCGTAAATTTTGAATTAGTTCACTTTATTTTTAAACGAGCGTTATTATATTGACTTAATTTTAATATTTACTTTGAAGTTGTGATTGGAGCAAAGGTTACTTTTCAAAGTAATATTATGACTAAATGTGCTGAAAGTATAAAACTATATTTTATTTGCAGATGCACATAAATAATGTTTAACGTGATAAGCTACTTATGTTTCTTGCAATTTGAAAGAAATCTACTCCGGGAGTGCCGGCAAACTTGAACATTAATGTTGTGTGTTTTTGAACGAATTTTACGAATTTCCGATCAGGTCACGTGTCCAATTAACACCCTTAATGACGTTTGTATCAGATAGGATGAAGGAAAAAAACGCCATCTTCTCGCATAGCATCAATCTATTTCTTTTTCATGAACGTCATGTAATCGTTTCTTCACTTTTTACTAAATGGCGCTAATTACACAAAAACACTCTCCCTCCGTCTTACGCATTTTTAATCAGGGTCACGTGTCCTGACGCGATCTTAACATATTTTACCATCTCAAAAAGTGCACAGCGCCGCTAAAGAAGTTTTCACTTCAAAAATGTTTAAAAGCAGATTAAGAGGGTGTCATTTTAGTACGTTTCCGAACGAGCTGTAATGTTCTGCAATGACTTTCGCACTTTTTAAGTATATTCTGGCCTACTTACACATTTCTCATAGGTCTTTATTAATATCAGAAGGAAGAATCGTTCCAGTTCGAACCACGTCTGTAGTAAGTTATAAAGGGTAACAACAAATAATAAAAATTAGAAATTGCTCAGCTACAATCAGTATCAGTGTGACTAACACTTACAAACACTCAAGCTAATATCATTCCGTATTTTATTGCCTTGCCAAGGAAAATGATTGATAATTTAACTGGCGTTAAATTTTACGTCTTCGAGCTGTCTTATTCAATTAAGCACCGTCATTCGCCTAACAATATTACATTACAATAAATGTAGGGATAATATATTATTATTATTTTTTCTCTGTAATTTAGGCTTATAGTAAAATAAGAGAAGATATTTTTAAACACTTAATCAATGCATTTCTTACCATAAGGCTTTCCCTAATTTGCATCTGCTCTACCGTAACAATTTCATTTAACTGAGACATTAAGCTCCTTTGTTATTAAAGTTTTTTAAAGGTTAACTTTTAAAGGTTAACTTTGTTATATATATGTTAAACAGATTATTTATTTTTGTTACATAAAGAACATAATTAAGGAGTTGGGGAACTTGGATATAAACACTAAAGAATGAAGTGCAGAATAATAAAAAAAAATATAAATTTAAGAAAATCTTATTTTGCAAATTGAAAAATGGAATAATTTTATCAAATTAGTGTATTGTCATCGGTCCTGATAAATCTACAAAGTTTGAACGAGATCAGATAAACGAACAACTAATTAGAATATTTTATATCCTATTGTTTAGCAGTAGTTATGCGAAGAATGGTTCGTAAAAGATGCAATTCAATTAACTTAACGATTGTGTTATTCATTGTACCTACCTACATAATAGTATTATGTTGCCATTACAAAATATGTAGATTGTTATTTAACATTTTTCCACTTTTTTATGTATATTTTTTATTATAGGTATGTATATGAGTAGCAAACGGGCATGACTGGTCACTACATCAGCCCTTGGACACCCACATCCGACCATCCGAGGACTAAAATTTTCGCCTCAAATAAAGTATCTTCAGTTACCGATTCGACATCAGAATTATGTCATTTTCCAAGGTCAATCTAACTTCCAATTAAATATTATTTAAATCGATTAAGTAGATTTCTGCGAAAAGAGATCAAGCAAACACATCTCATAGATTCCCATAAAGATAGTAGGTACTTAATTACTTCCCAATATTTTGTGTACATCGGAAGCAGACATGAGAAGAAATAAATGAAAACGTATTTTCTCCAAATGACTTCCCTACCCTTAGAATTTAAGAAAAAGAGGCACTCAAAAGTTGTTGCAAGACTTGTTACAAGGTTTAATAAAACAAAATTCCTGAAGGTCCACTCCAAGTACTAAAAGGAGTCTGGGATGTGATTTTGATAAAAACTAAAACTGCATCATTGATTTTTGGAACAATTAATTTGCCTAGCCAGGAATCGAACCCGTTGATTTTGAAATAAAATCACATCTGTATTATTAGTACACCATTCGATAGTGTCACTAATAAGAAACAAATTTTGGACAGTAAAGACATACGGCAAATTTAAGGTTAGAGCTAATTTTTAACAAAATACCTTTTTTTCATACAAACCTTAACTGATTACTTAGGTACTAAACAATAAACATTCAAAATGATGGCCATTGTTCCCTATTCATTCAATGTCTCAAGGATTGTGTTGCATTCAGCGTTAAAATAATTTACACTGTCCATGCATTCAGCATTAAAAAGAAGAAAACATTATTAATGTTGTGCATAGCCTTTCTGTTCGAAAAATATCTTGAAAAATTCATCATTATACAGGATAATGTATTGAGCAAACTAAACAGTAACTTGTACCTACTTATTGATAATAAAAACACTGTCTGGAGTGAGTGGTGTATTATAAAATTAATTAGGGATATATATTTATTTAGGCAGAATAAAAGGCTTCAGTTATTATTATTCGAAAAGCTACGGTAAATAACTTAAATTTGATATTACGTTGCTTGTATCACAAAATAAATACTTAATAGCTAAAAGGTTATGCTCGATATATAGTTGCTTGGCTGATTGACTGTATATATTCATTTACGGAGCATTTGAAATAATTAAAAAATCGTAGTGTCACTATAACAAATATTATTTCCCATAAATTTATAAAGGTATAATAAAATTTACATTAATTTCCTTTAATATGTATAAACAAATTTAATCGTCTTTTTAGGGACCGTGCGTGGCGACACCTATGCCATCTAGTGTCATTTATCGGAACTACATATTGCTTTATGGGTAGAACGGTAGTACCGTATGGTAACTTTTTGAAAAGTGTATCACAAATTATTTTGTAAATTAAAAGGCTCTTTAAAAGTGTATTCTTGTATTGATGGATGCTCCTATACTCCCAAGAAATTGAAAAACACTTGGACCAAATACTTTTAAAATTTGAAAAATATCAACGTTCGCACGACACACACTATTCTTGATATCACTAAAATCGCATTTTATACATTTTTTCGTAATGTAATCTGTAATTTATAGTGAAATATTGAGTTATTCCTCGTTAAGCGACATTTAAAAAATTAAATATCACCCGCTGTTACGGTGAAGGAAAACATCATGAGAAAACCTGCATGCCTGAGAGTTCACAAAAAAAAAGTTCTCAAAGGCATGTGAAGTCCACCAACCCGCAGTAGGCCAGCGTGGTGGACTAAGGCCTACATCCCTCTCATTGTGAGAGGGGACCCGACCCTGTAGTGGGTCATTAATGGGTTACTGACAAGCACATAATGAAAACATATGAAAATGAAAAACAAAGGGACAATATACATAATATATTGCACTTTAGTTGTGGCAGTTTCGTTTTTAATCCGCTTGGTGGCGTTTTGTCGTTTTGTGCTGCCCTCTATAGTTCCTGGCGTTTCTGCACGGTCCCTATTCGTATTATCATAAGTGTCATCTTTATTTTCTTAAGAAACCAACCATTAACGTTAATGAATGTCTGTGAGTACGGCTGTTAATAAAATAATAATATATGTTGAAAAAAACCATAAATTTACTCTAGAGTTAGCTACATTCAACGGCTAATTTACATAAAATTAATTCACTGACATTCTGACATTATTGAAATTGACGTCAGCTACTGTCAGTCAACAAGCATTTTAATTTACTCGAATCGGCAGCTAGACGTCATATTGCATTCACAGTTCACTAAGTTCACTTAAATAATAAATTAATTTCACTTTGAAGTTGACACTTAACAAGCACTTAACCGATTATTTGTTTCGCCATATAATTAAATGCTTAATGTAACAAACCAAAAACAAACAGTTTTTTGTTTGTTACTATTTGGTTGTTTGTGCTTTATCATAGGTCACCTACCTAGTTGAAAATGTTGAAATTATTTATTTAATTTCAATAGGTACAAGTGCAATTTCTCCGAAACAATGAATTAATGAATATTTGTATAAAATGTTCAATTATGACGTAAAGTTTTTATCCTGCGATGAGTTAATTCACTTGAAGAACGGGGACTTCAAAAGTTTTAAGTAAGTTTACACCGAACATTGCTTAACTGTTTCAAAACTGTTTGCGAATATGAATGTAGGTACTATTTGTACAAACTTTTGCAGATATGAAACTAAGAAAAGAACAGAAGAGACTGTTTATGATTCAGGAAAAAGGAGTTATCATGAGCGGAGGGGAGGTCACTGGCGCGTCCCGAAACCGCGTCAGCTTAAACAGTTGGAGTCGAAGCTTCGGGAGCAAAGCATTGTTACCTGTGAATGGACGACAGACACGACGGCGGCCCTGGTGTTCTCTTCTGGAGCTATAGCATACCTCACAGTCAAACCTAGTACATTAGACATAACACAAATACTATTTGACCGCTATTGTGTCGGGAAGCTAATGGGACACACTATTTCTTGCGGTAAGTAGGAACAACAATTTTATTCAACACATTTCATTAAATCCCAGTCAACAACAGGTTGTAGAACAATAATAAATTAAAATAGTAAACACTCAATTTAAACACAAGCAACTTACTCCTGTGTATTGTTACTGTAAAACTATGAATGTTATTGTTAATCCCTGTGGCATGAAATTAAGTAATGGATAAATAATTTCAGCTGTTTTATGTAAAACTCATTTGCTGTTCACACACACTGACAGGGTAGCAACTTTAATATCCTTTGGAAAGACTGGTGGTAGTTTCCCTTGTCACATATCTGAAAAGGAACCTCATTTACAAGTAAGTGAAGTCTACCTATCATATTATTATTTATTGTAATTATTAAGAGTTGATGTTCAAAAAAAGTTATGTGTGCTTTATAAAATTAAAAAAAAACATCATGAATAAATGGCATGCCACTGAGTTCACAAAAAGCACCAACCTGACATAGGCCAGTGTGGTGGACTAAGGCCTACATATTACTTATTGTGAGAGGAGACCAAAGCCTACAGTGGGTCATTAATGGGTTACAGACAGAAATAGGGTATCGTGGTGTGGGGCTATGGATATGAAGTTTTATTTTTTGATTTACATTCTGTTTCAGAGTTTAGAACTAGGTGGTGGGGGTCGCAGGACAGAGAGGCGTGTGACCTGGTGTGAAAACTCTGCTGGTGTGAGGGTGCTGGTGTGGAGTGCCACCTCTGCAGAACCTGCGCCTTGGAGTCCCATTCCCCAAGATCATGCTAATCTTCATCTGTATCAAATTAATGGGTATCTTCTACCTTCATAATTCTCTTCAACACAGCACTAGGCAGTTATTGAAAATTACTTCTCTTCTCAGTGTACATGTCATGTTATCAATAAATGTATTTTTTTTCTTTGTTCTTCTTCACTTTTGTGCAATTCATATATTGCTGATTACTTTGCAAATTCAATAAAAAAAAAGTTGTAACTTCGAAATGATTTACTCTACTTTCAGTCAGCAAGTAACATTAATTGCTTACCATCAATTGGAAAATGATGTCTTATCAGCAGAAATATCACACAAAGGTGACAATGTTATTCACATTCTGCAACAAATTACATGTCAGAAGGTAAGGTTTTAGCTTTGATCTGAGTTAACATACACATTAGTGATCATTAACCAGTGCGAAGCAAGAAAATTCATATGTTTCAGCCTGAAAAGTCATCAATTACAGTTTACTTATAACCACATAGAATCCTTTCTTGTCCAACCTACAGAGATCATTTACCAATAAGCTCACATGATCATTTACTGTTTTCACTGCTTTCATTAGAAATTAAGTCTAAGTTACAGTAGCCTCACTAAGCTGTATAAATGACGAATATAAAATTTCCAGAATGTGGTAAACCTAGACTGGCTTCGTTATGACATCCCTCACAACGACAACCAAGTGGCAGTGACCAAAATGTCTTCACTACATGAAAGTGTGACCCGTGTATGTCTGCCATCGCCAGCGCGTGTTGCCCGACGCTCCCCCTGTGATACTCGCCTAATAATAGCTTGCATAGATGGCTCTGTACACATTATACATCAGATTGCTGGCTTGACCAATACTACGAGAGCTGGTTTTGTGAGTATTTTAACTTTTTTACTTTTACCACATGAGTTTAGCATTTGAGATTACATTGACAGGCACATGGGTCGCCTAATGACACACACAACACCAGAGAAGTTGCTTGTGCAAATTAGTTCTAAATTTGCCTAAATTAAAATTGTAGAATTTGTTCAGCAATGCCAGAGAGTCAAGCTCTCAGTTTTGCCTACAATGCTGAGACATGGTCCAAATTGTTGTTCAAACGTGAGTATAAGCTCAAGGCTACTCTGCGAGCAATGGAGAGCACTACACAATATTTCTGTGTCAGAATCCCAAGTCCTTAGAAAAACGATCCTCCAAAGGATTGGCAACCACGGAGGACCCAGGACAGGGTGGAGAGGCGTCGGTTAGGGAAGCCCATGATCAGCATTAGACTACAAAGGTAAATTATGATCATTACCTGGGTAAATTTGGGTATATCAATGGGATCAATAACCAAATTCTGGCTATCATAAAATCTGATTCTTAATCTTTGAATTTTTTTAAATTTTATGTTTTGTTATTTTCAGATAGCCACTGACGTGCGTTGGGCGGGTGAGATGGCGCTGGCGGCTGAGGAGGCGGGCCGCCTGCAGTGCTTCGACCGTGCGCTCTCTTTACTTCATCATCACACCAAGTGCCTTGACCTCACCTCATACTTACGGTTGGTTATCTTTTAACAACTTTTATTCTCTATTTTTGCAGGTGGTAAAGCCACTGGGAAAACAAGCAGGAAACCGTTGGATTGGAAAGGCCCAGGAACGTGGCCTGAGTGACGTTGACTAGGGGAGGCCTACTCCTTGACAGTGAAGCGACTCATGCCCCAATTCAAATCCTTTCAAATACTTCTATGTGAATGAGTAACAAACTAAAGTATTCCCGCCTTCCTTTCAGCTCTTTTTAATCCACTGCTGGACATGTTCCTCCCATAATGGACGCCACTCCGCCCTGTCCTGCGCCAATGAATCCAACCAACTAATTAACCTAGATAACCCACTCAAAGTATTACAAAAATATTAACTCTTTTTTTTATTCCAGAGAAACTAGGAGGATACAAATATTGGCTACACGAAATGTAATGGGTGGACCATTAATACTAGCAACCTTCACTGGAGGCCCTCTGACACTCCTTCGAATTACGCATCCACACCTTTTATCGGTAAAGTGGTATATTTTCTACTAACAAACTATTTCAATAGAGGGGATACTAACTTTCAGAAGTCCCTGAAAACACCACTTTGTGGGAATAACATTAGTCAACATTTTTAGACGAACAAAGTTTACTGGCTATATTCTTAAAATTGTTGCTGCCATACTCAAAACATTTTAAATCTATTCCAACAGGCTTGGATTCGATCTGGGCGTATGACTAACGCAGTATCATTGCTACGTGCCAAGGATTGGGAGCGCGAAGGGCCAGAGTGTCTTCGAGCAGTTGATGAGATCCTCCGAGGAGCTTTAAGACGGAGCGATTCGTTCGAGAGCGGGGAACAGCACGCTCAGGCGGCGCTGGGTGCCTTCCTCGCTCCAGCAGTGCCATTGTCCAGTACCGCCTTGAAATATGGACCACCCTTATATGACCTCGCGCGGAAGTTCTTTCATCATCTACTTAGGTAAGCCTGACTGTACTTAAGAGTTTTAATTTCTTAATTTTGTTTCTCAGTCTTCCCATATTCCTAAGAAGTTGTAAATTAAAATTTCCACTATTCCGCTCCCCCTCGCCGGTACCACGCTCGACTACGTGGAAGTGTGACGCATGCCGCATTCTGCATATGTGTGTGTTAACTGGCACCTCACCTACACAGCCTTCACTGCACCGCAAATAGCAATATGCTTAAACACATTGGCACTACACACATTCTTTGTAGATATTTTTTCGGATAATAAAGTTGACTCCTGCATTCCCCATCTTCAAGAAGGTGAAAACCTCTAAACCTATACCAATGAGGCGGGCTAGTAGCATCGTAAGTTCCTCGCCTTTTTGTTCTGGTGTAACTTTATGTCAAGCTGCCGTCCAGGTCTCCCCCACAACAAGAGGCCTGGATGCCTTAGCCATCAAAGTGGCAAAACTATTGTAGTTTGTTTGGTAAAGTACCTCTGGTTGATAAATAACCATGCAAGTCTTTAGGAACAGAAAAGCTGTCATGAAATAAGTAATTCATTGAACCTACCAATATCCATTTTTGATTTAATGAAATTTTATAAAATTAATATAATAATAGTGAGAACTGCAGGAACTGGTGGAACAATAGGATACCATGCCTTGACCTTATTCGTCTTTAGTATGATCAGTGCAAATGATGCATTATTTTAAGTTGACTAATAGATGTTATTTATTTCAGTTCAGTTCAGTTTCAGTGTCTATTAAGTAATAATGTTTACAGACGCGGTCGCGTGGAGAAGGCGCTGTGCCTGGGCGTGGACGTGTGCGCGTGGGATCTGTTCTGCGACGCGCGCTGGGGCGCCGCCCGCCGCCAACTGCCGCACCTCGCCGCCGAGGCCGCCGCCGCCGCCGCGCACTACGCCGCGCACTACCGCACCGACCACCGACACTCAGGTAACCAGTGCCGGCGTTAGGGGGCTCGAGCGCTCTCGTTAGCACTTAGCAGAGCTAACGCTAAAGGAAAAATGAAATTCTGAAAATACGTTCAAATTGGTTCATCAAAAAATTAACACACGATATTTATTGCATCACTACTGATGCTCAGGTTACTTCTTTAACCCCGACGTGTAAATAAATTTCACTCACACGACGTCGACTACAACGCCACAGTCGCACCACAATATCGACAGAACCACTGTGACTGTGCAATACTCAGGTAACCTTATTATAATGTATCCATCGAAGAATCGAGGAGGAAAATGTCTGATAGATAAGGCGTTGAACGTAGTGCACGACAGCTGCCACGCAATACAGCAACACAATGATAACACTGACTACTTCACAAATGCTCAAATAACCCATACACGCGCACATGTACCTCTTTATTTACAGCAATAGTTATTACTTCGTGGTATTATAACGAATCATTGTAATCCAACAGTGACAACCACCACGGTACTACGAAGTACAACTAACAAATTGTTCAATCTATCCTAACCTGAATTTACTGTTTGTTTATTTTCAGATTCCGAATGTTCAGACTCCTGTTCGCAGTGTAGCTCGCATTCTTACTCGGGTTCAGAAGACGAAGCCAGTGCGTCGAGATCCAGCAACCGCCAACCGCCGACCAACCCGCCGCCGCTACCCCGGATACCGATGCCCTCACACCCCACCCTCCTCACAGTGCCGATCACACAGAACGAACAACACTCCACAAATAGCATAAGGCCAAACCTGCACCAGTATGTCGATAGAGACAACACTATATGGGGGACGCGTATAAAAGATGACACATTTATAAGTGCAAAAGACTATGAACACTTCAAACCTAATCCAAATGCGCAGAATATGAGATGGAGTAGTATGGATAATGTTTTGTCAAACTTGAAGAAGCCGAAACAAACTAGTGATGCATTTACAAAACCAACTCATTGTGTAATAGATGTGCCAAGACAAGACGACAGGCTCGTAGTGTCGCATTTCAAGCATTTATACCAGACTGAGCTAAGAGAAGAGGCACCAGACGCCTCGTATCGCTTTCATAGTAATAATAACTTATATCTAAGCACAACAAACTTCAATGGAAGATATCCTCAAGATAACTTCTGGACAAATAGCAGACCTCCAGAAAAGAATAAAGTGAAATTTTCAGATACTGTTACTATTGCAGTGATGTCTGTAAGTGTTTTGAACAATAATATACTATTTTATTTGTAACATACACTGGACAGCAAATAAACTGAGCTACCTGCCGTCTTGTAATACTTATTTCCCAGGAAGTATGGAACTTACAGCGATCATGTTTATAATATCTACAGAAAGTGCGTTTTATGCTAATTAACGCCTGTAAACTCGTTGCAAGGAAGATCTGCTGATTTGAGCTGCAAGCGACATCGCGTTGCCCAAAGCCTGCTTGAAGTAATGTAAGCTTGAGCTGCTTCCTGAGGTGTTGTATCCATTTTTACCGATAAAGGTGGCATAAGCACATGCGTTTGAGCAAATAATCTAAAGAAATGATTAGAAAATTCAACCACCTTCGTTATCACAACTCTAGTCAAAACAGAGCAAATCGTTAACATTTTGTTTGTTGCTTGATTACAGTGTCAGTTGCCAGTACTTTAGATTAAATTTATGGTCATTTTAATTGTTATTAAATACCCTTTCTGTAGGTATGAGTTTGATGGGTGTACGTTTTCTACTTCCTGAGAAAATCGGATTAATGTTACAAGGTGGCGGGTGGCTCGGTTTATTTGCTGTCCAGTATATTTAATAGGTTAAATTATCTGTATCAGCATCTTATGAAACCTATCGTGAGTTTAATATCATCCACTTTCAAATCCAGGACCCAGCATCGCCCGAGGCTAGCAGCGAGGCGGACGATTCCCGGCGAAAGTTTCCCGCCTTCCCCGCCGCCGCCCACCCTCTCCCCCTCGCCGGTACCACGCTCGACTACGTGGAAGTGTGACGCATGCCGCATTCTGCATATGTGTGTGTTAACTGGCACCTCACCTACACAGCCTTCACTGCACCGTAAATAGCAATATGCTTAAACACATTGGCACTACACACATTCTTTGTAGAAATTTTTTCGGATAATAAAGTTGACTCCTTCATTCCCCATCTTCGAGAAGGTGAAAACCTCTAAACCTATACCAATGAGGCGGGCTAGTAGCATCGTAAGTTCCTCGCCTTTTTGTTCTTGAACATAGTTGGTTACTACGAAGCCTTTTGTAGCAACACACCACATCAACTTAAATTTCAACACCATGACATGTTACAGTATACTTGTGCTAGCCTATATTTTTCTGGGTTTATACAACACTGTTTGTATTGCATGTTTGTACACAGGGCAAGACACAAAGCATGATGCCGACCATTGTAAAGTTAGGGAGAGCAATCTGCATGCAACATAAATGGTGATCAACTAATATTTAAATTAGCATATCATATTCATTGTTTTTAATGTACTTAATACATGCATGCTTCTGGGATATTAACACTGGGTTAACATTAGCATTCCATTATAGAAATTTGAAATTGACTTGACAATTGTGGAAACATTTCACATATGATACTAATGTATTTCAGTTCATGGATGGCAACAACCATCCAGGGAATACAAGTATATAAAATGTTAACCACAATCAAACAATTTTTGCATCTTTTTTGCAGATAATGTCGCACAAAAACCGCCAAAAATTAAAGTGGTGCACTTTGGCATGGTGTAGATCTGAAAATGGTGTGTATAATTTTGGAGTATTATATTAAGGAGATTATTGATTATTCCGTCCATTTGCTTTAAATGTCTATAAACTGCCTGTAATTTTGTATGTATCTGATGTACTGACTTATGCTCAATATGTTAAGATCTGTTTTAATGTAAGTTACTGTAAACAAAGAGTGATCTACATGTGCTTCCAAGTTTTTAAGTTTATCTTAAAAATTCCTTACAATAAATGAATGTAAATTATGCTTTTATGCAGGTTTTTTTAATCGAAAGGTTCCTCTTATATAATGGCTTTATCATTATATAACCTTTCGATTTTTTCACCACAATCATCTATATCCATTATGCCCGGTGCACATGATTCCAGTCGAGTAATCCAGCTAGTCAATCCATTCAAATACTGGACTGGATCATATCGTCCACATTATTCCAGGCATTCAAAAGCTGTTAGATTGATATCACTACAGTGACAATGCTTTTAAAAAAGGAGTATAGAATTTGTTTTAAAAATTGAACATAAATTATTACTGTGAGAACAAGTAACAGATGTAGAGGAAGAACTTAAAATAAAAAAGGCTTTGTTTGAGAAATTGGATAAGCGAAAGAATGAAAAAGGAGGCTCAACAATGCTTTTGCAGCAGCTGAATCAGAAGATGTTTTTGAATACAGATTGACAATGAGAATGACAGCAGAATGAGAATTGACCTGACCAATTCATGAAAGCACAATGTATCTCACACGTTATACATATTATTAAAATATTAGATTGTTTATTGCGATTGCCAAGTCAATCTATGGATACATACATGCATCTCACAACTTTTTACGGTGCAAGAACTGAGTTGCGAGACTAGGGTTTTATTTACAAGTTATGATTTTGATGCCATCTCATATTTTCTTTTTGTGTTGTCAATCTAACTGCAAATGTAACTTTGTAATCCTATACATTTGTATGGGTTTACAAAGTTATATATGCAGTTGATGTACCTATCTAGAAAAATGGACCAAAATCGCAATTTTATTTAGTTTTTCGTCTACTTGTACACTAGCTTCAAATTTAGAGTACAAAATATAGTATGGCTGTGCCACTTTTTTGTAATAAGTGCAGTTATGTTTTTGATGGCATCTCATATTTTCTGTTGTCAATCTAACTGCAAATGTAACTTTGTAATCCTATACATTTGTATGGATTTACAAAGTTATTTATGCAGTTGAGGTACCTATCTAGAAAAATGGACCGAAATTTCAATTTTATTTAGTTTTTCCTCGACTTGTACACTAAAATACATTTTTTGCATTCCTTAGAAATTAATATATTTAAATTAAATAAAACAAACTGGATACTTCAATTATGTATTTGTTTATTCAATGCGACATCTTATTGGAAATGAAATTGATTTTATTTAGTAGAAGTATGAAATACCTCTTGTAATTCTACTGATTATTCATCGATCATTGTACCTGAAAAATATTAAAATGTTTCTGAATCTTTATGCTTAAAAACCTAAAAAGTTATTTGGATAGTTTTACCGTTACCTAATCTCCGTTTATTTATTAATATTAAAACTAATCAGAGTAGTCTTGAGTCAGCTCTCTCCATAGGATTCTTACTCGTCAAATGAGATTATTAACAAAATAATACCTCCACGAAGTCGCAGCACTAAATGAAGAGTTGACTCTTTCTGGATATTATAGTCGGAGAGTGTACGACCATCCTCCAATTGCTTGCCAGCAAAAATCAATCGCTGCTGATCAGGTGGTATCCCTTCTTTATCTTGTATCTTAGCCTTTACATTTTCAATAGTATCTGATGCTTCAACCTCGAGGGTAATTGTTTTTCCAGTGAGTGTTTTTACAAATATTTGCATTATTTTACTAATTGATTAATTTATCTAGTTATTATACCTAATGTTCAATAAAAAATAAAAATAATAAATTTGTTGCAGCCCAGAAACTTCAAAACATGATTTTTGAACTTCGAAGTTTAATTTTAACCTACGAGGTACGTCAAAAAAAGAAAAAGACGGGAGTGAGTGCCGGCACCCGGCAGACGGCAAAAGTGAAAACTTGAACAAGCGCTTGACGCAAGCGCCCTTTGATCTGTGTCCAAAAACCGACACTAGACCAGCGTGGACAAGCGTCCACAAGCTTACGCAAGCCAAGCCAAACGCCCTCTTTCCACGCTTGCGCTTGTGGTCGCTTGGCAAGCCATGGCCAACGTGGAAACGCGGCATTAGCTCTATCCTCCATACCCATATACACTTGTTGTGTGTTGTCGACGGCACTGCTGCTCTCCAAATTGTAGACGAATATATTATTTTATGGGACAAGAAATTTTTTCCCGTAAGTAAAATTCTAAATTGAATGGCGAAATCCGAAACTATGAATAAAATTAATTTTAAAAAATTAAACCGACTTCAAAAAAGTATTAATTAAAATTTGTTACATACTTTAGGCATACTATTTTTTGAGGTTGGTTTTCCATCGAAATTGGGCCCCAGGCTCGTTTCAGTATCTTTCGCTATTTCTCATAGTTTAAGATATCTCCCATATCCATCCAAGCACACTTAAAAAAAATCAACCTGTATGCTTAGTGTTTCATACCAAAACACCTAAAAGACGGAAAGTGTAGTCAAACAAAAAAGTTTAGTAATTGGCACCAGTGAAAAATCCTGTACACGTAACTATCAACACCAAAACAAAGTTAATCACGCTATAAATATAATAATAATATGATTACTTGTAAAAATATGACAGGACCTTAAGATTTTCTTAATTTTTAACGAAAACTTGCTGAAAAAGACAGATAGCTGATGAATTAGAAAGAAATAACATTTATTCCACACTACAAAATAAGAATATAGAGAATCGTTGTACAACGTAAAATTACATTTTGTTATATCTTATGAGATATAAGAAATGAAATAATCTATCAATTTGCTAGTGTCACATGAAGTCTAAAAGAGCATTTTTCTTATCATTTCAGTTAATAAGCTAGAGTTCCAATCATTAGGGGAGGGGTGGTGCCAATAATAGTAGACTTTACGTTAATAATAAATCTGTACGTTGGGAATCGCCTGGTTCACGAACGTTCATGCTCGGTCCTCGATTGCCATGGGGGTTTCCATTAGGCAAGCTTCACTCTTGTGCCACGTACAGAAAGTGGTGTGATGTGCGTAAACGCGAGTCTGATTGGCGGATAGCCAAAAGTGTAGATGATAATTTGTGGGTTAATAATTTATGCACGATGCACACCGAAGATGCTATCTGTGTAAAATTAACGAACTCAATTATTGGAACTTGGTATATTTAAGAAGATTCAAAAGATAATGATAAAACAGGTTTAATGATTATTTTTCTAATATTAACAAGTACTACTATTTGGAATATTATAAATTCACGATACCATAATTCATGACAGTAATGTAGAGTTGGCATAATACTTTTTGACGTGACGTATCAAATTGAATCAACTGGGACGTCCGGACAAATCTGGCAAC
This sequence comes from Erynnis tages, assembly GCA_905147235.1. Taxonomy (NCBI): domain Eukaryota; kingdom Metazoa; phylum Arthropoda; class Insecta; order Lepidoptera; family Hesperiidae; genus Erynnis; species Erynnis tages. The sequence continues at coordinate 6,459,667 of LR990078.1, read as the reverse complement.
ACTGTATCGATCTTACTACTTGGCTGATAAGTACCTACTTGTTTCGTAACAGGTCGGATTTTCAGGCATTCAATTTCAGTGTTCCGAAGCTAGTGTGTGTATTAAGTGTATCAAAATGTATCACCAGCTGAGCAGAGTTACCGGCAGGCTTGTAAATGCCACCCACTTGCAGTCTCCACTGTTCCCAGTTGTAAGTTTGGAAAAAAATTCTCACAGTACCTATAAGTTTTGGTTCCGATGAAAACGTGACATTGATCTTATATTACCAGGCACCAATCGCTTTGCAACGAGTGGAGCCTCCTGTGATCCAATACAACACGGCTCACATGGCCACCGTCACTGCAGCCACGTCTAGCGCTGCCACTAAGTTAATGCCAGGCACCAACATTCCCTACGCACCTCTGCCGGAAACCGTACGCAAACGCCAAGAACTCTTCCAGGTGAAAAAAATCAATATATCTTTGGATAATATTATGATATTTTTATACTCTTAATACTTTAACACTCACACTGTTATAATTAGACAACTGTACACAAAACTGAGCAGCGGTGATAGCCCAGTGGCTTAGATTTCGACCTCGAATCGAGGGGTTCGAATCCCAGTGGCATGCACCAATGACTGTAAAAAAAAGTTATGTGCGCTTTATTAAAATTAAATATCACCTGCTGTTACGGTGAAGGAAAACAACGTGAGGAAACCTGCATGCCTGAGAGTTCAGAAAAAAAAGTTCTCAGAGGCATGTTAAGCCCACCAACCCGCACTAGGCCGACCATGTAGTGGGTCATTAATGTGTTACTGACTGACTGACACAAAACTGTTCCTCAATAATTATTAACCAAGAAACTGTTGGCCCTTTTCAATTTGAAAATGTAGCCAAGATTCTTTTCATGTAATCTAAGTAGGTAACATTCACAAGTGAGTGTCTTAAACCTTATCTTCCATGCAAGCATTCCAATATCTAAGAGGTTGTGTACATGTATTAAGTGACAAAATTGATCAACTGAATTTTTTGTAAATTCTTATATGTAAAAGGCTCTGAAGTCACAGGTGGTAAGTAAACGATTAAGTGGTGAAGTGATGAAGTAGATTAGAATTGAGTCTTTTTTTTATTAAGTAACTTGCATTCCCCAATAGGAGTGGCTTTACAAAATTGTCATTTAGTACACATGTGGATGTGGACATGGACGCAACAAATAATGAAGTACATAAGTTAAGCGTTATCTTAGGGAAATAACAAAGATTTTAAAACATAATATAATTATATATAAGTATGTCTAAATGTAGAATTAGAATATTATAAAAATGGGACATCTAAATTACCTTGCAAATATTTGCATGGGAACTGCTTATCATACTCTGATTTCTTATATACTATTTTCATAGTGGGTGCAATACAAATTACGATGTCTTTTATTTTAATTACTAGTAATTGTCAAGTAGTAAAAATTCGACTACAATGTTTACTAAAATCGGAAATTGATACTTTGATACTAAAATAAGATAAATGTGACTAACTTAATTGAAAGGAGATTAACGATCAATTAGTTAATTTCGAACTATAAAGTGCAGCACAACTCTAATGAGTAAAAATTTTTTTTTTTGTTCTTTTTGTATTATTATGTATTACATAACATACATTACAAACTACCTCACAATAATTGGAGTATTTTTTTTCTCTCCATAATCAAATTTTTTATCTTAAAAATTATACATTTATATTTATAAATTTGTAGTCATAAAATTGATTCACACAACTCAACAAAAAATAATAGGAATACTCATTGGGCTCAACTATTATTAAAAACAAAATGGCAAATACTCGTAATGTATGGGTATGTGTGTTTACCATACAACTCGAACATGAACTTATGAGCCAAAGAGTGCATAAGTAAGATGCACATGTGATCAATCGGCTGCTAAAAATTTACTTAAAATTTAGTTACCCACTTACGAACACCGGGCATAAGCATTAACATATCGTGTTCTATTTCCGAAGACTTAGATGATTCCCCCTATTTCGAGTTAGTGTCAATGACATGTTAACACTTCCAGTAGTCTGTACACTAGACTATAACCTGATTGTCAATTTTATATTTATAAAAATATTTCAAATTAAGAACATAAATTTATTTGAATTTAACAATTTATTTAATCAATTGCAGAAAGAAAATGACATCCCCGTCTTCCTGAAAGGAGGCCCCTTCGATGGAATCCTGTACCGCCTCACCATGGCTCTCTGCATTGTTGGTTTAATGGGTGTAGTACACACTGTCTACATCCATGCTGTCCCAAAGAAGCAGTAAACAAGTCTAGCTTACTCATAGTAGATGCCGGAGTTATAGTATAAATATTGAATTAAAATAAATATTGTTGAAAGCTTGATACTTGTTTTCTTAAGTTATAATCGGATTATAATTTAGTAATAAAAATAAAAGTATTAAAAATTATTGTTATACCTTTTCTTGTCAATAAATATACCTTTTGACTGTATAGAATTTATTGCTCATTGTGCCCAAAAACTGGGACAACCTACTTTTGTACCCAGTTTTTGGGAGGGGTGCATTTATGTGTAAATTTAGTCTAAATTATAATCTAAAAATATTTTATCATTTACGTTTGCTATGTTATGAAAAACATTGAATCAAAAGAATTTTATCACTATTAAAGTAGGTAGCTAAAACCAGAATCATACATTGTGGTGGATAATCCTGGGACCATAGGCATTAAGTCCAACCATTGTTTTAAAAAGCAATAAAGGATAAATGAATAAATAAAAATTGCACAATAATATTATGTGCTATTAAAACTAGGCTGAATTTAATTTTATACATAATAATATTGGTGGTTACCGTATATTCAACGTGTTACAGAAATACCCCTAAAGCCGAAAATGTCATAAGGTCTGAATTAAACTATGACGACCAAGCTTTTCATTTTTGCTGTACTTTATGACCTCGTTATTTCGACATATTCGACATGGAGGACGCTCCAACTCAAACCATCGATTTTGTAGGACAATTTGTTTTTCCGAGTTTATTATCATATTATCTTAAAATTTCAATAAAAAAAATTACTGTTATTTAGACTATTTCGACACCCTACCAAATCTTTGAGAATTTGGAAAGAGGAAAAACTTGGGCGTCTCCTCGAACCGAACGAACTTACGAAGATTCAGCCTGTTATTAATCACTGAAAAAAACAGTCGGTGGCTGCCGGACTAAAACAGTCTCGAGAAAATGATTATCGAAGATTTACTGAAATTTTCATCACATTTTAAACTCTTTTCAACTCTAAGATCAGCTGTTTAGGTCAATCAACTTGCCATAGCAGTGCACGATGCGCCCGCCGCCGCCATGCCGTTTATTCGTTTTAAGAACGTTATTTGTAAAAATGGCTATGTTTAGTGACTTTAGCTCTTATAGCTATTGAAATACGATGTCAAGCTTGAAATGCTCTTGACTGTACCGACTAGGATAGGAGGTAAAAAGGAAAAGCAGGAGGAGGGTAAAAAGCAGGAGGTAGTGCAGCTCATAGGGTCATGAACTGAAAATAGTTCTGTGCTTCGACAGTGTCGATACTTATTTCTTTAATTAATTTTCCTTTTTTTTGCACATCATAAAATTCGAGCCTATATTTCTCAAAATCGGATTGCGAGATCCTTACAAGATATACTGCAACCCCTTTCAGTATTTAGGGGTATTTTTGTAGCACGTTGTATAACACTCCGTTAAAACTACTTATGTTTTAATGATTTACCTAATCTACTCAATTTCTTCGTCTTCAGTCATCGCAAATTTGGATTCATTTTTGGTTTTTAGGTAATAGTCTCCTCTGCAGTTATTAGTTGCATAAAATCCCATGAGCCTAGAATTATTTTTACAATCATCGCCTGCTTGCTTCCAGTCTTTGCAAGGATAAGCAATAAAGCCTTTCCCAGCTTCATATGAAATAGATTCTTCGAAGTATCGACATGCACGACCATGGCTGCAGCTTTCTGTAAATTTTTAAATGATTATTTCTATACAAATAAATAAAATTGAAGTGTCTGTAATATAAAAATAACCGCTTTTTACTAAATGTATATGTATTTGCGAAAACAAGTTTTATAATTTTTTGTCTGTCTGTCTGTTTATTCCAGCTAATCTCGGGAACGGATGGACCGATTTAGACGGGACTTTCACTGGCAGATAGCTGATGTAATAAGGAGTAACTTAGGCTACCTAAACTCAAACTCTGGTGTGCAATAAGTATATATAGGAGTACCTATATTGTTTATAATAGTATATAGGAATTTAAATAACATATATATAGGTATCTACCTCAATATATTTTTAATGCTCTATGAATAAACAGCTTCTGTATGGCTTTGTGACTTCAATTTATTTATTAATGGCATTTCATGAAATTAAAGTACCTAATTTGGATAGAATCCCTCAAGAATCTGCTACGTGATGTAAAAATATCGTTGTAGGTTCTATTAAAAATACACTTTACCTACATCATGTAACACTTACGCATACTTTCAAGGATTCCTTCACAGCCTGGTTGCGGCGATGTACCATTATTTGGATAGAAATCTGCATGGCCGTGACTGAATTTGTATCCAAGAATTCCGCTGGAAGTATGAATAATATCGACGAATTCAGCATCACTTTGTTCCAAGCGAAAATCCGGTGGCATAAGTGGTACTTCGAAGAGAGGACGAGCAGGATCTAAGCCTGTCAATAAAACTCGTAGTGTGAGTAGCATTAGGTTTAAATTATTACGAACTATACCTTACCTAGGTTTAGTTCATATTTTTTTAACACCCAGCTTTTATGGAAGGCGTGCGCTATTTGCTCCATCTACTTAGTATTACGGGTTCTAGTAGAATTCTGCTGGGTACTTTATAGATTATAGTATTAATAGTAGATTTATATTTGACAATTATTATTTTAATCGTATCGCAGAGGCCTGCTGTCTGTTGTCTGCGTTGTCTGCTGTCTGCATGTTCGCACGAATTCAACTCATGCACGCGTACGAGTACGATTCATAAATGCGTTCACGCACGAAGAATCCCGACCGACCTTAGAAATACTATGGGAGCGCTCACACTGCGCGCGAGTTAGTCGTATGTCGATGTCCTCGCAGTCGTAGACGTACGCTCGAGTTGAATTCGTAGGAACACGCGTGCAAACTGAGCGCGCTATACATGATAGTTTGAACATTTTCTGTAGTAGGATGGGTAAATACCTACCCGTGATTCTCTGTAACCTTTGATTTGAAAACATGCCGGTGTATCCCATGACATGTGCCCCTAAACTATGTCCCACCAAGTACATGTCTGTCCCCTGAACGTTGTACGATCTAGTGATAACATCGAGTAACCTCGATAACTTCTTCCCTACATATCTTGTGCTCAACGCTGCCCAGGGATAAACTGGATTCTTAGATATCTCACTCCAATCAACGGTTATAACGTTCATGTCGCTTTTTAGTAACAATGAGTTTTTTATGTCCTGTATCCACTTTGATTTATCATCAGAGAGCCACCCGTGCGTGACGACGACGACAGGAGCTGTGTCTAGGAAATAAGTACTGTTGAATTGCGTTTTGTCGGGTATTGTAAGCATTTCAGGATCGTCTGTGTTATTCCTAAAATATACAAGTTAGTAGAGGCATGTAGTTCAGGTTTTGGTTATCTAAAGAGGCATCAACAGGTTTTCCCACTTATAACATTAATTTTAATTCTTAAATCTTATCTTATCTTATCTTACCTTGTGTATAAAGAGAAGTAAGCATCACCATATATCATGCCTTTGTTGTCGTTGGGTATCGAGGAAAAATTCAATATGTGAGTGATACCAGTATCGTCGACAAAATTCAACCATCCTGTACTACATTCCGGGTCTTCATAAGTAACATTATCGTTAGTAACACTCGTACTCCATAATCCTAAGGTTTTGTTAAATTATGAAAAAAGAGCGCATTATTAGTTAGACCTCTGTCTGTAACCCATTAGTGACCCACTGCAGGGGTGGGTCTCCTGTCAAAATGAGAAGGAAAGAGTCTTAGGCCATCACGTTGGCCCAGTGCGGACTCACCAATCCCCACATATTATTCTCAAAGGCCAGTTACTCGTAAGTTCACCGAATAATTATGCAGAGAATATTATGGAGAACTCTTACAGCAGGAAAAAAAATACTTTTAAGAAAGTCATTAGTGCGTGCCATTAGGATTTGATCCCAGACCCCTCGAATTATTAGCTACTGGGCGATCACCGCTTTAGGAAGACCTATGTTATTTATAACTAGCTGGCCCCGCAAACGTTGTTTTACCATAATTATAAGTTAACGAGCGTTAAAAATCGACTATTAAAAAATAGGGGTTGGTGATAGGAGGGTGAAAATTTAGGGTTGTATGTATTTCTTGATGCCACATTATTATAAAAATAAAAATAAAAAAATTGTCCTATAAATAAAATAAATAAATGTTAAGGTGTGGACAACCCTTATAAATAAATTAAATTAATCTTTTACAGGCAGGACCCTTATTAAATAAAATAAAATAAGTAATTAAAACAAAAAGTACAATATTAAAATCACTTAGGGGTATGAAAAATAGACAGTAGCCGATTCTCAGACCTACTGAATATGCATATAAAATTTCATAAAAATCGGTCAAGCCGTTTTGGAGGAGTATGGTAGTAACTAAAACTGTCTTTATATGTATATAAGAAGAAAGAAGAAGATAATAATAGGTCTTTACTATGAAGTTGTCGTTCTTTAGTACTAGTCATTTAGAAAAAAAGTTTAGAATGGCTTTTTATTCTAAATGCAAATTAATTTTGTTTTAAAACATGACATTCTTTTTACAAACTCAGTCTTTTGTTTATTGATTAGCGTTATTACATTTGAACATTTTTTGTCATAATGGATACTTTAAAAATTTTAAAAATTAAAAAAAAGGCGGTGGTCATGTAAAGAACTGGAGACAATGATAGAGAAATCGATCGTCCCCACTGCTCCTTCACGACAACGCGCGACCCCATGCTGCAAACAGACAGTCTCCTAGTTGCAAGAGCTGGGGTTGGAAGCTCTCCCTCATCCGCCATACTCACCAGACCTTGCACCTACCGACTATTACTTTTTCCAAAATTTAGACAACTTTTTAGTGGGTAATAAATTAAATTCCCGGGAGGCAGTACAAAATGCCTTTGAAGAGTTTGTTGCCTTCCGTCCAGCTGATTTTTACAAGAAGGGCATCAATAAATTGCCAATGCGTTGGCAAAGATGCGTCGATTGCATGGGTGATTAATTTGAATTACAGAAATAAAAAAGTTTAAAAAAATAAGTACTTCACTTATTCCATACAAAACGGCAATTTCGTAGGTAAAGACCTAATATTATAAGTTCATTAATTGATTGATTCAGAGTTTGACATTTAAAATGTAAACAATGGTAAATATAGGTACATATAATAGATTACATACCGCTAAAAGAACTAAAGGTATTTTTACTCGACTATCCCTTTTAAACTTTCCAAGATATAGGGAAAAATATTCATTCCTTCCTCATTTAGTTTGCGTTGAAAGAAGCTGTTGAATTCGGTTGCGATTCAGAATTTTCACTCCCAGTGACTCTCCAAAAACACGGTGAACTTAAATTATGGCCATTTTTTCCGGATACAATGCTAACATGATTTTGCTAATAAACCTACCATGAACCTACCGCATGACGACAGATATACCTACTCGTAATACGCGACAAATAAAAGCGCGCATATCCCCGTAGCTTGAGTAGATTGCAAGCGATCAAAAAATTTAAGAGTAACGTCGGGCACCGACAGTCTGGACTGGATGGGTGATCGCTAGCGGCGAATTAAATTTTATTTCGTGCTTTGGAAGGCACGTTCAGCCGTTGGTCCCCATTATCGAGTCGTAAAACTTTGTCGGAGAACCTACGAGTGGTTTGAAAACATCCGACACGGGTTGGTCACTAGCCCGTTTCTCCAACAATCTGCATTGGAGGAGCGTGGAGCATACTTTAGGTCTCCTCCTGTTGTATGAAAAGAGCCGTGCCCTTACAGTGGGCTATAAAAGAGCTAGCTATGGCGACAAATATATTTAAAACACTTACCTACGAAATATAGAGCACATAAAAAGATCTCGGGATCATTTGCCCCAATCATTTTGAAATATTGTTTGAAAAAAAAACGCATCCACGTGAGGACTAGGTTGCTCTACAAGTGAATATATGCCCCTCTGTACCCTTGCGAGTATCAATATATCGGATATATCAGGTAATAGCTTCCGTTAGGAAATGGCACAAGACGAAGAAACTGTCATGTAAGTATGATAAAGTATCTTGAAGGACGTAGCTACAATAACTAGGTATATAATGGAAATAATTCTAAATTAAGTACCTAACAACTTAATTGGAAAATGAATCAGGTTCAAAATTCAGATTTAGTTTTAGGAGGGTAGAGTAAATAAGACTCGGATTAAATCATAGCAACGTTATTGTATTTTTATTCTTTTGAATTGATTCCTTTCTGTGCTTACACAGTAAACACCGATCATCAACACTTACAACTAAAAATATTCTATAGGTAAATGAAATTAAAGATTTTGAGTTATAAAAATGTGGGCTTGTGCAATTCTTTAATTGTTCTCAATTAAGGCGAACCTAGGTATCGTGGTTTCACTGAAGTTACATAATTATAAGGTGCTACGTATGAAACCTCTCGAATATTACTTATTGTGCTGAGATATTGTGCATTATGCCTTAAGTTTTTAATTGGGTGCCCCTGTTTCACCGCGTTACATTGCCAATGTGCACATAACATATCATTTACATACCCTTTATACAAACTGATATTATATACGATTTAGTTACATTATTCTAATATATTGCTATCTTTTTCATATTAGTCTATAGAAAATGTCGTACGACTTTGGAAGTGCATTATTATCTTAATTGTTTGCGTTGCAATTAGAAATAAATATTTTCAAAAAAGTGCCGCTAAAGGCCTCTAGACTAAAATTAACGGCGGTGGTCATTTACGTTTAAATAATAGGCATAAGGTATGCACCGATTTTTTGTTTCAAGAAAATCATAAAAATATCGCTTAAATATTATTTAAGAGCTTAATCAAAGGAAGTTCAAATTTTAATTGAAAAAGACTAGATATCACATGGTTTGAGCTATATCTATCTATCTTGCCTCATACTTTTGTACAGAAAACGAACATATTTATTATAGGTATACCTTCCAACAGCATTATTTTCGTTATATAATATAAAAATGTTTGCGGGCAACATACTTAATTCAACAATAAGTTTTTAATTGATTCACAAATTTGGCTGTTTATAATGATCACATAAAAATTATAACAACAAGTGTCTTTAAAGTCATCTATGTATTTATACCATGTGTTTTAACAAAAATGTTAACAAATACAAATAACAATATCGTTATATCAAAAGTTATCTAATAAAAATTATATTACTTATGGTATCTACGCTGTGATATGCAAAATCTGGGTCTGTAAATTAACATAATAATATTGTCACATTAAAAAAAGTAATAAAAGTTAATGATAGGCAATATGAGTCTGGTCATAAACGTTGCATTTTAAGTGCTTCTTATTATTTGACATCGATTTAATTTTACGATCATGTTATCATGTTCATTTTAATATTTCTTTCGCGCCATGATTTAAAATATTGAATAAGTAAGTAACTACTGGAAATAGGTTCTACAACCTGCGAAAACGAAACAGAAAAGATCACTTTCGTTTACGAATAATTTTACAGTTGGTCAGTCGAAAAAATTGAGCATATAATATTTTAACATATACGAGTAGGTACATAATTAATTGGACAATGAGTTATGAATAATGGATAATTTATTGCACAAATCGTTCACACTAATGATCTAATATGTAACACTATGGCGGGAATTATCTAGAAAACGTACTCAAAATAAATAATGAATAATATTTTATCTATTGTTGTATTACCACAGCTTAAATTCTATACAAACTATTCACCGGCAGTGAAATGATGTATTTGTTTTCTTACAACGCTTTTGGATTATCCGACACGATATCAATAGGTAGGTAAGTATATCTATGTACTAAAAAAATAAAGTTTAAGAATTTTAAGATGTACCTAAAGTGAGACAATATTTTCATTATACCACAATATTATTATGGCAGCTTTTACATACATATAGATGCCTACTGCTTCGTTTTTCTTCAACTCAGACTCAGACAATAACATAGCCTCGTATTAGATTTTGAATAAGTACCCAGGTACTTCTGGAAAAACCGCAAGGTATGCTTGAAATATAGTTACAAAAACCCCGTAATTTGAACTATTTAGGCACCTAAGAATGTCAACTTCAAAATCTCATATGCCACCTTAGTGTATTTTCCAAAACGGACTAAGAACACCTTTGGCATTTCATGATTATTAGGTACGCGCCAAGTACGAAAGTTTAGTTTAATATCGATAATAACCATTAAGCTGCCATAAGTTATTGTGTTGATGTTAAACGAAATACTAAGCTCCTTCGTACACAAGGCTACGCAAGTCTTTGATACTCGACGACTTTGATCTCCATACGACTACCGCCATACAAATCCATGAAGGTTCGTACACTAGTCGCGTCGCCGACATTAGTCCCGCGTCGTACTCGTCGTCGGCGTTGATACTAATGTCGTATAGGTACAACATTGGTATCGGAGACTTACGTAGCCTTGTGTATGAAGGGGCTAAGTAGGTTTCAGACGACGCTATAAAAGAGTTGGGTGTATACTGGAGTCGTGTACGAAGTTTAATATTATTTTTTATACCTACGTTGATTTTGATGTCGGGTCGGACTCTCTCGTCACGATAATACGCTCACGCAATAACGTTGTCGTTAGTACCATACACTGTCATGCACGCCAATAAAAACTACATCTTACCATACCTACCTATCTATTTGTAAGGAATAATTTATCCTCAATTTCTTTAAAGCGTACATTTTATTCTTACTTTAGGAGGTTCTTAATCATAATATTTTACTTTATTTGGAATTAATTCCAAAATACCTTCAGAATAACAAAATGATAATGATAAAATAGAATCAAAATCACGCAAAAATTGCGTCTAGCATTGTCTCGTTCACTTCTCGTGCTAGTGTGCTCTTATAATAACTAAACAAACAGTCTTTGAGTTGACTGGTCAACTTAACGATACGTACATTTAAATTGGTGGGATTGTATAAGAAGAAGTTGAAAGATAAGTGGTGGATTTAGTGTTGCTTAGGATGATGGTATAATTTGCAACTGAAACCAGGGAGCAAATAGGAGCGTATGAAACCTTTTGTTCTACTACATATTTCTTTTTTTGTTTATACATTTCTGTATTTTTTTCCTCCGTTTTAAAACGGATGTAGACGACGAGGTGAATAATGTAAGTAAAGGTGAACATACGAATTTGAATAATAATAAGTATCTATATAAATACTAGTGCAACACGAGTAATTGGGAACAGTTCATCTGACCTCAACCAGGCTTTTATTTTTTATAAATAAATAAGTGTATAAGATAGTATCTAGTATACTTTTTTACATATGTACATTTAAAAATTATACAAGGAAAATAACTAAGTACACGAAGAATAAAAATAATGATTTGTACTTGTAAAATAAACTTTGTAAAATTCAAATTATAAGACAGTTTTGAGTTTTTGCTCAACCTATTAATATGCCTAACTCTACCTAAGATTATTTTGTCGTGTTTGTATATTATAAATGATTAAACGTGCGCTGCCGGTGCTCCTTAAAATATTATTAGTTATTCATCACATTGAAGAATTCCATATAATAATATGTACGTCCTCAAGATATCAGCAGCCCAAATATCTAACTAAATTACTTTCGGAATCGACTTAGTACCGATAGTCGTTCGCTACACTAAGTAGGACTAGACGGCTGTAAAACGCACTCCTGTTAAGTAAATCGATTTAAAAGGATGTACGTTCCAATCCGTCCTCGAGTCCTAGTTTCGGTGCAAGGACTGCGGTGCACTTTCGATTGCGTTGGTCATAAGTTAGGCGGATAGGCGTGGATTCCACCGGCTACGCTGAGTCTTTTTCCTATAATTATCCGTAATTAGTTACAATAATAACTACATATCATATAATGTTGGTATGAGCGGTGTCGTGGATGCCTCCCCGCTCATACCTAAAGCGTTTAGGTGAACGTGCTCTCGCAATGCCTGCCCGCCGCCACAAGTTACGTCGTAAAGGTAATCCAATAAAATTTATTGTAATCCAGTATGGCACGATATTTTAGTTTCACGAATTCCCAAATTTCTTAATAATCGTTAGTACCTAGGTATAAAAATCTACTCTTCAACATTTTGAGGTACGAGTAGAGAATAAGTGTAATGCCAATTGTGTAAACATTAAATATGAAAACGCTAAAGGCAAATATATCGTATCATTAATTGACATTAGTAATAATAGGGGATCGCAGGCAGTGCGAGCGTAAACGCCACAGCATCCACATTTTACATGTATGTACAATAATATTACTATTTCAGTCAAACAGCTCAGTGACTGATGTTGTACCTAGAACTCTTTATTACTTACAACAATAATAGGTTGTCACCAGTAAATACATAGAGCTACTGGCGACGAAGGTGGGATACTTTATATTAGCGAACAGAATGGGTTACGTTGGGTAAACCGAGGCCAACGATGGTTTTCATCAAGGTTCAACAAAATCGAGGAGATTCAATAAACAATAATTATTATTCAGGAATCCTTCTCACCGAGTGGTACAGCTACGAGATCCCAGGCCGAGAATAAACTCGTAGGTACTTCCAACTCATTCGGGGGAACGGAGAGCTCGACAGTAGCGTCAATAATAAATTATAACGAGAATTTACATACAATATTTCCTTCCTACAATACACGCTTCCCTCTTCAAATAAATAAGGACATCGAGCACGATCGCTTATTACAAAAAGCGGAGTATTCGGTGGGTGGGTCGAGGCCTCCAGCGCGGGCGCGATCAGCAGACGGTCTCGGCGGGCGCGGCGGCCGGACCCGGCGCGCCCAGCGGGGACAGCGGAGACAGCGCCGCCAGCGGCGACATCGGCGCGCCCAGCGGCTCGGGCGAGCGCCGCCGCAGCGCCTGCCGTTTGCGGAACTCCAGGAACTCCTCCTTCATGGCGCGCACCCGAGCCTCCACGTCGTCGCGAGACGGCCGCGTGCGCGTCCGCTCCGGCGTCGAGGGCGTTGGGGTTCGTGTCGCGCGGTCCCACTCGTAGTGCACGTCCACGGAGCCCGCATCCGCCGCCTCGCCGGAACCGGGCCGCGGCGGGGGCGCCGGCGGCGGCGGCCGGTACGGGGGCGGCCGCCACTCGGCGAGGCTGCCCGTGCGGCTGCTGCGGTTGTGTTGCGACGAGGACGCGTTCTTGCTGCCGAACCCGCTCGAGGAGGAGCGGCTCTCCGGCGAGGCCTCGTGCGGCGGCGGCGGCAAATCGGAGGCTGGGCGCGGGCGGACGTGGCGCGGGACGGGTCTCGAGCGGGGCCGCACGAGGGCGCCGGTGGAGGCGCGGAGCGCGAGGTGGTCGTGCGAACGTCGCGGGGAGCGCATCCGGAACGACGGGGGCGTCGGGAAGGATCCGTCCGCGGAGCTCGGAAACGGCACGGAGCTGAGGTCAGAGATGTGCAGGGGCGACCAGGGCGTCCAGGCCGGTGCCCAGGGCGGCCACGGCGGCCAGGGCGGCCAGTGCAGCGCGAGCGCCGGCGAGGAGGCGCGGAAGAGCGGCGGGGCGGCGGAGGGCCGCAGCGGAGCTCGGAGACGCGGCAGGAAGCCGCCGTCGTCGGAGGAGGAGGGCGCGAGCGAGGGTGCAGGGGAGGCGGAAGGCGCGACGGAGGATGCGGGCGAGGCGCGCCGCACGCCCCAGTAGCGCGCCTCGTCGCCGCACCGCGACGCTGGCCAGATCCAATTGGCGGTGAACCGCAAACATTGCACTATACTCGATATTCCGCGTTCTCTAAATCTGAAGTTAAAAAATTTTTCGTCAATATCGATATTTTGTTAAGAGTATCTAAAATGTTACTCGCTTAGAGTAACTTAGAGTTACTCGCTTAGAGTAATTTGTTAACTTAATAAAAGTGCAATTATTAAACAAAACTGACCTGACTTCCTTTTGTTCGAATGCAATAAGGAAAAAGAGAATTGTAAATTAGTAGGAGTGTGATAAGTTTTATGTGAGCCAATAAGTTTCACAGTTTCACTTACTTTTTAAAAGGCACTTGAGTGCTGTCTGCGGCGCGCAGGTCGGTGAGTCGTGCGGCTACCATGTTGTATGCTGCAACCGGATAATTTCTGAACATTAACGCAGTGAAATCTGCCCGCGCCCCCAGCTCGACAGCCGCCCGCCACCGACTCATCTCCACGTAACCCCCACCATATTGTCAACTTTAAAGCGTATATTCACCAGAAAGCACAAAAAATTTAAAATTGAGTGTTGTAAACTACTAAAACACAATTTGGATCTATGAGTAAGTAGTTAACGATGCTAAAACTTATATCTTTGCATATTAGAAATGCAAACATCGAAATTCCATCCCATCACATAAAAGCAACATCTAATGTTCCAATTCCCATAAGCACATAGATTTATTTGAATATATTAAAAAGTAAGATTTTATTCATTAGTGTTTTCTGGTGAATATGATAAGACACAAATAAATTTTAATAAAAACATAATAGATGTTTAAACATGCAGTTAAAACATTAAAGAAATGAAGGATATAACTGTTTTAATAACCCAGAATAAAAAACTCATAATTATGACTAAAAAACCAATAGTACTTAAAGATAAAATGACATCAGTATTTTAAATGCGTGTACAACAAGTGTAGTGCAGCATATTAAAATGATCGCATCTCTAAAAAATACTGGTGGTAAACAAAAACATGAACTCGATGAGTATTACGAGACAATGTTGTCATTACATGCACTTTTTTTTACAAGCACTGTTTGTGTTAAAAATGAAACAATTATTTAAGCATGTGTCACCATTTCCTGATCCGGAAACGTTTGATGGTAGTGAAGAAAAAAATCGGATGATTGACAAAGCTTAGCTTTTTCACCGACAATATGGTAATTGACGTTTCCAATACGACTTATTTGAAGCCGATTATTTAGTAAATCCGGGTAACAAAAAAAAGAAGTAAATAGAAAGGCAAATAATAACATATTTGTTCCGAATCCAATGTAACTAGCTCAGCTAGCGGTATTCACGAACAAAACATAATATCAATCATTTTCATTCATATAGGTAGAAAGAGCTATGTAGCTATACTTATATAAGCAATATGCGCTCAGTTAAGCAAAACCCTGGGTACGCTTGTCCCGCCAACATAGCTGTTCTACTACCTACTTCTTATATCTATGTTTATAACTTTCCTCGGGGCATACAATTAGATGGATAGAACAGCCATGTCGACGAGGCAGGGGTACCTACCCTAAATTCTGCTACGACTGTGAGCGAGAGTGATAGAATGAGTTTGGAGCGAGAACGCCACTAGCTGAATTAATCACAGCAGATTCGGAACAAATGTCATTATCGCCTATCTTCTTACTATTTTGTACGGTTAGAAGTGTAGAACACTTGAGTGACTTGAGAGAGTGTGGTTGAGCGGCAGCGGGCAGCGGCCGCGGTGGTGGGACCCACCTTTCTCCTGTTTGCGTCGCTTGCGCTTGTTGCAGATCTTGACCGCGCACACCGACAGGATGATCGCCACTATGAAGAACAGGATGCCGCCCACCACGCCCGCTGTTATCGCTTTGTGCTTCACCCGCGCAGGCACCGGGAACTTCACCTCGTCTGAACTCTCGTAGCTCGTCGCTGAGTTCGCTAACACTCGGAAGTAGTACGTCCTGCCGCCGACTAAGTTTTTCACTGGAAAATATAAGTTGAAGTTTTAGAAATCTGTGCAAGAAACTGGCCAATATCGTCAACTAACGTAAAATGATGAATGCAGACCCAGGTCTGGGAGCACTCGCACTATAACATAATATAAATTAACACACTTTACTAATATCTTAATTTAAGAACTCAGCGCGTACTTTTTGTTTCTAAATGTGTCCAATGTATAGGCATACTTTGACCTGCTGCTATGTTAGATACAAATCTCTCTTTTTTTTGTAACCGTTTCAGTCTGCTGCTGGATATTGGCCTCACATAATCGACGCCACTTCACCCAGTCCTGAGCCCTTTGAATTCAACAGTTTCTCGCTGAAGAATTTTCATCAGAACATTTTCATCAGTCCGCCTGGTCGGAGGCGGTCTGGTATTCCGGTTCCTTCGACGGATGCAGCCATTTGCTACTTCAGTCCAAATAGTTGACACTATAAGTTGATAGTTTACCTAAGTAACTGGTCTCCTCGGGACGGATCTGGCCTCGGTTGAGCGTCTTCCACTGCGCGTCAGTGCGGTACTTGATAGTGTAGTACTGTACTAAGTGAGCACGCTCCAACGGTGCCTGCCACGTGATCAGGAACCCGTTGTGAACCTCCGTCACCGTGAGGTTGCGTGGTGGACCAGACTTCGGACCTATACCGACACTCGTTTTAGCAACATTACTTATCCCCAGTTTCAATAACATAACGTCAGGAATGGATAACGCTGCTATAATTTGGTTACCAAGCAACATCTGTTATTTGAAAGCAAATAATAATTATTTATTATAATTTCATTTATTATAATTTAATTTAAATAAAAAAAGTTTTAGCAACAAACTATCCATTTTGAGTATGAATGTCGGTAAACTCAAACTCAAAAGCGTAACTTATTAAGACCGGCCATTAGTGACATGCTAAGATAGAAGTAGCCAATGGATGATAATATTAAGGATACAACTAAGAGCTAATAATATTATGGCTATTATTCTCAGTAAAAAATGAAAAGGTCCAATTACAATCAAATCAATCTTTTGATTGAATTATGAGGGTTCCAGCAATGGGCTACAAAGTGCTGAGAGGAAGGAAGGAAATGAAATGATTTAATATTCACATTGACGGAGCGAGAAAATTGATAAATGTTATAGAATAATACAGTCAGGACAATAATAATAATAAAGACATGTGTATATAAAATATAATCAAAATGCAATGCAAAAGTAAATAATGACACAAGTTAAAATAATTTGGGTAAGTGGAGTAGGTAGGTAGAACTTCTCTTTTTTGAGAAAATGCGCAAAGCGGACACATTACAGCAAACAACGATTATAACAAAACATTGATAATACCCGTACATACATGACATAAACATGCAAAAGCAGAAAAGGATTAGATATTAACTACTACAAATATGAATAATAATATACCTACGTACCTACAAACATGGTACTATACAACATAATGAACAATGAGAAGCATGATTATAATACGCACTTACACCACAAACCTAAAGATGATTAAATATGTATGACATATTGTGTGGGGATGTGACGATGACTAGAAAACATATATACCTAAGTCATCGGGGGCGTTTTGAAAAATCTTTTCGTCTACCGGCCCCGCGGCCGTGGGCGTCACCTTCGGTTTCGCGCCTACATCTAAAACGCAAGATACTTTGTTAACATTCAACACTAAACCGATCATGATTATCGCACATTAATCGGTAAAATAGATGTTAGGTAAACGAGTTCGAATAGGTAAAATATTAAAATAAACAAATAATTTGGACTGCTGAACAAAATAATAAATAAATAAATATAATTTAGCAATAATTGCCATGAAATATAAAATTAAGATTTAGTTGTTATATAAGACATACATAATTATTGTATGCCCGCATAGAGTAGACTGTTCTAAACTTATAAATTTTTGTAACATCTTTCTAATGTAACAGTCAACAATAAACGTATTCTTTTCTTTTCTTTATAATATTTAATGTTACAAAAAGCTATGTAGACACACGAGACAATAATCAAGTGTAAAAACAAACTTCAAACAAAATCCAAAATGTAAACTAAATACAACTGTAAATTAAACATCTTAAGTATAACCACCTCACATTCTTATAAATATTCACAATTAAAGCTTCTTCAAGTGTTCAAGCTCAAGTTCACAATCCAATTGTTACATAAACAGCAGTTTAAATAAAATACACAAATATTTCAACCATCAGGCGCGCTTTTTGTTACAAAATGGTTACAATGTTATTAAATAAATAAATAAATATTTTAAAAGTAAGTATACGAACAATTGTTTCCACGCTACTTTGCCACCACCAATATTGTTATTCATCACAACACAACCATTTTTTTTCTTATTACTATATTATTCACTTTTTAATCCGCTTGGATATGATGCAAGATTTTTTAGAGACCAATGAATCAATTGATTGAGGATCGGAGGAAGACATAAAGGACCTTAGCTAGAATGTAGACATGGCGCACTTTAGTGCTTTTTCTTCTTAGTTGGCTATCATGATTACGTTAGGAGTTAGTTGATGATCTTTAAATACTCATAAGGACATACCTAGAGTTCGTATCGTGATTGCTTTGCTCATCATTCCCTCACCAATCGTATTTTTGCTGTTTACTTGAAATTCGTAGGTCGTTCCTGGCTGAAGGCGATTTATCGTTACCTGCGCAAAAAAATAAGTAAATTTTCATCGTTTATTCATATTTTTATTCATTCCAATTAGTAACACTTCGCTATTTTTTCTAAAATACAATATATCCATTTAATTTGAACAACTCAAATCTATTAAATTAATGTTATAAACAAAAACTAAAAATATTAACCTTTTCCTTCTTGAAGTCGAAAAAAGAAACTAGGAATATCAATGTAAACAACAACTATTCAGATTCATCTCAGTGATACGGAGAAGTGCCCTAGACACTGCCTGCGGAGAAATCCCTCTGGATAGCGTAGGTAATGTTAAATTCTATTGCACAATGCCGCATAACGCCCTGGCTACTCTTATGGTGTTGCCCGTGTCCATATTTAACGGTACCCTCTTCCCATCAGATGGCTCTGTTTTTAACCCCCGACGCAAAAGAAGGGATGTTATAAGTCTGACGTGTCTGTCTGTCTGCATTGTCTGTGGCACCGTAGCTCGCGAACGGATAAAGCGATTTCAATTTAGTTTTTTTTATGAAAGGTGAGTTACGGGCGGGTGTTCTTAGACATGTTTGATGAAAATCGGTCGAGTCGTTTAAAAGTTGTGGGAGGTGAAAGTGGGGAAGAATAACCGAATGTCTGCAAATATAATGGACGGGGGTCTCAAATTAAAGCGCATCACGTGTTCATTACAAAATAATATGTTCAATGAAAATCGGTTGAGCCCTGAAAAAACTCTGGGGGTAGAAGTAGGGAAAATACCCAATATATGCAAATATATTATTATGTCGGTGGTTTTTTTAATTTTTAATTTAATTGATTATTACACAAAACAATTAAATTCACCCACCGACGTAGCTCCAGAAGGCGTGACGGGTACTTTGGTCCAGTCAGAGAAGCCGGCCTCGCGGTACCAGATGGTGTAGTCCTGCTTGTAGTCGGGCCCGCCTGCGTACCCGGGCTGCCAGCGCAGCGTCACCTGGAACTCCGTCGCGGTGCCCGACACGTTGTACGGCGCGTGCGGCTGAGTGCCCTCGATCACCAGCTGCGTGTCCGCCACTATTGTTGCCACCTGCACACAATCATCGATTTTAGCACTTCATAATGGCAGTTATAGCTATGATAGCCCAGTGGCTTATAATTTTACCTTCGAGGGGTCCGGGTTCGAATCCCAGTTGCATTGGGGCGCACCAATGACTTTGTAAAAAGTTATGTGCGCTTTATAAAATTATTATTATCACCTGCTGTTATGGTAAAGGAAAACATCGTGAGGAAACCTGCATGCCTGAGAGTTCACAATAAAAATGTTCTCAAAGGTATGTGAAGTCCACCAACCAGCAGTAGGCCAGCATGGTGGACTAAGGTCTACCTCCCTCTCATTCGGATACCCGAGCCTGTAGTGGGTCAATAATGGGCTATTCACAAAGGCATGCCGCCATGCATGCCTGATGCCAGGATGCCGAAGTCCTGCCGCCTCAACATGACGATAGTGATGTTCCCCCCACACGTGCACTTGGCTTTTCTGCAGCGGAAAACCGTCGCGCCGCCGCCACCCCACGAACGGAATTTAAAAAAAGCAAATTTTGAAGAGATCGCACCTCGTTGGATGCGACACACTGGTAGATGCCGAAGTCCTGTCTCCGCAGCGTGTCGATGGTGATGTTCCCGCCCAACGCGCGCACTCGGCTCTTCTGCAGCGGCAGGCCGTCGCGCCGCCGCCATGCCACGCTCGGCCGCTGCGTGCCCTCTGCCTCCTGCGCCTCGCAGTGCATCTCTACTGACTCACCTACCTGACGACGACAACCGATCATCTTAATAACTTTTTATTGGAACCTTAATTCCCTTCTTTTCGTTCTTTAAAATATGGGCGCCTGACTAAGATATTGATTTCGAGATACAACCTAATGTTTTTGCGTACCGACACCAGTCTGAATATTAACATCTTAGGTGGTCTCTGCTACCAATGTTCTAATATCCGACCTCAAATTAACCGCTATCTAAGGTCCTATGATGCGTAGACTAGTTATTATCGCCTCAAATAAAGTAGGTATCCCCGGCAACCGCTAATGTTTCGTTTGAGCAAGGCAAATGAAACTCAAGACGTGACGAAAATGCTGTTTGATGGCAGATTTTTAAGAGGGCGGTAAAGTATATTAATTTAGATAATTATGTATTTCTACAATATATTTATAAATTCAAATAAAATTCCAGTCACTTCCAGTATCATTGTAATGAGAATATCTGTGTAAGAAATGCATAATTAGGAGGGTCCATTTCCGTCTATAGCGTTTCCGGTTGTTGGGTTTTCATATCCTCGTTTTTTCTTTCATTAACACATACCCTTTTTGAGTTCCTTTCTAAAACCACTGTGCCGAAAACCGGTGTATTTCATTAATGTGTTTTTTGTTACCGACGGACCCTCCAGTATGCAAGTCTAATAATATAATGGGGACTTGTATTAACGCCAAGAGTTTCTTATAAATTAAGTAACCCCTGACATCTTATACATCATAATTATATCTGGTGATAACAGAATCATTTCAATCGCATAACCTTCGAGAACTACACCAAGTCCATTGCTTCAAAAAAAATTTAAAGCGTGTTTTCGTCGAAAACAAAAGTTACTATTCAACACGTTTATTTTCGCGTAGTTTATTGACATTTCGCACATTCTCATTTTTAATTGCAATCGGTATTATTTAACACTTACCTTTCTCTGATACAGAGGCTCTGGTTCAACGGTAAATACGGGTGGTTTACGAACTAATACTTCCATTGGACCTAAAATTAAACGGATACGCATTAAATACATTAAAAACTTTTTTGCTTAATATTCAATCGACCGGTAGTCAAATATCTGTTCTACTTATTCCGAAAAAGGAATCTTTTTTCGGAGCTTTAACAATAGTTTCGCAGCAAAATTCTTTATTTTATTTATCGTTTAAATCTAACAAAAAGAGTTATGGTTGCCATTCAGTTGGTTTTTACCTGAGGAGCCCTGCGTGCCTTGCGCATTGTACGGGGTACAGGTGTAACGGCCCTGGTGGTTCTGATTGACGCGTGTGAATAACAGCGAGCCATTGTTCATGATCACTATGTCTTTTGTCTGATACGGCTCCAGCAGCCTTTTGTCCTTCGTCCACGTCACATATTGCAGTGGCGGATTCGCCTTTATGTAACACTGAACTACGCCCGCCAAGCGGAAAGGGAGGTATTGTACTGTCGGCGTGAACGTTACTTTTGCTGGATCTGCAAGTAATAATCGTGAGTAAGTAAACGAATTTTTAAAATACAAAAGTTGACACTAGAATTAATTGTTTATTTATTAACTCTCATTTACTAAAACCTATTAAAACTAACAGCGAACAAACCAAGACGGTCAGTTAGTTTTACTTGATTCTACATATTTTTCGCTGTCCTACGAAATTTCAGCAGGAGTAGAGTGAAAAATGTCAAATTCTGCATCCCATGATAGGTCACCATTGAGCTGTGTCAACGCCCGAACCAACTAGTATTAAGAAAATCATCTTACATTCTACATTCAGATAAGCTGAAGCACTTTGCGGGTCGCCGATGCCGTTGGACACTTCACACAAGTACTGGCCCGAGTCGTCGGCAGCCACTGGGTTGATGACCAGGGCTCCGTCCCGCCGGATAGTGACCCTGGTCTCCAACGCCGCCACCTCAGCCACCGGCGCGCCCTCTCGGAACCACTTCACCGTCACGTTGCCCGGCAGAGCCTTCGCCTCGCAGGAAAACTGGACCTTCTCTCCTTCAAGCTTCGTCTGGTTCGTTGGAGGCATCTACAATGAAGTAGGTTGCTTTTGGAGTTTTGTTGTAAATGAGCGGTGGGTCATGATGTTAAGAGCAAAGTTTTGTCTGAGGGTATCAGCAAAACTCGTTTTTGGTTCAAGAGCCCTACCTTACCAAGATGCCATGACGAGGTCGACAGCTATGTATCCAAAAATCACATTGAAATTCGGCAGTTAGCTAAGCGACGGTTTGGTAACTTCACCAATTGGGAAATATTAATACTATTTGCGCCGTGGCGTCTTGTTAAGACATGGCTATACAGTTCTAAGGATTTCTCCTCTTTGAAATTTAATAGATAATTATTGATTTGGCAACTAAATGTAATCTTGTGTGAAAAGAATAATAAATAATGTCATATTTAGGATCTTTAATAACTTACTGTGATAACAGCACCACCGGCAATAATGACCCGCGCTGTGTGTGAAACCTGGCCTTCCCCGTTCCTCGCGATGCATGTGTAGTCGCCGATGTCTTCGTGCCTAATGTTGCTGATGCGCAGTTCCGTTCCGTCGTTGAAAATGCCAACTGTTCCAGAAGGTTCCACGGGATTCGCGTCCTTGTACCACAGGATCTCGGGAGTAGGTGTTCCCTCGGCTTGGCAGTTGAGTATGATGGCATCTCCTACAATTTAAAGGTCCCTTTAAGGCCATATTTTTTGAAAATTTAGTCACCTTATGAATAAAAACTGCTACGTGCGACATTTAACTTTTTTGTGATCTGTTTCTGATAATCTGAATTTTGAATCAAGAACACTCAATGAGTAAAATAATCTGAAGGAAGATAACAACATACCTAAATTGACGTATATAATTTCTTCCGGTGTGATGGAAAATCGCGGCGGCGCATGCACGTCAAGGTGGAACCAAGTGCCATTTTTATGCTGATTCGGCGATCGGTTGAGGAACACCACCTTACACTCGTACCAACCCTGTTCAATCATATTTAACCCATAAATTACAGACCTATAATCTATGATGTATGTAGAATATAATTCAAAAGTCAAAGTCAAAATTAGTCAAGATTTTGATCATTGGAAAGTAGTTGAAAGACTTCCATAAATATGAAACGACCAACCAGGTAAATCGAATTTGGGTCCTGTTAAGTCGAGGATTTAAACCACAAGTGACAACAAACCCTTTGTAGGTGGGATAGACCCAAACCCCTTGGCTTGGCACGCAAAAGTGATTGCAGCGATTACAATTGTAAGGTTCAATAAAAGGTGAATGTATAAGCATACCTGGTCGGACTCACGGATGTTAGTGAGGTTGAGACTGGCGGCGCCATACGGTGAGTCGGGCGCAACGCGCGACACTCTGCCCTCGTAACCCTCCCCGCTGTGCGTCGGGTAGCTCTCGTACCAGATGTAGATCGGGATGTCCTGACCCTACACCGATAACCAATAATACTATTGAAAATTCATCCCTCGGCTGGTGCGAGTAGCAGCAACTACCTACCTAAGTCTCACTGTTACTATCTACCTACTCCGATTATATACTTTGCACAACTAAGATCACAATGAATTACGACACAAAATAAATATGATGCACTGAAGGTAGTGGTGTCTTGTTAACCTTGTAACAGCGCTGTTGATAGCACCCTCGATGCTGTTACACCTTCTCTACAACAGTTTATCACTGAAGCATGCAGGATATCCTATGCGCGTGACTTTCTTAGACTTCAGAGGTCAGAGTAATACATATAGGTAAGTACTTATTTCAAAAACAATATTACTTGTAAAAAGCGATGTTTAACAACTTCCCTGTCCATTTAATAAACACAATAGTTAAACAATGGTTATGAGTCACATGTGACTCACGGGACAGCGAAGTGGTTAATCAAGATATACGTGAACGGTACAGTAGTCTAGTAATAAATTATAGGTATATGGTTATGATAAAATAAGACATGCTGAAGAATAAACATAGAAAAGAAAAAATACAGCATGCAACGATTGGTTAGTACGTCATGTACACGACACGAGACTTTTACATTACAGTACGATGCAATTGTACACAACTCTAAGTTGGCAGAAAGTGCGTGGGAGAAGCCCACAGCCACAGGAAGAGAGAAACAGACAGAACCGCCGCCAGTGCGCGAGGGAGTGCGCGTGCCCCGTGTCAGCCGTGTAAGCTACGAGTACAACGTGCTCCCAATGCTAATTCTCAGGAAATTTTCGGTGCACCCATAAATAAAAAATCTTATAATATTGAAAAATTAACGTTATCGTAAATGTAATGTGGTAGTGTAGTGTTTGTTCGTATCTAACGGGGGTCTGCTGCTCTCTCGGACTCGCTTTGAAGGCCTTTGTTACTGTGGTGTTCGACCGGTCGGTGGGGTGGCGAGCGCGGCAGATACAAGAAGGCAATATACGCTGAAGAGGCAGACACAATACATAAAAGGCGTCAGCGAGCGCGCGCGGGGCGAGGGAGGGCGGCGCCCGGGACCCCGGCCCGCGGCGCCCGCGCGTGCTAGCACGGGACAATACGAGAAGTCGTCGCCTACACAGGCACTCAAGTTATACTTTACAGTCTGGATGGCGCGTCGCGGACGAGCCGTTCTCTACTGAACAGAAATAGTACACGGTAGATGAGCAGCGTTGTATTGTAAGAGTGGAGTGTGGGCCGTCGTACCGTTTCGCCTACCTTCTTCTCCCACTGCAACACATACGGCACCGGGATGTCTTCGGGGAAATCCACCTGGCAGTTGAACACCACGCTCTCGCCAAGAATTGCTGTGATGTGCACAGCATCTTGGTGGTCTTGGTGGCAAGTTACTAAAACAACATTTTTCAAGTTAAATTGACAGTAATTCTTCGACCGTTTTAATGGATGAGGATATGAAACCTCCGTTTAATTGTCCTAACGGGATTACCCGGTGGCTGCTTTCCCTTACTATCGTACAATTGACTATTCAGTTTCAAATTAGAGGGGATTTTGTTAATCCTCTACATACTGCCTGTACAATGGAGCTATTAGATAGATGAAAATTCTCTTTAGCAATTGGCTAATTAAAAGATTCAAGAGATCAATTTTGACAGAAGTCATTTAGATAATTAATTAAAGGAGTAGCTGAAATATCCAAGAAAACGTATTATTCACCTGAACTTCATTCGGTTGTTTTCGTAATTCGTGAAATTGCAAGAAAAATCCGGCTCGAAGGACCAAATTTAAAATTGTAAGAACTTTCGATGTAAGAGTACTAGTCCACTAGAACAAAGTGTTTTTCCTTCATTCTTTCACGTGAACAATATATATTAATAATCCGTCGAAGTGTGAACGAGTGGAAAAATGCAGATTTTAAAATTAGTAGGTACGTTGGCGATAGACACACTAAAAGTTTCGGTAGATAGAATACTTTGAACGAAATCCAGATTGTACGTTTCATAATAGTCATCCCGAAAACGACACCCATAATCAAAAAAAAATTGTATTTATAGATGGTATTTTTCATAATTTTCATTCCAATAAAAATTGTCGAGCGTGCAATAAGGCATGACGTCATAGCATCACGTCTTTTATCAAAATATGTTGTGGTTCTTTCTTTTTTAAATATACAATTCTAGGTACTTTCATTTACAATGTACAAAAGTAAATCTCTAAGTGATGGTAGGAAGTGCTTTTTTATATCAAACTTAAGCACACTCGTTTATAGCCAAGAGGGCGGATAGGGTTGACAAACCTGGAAACTCAATTTTCTTATTTTGAATTAATTAAGCAATGTGTTACCACTAGTAATGACCACCGACGAAACATGGTCCTGTACTGTGAGCCAATCTAATCCATATCCATACGCTTTAAGCCAAACAGTGGGCTACAGTGAGCTACGTATCAAAGCTCGAAATGATGAAATCCTTCTTCTCTTCTGACAGCAGGTATACATATCGTAGCTCTCAAAATTAGAAAATAATGGCAATTAGCTGGCCACATCATTCGTAGGACCGATAACTGATGGTAAAGAAAGGTCCTCATATGGCGATCACGTCATGGAAAAAGGAGCATAGGCCACCCTCTGATTAGGTGAAGACAGGAGAGGAAGAAGACAGCAAATCCGTTGGATTCAGACCGGACGGTGTAGCGTCCATTATCGGAGGTATATGTTCAGCTTCCGACTACGAAGGGCTAGAAGGAAGGAACAGCCATTATTGCTCGACTGGAGAAGTGCATGTCCTACCCCCAATAACTTAACCTGCCGTTAAGCATGCCTTCATGTCTTATTGTCACTTACAAAATCTTTCCTTTTGTGACAAAAGTAATCATATCAATTAACATTGCAAATTTCATGGATTTGTTTTTATCTAACTGCATTAAAAGTGCGTAGGGAGCACATGAGATCATAAGAAGGTCTGTCTAAGTCAAGCATACGTTCGTGTAGTGTGAGTGATATAACGGGTTCCCCTAAAGATACTTCACTGTTCCCACCCATTTCTCTTAGTTTTTTTTTTTTAACAGACTGCTACCAATTGGTACTCTAGCTAGAGCACGACTAGAAAAGTCATTGACGCTTATAATTTATGATTTCATGGTTGAACACTATACGTGGACTATAACCAGTGAAGGTGTGCTTGAAGCATGAAGATAATGGCACTCGTTTCTTAATTTTTCAAAGAAGAAATGTAGGATATAACTCAAATCAAATTCAAGCTTTTATTCATTATTAGATACCATTTCTGCACACTTAATGATACGTCATACTTATTGCATTACAAATTATACTTTCATCCGGAAAAAAACCGCCGCACTCTTCTAAAATATGAATTATTCTATGGTGCAGTATGACTAGGCCCAAAAGGAACACAGGTGTCAGCCATGGTGTGTGTCAATCATAGATATAATATTAGGTAAATCGGCTGTCAAATGATAGAGGCGAAACCAAAAATGTGCACATCAAGTAGTGATTTCCACGCTCAATTTCGATATTAATGACATAATTTTTAAGAACACTGGTATAATTAATTAATTGGCATGATGACTAATTTTCAAAAACTCTTCTATGATATTCAGAAGTTTCTATTATGTCTAAAATATATCATATTTTTGTAGAAAATTAAGATTTTTGTGCAGTAAAACTACATTTAAATTTTAAATTTCAAATTCATTCCAAAACGCTCGCCCGTGTCATGGCGTCTGTCATTGCGCCACGGCTCAGTAAAAAATGCCAGATTGCGTGTAATATGCTTACGAAAAAAATGACGCTTACTAAGTCGTGACGTAATTTGACGTAATTCGATCTGATGGGTGTTTAAGCTATCATGGCGGATTGCTGTATTTTGTAGATTTATTTTAACAAATAAATTATTAATCTCGACATTAATAAGAGAATAAATACATGTTTCAAAATCTTTGAATCCTATTTCATTAGATCAGATAAATATTTTGGCGATACTTGATTACTGTCATCATGCCTATTCTACGGGTCAGGTGTATGTTTGATTGTAACGCTTAAAATTACAATAATAACAATTAAACAAACATTTTTTAAATTGTATTCTTTCGCATTTATTATTATTATATTAGGTATCTTATAACGAATTCTTACGCATTCCAAATATTAATGTGATCAAATACCATATTTTTTAATAAGTATATCTGTGCAATAAATCTTTTGAATTACTAACTTTAAAAACTCGCATTATCAACCAAACATACAGGGGGGCAAAATGGGTAATAATGTGGGTTTTCTTACTTAAAGCGGTTATTAGGAACTGCACAATATGATTTAGGTTTTGTACGTCTACTGAACAATTTTTTCTTACTTGAAACTAATTATTTTGTAAAATACGAGATTTTTTCTTGACAATGCAACTTTCTGACTTCGTTTTAAAAACGAATTCATATATCTATCTCGTTCTAACATACTGTATCCTCAGTCTTTTCTGTTTTACATTGCCAGTCTCTAACGTTAGTTAGAATAACACATCTATAGAGTCAATATCGTTCCATTGCCATCCGCTCACAAATATAAATATTAATACATGGTGTATAGAAATATAATAGGCCTTTCTTTTAACATTTTTACAGAATGTCCCAGATAAAATGTACAATCCTGAACCCCCTTATAGTAGTAGTTTTACTGCGTATTCATTGGAATAAAAACCCCATGGATGTCATTCATTTGCAGCTGTGATATAGAGACAAAAAACATTTTGCACTGTTCGAAATATTTCGGGTCCCCAAAAGCCCTATTATAAAGGCTGCTCAGGATTATCCATTCTTTATGGCCCATGCTTTTTATGCCTCTAAAACGGAGATGAAGGCAGGTATAGGAAGCACCCAAAACTTGCTTCATATCTCTGTCTGCGAGGGTATGCTCCAATGTTTTCAAAACTGGACGGTTCAGTGATGTCTGTAGGCAAACATTCATCCTGACTCCTTGTATGATTCAAGAGGTGTGTAAACTTACCCGGCAAGTTGACTAGCAGTAGCAGGAGCAAGCCGGCGGCGATGTGCGGCGGTTGCTCGGCGCGCCAGCCCATGCCTGCGCTCCCATGTCACGGCCGCGCACGGCGACTCATCGTCGGTGCATCACCTGCAACGACGATGCATACATTACAACTAGCTCATCCGCATGTAGGTATAGCTATACCAGAAAATAGCAACCCTTCAACGACGACGGCGCCAATTCCACTTTTGATACAGCCACATATATGTTAATTTTTGCAAGCTCATTGGCTCAAAACATTACACTATCTTAATTCGCATAGATATTAATAAAATTACTTCGTAATCGCAATAGTAGGGTTAGTTAGGGTTATAAGGTCGGTATTACTATACTTAAGAATTTGGTCCTGAGGGAGATAAAAGTGCTTATACTATATTGTTAATCCATCCATTCATCCATCCAGGCAGCCGTGAAGAATAACAAACATCCCTATCCTTACAAATTTTCAGATTTACAATAAGTAAGATTCAACCACTAAAATGGTAGAGCCGTAAAAGCTCGCTCGAGGGTAACGAAGCATGTGATCTTCATAATAATATCATGATGTGATCGGTCGGTTGGAGAGTTGTAGTTGCCGTAGAAAATTTGAGGCGAACATGCCGAACTTTGTACTCTTTATCTGTATCTGATTTCATTGGGTTGGATTTCACAGTGACCACTTAATATAAGGTGACCCATTGATTATTTAAAAAAGAAGGAAATATATAGAATTATCAATAAGCAAATTATATTCAAAGTAATTTCTTACAAATAAAAAACATAATATCAAAGCTCGTTTGGTATGAATTCAATAACGCATATTACATGACAAAGCTACGAAACCAATCAACGATAAAAATTTTCGTTTTAAAAGATTTAACCCACAAATTCATGTCTACATTTTGCGTATTCAAAATTATTTCGCAATATCGGTGTATAAATGTCCGTTGATGTTAATACAAATCTCAATCAATCAATCTTTCGTGCAATTTATATATCATTGGTTGATTTTTGGGTAAAAGTTAAACATTTATCTTCCGATAGGAATTCCAAAGCTCCCCTGGTCCTGACAAGCGGACGAACACAAATTTATTTGTTGGTTAACGATTTGATTCATTAAAAACAAAAAGGTTAACTGAGAAATATGAGAGTAGAATCTGACTTAAGCTACGATTAGCTAGAAAACATTTTGACTAAACGTTGCACAACTGATTTATAAACTGTGGTAATTGTGAGAGGGCTTTCTTAAATATATTCGGGTATTATTTGTAATGTTTCTATTCTCTGCAACCTAAAATTGTAAAAGCTATTCACGCCTATTATGAGACTAAAATTAACCATAAGCAGGATAGTAACATTCATTTAAAATTACTAGTAAACCGCTACAGCTGAGAGTAAATCAAAATGTCACTATGCCAGTAGTATGAGTAGCAACGCAATGCATGCTACATTGTATGTAGATATTGAGTTGCTGTTAGAACATTCACGCCACATTATTCTATAACCACCTCGCTTTCTTCAGCAAATTAAGGTGCATGGCCTTTAAATCGCGTTTTGTCCTTGGTCTATTTCTTGCAATAATTGTACTGCATCACGATATGTTGTGGAGGTGCCCCCTGCCTGGCGCCTGCCTCCATTCGTTCGTGTACTCAAACAGTAATCAGCTTATCGATTTTGTTGTTACCTGCGGACTATAAGCAACTTTTGAAGTGTGACGTTGCGTTCCTAACAGCTACGAGTATTTCTTAAGTCGTTTCCTACGCGTTTCGGGGTCGATTAATGGTCAGATAAACATCGTTCCAACTGTTATTGAATTTCTGATTCATACATTTATTATAATTCTAATCATGCAAAATGAAAATCAAAATATGTAACTATTTTAAAATTAACAAAGGGAATAATAAGTTTGATAATAAAGTAACCAAAGTGGTGTACGAAGGTTGGAGTTCGTAGGCGGCTGCAGATGCTGATGCTGCAGATGGCTGAAGCTACGGCCTCTGCAGTCCGCGCAAGAACAAGGACAATGGCCACGCAGAGAAAGAAAAAGAAAGACGAAGTTTGAAATGAGAACTGTCAGTGTGTTTACGAGAAGGAAAGTGTAGAAGATTAATTAGTTCTATAATTTGATTTTATTATTTCAGATTCCACTATATTGTAACATTATTAATAATAATGTAAGTCCAGGTCAATTGTTCATAAAACTAAAAAACAAAGATTATACGTAGATGATATTTGATTGTACCTACTTACTAAAAATAGTTTTCCCATAAAACACATAAAAATGAAAAATTATCTACAAAGAAAAAACTTATCCCAATTTTGTTGTAGTAATATACCTAATTCATAGGAGATTAAAATTTATATTTTTCGGTGCGGACAAAATATTCATAGGAGATTAAAGTTTATATTTTTCGGTGCGGACAAAAAATCAAATCCTAGTTACTGATTGGCAGTCGATTTTGTAACATTTAATAATTACTTAATTTTAAATGTAATTAATTATTAATTTTAATAATTGCTTAATTTTAAGTTTAATTTAAATTAGATATTGACTTCCACTAGGTGTTGATTTGCACTAATTATTTAAATTTATTAAATCTCCTGTCCTTGTTTAAATTTAATTGCACTATGTACTGTACAATACTTACAAAGTTAAGCTCGTTATTGTACCACTACCATACTTAAACAATAAAATTAAAATGTGGCGCTAAAACAAAATTGCTTTTAAACTTTGAAAGCATTCTAAAATACATTCACTACATTAACAAAATTTTATTATTAGTCTCCATGATTTACGTTACAAAATAGTACCTACCTATATTTGAGCTCTACGATCTGCACTCTACACTACAATCAATATTCGCTTCAAATTAAACTTTAACATATTTATATTCGTTCCTATTGGTGTACAACGTATCTCGTATCTCGTAACGTATCCCGTTATGACCCGTTATTTTTTTTCAAATTCTATATCAGTTTATTACTTGAATTTCACATAAATACTTATTTATAAAGTGCAATTTATGTATATTATATTAAATTGGATAAAGATGCATGATTAATGGGTTGTCTAACGAATAACACCAAAACGAACGAACTGGATAATAATGAACATATTCCACAATGACAGACTGCTTCTCGGCTCCGGAGTTTTCGGTGGTCATCGGCTTGGCGGGTGAGTGGTCAGCGGGAGCGCTGCGGTCGTCGTCGGGGCGTGTTATCGATTTTCGTACCTTGTCGCACGGTTTGGACGCGATGAGGGTTTCGCGGCGAGCCTGTGCGTGCTGGGTGCGGGGTGAGTCGTGCGCTGTCGTAGGGTGCGGGGCTCCGTCATCTGTGGAGGGCGGTCATGGGCTCGCGGCGGCGGCTCGGCGTGGCGCGTGCGAGAGGTCGCGCGGCAGGCCGGGCACTGCCCGCCCGCGGCCTGCGTATCGATCGGTGCGCGCGCAGGCCGCCGCCCTCGCACATGAATGGTCCCCGGCGCGGGCTCGCGGCTCGCGGCTCACGTGCTGGCTCACTGGCTGCCTCAGCTCGGCGCGGCGGCGTTGTGCGGCGGAGACGACGGCGGCGGCGGCAAGCGGCCGACGCGCTCCACTGCTCGACGTGACCTCCTCGGATTGCGTCCGAATCATCCCCTAACACACTCTATACACCCGTGCACCGAAATAGAATTAAGCTTGCAACCAGAAACACAAGTTTATACACACATAAATGTCCATGTTTGTTATGTCAGTGGCGTATAAGCGTCTTTCTTTAGCAATATTACCCACTTTAAAATGTAATCTGAACAAGTAAAATGTTTTATCACTGTCTATCATTTTCCATAAAAAATAACTACAAGTAGGTACAGTGACATATGCACAAGCATACGGCACTTCGAATGTAGAGCTCATTATTCTTTTGATATTTTGAGACTCCCAAGAACTAATTATAAAGTTAAGTAGGTATATATATATTGTTTGCATCCAGAAAAAGTTCAGTTCGAATTCGAATGTAAACCTAAAATGGGAAAACGTTAATTCGGGTAACAATTTCAAAAAGTTACATTTGAACTTAATAATTAAAATAATTTAATAATTAAATAATAATAAGGGAAATTATGCCGTTTATATACGCACGGCATATGAGATCAGCAGTGCTACGAAGTGCTACGAAGTAAATGTACGGAGCCTTTAAACGTTATCTCTACGTGCCTCTAATATGCTCATTGTACATATTTAATACGTAGTTCTGGCATTTTTTTTACAATTTACTATGTATACATATCTTATAGGTAATCGTAGGTCTGAGAATCGGCTACTGTCTATTTTTCATACCCCTAAGTGATAAGGATTGTCTTACACCTTACATTTTTATTTTATTTTTTGGACATTTTTTTATATTTATTTTTCAATAATGTGGCATCAAAAAGTACATACAACCCTAAATTTTCACCCTTCTATCACGAACCCCTATTTTTAATAGTCATTTTAGTAATTTAATAATTATTCATCCCGCTCGATAACTTATATGTATATGGCAAAACAACGTTTTCGGGGTCAGCTAGTTTTTTTAATAAAATAATGTTACTTAGTGATAGATAGCATTATTTTGTAAAATAAATTCTCCGACAACTCCAATGGATAAGACTGAAAGCTAAGGTCAACAGTTGGGTCAAGTCAATAATCGAGCCAATAGTTGAGTTGACAGTCGGGTCACCATTCTTGTCTACGGTCGGTCACGTCAGCTGTGGACTCAAAGATCAGGCCAACAGTTGAGAGACTAGTCAAGTCAACATGTAATTTAACAGTTGCTTAAAAAATCAACTTAAATAGTTAAGTAAACCTGTCATTTTCAACCACTGATGCTTTGTAAGTTGACTAATTATAGCTTTAATTTTATAAATTTTTGCTATTAACTATCTATCAAATTGATTCGATCGATTGAAACCCATAAAAATCAGAATATCAATATCGTAGGTTTGTAGGTAAGTATAGGTGTTTATCTACCTCCAAGATGTAATCTATATTTCTAGGGCATAGCTAACTGTGCCAGAATTTGGATGAAGCAACGTGTTTTCATCTCACGACAGCGAAGAGCGACAGAATAAGGTAGCCAGGCACGACTTTGCCTCAAAAGAGTTTTATGATTATTTAACGATATGGCGTCTAAAAATATCTTTGCCAGTTTTCGCAAACAATGTTCATGGTGATTGGAATGAAACGGTGTATGCTAATCGTGATTGCGGTGTAATCGGAAGCCGACTCCTAAAATTGAGGAGGTTCTATGTTCGACGTATGTATTTTTCGTGTATTGATTTCAAATGATTAAAAAAGATTTTAAAAATTTTGTTGTGATTTCATAACAACCCTTTTCCTACTTCTTATTACTTAATTAAAAGTTAACGAAGTAATTTCTTACAACTGATTACACGTTTGTAGGTCTTGGAAATGAAATGTTTGGAAATTCTGAGAAATTTTAACGAAAGCTTACACATACATATATCAGCGTTATTGGTTTAGTGAATGTTTTCCTTAATTATTTAATTGATGAAATTAGTCTTTAACGTACTATCTGAAATGCAACTTTCAGTAAACACAAAACTGTCTGATAAAAACTGTGTCATGAAACATTTAACAAATTTAAAGGCTAATCAGATAATCACCTATTGATGT
Organism: Erynnis tages; assembly: GCA_905147235.1. Classification (NCBI taxonomy): domain Eukaryota; kingdom Metazoa; phylum Arthropoda; class Insecta; order Lepidoptera; family Hesperiidae; genus Erynnis; species Erynnis tages. Next base: position 6,425,153 of record LR990078.1, on the reverse strand, counting down.
ATAAGTGGATATTTCAGGGCAAAATGTACATATCGTACGTGCATTCGCGTTCTTTACCTACGAGTTCAATTTTACCTACTTCGTTATACTTTACCTATGTTAAAACAACCTAAATAAGTACTTATTCAATTTAACGCCCTCAAAACCTGTAATATGTATAAAATTTTAAACTATACTCTATGTATTTTAAAAAGCCCAACATATTTATCTATTCTTATAGCGTTCTGAACTGACTGAGGTACAGTACACTGCAGACAAAGGCACGCAATGTGACAGTTATATTTTTCAACTTTGTCTCCACATTTTGGTTGGAACTTTGAAAGAAAGGCTTTATTTTTCGTTTGGTTTAAAGAAATATGCCACCTGCACAACTGCACCAAAATACTCGATCTACAAAATATATAATTTTTTATGTTTTAGTTTAGTTTAGTTTTTAATATGCAATATGGTGGTAGAGCAGCTTTTCATTATCTGATTATATCGAATGTAAGAGAAACTGGAAATCTTTTTTAAAAATTATTCCGAACGATGTGAAAAATGGTTAGTAGGCTATTGCTGTTCAGTAGTAATCTAGATAGATGCCAAATAATTAATAACCATCACGTCGCCGATTAGAATGCAGTAAGTAGGTATATTTAAATACTTCACAGCGTTATGATGTTAGGATACGTAGACACACATTTAATACCCCATACCTAAATGCAGTCCATAAAAGCTAGTTGCATTTAGTATGCGAAACAAGGTCCAAACTTTGTGGGTTGGAAAGTTGCTTCAATACCGATCCTATTACTCTTTTGTCGGTGCCCAAGTTTAAAGTAGAGAATTTACACCTATCGATAAAGTTGCGGGTGTCACGGGCAAAGCGGATTACTCGGCCCGCCTTCCGCTCTCCGCCCCGGGAATATTTCATCACGAGCTGAGAGCAGCAAAAACTCTTTCAGATTGAACGAACTATCATCACTAAAAATCACCACCCGTAAAGGAATTTCCACAACCTGCTTGTAATACTGTAAAACATTTTAAAGTGAATTTAAAGTGAAATGACCCAGGTAAGATTAAAGCATTTTTTAAGGGGCAGTTATACAAGCTTACAACAGGCATGAAAAGGCACTGGCAGTCAGACCAACGAACCCTACGAACCCGTAAGAAAGAGCACACATCCAAGCATCACTTATCTTTGTGTAATGACGTGAAAAACGTAAATTGAAGACCCTTACACTACATCTGTTATGTTTAGCGAAAGAAATTTGTTAAAAGCTACGCTTCATTTATGTTAGTAGCTTATATTACATACAAAACAAAAATGTAATCATGTGTGTCCGTCATTTAAAACAAAATATTCGTTTCTTCTCTTCGAAATATTTTATAGATTTACAAAGGCTTTACAATTTGAAATTAAGATGTGTTTATCGATAAAGATTTTCAAGTCGCGGCTTAATATACTTGAGCGGGCGAGCGAGAAAAAATCAAGGGAACCAATATACATTAAAACGCGGCGCGAACTCTATTATTCTTAGATATTGAAAATTCCTGAAAATATTAGAATATATTATGGATATATCCTACCGACTACCTTATATTCTTCAGACAGTAGGTATTTGACTGACCCTTCTTTATTGAATTCTGATTCCCTTTGATCAAAGTATCTGGCATTCTTTTGGAAATTAAACACGTACAGGACCTATCCCGTTGTTGAGAATTTTTATGAAATACTAGTTTCAGAAAACAAGAAGTTTTTGAAGAATTCAGAGAAAGAATCTTAAAAGGATATTCTTATAAATTTAAATTGACCATTTAGTATCGGACCTTCTAATAGTTATTTCTAATCTATGTCCATTTATCGAACCAAACTAGGTTCATCCAATTTAATAAACTTATATTTTCATAAATTTTATCACCTATGTTTTAAAACCTCAAAAAATTTTAAAGGCAAATTTTTTGCACCTTATTTAACTTATACTATCTTGAATTTCTCCGATAATATAGGTAGATAAGGTAGATATTACTAATAGGTATGTGCCTATTAAAATTTTGTTGTCCCTTAATGTGTTCATCCCCGTCTTTTTTCTGTGAATATTTTTAAACAAAAAATATAATCTGAGTTAAAAACTTCTTCTTCAGTTTAATACATCGAATCTCTATCTGGGGATATTTGTTTTTATGATTGTTGATTGAAGTAAGGTCTGTAATACGCATCTATGTATACACTTTGAATTATTTATAATAATAATACATATTTATAATAATAATAATCTATTTATTACACTTTGAATAAACTAGTAAACAACATAATTTATACAAAGGAAAGCCACAAAGTCGGTATAATTTATTTATTACGTATCTACACAAAAAGAATCATCAAGTCTATGGATTGTATGCTAATTTCACTGCAGAGTTTGCGGTGAGAGAGACTTTAATTTATACCTTTCTAAGTACCTGAAGTGATCATAAATCATAATCCTGACTGCAGTTATTAACTGTATCTGCAGTTTTATACTCGTAATTAAAATTGCATTAATGTGCCACTTATAATAAAATTGATTGGTTTTAAAATTAGTTAGTAGAATGAATGAAGCCTACATGATTTAACGTGCGTTTTACGAATCCGATGTAGTTCAGACAAGTTTATCGAATTATGCTGTAACGAGATTTCAAATAATTGTAAGTATAGTTCTTTGATTTCATTGTAACTACTGTGTTTTTTCGCGTTGATGTTGTTTTCTAGATGTTCAGTAGGTACGTCATCTACAACAGCACTTCTTGTAGTAGACAGTAGTAGACAGTAGCACTAGTAGCAGAGACAGATATGTGGCGACTATTTAACTTGGGTATGTATTATGTACTTAGGTGATCTGTATTTGCTTTGGTTATTTATGGGCTGAGAATGTTTCAGCGGCACTGCAATTTTCCGCGTTGATGTTGTTTTCCGGATGGATTGCGGTTTGCTTGAGTGAGCTTTACTTTGTTTATATGGATGGACGACGCAGATTAGTCATCAACCGCATTAGGTGCAGCTGTCGATCGTGCGCTACGCTTTAACGCCGCCCGCTCGTGCCGGGACATTGACGGGTTTTTAACGCATTCCTGGAATACTCAATTATTCACCGGGTAAGGTAGCAACAACTTGCGATGTATTTGCTTTATACACCATAGATATATCACTCTGAATAGTAAATTGTAAGTTAATAGAACATTGCCAGACAGTTCGCGGCTCTCTACTACTGTCGTACGATGCGAGCCGCCAAGGAGACACGTCACATGCTGAGCGCGTGCGCACCGACAACGAAAGTCGATGGGAGGGGGTGACCATAAGATTCACCAGCTTGTCCGATCTTAAAAATTTTAGGCTCAAAATGTTCGCAAACTCAATAAATACCCCGAGCTGTCTTTTTCATTTTTTCGATATCGGTATTCATTTTCGAGATATTTGCGTCCAACGAAAAAAAGTCGGAACTTTTTTCGGTTTTTTCGAAATTTCTCAAAAATAACTCGACCGATTTTAAATATATAAATTTTTAATACCAGTGCTCCTTTAAGGTTAAGCCCGTGTCACGTTTAAACTTCTAACAATAAGATAATGCAGTTGTTAACTTGAAATTTGAAGGTAACTATCATAATATTATCGCTGTTAGATACTATCGTAGCACATGGTGATGGGCGCGTCTTGGCATCGCTAATGGTGCACTGTACATACTTAGTATTTCCTGCATCATTTACTGATATCTCCGTTGAAAGTAACCGGAGGGTAATGAAGTTGGTGAGATTAAACCCACAAGAAAAGCAACTAGGCAATTCATTACCTTTTTCTTACCATCCATCCATTATAATTTGAAGTGACATATAAATCTCGAGTTTAAACAAAAATAGCATAGAAAATATGCGAACCAATTAAAGGAGACCGGCAGAATTTGCAAAAGACTTTTGTATACTTACAAGAGTACTTAACCAATACAAATACTTCATGACAGCAGGTCAGAAAGACGGCAAAAGGGAAAGTCCAAATCTATGATCTACATATATTGATGGTACGATCGGCAACATTAACGACGCAAAATCTTTCTCCCCGATAGCAGTAACAGAATTAGTATTAGTCGCTTTCATCGAGTTTTGCTCGAACTCCATTCATGCTGAATGTTGATAATGCTGCAGTTGGTTTATCCAGGTTCTCTGTGCCAACGTGATATTTCCTGTTTCAATTGCGATGTGTCGGAAATAAGCAGCGGAGTAATTAGATCGAACCAACATGTGCAACGCCAGCCCCTGGTGTATTTCAGATGTATTAACTTAGGGATTGCAATCCTCAAACCGGATCCGTAATTCCAACCGATCCAGCGGCGCTAAATGCTTACCCAGCACCAAATTCTATTCGGTATCAATATATCCCTATCTATCTAGATTCCGGTAGCTGTTGTGACTACGACGAAGAAAAATGGCTTTCCTTTTTTTTTACTGAATGTAAATCAGAATATTTTACAAAAATATTACTTAACTATCCACTGCTGCGGTAGCGGTAGGTTCTAATTCGAACCTCAATAATAGTAGCAGTATCGTTAACACAATTTGCCTTTGAACTGGTTATCGGGACATCGGTAATATCACCTGCAAATTACCGTTAAATATGATCCATTTACCCCGTGCGGGACGAAAATACGCGGCTTTGAGTTTGCCACAAAATTAGCCGCACATCCCTTTAGAAATGTCTGGTTTATGCAGAGACTCCATAGACAGAAAGCGAAAGGTTACGATGGTAAAGTAGGTAACAAAACAAAGTAGCCACAAACAAGGTAGGAACATAAGATTTAGTGGTATAGTTTGAAAAAATAATCCGCAGTAGAAACATTAATCAACATAACCACCGCATTACCACAATTTAGTTTCAAGCTGAAGTATCAACGTTGTTGACCAATTAACATGGATTATCACAATTGATCGCGTGGTGTTGTGCTTTACCGCTGATCACTGTTCAATTAAGCTGATGCTGTATTAAACTAACTAGTAACTACTAAGTATTAATTACTACCCAGCTAATTGCAGTTGCCATTTTTAAATTATCTTACCTTTGTTTATTATCATTCGCACGTGAGTACCTATACATGAAGCGTTTAATGCCAAATAAGGGCTGCTATATTGCATGCTGCACATCGTTCAAGAGCCACGGAATATAATGAAAGCTTCCCAAGGCTACACGTGCCGCAAATTTTAAACTTTGATGAAAACATGTGATATTATGATGTTATGAAAAGTTATTAACAGTGGGTATTTATAGTCCGACATCAATATGTATTGAGAATAGTACTCGTAGTTGAAATGGTGATAGACTATTGGCGGTATTACCGGCAAATTGACAAGGAAAATCATATTTAAGCCACACGGGACGGAAATACGTACTTTGAGCTTCGCCACAGAATTAACCGCCAATCACTACGAGCTGGTCGACATTTCAAATTGCACTTCTTTAGCATTGCATTTTGCATTTTTTTATGATCCTATCGGAGTTTAAAGCCAATTCAGACGATGACGAAAATTTGTCAACCAAGTTAACGTCGGTTTAATTCCAAGTTCTGTCACCGTTTTACAAAAGGTTCTATTTAAATTGATCTTCACAAAAAGGTTAATTATTAGTAGTCCAACGTTACCACCACACTACCACAATTTAGCTTTGAGCTGGAGTATTGGCGCTGTTGAGCGCGCCAATTAGCGTGGATTATCACAATAAAACCGAGCGATCCAGACTTTGCATGGTTTTGCACTTTACCGCTGATCAGTAATAATTCAGTCATTTGATTGACGCTAATAACATTTCTCTCGCCATTTTTAAACCGCCTAAGAGCTTTTAAGCAAAAAAGACGATTATTTTTGACCGCGCGAAAATAATCAAAGTATCTGCTAAGTTACACTTACCACTAACAAGGAAGGCAGTAAGCAAGATGAAACCGATTGGAATATTAATAAACAGCAGCGATAATCCAACAGTAACCTAATTTACCTTTGAACTGGGGACCGAAGCATCGGCAATATCAACCGCGCAAATTGACACGGAATATCGCTAAGCCGCACAGGATGGAAATTGCGTGGATTTGCGCATCATAGCAGAATTAGCCATCGATTACTATGGGCTTTTATAGTGGTAGGTACTGTGTTGAAGAGGTGTAGTTGCCAGAGCCCTACTTACTATGAGGACCATCTTAGTTCTTATCCAACAACGCACCCACATACGACTTCAGATGGGATTTCTATCCATTGGTTATTCCAAGTGCGTGTCCATTGGTTGCAGTGGTAGCAGTGACCGCTTAACATCATGTGGCCTGCGTCCCCAATTTCCACTCATTTAGCTTAAAGCTTCTATAGCTTAACGCATATATACCGTCTCCGTACCGTCGCGGGTAAAAAAGGGTTGCCATAATATTTAGACAATTCTGTGAGCTGAATATAGGTTTCGCCTATGCTAATTGATAGTGAATATGAAATTTAACCAGAAAGAGCCAGTGTAGGCGACGCAATAGGTTTTATTATATTTTTTTAGAATGGTAGATATTTTTAGGTTGAAATAAGAACACTGTTTTTGAGACGTCTAGTTTTGGCTGTCAAATAAAAACATTGCAATTTTCTCAATTTTCTTTCTCGGAGTTTTATATTCTATCACCTATAGCCAGTTTTCTAAACAAAGCGAAAAATATACTTTAAATTAAAGATGTCATGATTTTTTGTCTCTCAAAATATTATTTATTTATTAAGGTAGGTAATTTCATACGAAAAAACCTTAAACTTACTAAAAAAATCAATGAATTTAACTATTTTAAAAAATGTGTCCTTCATAACCGATAAGTTATGAAGGAGCCAGTACAAGTTATAAAGGAGCCAGTTTATATTTTAAAGGGTAATTGCAAAAAATATGCAAAATTAAAATTACTGCAGTATTAAAAAACAACAAAATGACAATTTGTTAAAAAAACTACAATTTTTTTTAAGAATTTTTATATACTATTAGTCATTATAAGTCATTCTATCAAACGCCTTAATGTTATTAATAAACAATTATTATCATACAATCTTAAAATATTAGATGCGAATCCTTTTTTTAATAATAACAATAAAAAAAATTTAACAAAATAACAAATCTTATCTTCTACCAGAAACACCATACAAAGAGTCGGCTCCTTCAAGGCCTATACACCCGGCTCTTTCATAACCTATTCTTTAAATAAATATAACCTTCAAAATAACAATAATATTAAAACTTTTTTAGCTCAGTTTTTCCGTATCTACAACGCCAAATATATCCACAAACTTAATTTATAATCCGTGTACCTATATTTATTTCCAATAAAATACCAAAAAACAATTTAAAATAAGTAAAACTTACTTTTTAGTGCCAAAAACTTTAACTCGACGTACCGGCGTCCAATGGTTTCGGAGAGCTCCCAAATCTTTGTGGGTAACAGAAAATCAGTGTCACCGCTTAAAAATATAATTTTCAATCAGATTTGACCCTAAACTACGGAAATAATGCAAGTGGCGCCTTCAAAACAGGAGCCAGGGCTCCTTCATGCCACTTTTCTCCTACCTACTCCTGATGAAAGTTTCAGATAGGAATGCTATGTTATACCTATGGGCGGTAAAATGCACGTGTTGCAAAGATCTCGACCACGGATATTAGGTAGCCTGTATGACCGTTTAAATTGACTATAAAAAAAGATATGCTAAAAAGGATTACCACTACATTAAAACAATTTAGCTTTGAGTTGGATTATCGAGGCTATCGCCTGTTCTAATTGACACGGAATATCACATTTAAATCGCTCGGGACGGAAATTGCGCGGCTTTGAGCTTCGTTGGAGAATTAACCGCCGATAACTGCGCGATCGAGCTGATGTAGAATTACACCGACTTCCCCACTGAAATCGACATTTTTAATTAAATTAATCAGCAAGCTTTTATTATCTCCACTTTCTTTTATTATCTCTCTTTTTATTACTATTAGCATTCAGGCCACCTGATGTTAAATAGCACACACAACTAATAGATATCTATCCATGGCCGGTATCTCTATTTTATTGGCTTTTTCATTTTTTTGCTGACCTTCTTTTTAATTGCTTCTATTTTTAATTGATGAACCCAGATTGCATTTACAAACAGAGATTTTTTATTTCCCTTTTGAAATAGGACTGAAAACAATAGCACTTTCAATTTGCAAAACATACATAAAATAGCAAGTAAGTTAGTAAATATGTGCCCTTGTTTAAACTCCTTCGCAAACTAGTAGGTCCTAAATCCCTTTAGGGAATCTTCGTCTAAGTATAAGGATACCCATACACATTAATTATTTATTTATCATTTATTTATGTGCAGCATTTTGTAGGTGGTAAAACAATTGAAGCTCGTTAGGAAACCAAACTAGAGGCGACGATCTCTGAAGATGCAACGTGTCAACTTACAACCTTAGTGCTTCGGTCATGCTGGTTGGTTGGTTCGGTTTGAAGTTTAGAATGGAGAGTCTGAACTGATATAAAATTTAAAATTTCTAAAATACAGTAATATATATAACAGATCTTGAAAATACAGATATCTGCAATATCAATCAACAGGGTTTCAAAAAATCAAATTCACTATCAGGTGGAAGTGCACCCTAAATTCAAGTGTATAACATTATAAAATCCAAACCATCCATCAATTTGAAAGTGTCATGGAATGTGATAATTAATTGCGTAAATTAAATAGGAATCTATCACAAACTCGATACAAGTGCACGATGCATCGAAAAATCAATATGGCGGGGAGAAACGAGGCCACTTCCATCTTCTAATATATAGGTGATCCGGCAGGCTTCGCTCTGCCAATTAATTTGACTAATATCGCGAAGTTTTTTGTAGATATTGATATGTTCTTTAATATTGTAGAACATACTTTTGTTCTATCATCAATAGTTTCTGCAGAGCATGCGACGAAAGACGTTTTAGGGCACCTTTTTACACCTTGGGTTACGTTACTTAAGTTTTAGTAAGGATCCCTAATCTTTTCTAGCAATAAATATAGCCTATGTTTTTCAGGCTGAATGTAGCTTTCCAATGGTGAAAGAATTTTTGAAATCGGCACAGTAGTTTTTGAGTTTATTCATTACAAACATACACACACACAAAAATACAAATTTTTCCTCTTTATAATGTTCCCACGCGTACTTTTAATAAGGTCCTAATACCACCGAGACATCAAATAAAGAATTACTGTTTTCATTTACGCTCTGTAATTTTAATTTAAAAAAACTTAATATTTTATATATATATTTTTTATTTGTTTGAAAAATATATTGAAAACTTCGCAATTTATTATTTCCTTCAGTAGGAATTTCCTTACTGCTTATTGGCGAACCCATCACAGGGTCGATACGACAGCCAATAGGGCGGAGAGAAGCGAGGCCACTTCCACCGCGCGACTTTAACGTGATATTTCCTAAAGCAATTTGCGATACTGCACCGCCCAGTAATTAAATAGAGTTCAGTACCTCACATACATCGTTAGCTTTGACCAAACGTTGCTTGACGATCCGCAAACAAAATTGCCTATAGGTACTTTGCACATTTTTTTAACTGTATAACTCTCGAGGTTTCGAGGTATCTGCAACAACTTAGTGATCGCACTATAGAATCATGTCTCCTCTCACAATGAGAAGGATATTAGCCCTAATCCACCAGGCTAGCCAATTGCGTATTGGTGGAATTCACATGCCTTTGAAGACATTAATAAAGCTCTCAGACACTTTCTTCACGACAATTTCCTTCACCGTTATGTGAATACGCACATAAGTCAATATGACACATAATATACAAAATCATGCACAAATCTTAAATATAGTTCGACATATTTCTACACTTGCATTAACATATATCTTATACAACTAGATAAGAGAAACATTGCCTCTGGGGCTTTAAAAACTTTGATTTATAACTTTTGTAAAAACCGCACTCAATAGTGAATGGCCTGAAATGACAAACATGTTCCTGAAAAGCGCTTCGCGGTTTTATAGCCGACAGCGTTACGAGTATGTACGTTATGTAGTATAAAAAATTGTATATAGCTAGCCTATTAAAATTGATACTTTAGCAATAACTTGCATCTGTCCGCGAATTTGCCTTGTGGACCTTGTATTTACAATTTAATTTTTAATTTAATACTTCTTCTACATATAAGGGCAGCGTTAGATAATCCGAGCGCACTCCAACGGTTTTACACCAAAAAAAGGATTCTTTGCAATATCCATTTCACCAGTAATTTTAATCATTATTTCATTTACGTATTCATTTAAATAGTGGCTGTAGCCTTCTGTATTCAATATACACACGTAAGAGTAGTTATCGGTGTCGTTCAGGCATCAATCAACGTCGCTTAACGGAAATAGCTTCCCGAGAGAGTGAGAGCAAAAAATAACAAATGTGCGATTATCTTTCACCATAAATACTCGCACAGGAGCGTTCACCCTTAATTCATATTATGTATCTTAGCGTTATCTAAGCACTAGTAAATAAAATTTTCTGGAATAAATTTAACATATTGTATTGTACGCTTTGTTTACTTTCTGTCCTCGTCATCAGATCAGTCAGACTGTCATAAAGTAGTTATTGTCGTAGTGTACCTTCAGACAAAAGTATTCCTCCTAGAAAAGCGGTTAAAATGAAAGATTTTCGTCCCGGGAAATTCAAAGCTTCCATAACCGTAAAATACTCTATTTTATGGTCATCAACTCTTTAATTCCCATTAGATACGGTCAAGCCTGGTGTTCGCTATTAGTGATAAAAGACCCGAAATTAACCTTTTAACGTGATCGGATGCCATTAGTGGTTTACTGTATCTGCCAAATTTTATGAACCCGTATAATAGTTAGATAGTATTTTATATATTTTGTATTGTGTTTTACCAAAATTAAAAGTCACCTGCTCAAAAGTCACACGGTTATCGTGACGGGTCCACAAACACGATTTGATGGATATTTTTCCATCTTATCTTCGTACACGTAGCGTATTAAAACTCTGCAGGAAAGATATTTTGCATGATTTTTTAACCGCGGGCGGCGTACAAATTAACAAATATTAAGGGTGTCTCCTACGTGTAGGGTGAACACGGAACGTAATCAACTTAACAGCTTTTAATTATCGGCCGTGTAGCGGTGTGGCGCGATGTGGCGCGACTGACAAGCGCGTGACTAGAGATGGGCCAGATGTATTACGATAAGTTACACTCGGTACTCAGCATACTTACTCGGCAATTTTCGTAATACCAAACGAGCATGCAATGGTACACAAGACATAAACAAAATACTACCTACTTTTTTTACCTACGTCGCCGCTCGAGATTCTACTACCTGATAAATTAATGAATAGTTAATATCTAAATTAACCTCAAAGTCCTAAAACAATATTTTAGTTCTTAATCATTGCTATGTCTGACAAATACTTTCTCCAGTCTGACTAATTTAAACAAAGCTGCTTGCTTGCAAAATGATTAGACATAAATAGTACAACGTAGTATACTATAATTAGATTGTGAAAATGAATAATAACAGTAGGTAATATATTACCTTAAGAGTTATAATAATTTACTAGTAAGTCGTCGTAATAAGCCAAGGTTGCAATTGCATCTACCGAATTTTGTGTTTGTGTCATTGGGTTTACTGTGCAGCGACTCACGAATAAGACTCGCTAGCTTATATCGAATTACCGAGTATCTAATAACTCGAACTCAGCCCATCTCTAGCCATACAAATTAAAATAGGCCTTCCAATCAAATAATTTTAAAGATATAGGTTTTAATTATAATTGAAACCGTTACGTTTATTGCATTGCGTGCTACCGTTTCTTTTCAAAATAAATAACTAGCAAAGTAGATAAGGCGTATAAAATTAAATGAATGTTTACCTCGCGGTATTAATCTTCATCATTAAATTGGGTGACATTTTCAACACAAACATACAGAAGTCTAAAATGTACGAGAAGGTAAGTAACCACTACGATTTGGACCAAAAGTCTCGGGCTAGGCCGAATTCTTAATCCCTTTCACAGCTTTTCTAATGAAATAAACTAAACAATGTAACAATGACTTTAGAATTTCAATATTATCTACCATCAACTGACTGCGGTCCCATAAAATGTAGTGGATTACACCATTGTTTATAGCGTTAATCCCGTAGACCAGGTACTAAATTAAACGCATGCGGAGAATATCTCGATACACTTTTCAGTTTAAAATATTCGGCCCGAATATGGATTTCTCTTTCGATGCATGAATGCGGTTTATCTTTGTGACATCACCACCTAGGGCGGTTTGATGCTACGGCGCTACGCTGTTGGTTACGGCACAAAGTAATCTTCTTTTCTTATATATAAAATTCTCATGTCACAGTTTTAGTTACCATACTCCTCCAAAACGGCTTGACCAATTTTTATGAAATTTTATATATATGCATATTCAGTAGGTCTGAGAATCGGCTACTGTCTATTTCTCATACTCCTAAGTGTTGTCCGCACCTAACATTATTATTTTATTTTTTGGACAATTTTTTTTATTTTTACTTTCTAGTAATGCGGCATTAAAAAATACATACAACCCTAAATTTTCACCCTTCTATCACCAACCCCTATTTTTAACAGTCGATTTTTACACTCGATAACTTATATCGCAAAACAACGTTTGCGGGGTCAGCTAGTCTAATATAATATGTTAGTAAACCCATTTTTAAACGTTACTTTGCACAATTCACCCACTTCAAAATGCCAAATTATGCTACAATTTGGCTTTTACTTATCTATAAACACTTTAATCCAACACCGATAATACAATACGTTTGAAAATTAAAGTGGTGACGGGCTGGCAAATGGAATACTCAATACGGGCCATCCCCAGACCAGAGGCCCAAGTCTATCGAGGAAAGTATAGTCCGTATTTTTACACTTGTCCAATTTGGTAAACAATCTTTGCGTGTTTTATTTTAATTTGCGATTTCAAAATAACGAAGACACCAGATTATAAAGATTTATTAAACAAATGGTCATTTAATGCGGAAACAAATTTCTAGTAACTATCATTTACTTTTTAAAGCAATTTAAGTCTTTTTTTTTTTCCAATAAAAAGTAGTGCCAAGATTGTTTACCAAATAGGACAAGCAAGAGTAAAAAATGGCTTTAGTTAAACTAGGTGTGTTGTTTTGTATACTATTATTTATTCTGTGCTATCGTTATTTCATCGGTCTTGCCAACACATCTAACATAAAGGTACTTTACAAAAAGTATGTAAAGTTTTTCTTAAATTATTTTATGCACTATTTGTTTCCAAGAACACATAACAGGGGTATATTAAAATTTGAAATAGCAAGGAATGTAAACAAACCGTAAAGTAGATGTTTGTGAACAAAGTAGAAGCGAGATTTGCATTATGCAGGATGGCCCTTTTATAGCTGTTTACATTTAGTTAGCGTACGCGTACGGCGACACGCAACTTGAGGATATGGACTAAAGATGTGCCGAGTTCGTTCATTTTAGCACTCGAGTTTTTCTCCACTCGTATTAAAATAATTGAGTTAAAAGTAACTCGAGTTAAATCCAACTGCAAATGTAACTTTGTAATCCCGTACATTTGTAAGGGTTTACAAAGTTATTTATGCAGTTGGTGTATCTAGAAAACTGAACCGAAATTGAATTTTTTTTTAATTTTTCCTCGACTTATACACTAAACACTAGTTGCATTCTAAATTTGAACCTTCTATGTTTGCTAGAAGTGCCTTAGAATTTTGATGATCGGTGAGTGAGTGAGTGACAAAATTAAGAAACTTTGACTAGTTATAGTTCTTAAACTACTGGCTCTAATTGAATGAAATTTTAAATATACCGTGTTTTACACTACCTGCTGGCTTCTAAAAATTCATGCTCCTAATTTTATCCGCAATGGAGTTATAGGGGGTTGAAAATGGCCTGAATTGCTTCGAGAAAAGGATGGTATGGCCGTGCCGCTGCTCTACTTGTTGGGGGCACTGCCGTGGCCCCAGATTGTTGGGGGCACTACCGTGCCCCCAGATCGTATTAAGTAACTTTATTGTTTTTGGACACGAAAGTTAGTATGTAGGTAAATATAATATATTGTTCCAAAACAAGGAATCAAATCACTAAATTGAAACATTTGGAAAACCTAATAAATGGTTACGATTGGTCAGAAAAAAGCTATAAATATTACTATGAGCTATCATATTTACAAAAGATTTAAAAAAAATTTGGCGAAATAAAACTTTTAATGAATAACAAAAGCGATTCGTACGAATTGCCACATAAATATTTCGAATTTCCAGATGAACGAAGTCGTAGGGCCTACGACGTAGGCGATCAGTAGCAAAGAGCGATTGTGCTAAACCGTACATAAAGAACATAATTTAGGTCAGATACTTTTCGCTATAAATAAATGTTATTTACGGTTATTCGTTTTCCTCTTTCGAGCGTAAAATGAGGTTGCAAAGAATTTCATACAATCAGAACGCAAACGTACCATTTTTCATAAATAATACAATAATGCATATCATTCTTCGTAACTTGAAAGAAACACCTCAGTTATCCATAATCATTTAACATTTAAAAGCATTTAATTATTTAAAATTTAACTCTCAATAATTAAAAACAATCAGTTTCGAAATATTTTTTGTGTTAAATTACCTTTATAAATTACAACTATTTAGATAACTTAAAAAAATGTAATAATAGAAGAAGAATAAATAAAAAGAAAAATAAAATAAAATTTTATAAATAAAATAATGAGTCCAAACCACTGTCCTGCGGGAGGGTACCCAAGATGATGCTGTATTCCCACTTTGGATGGCAATACTTACCCTTTATCCAAAGAAGGAACCAGCTCTTGGGTCCCCAGTGCGCAGTGGCGTGATTTAATCGAGAAGATAAGGGATATTCACATTCACTTTTAATCCTAGCCGCAGGCAAACAGATAGAGAAAAAGGAGTCTTATCTAAAAAAGTACCTAAAGAAAACGATGGTAAAGCCTTTAGCCAAAAACCTAACTCCTTCTCAGAGACAGCTAAGAGACGAGCCCGTTCCGTTTTATCTGCAGAAGATTCTTAAAGGTTATCAAAAATTGTTGAACAGATAGGCTCGTCCCAAATCCTCTGGATGTGTTTTAAACTTGGGAAAATTTTCACTTGGGCAGGCCATAGACCAAGCACATTTGGCCTCACTCAGAAACGCAACCTCAATATTATTGACAAACAAAATGTCATCAACAAGAGGCTGCGTCCCGTGGACTGAGGCCAGAGTTTTAATGCTGAATGTGAATTATTGTTAAGCTGAATACAACACAATCCTTGAGACGTCGAATCCAGCTAATATTATGCTAAAAATTGTTTATCCAATGATAAATTATTTTACGGAAATGATGCAACACATTCAATGTCATTATTTAGGTATTAATAATTACTTAGGTAATTCGCACAAAGTTACGAAAATGTTTTGTGATATGAATTTCTTCATTATAATTAAATTAATTTCCACCTACACTTAACTTACTCGTACTCGTACATTTAATACTCTGAAAAGACCGTCTGCAGGTATACTTTCTTGCTGTAAAAAAGAAAAAGATTTTCTGAACTTTTTAATTACTTTTCCTTAAACTTTGATGAAAACGAATTAAAGCGTTTGAATATTTTGGTCGCTATATATCCGTTATCACTTTGGGGTTTATTAAATTCTTTACGTGGAAATGAACTAAACAAATATTGAACATCGGTATTGGGGTAGTGTAAACAACTTGGCACAGCAAGTTGGCCTGAAGTTTTCTTGTCGAAACGAAATTGCGCTGATTTTCAGTTTTATCAGTGCAAATAGTGGCCAGAGGGAAGGAAGAGAGGCCGGAATATTTGCTCGGCGCCAGCTAGAGGGACCGCGCTTCCCGTCAAACCAGCTATCAGCTATTTATATTATTGGAAAAATAATATTACGCAATTATGAATTATTAATCAGCCTTGCTTTATAATTTTATAAAACGGTTTATATACTGCTTATCAAAAGTCAACAGTTATTGCTTTTAAAGTATGTATGAAATACAGTACAGTTATCTATAAAATGATTTGCCGTCGAACAAGGACTTTTTGTTTTGTGGTAAATCTATAGGTAGATAAACTACCTTAAAGCTTTTAAATATTGCGTAGGTGTTTATATCCATAAAGATAAATTACTTTAAACGATTAAAGCTTAGAATCAAAATTTCAAAAATCTACTTAGCTACGTGAAGAAACTATCGAATATCCTTAGATTTTTAGACCGAATGAAGAAAGCAGTATCTCCCGATACTGTACGAAATCTACTTAAAAGAAGACAGAATTTAATTTCCTACTTGTGTTGGTTCTTCGTTCTGAGAAGCGCGAATAGCTACGAGGAAGTTTGATAAGAGTGCAAATTTCCTCTTGAAAATTGGTAATTTGCTTCTTTTCGAATTTAAGTTAGAGTACAGGCTTGGAGAAGTCAGTTATACCTTAGCAACTTGTTTGATAGATTTGATGCTGTATGTAGAAGAATAACAAAGTTTCGGTTAAACTCAGTGTAAGTTCATTTAAAGTGTAGGTATTTTAAATTATTTGATGTGACACATAATGGTTTCATGTTTAGAGTTTGTTTGCAAACGATTAGATTTTGTCTGTTAGATACACAACATTTGATAGAACTGTAGTTTTGATAGAAGGTGTGTATGTATGCAGAGAAAGAAGACATTTTTAACTGGTTGTTAGTTAAACCATAGAATTAATAACAGTTTTTAATAATACTGTTAAATTGACTTATCTTAAAAACATTTGAGATACGAAATCTTTTAACACATTTTTATTCATAAAGAACGTACAATATCTGAAAATAGTAGACACTAGACATTTTACAGTTTTATTCATGCAGTCGCGATTGGAATACGATTGAACAAAAATTTTCTACACACTAGTGGTCGCAGTTTTTGTCGAACATGGAATTTAAAAGAAAAATCCATTCGCCAAAAATTTCGTTTGAATTCGTGAAAATATTGAGATGCACCACTTGAATCGGTTAGGTTAGATGTTCATAACACGTACTGTACAAACGTAAAATAAAGAAAATCAGTTATGTGTGTTCGTAACGTGTCTAAATCTACATAAAGCCTCAAAATCTTATTTTGGTAGGTACTTAAGTAATGAACGCAGTCAAACTTGATACTCGAATCTACTTCGGAGAATACGCACTCTTACCTGGAAAGAAAGAACAAATTATCAAAATGAGCAAACACAAGTACTTTAGACACATAACTACTTATATATAAACTTTATAATCAACCCTTTACACTCATACCCCACACTTGGATTTCCTGTGTAGTGGTTGCCATGGATACACACAAGATTAAGACTAAGTACCTACAACATACATACGCAAACCAGAAACAGAAATTAACATTGATCATTAAAATCTCTGCTCTGCTGGTGATCGAACCCAGGACCCTCCGGGTAGCGTACCGATCACTGCCCAATTAACCCACCAATTAACGTCAATTTCATGGCTTAGTACGGCAGTTATTGTAAATATTTGTCTCTTATTGAAAAAGTAGTAAGTAATTATCTACCTACCATCAATTTTATGTTCCCTTCTGGAACAAACATTCCTAGTTCTCGAGACTTCGGACCCTCTGATGACTTCCTGCCTCTTCAGAGAGACAGAAAATATGCGAGTAACATATCGCTATGTTACTCGCATATTTTAACAAGTCCTTAAGCTTGTGAAACATTAAATACGATCGAAGAGCGATATATTTAAATAGCTTGCTACGTACATAATCTTTATGAAGTCTTGAACTTGTATGGATTTTATGCATCCCGCGTTCAAGGTACGGTAACAGTATCCCTGTTTGTAGTTGTATCGAGACCACAAACCCCATCCGTCCTGTGCGGCCCTACTATCGCGTATTCCTGACAGGGTCGAAAGATACGACGACGGATGAACGATATTTAAAGCACTGTTCTTCAAGTTTGCCGTTAGATGGCGCTCTTCCCATCTTCTGAAACACGCTGACAAGGTTCCTTACCGAGCGTATATAAGGCACCGCATTGTTATTCGATTGCTTTAGTGCCGGCTCGGTCTGCAGGGGTTCACGAATCCCTTAGGCCGAGGGTTCTAACCTAACCAACTTCTTGGGCCTCTTTCGCGGAGTTTCGGGCCGACTCTCGGGTCAGGAAAAATTGAAACTCTGCACAAAAAAGTTGCGATGAAGAAAACCACTCATTTTTGAACGGTAGGTCATAGTCATATTTGTTTTAGCTGGAGAGTTGTTTGAGGCGTCATAAAATCGTTATTATTTAATTTTGTAATATCTGATTATGACTACAAAAAATGCAGACCTGGCTTTCAAATAATTGTGAACACGCCTAGCGAGGTTACAAATCCGAGTTCTGGCTTCACATTTTTAAATTTCTTAAATAGGTACTACAGTTAATATTGTTTTTAACTTTTCAATTTTTTTATTTATTTACCAGCTGACCCCGCAAACATTGTTTTGCCATTTATGTTATCGAGCGTTAAAAATCGACTATTAAAAA
The DNA here is from genome assembly GCA_905147235.1 of Erynnis tages. Classification (NCBI taxonomy): domain Eukaryota; kingdom Metazoa; phylum Arthropoda; class Insecta; order Lepidoptera; family Hesperiidae; genus Erynnis; species Erynnis tages. The sequence continues at coordinate 6,406,570 of LR990078.1, read as the reverse complement.
ATAGGGGTTGGTGATAAAAAGGTGAAAATATAGGGTTGTATGTATTTTTTGATGCCACGTTATTGAAAAATAAAGTTAAAAAATTTGACCATAAAATAAAATAAAAATGTTAGGTGTGGACAACCCTTATCACTTAGGGGTATGATTCTCAGACCTACTGAATATGTATACAAAATTTCATAAAATAATATCGGTCAAGCCGTTTCATGAGAATTTTATATATATAAGATTAAATTTGGATACGGGTAGATTAACGCCAGTACGTTTCGTTCGTTTACTTTTTGACCTATCCGCCGCCACGCCGCACGGAGCGCGCTTCGCAAATATTTACCTGCACTTACCCTTCTTTCTTTCTTGAACAACCCGTGACAAATAGATATTACTTCCTAGTATTGTTTACTTTTATATTAAAACTGTGAATGAAATAAGTTATGAAACAAGGAACAAAGATTTATTAAGAAGGTTTTTGCAGCCCATGGACACTCATAGTCTCATCCAACTTTAAATAGAGAAAAAATCCTATCAGAGATTGTATATGGGCGCCCTTATAAGTAGGTATTCCTATTTAAGAGGACTAAGATTTTCGACTCAAATCTGCAACTCCCAAGTATCTCTGACAACCATAGGAAACTCTCTGAGCTGAAATAAATAGACATCCTACTTTATGACGGGTTAGGAGGCTGGCGGTAAGGCACCCCGGGCGAGCTACTATAACACCCATAAAAGTCTTACTAAACCTATAATTCAGGTAATTATGAAATACCTAATAACCTAAATTAATATTATTGATTATAAACAGCCCTATTAATGTATTATAAACAGGTTTGCAGTTGTAATAATAAATAATAACAAATGTATTTCATTGTACAATAACGTCATACTTCCAGATACATTCATAGTTACATAAATTCTCATTTATATGCATTTATGTAAAGCTGCAAGTTAATCGGTTTACCGCAAGTGGGTCGAATTAAACTTGCAGCAATGGGTCAATACAAACGATCGATCAAAGGGTCGTACAACCCCAACAGTTATTAAATACACGTCAGACGTGACCTTTATGGCCCCTAGAAACATTATTATAATTGTACAACAAAGTTATAAACACAAACAAATACATACCTACTATTGAAGCTCAAAATAGTTACAAAATTAGCGATCATTATGTAAGCGCTTGTAGCAGACAGGGCTTGTGTTAAAGTAAGATCTGCTTTAATGTTTGGAATTAATCACAAATATTTAGAATTATTCCAGTGTCAAACAACAGTCGGTTATTGATTTTAGCACATTCAGTTGTTTCAGACGGGACTGCGGTGCGGGGGAGGCGGCCGCGAGGGGGGAGGGGAGGCAGTAAAACGGCAACCATACCTCCACACGTGAATATTTGATGACCGAATTTACCGAATCTTGCTCCAGCCTCCAGTGGCAACCTCAGATACGGGATGTACGTCGACCGGTCGTGTGTGCCACCGATGCTATCGTGAAAATTATTCCCAACTCCGAAATTTGTAACTATAGCGATTGAAAGGTCAACGACTGGATAGGCGAGTTAATTTGCAATTTTCACTCGTGGAATGGCCACATCCAACTACGACATGCTGCTCAAAATTGTTGTTGGATTTAATATTTTAATAGCATTCGTTATTTTAATTTTTAAATATATTAAATTTATTTGAAATTAATCCACATTTAAGTTAATAATGACATTAACACAAAATTCATCATTCCAACTGCGATTTATTCAAAAACTTATTTTTCGGCGCATAAATTCAGTAAACCTATACATTACACAGATACATTTACAGATACATTTAACCTAGTCCGAAATTTGTTTTTGGGTAAATTAAAAGACTACTAAACATGCCAGTATACGAACTGAATCTGTCTACTCGTCAAAGATCAAGACGTTTAAATATTCTTATGCAAGAAGATTCCTCGCGTCAGTTATGACGAAACCGGTCTAACTAAGCGGCATCCTGCTTTTAACCAGCTAATGTTTTGGCGGTTTTTAGTCGTTAACATCTCCTATGAGAAACAAAAAGTACATACTTACTATTTAAATAGACATCCATTCGCAAACCCGTCCGAGACGCCGTACTGATAAAGAATATTGAGCGATCGAAAAAGACAACACGTTAAATTATGATATATGTAGGTACTTAGCAACAATGTAATTACAGGTGTATATACCATACATTAAGTCTACGTTAAGGCTCATAGCATGAACCTTGCAGACTCAGACCACCAACACCAAACGAGACTAAAGTCAACATTTTTATTAGTTTTCCTCTATCTCCAATTTTCCTTTGATAGATAGATCTTTACACGTTGGTCTACATTTAAACAGATACTTTGCTGATTTAGTTATAGCATCCTAAACAACATTTCTATTATGCAGCATCGCAATTTTTTAACCTATTCACACTCTTGGCCGAAAAAGTAGAGCTCGTGTACGTGTTGTCTAAAGACTAAATGCTTTTGAAAAATTCCTGACTTTATTTCTAGTCCCGAATTCCAGGATATATGCCCCAAGAGACCATTACAGCGGATTTTAATAATTGATTTTGACCCAGTAAAGCGAGATTTTACCGTTCGCGACACTCGTAACGTAGCTAACGTATCGTTGCGCGCCTCCGATTTAACAAATTAATGTGTGACTGCGTTTATTGTCTACAGTTTTATACGTTTAAATAATAGATTATCGGAAAATATCTTGAGGAAACCTGCATGCTTGAGAGCTCACAAAAAAATGTTCTCAAAGGTATGTGAAGTCCACCAACCCGCGCCAGCGTGGTAGACTAAGGCCTACATCCCTCTCATTGAGAGAGGAGACCCGACCCTCTAGTCACTAGCCACTAGAGTCTAGTGGGTCATTAATGGGTTACTGACAAATAATAGATACAATCATTTCATTGTGTCAATTTCAAATACATTTAAGCTTTAGCCGTATTTGTGTAAAATCCAAAGATAAAAAGAATCTTGTAAATTGTCTTTTATAATTGTAGGAGGAAACCTATGCACATTTCCTTTGCACAATTCCTATACATATATATATATATATATAAGTATAATGTCCTTATAAGTTATAGCACAGCAAAGATAAAAAGTTAGAATGTGGTAGAGACGGATAACGAGAGCTGTGATAATGATGTCCGCCGCCGCTCAGCGCCACTCGCAAAGCTTCCGCCACACTCTTAACAGCACGGAAGTTGGCCCGTACTTATGCATGCATAATACTATGTTTTTTTAGTATATGCGGTGTCTGTTGAAATATCATGATTACGTATGTTTCCTTTAAAAAGTGAAGAAAGATAAAAAATATAATGTGCTATTATGTCCGCCGCCGCTCAGCGCGACTCGTGTAGCTTCCGTAGACTCGCGGAAGTGGGTTAGATAATCTTTTTTTTGCTTTGCGGTGAAGTTTGTGAGAAAAACAATGAATATTCACATAATAAAATCGCATGTTGATAAAAAATGAGAAAATTCCAATAAAGATATTATTATGGATGGGTTCACGATTTTTTGATAATTTTCGAGTGTAAGTGTAATGAGCTAACACACACGTAGCTACTTAGGAATAGAACACTTAACAGCACGGCGCTTTGTCCTGACACGTGTAGTAGATACTTCAAATAAAACGTCCACATATACGAAAGCAACATTTTATTCGTATTCTATTTAATTATAAATTACAAAATATTCGATCACTGATGTTCCTTACTTATAAAGTCAAATCGATTCAAGTTTAGAATGCATAAATTTTTTATTACAAAGCTTTCAATGCCATCGATTACATAGTTTAATTTAGGGCGAAGGGCATCCAGTTGTTTTATTATCGTTTCATCACAATAACAGTTCTCCAAATATGTATGGTACGAGGTAGTTTTTGATGAGTTCTTTGTAATAATTATGCACTTGACCGCACTTGCTACTGTTCGTGTCCTAAACACTTAACGTGATCTTTAGAATGGGAATGGGACAATAAGAAAACGTTTTCTTGTCTATTCATAGCACGTGTAAACTAAATACCTACCAATTAAATCCGATTGTAATCGACTAGTCATTTTTACGTGCTTTATTGAGAAACATCTATATGTAAGTATGTAATCCTATACATTTGTATGGGTTTACAAAGTAATTTATGCAGTTGATTTATCTAGGAATCTGGACCAAAATTGTATTTTTTTTTAGTTTTTCCTCGACTAACCTAATTGTATTCTAAATTTGAAGCTTCAGGTTGCTAGAAGTGCCTTTTAATTTTGATGATCGGTGAGTGAGTGAGTGAGTGATAAAATTAAGAAACTTTGATTAGTTATAATTCTTAAACTACTGGCTCCAATTAAAAGCAATTGGAAACCGTGTTTATACATTACCTGCCTGGCTACTAAAAGTTCAGGCTCCTAGTTTTATTCACAAAGGGGGTGAAATGGCCTGAATTGCTTGAAGAAAAGTATGGTACGGCCGTGCCGCTTTTTTGCTCAACTTGTACAATGTCATTAAGAAGAACGCTATGGCAGAGAACTCTTCAAACGCATTTTGATGTGAAACTCAGACATACTCTACTCGTATTGCACAATTTTTTTATACATTCAGTGCTAGGTAGGTATCTCAATTCTCTCTATTTTGTCGGTGATACAGGTAGGTTCTTATTTCTACATGAAGGAACACATTGGATTGAATTAAATTTAACCCAATAATCTTAGTTGATAGAATTTAGATGTTCCATACAATTGGACATACTCGTATGTAAGTCTTGTGACGAAAAGTAACCTGTCGGTATGTCACAATCATGTATTCCACAAAGGTCTATTTTATCAAAGGTACCTCTACATGTTACTCTTGCGTCACAAATTGGTTATAGCGCCTTGACCTCATTTGCTTTCTACGTAATATATGTAAATACAAGCCTACGCTAGATTGATGAATGAAATTTACTAGAGACTGCCAACCTCTTAAAATGCAAATCGTAATGCTATATTTGGCTGTTGCTACGTCAAAGACGCGCCAAACTCCGTAGTACTATTTAGTTTATGATGATAAAGCGATTAATGACCATACGAAGTAGTCTGATAGAATGCTAGAAATACGACAAAACAACACTTAAAAGGACACACGCGTAGATGTAATGAACATTAAAAATGACGTAGGCGTAGAGAGATAGGTACTCGCAGCATTTAACACTTAATATTTTATTCCGAAACAAAGGATCATTACCATCCTAATTATAAACACACATTTATGCCCGAAACCTCGCCTTTGTCTCTAGAACGTTCCAAATAAAATATGACAATAGCGTCCGTGCTCGAAGCCTGGAATCCCTTCAACACACTGAAACTTTGCTATTTTAAGGCTTCCAAGAGTCGTATAAAGCATAGGAGGTAATAATACTTTGAAGTGTGTGCATTAGAGGGTAATCGATTAGACAGGCATCGTTACATATTGACCCACATACCGCTTATCGATTATAACATTGCATTTGTTGCCTCACTGTAGGTAATGCATTCGACATGCGCGCTCATGTTAAGGAATATCCGATTTAAATACATTAATTTTTCAGCTTTTAAATCCACTCAAGTTGTCGCGCAATCGTCAAATTATAGAAAGTCCTTAAATTTTTAGGCGACTATGCCGAAGTCGGCAATATTTTTGTTAAAATATCACGCAAAAAGAACCGAATGGATTTAAGTAATTTTTATTTTTGTACAAATTGTTAATAATCTGGACTAACGTTAAAAAACTTATTATCACTAAGTCATCATCCAAAAGATAAAATTCGCGGAAGGCGTGGGCAAATGCTACAGGCATCCTTCCATAATTAGCTTATTTATAAATATAAATTGTGTTAAATATAACAGCGCTCTGTATCCTTCCGCTGGCTGGCATCCAGTTAATGTTAAATCATTTATAAACGTAACGTTGCAAGGCTATGTGAACTTGGCACCTGACTTTGGCAAAATCTGTTCTTTTATGGATTTTTCGAAAGATAAAGTTAGGTAGTTGATTGTAGTAAAAATATTTTCGTTTGTAGTTAACCCAAAAAAAAAAAAATTGCAACGAAAAAAAAGTTGTCCCCCCAAATTTGAAAAACCATTTTTTTTCAACTGTTTCTTGTAGATAAACGTTAGTAGTGGATTGTAGTGAGGTTTTTTTCGTTTGTAGTTGGATAGAAAAAATAAAAAAAAATAATTTAATATTTGAGTATTTCTTCAAAATGGTTATTATGACCTAAAGTCAGTTTCAAAGTGCATACGGTTACATCAAACGGTGGAATGGATAGAGGGATGTCCGTAGACGTTTGTAGTGAACGAATTTTCGTTTGTAGTAAAAAGAAAGTGACATTAAAAAAATAAAATCGAAAAATACGATTTTCGGAGTAATTTTTAGAGAAAATTTCTCGTTTGAAGGTGTGTACGGTTACAACAAATGGTGGAATGGTTAGAGGGATGTCCGAAAACGTTTGTAGTGAACGAATTTTCGTTTGTAGTAAAAAGAAAGTAACATTAAAAAAATAAAACCGAAAAATAAGATTTTCGGAGTAATTTTCAGAAAAAAAATCTCGTTTAAAGGTGTGTTTCAGTTACTACAAACGGTGGAATGGATAGAGGGATGTTCGTAGACGTTTGTAGTGAACGAATTTTCGTTTGTAGTAAAAAGAAAGTGATATAAAAAATGTAAACGAAAAATACGATTTTCGGCGTAATTTTTAGAGAAAATTTCTCGTTTAAAGGTGTGTTTCAGTTACTACAAACGGTGAAATGGATAGAGGGATATCCGTAGACGTTTGTAGTGAACGAATTTTCGTTTGTAGTAAAAAGAAAGTGACATAAAAAATATAAGAGAAAAATACGATTTTCAGAGTAATTTTTAGAAAAAATTTCTCGTTTAAAGATATGTTTCAGTAACTACAAATGGTGGAATAGATAGAGGGATATCCGTAGACGTTTGTAGTGAACGAATTTTCGTTTGTAGTAAAAAGAAAGTGACATAAAAAAATATAAACGAAAAATACGATTTTCGGAATAATTTTTAGAAAAAATTTCTCGTTTTAAGGTGTGTTTCAGTTACTACAAACGGTGGAATGGATAGAGGGATGTCCGTAGACGTTTGTAGTGAACGAATTTTCGTTTGTAGTAAAAAGAAAGTGACATAAAAAAATAAAAACGAAAAATACGATTTTCGGAAAAATTTTTAGAAAAAAATTCTCGTTTAAAGGTGTGTTTCAGTTACTACAAACGGTGGAATGGATAGAGGGATGTTCGTAGACGTTTGTAGTGAACGAATTTTCGTTTGTAGTAAAAAGAAAGTGATATAAAAAATGTAAACGAAAAATACGATTTTCGGCGTAATTTTTAGAGAAAATTTCTCGTTTAAAGGTGTGTTTCAGTTACTACAAACGGTGAAATGGATAGAGGGATATCCGTAGACGTTTGTAGTGAACGAATTTTCGTTTGTAGTAAAAAGAAAGTGACATAAAAAATATAAGAGAAAAATACGATTTTCAGAGTAATTTTTAGAAAAAAATTCTCGTTTAAAGATATGTTTCAGTAACTACAAATGGTGGAATAGATAGAGAGATATCCGTAGACGTTTGTAGTGAACGAATTTTCGTTTGTAGTAAAAAGAAAGTGACATAAAAAAATATAAACGAAAAATACGATTTTCGGAATAATTTTTAGAAAAAATTTCTCGTTTTAAGGTGTGTTTCAGTTACTACAAACGGTGGAATGGATAGAGGGATGTCCGTAGACGTCTGTAGTGAACGAATTTTCGTTTGTAGTAAAAAGAAAGTGACATAAAAAAATAAAAACGAAAAATACGATTTTCGTAATAATTTTTAGAAAAAAATTCTCGTTTTAAGGTGTGTTTCAGTTACTACAAACGGTGAAATGGATAGAGGGATGTCTGTAGACGTTTGTAGTGAACGAATTTTCGTTTGTAGTAAAAAGAAAGTGACATTGAAAAAATAAAACCGAAAAATACGATTTTCGGAATAATTTTTAGAAAAAAATTCTCGTTTAAAGGTGTGTTTCAGTTACTACAAACGGTGGAATGGATAGAGGGATGTTCGTAGACGTTTGTAGTGAACGAATTTTCGTTTGTAGTAAAGAGAAAGTGATATAAAAAATGTAAGCGAAAAATACGATTTTCGGCGTAATTTTTAGAGAAAATTTCTCGTTTAAAGGTGTGTTTCAGTTACTACAAACGGTGAAATGGATAGAGGGATGTCTGTAGACGTTTGTAGTGAACGAATTTTCGTTTGTAGTAAAAAGAAAGTGACATAAAAAATATAAGAGAAAAATACGATTTTCAGAGTAATTTTTAGAAAAAATTTCTCGTTTAAAGATATGTTTCAGTAACTACAAATGGTGGAATAGATAGAGGGATATCCGTAGACGTTTGTAGTGAACGAACTTTCGTTTGTAGTAAAAAGAAAGTGACATAAAAAAATATAAACGAAAAATACGATTTTCGGAATAATTTTTAGAAAATATTTCTCGTTTAAAGGTGTGTTTCAGTTACTACAAACGGTGAAATGGATAGAGGGATATCCGTAGACGTTTGTAGTGAACGAATTTTCGTTTGTAGTAAAAAGAAAGTAACATAAAAAAATATAATCGAAAAATACGATTTTCGGAGTAATTTTTAGAGAAAATTTCTCGTTTAAAGGTGTGTTTCAGTTACTACAAACGGTGGAATGGATAGAGGAATGTTCGTAGACGTTTGTAGTGAACGAATTTTCGTTTGTAGTAAAGAGAAAGTGATATAAAAAATGTAAGCGAAAAATACGATTTTCGGCGTAATTTTTAGAGAAAATTTCTCGTTTAAAGGTGTGTTTCAGTTACTACAAACGGTGAAATGGATAGAGGGATGTCTGTAGACGTTTGTAGTGAACGAATTTTCGTTTGTAGTAAAAAGAAAGTGACATAAAAAATATAAGAGAAAAATACGATTTTCAGAGTAATTTTTAGAAAAAATTTCTCGTTTAAAGATATGTTTCAGTAACTACAAATGGTGGAATAGATAGAGGGATATCCGTAGACGTTTGTAGTGAACGAACTTTCGTTTGTAGTAAAAAGAAAGTGACATAAAAAAATATAAACGAAAAATACGATTTTCGGAATAATTTTTAGAAAATATTTCTCGTTTAAAGGTGTGTTTCAGTTACTACAAACGGTGAAATGGATAGAGGGATATCCGTAGACGTTTGTAGTGAACGAATTTTCGTTTGTAGTAAAAAGAAAGTAACATAAAAAAATATAATCGAAAAATACGATTTTCGGAGTAATTTTTAGAGAAAATTTCTCGTTTAAAGGTGTGTTTCAGTTACTACAAACGGTGGAATGGATAGAGGGATGTCCGTAGACGTTTGTAATGAACGAATTTTCGTTTGTAGTAAAAAGAAAGTGACATAAAAAAATATAAACGAAAAATACGATTTTCGGAATAATTTTTAGAAAAAATTTCTCGTTTAAAGGTGTGTTTCAGTTACTACAAACGGTGAAATGGATAGAGGGATGTCTGTAGACGTTTGTAGTGAACGAATTTTCGTTTGTAATAAAAAGAAAGTGACATTAAAAAAATAAAACCGAAAAATACGATTTTCGGAATAATTTTTAGAAAATATTTCTCGTTTAAAGGTGTGTTTCAGTTACTACAAACGGTGTAATGGATAGAGGGATGTCCGTAGACGTTTGTAGTGAACGAATTTTCGTTTGTAGTAAAAAGAAAGTGACATAAAAAAATAAAATCGAAAAATACGATTTTCGGAGTAATTTTTAGAGAAAATTTCTCGTTTAAAGGTGTGTTTCAGTTACTACAAACGGTGGAATGGATAGAGGGATGTCCGTAGACGTTTGTAGTGAACGAATTTTCGTTTGTTGTAAAAAGAAAGTGACATAAAAAAATATAAACGAAAAATACGATTTTCGGAATAATTTTTAGAAAAAATTTCTCGTTTTAAGGTGTGTTTCAGTTACTACAAACGGTGGAATGGATAGAGGGATGTCCGTAGACGTTTGTAGTGAACGAATTTACGTTTGTAGTAAAAAGAAAGTGACATAAAAAAATATAAACGAAAAATACGATTTTCGGAGTAATTTTTTGAAAAAATTTCTCGTTTAAAGGTGTGTTTCAGTTACTACAAACGGTGAAATGGATAGAGGGATGTCCGTAGACGTTTGTAGTGAACGAATTTTCGTTTGTAGTAAAAAGAAAGTGACATAAAAAAATATTAACAAAAAATACGATTTTCGTAATAATTTTTAGAAAAAAATTCTCGTTTTAAGGTGTGTTTCAGTTACTACAAACGGTGGAATGGATAGAGGGATGTCCGTAGACGTTTGTAGTGAACGAATTTTCGTTTGTAGTAAAAAGAAAGTGACATAAAAAAATATAAACGAAAAATACGATTTTCGGAATAATTTTTAGAAAAAATTTCTCGTTTAAAGGTGTGTTTCAGTTACTACAAACGGTGAAATGGATAGAGGGATGTCTGTAGACGTTTGTAGTGAACGAATTTTCGTTTGTAGTAAAAAGAAAGTGACATTGAAAAAATAAAACCGAAAAATACGATTTTCGGAATAATTTTTAGAAAATATTTCTCGTTTAAAGGTGTGTTTCAGTTACTACAAACGGTGAAATGGATAGAGGGATGTCTGTAGACGTTTGTAGTGAACGAATTTTCGTTTGTAGTAAAAAGAAAGTGACATAAAAAAATATTAACGAAAAATACGATTTTCGTAATAATTTTTAGAAAAAAATTCTCGTTTTAAGGTGTGTTTCAGTTACTACAAATGGTGGAATGGATAGAAGGATGTCCGTAGACGTTTGAAAAAATAAAACCGAAAAATACGATAATCGTATTTTTCGTTTATATTTTTTTTGTCACTTTCTTTTTACTACAAACGAAAATTCGTTCCCTACAAACGTCTACGGACATCCCTCTATCCATTCCACCGTTTGTAATAACTGAAACACACCTTAAAACGAGAATTTTTTTCTAAAAATTATTACGAAAATCGTATTTTTCGTTAATATTTTTTTATGTCACTTTCTTTTTACTACAAACGAAAATTCGTTCACTACAAACGTCTACGGACATCCTTCTATCCATTCCACCGTTTGTAGTAACTGAAACACACCTTAAAACGAGAAATTTTTTCTAAAAATTATTCCGAAAATCGTATTTTTCGTTTATATTTTTTTATGTCACTTTCTTTTTACTACAAACGAAAATTCGTTCACTACAAACGTCTACGGACATCCCTGTATCCATTCCACCGTTTGTAGTAACTGAAACACACCTTTAAACGAGAAATTTTTTCTAAAAATTACTCCGAAAATCGTATCTTTCGTTTATATTTTTTTATGTCACTTTCTTTTTACTACAAACGAAAATTCGTTCACTACAAACGTCTACGGAAATCCCTCTATCCATTCCACCGTTTGTAGTAAGTGAAACACACCTTAAAACGAGAAATTTTTTCTAAAAATTACTCCGAAAATCGTATTTTTCGTTTATATTTTTTTTGTCACTTTCTTTTTACTACAAACGAAAATTCGTTCACTACAAACGTCTACGGACATCCCTCTATCCATTTCACCGTTTGTAGTAACTGAAACACACCTTTAAACGAGAAATTTTTTCAAAAAATTACTCCGAAAATCGTATTTTTCGTTTATATTTTTTTATGTCACTTTCTTTTTACTACAAACGAAAATTCGTTCACTACAAACGTCTACGGAAATCCCTCTATCCATTCCACCGTTTGTAGTAACTGAAACACACCTTAAAACGAGAAATTTTTTCTAAAAATTACTCCGAAAATCGTATTTTTCGTTTATATTTTTTTTGTCACTTTCTTTTTACTACAAACGAAAATTCGTTCACTACAAACGTCTACGGACATCCCTCTATCCATTTCACCGTTTGTAGTAACTGAAACACACCTTTAAACGAGAAATTTTTTCAAAAAATTACTCCGAAAATCGTATTTTTCGTTTATATTTTTTTATGTCACTTTCTTTTTACTACAAACGAAAATTCGTTCACTACAAACGTCTACGGAAATCCCTCTATCCATTCCACCGTTTGTAGTAACTGAAACACACCTTAAAACGAGAAATTTTTTCTAAAAATTACTCCGAAAATCGTATTTTTCGTTTATATTTTTTTTGTCACTTTCTTTTTACTACAAACGAAAATTCGTTCACTACAAACGTCTACGGACATCCCTCTATCCATTTCACCGTTTGTAGTAACTGAAACACACCTTTAAACGAGAAATTTTTTCTAAAAATTATTCCGAAAATCGTATTTTTCGTTTATATTTTTTTATATCACTTTCTTTTTACTACAAACGAAAATTCGTTCACTACAAACGTCTGCGGACATCCCTCTATCCATTCCACCGTTTGTAGTAACTGAAACACACCTTAAAACGAGAAATTTTTTCTAAAAATTATTCCGAAAATCGTATTTTTCGTTTATATTTTTTATGTCGCTTTCTTTTTACTACAAACGAAAATTCGTTCACTACAAACGTCTACGAACATTCCTCTATCCATTCCACCGTTTGTATTAACTGAAACACACCTTTAAACGAGAAATTTTTTCTAAAAATTATTCCGAAAATCGTATTTTTCGTTTTTATTTTTTTTGTCACTTTCTTTTTACTACAAACGAAAATTCGTTCACTACAAACGTCTACGGACATCCCTCTATCCATTCCACCGTTTGTAGTAACTGAAACACACCTTAAAACGAGAATTTTATTCTAAAAATTATTACGAAAATCGTATTTTTCGTTAATATTTTTTTATGTCACTTTCTTTTTACTACAAACGAAAATTCGTTCACTACAAACGTCTACGGACATCCCTCTATCCATTCCACCGTTTGTAGTAACTGAAACACACCTTTAAACGAGAAATTTTCTCTAAAAATTACTCCGAAAATCGTATTTTTCGATTTTATTTTTTTATGTCACTTTCTTTTTACTACAAACGAAAATTCGTTCACTACAAACGTCTACGGACATCCCTCTATCCATTCCACCGTTTGTAGTAACTGAAACACACCTTAAAACGAGAAATTTTTTCTAAAAATTATTCCGAAAATCGTATTTTTCGTTTATATTTTTTTATGTCACTTTCTTTTTACTACAAACGAAAATTCGTTCACTACAAACGTCTACGGACATCCCTCTATCCATTCCACCGTTTGTAGTAACTGAAACACACCTTAAAACGAGAATTTTATTCTAAAAATTATTACGAAAATCGTATTTTTCGTTAATATTTTTTTATGTCACTTTCTTTTTACTACAAACGAAAATTCGTTCACTACAAACGTCTACGGACATCCCTCTATCCATTCCACCGTTTGTAGTAACTGAAACACACCTTTAAACGAGAAATTTTCTCTAAAAATTACTCCGAAAATCGTATTTTTCGATTTTATTTTTTTATGTCACTTTCTTTTTACTACAAACGAAAATTCGTTCACTACAAACGTCTACGGACATCCCTCTATCCATTCCACCGTTTGTAGTAACTGAAACACACCTTAAAACGAGAAATTTTTTCTAAAAATTATTCCGAAAATCGTATTTTTCGTTTATATTTTTTTATGTCACTTTCTTTTTACTACAAACGAAAATTCGTTCACTACAAACGTCTACGGACATCCCTCTATCCATTCCACCGTTTGATGTAACCGTATGCACTTTGAAACTGACTTTAGGTCATAATAACCATTTTGAAGAAATACTCAAATATTAAATTATTTTTTTTTATTTTTTCTATCCAACTACAAACGAAAAAAACCTCACTACAATCCACTACTAACGTTTATCTACAAGAAACAGTTGAAAAAAAATGGTTTTTCAAATTTGGGGGGACAACTTTTTTTTCGTTGCAATTTTTTTTTTTTTGGGTTAACTACAAACGAAAATATTTTTACTACAATCAACTACCTAACTTTATCTTTCGAAAAATCCATAAAAGAACAGATTTTTCCAAAGTCGGGTGCCAAGTTCACATAGCCACGTTGCAAGCCAGCTGCACACGAGTTCACTCGAACCTCGACAGTAATGAACAAACGATTGTACGTGTATAGTCACGTAAAAACAACTCCTTGGATTTAGTTGTAAACTGAAGAGATTCGACTTACCAAGTTAAAAAAGAAGTATCTTGATGGTTCCACATTATTTTTATTAATATTATACAAGCAGAAATAATATTTAAAGCAATGCAAGCAATGTAGAGTACATTGCTTGTATTGCTTTAAATATTCTTTTGCTTCAGCCCAGGGACAAGTAATCATCTAAATTGAAGCAGAATTGTTGGTATATCTTAAGTTATAAGTATATAGGAAGATATTACAAAAAGCAGTCATGCATAGGCATCCAATAGATTATCTCCACAAACATATCTAGCGGTCGAGATTTAATCCAGCAAAGGAATGTAATTTTGTCGTTTTTAAATATCTTGCCGTTTCGTTTATCTGCTACGATTTATTCGATACGACACAGGTAAAAAATAGGGCGTCACGATATCCAATTTGTTTCGCAAAAAATTTACACGGTATAAATTCTTTAATCTGTACATTTCGGTATTGGATTTAATTTGCCCATTCGTTTTCAGTTCGAATTCTTTAATATTGAATTTTAATTTTTGATGATAGATATATTACGTATTTCATGCCAACGCGCAACGGTTCCTTTGTATGATTTCGATATTCATGACTCTTTACTTTGTACCTACTCTAATTAAACCAGAAATCTTCCGTTTATTAAATTTTAAATCTTTAATTCCCAGTATTTTTAATACCAATCCGAAATAGAGTTTTCCGTAGCCTTGAAAACGAAAATTGACTGATTGTACCGAATGTCTTAGTTATAATGATATTTTACTAATGATACTTTTGGGAACGTTGCACTAACCGTTTTGTAAGTTTTTGTAAATTTCGATTAAGAAATCGAATTCGATTTAATAGTAAATAAATAGTTAAATACCTAAATTTCATATCTCTAGCTCTATCCATCGTTCTGGTAAAAAAAATCCATTACAAATACTATTAATAAAAAGATAGTTGTAATTAAGACGGTATCAAGAGGGCAAACTGAAAAGTTACTCACGTACAAGGTGCCAGTTGAATTGAGCCGTGGCGCGTGGGTTGAAGCCGGCGCTTACGCCGTCAGCCGAGACGAGCTGACATTGGAACTACATCATACATACTAGCATTTAGCTATGTAACGTCCGTAAATCGATATGTAGGTATTCGGTATACTTATTCGACGCCGTGTAGTAAGAAGTGTGTTGCGTGCTGTAGTGATTTCAATCATGAACTTTTGATGTGAAACACATGGATGCGCTTTAGTAGGCAGTAAATGCGCTGTTTACTTCCCGGTGTCTACGCACATAAGTACTACTATAATATACTTTGTTGAGTCGTTTTAAGTATATAAATTCAACTAAGTTTTTTTTTTAAATGATCCGAACGTGCACTGTGTGCAGTGTCGGTCACTAGGTTGCAAAAAACAAGACAACAACGCACGAAACGCAATCGACTAATGAAATGTATGAATATAATACCTACCTAAATCAAAAGGTTCGACATAGCAATCTTACATTTCTCATTTTGGTAATCCGTAACAACAATTACCTAATGCAAGCTGCGCATATTTCGAGGAGCTATTTGTAGAAGGCATATTAAGTATCAAAATTAAATATTAATTAGAACCGAAGATTAATTAAAAAGTAGTCTAATGTCAGACAACGGAAAGACAGGCATCACGCGTCGGACCGGTCTCGGTCAGTGACCCCGCTAGATGTACTCTGATCGCTAAACCTAGTAGGCACTGGTTCACGAGCAAGGCTTTCAAACTCAAACTGCTATATACGGCTTGTTTTTGGGGATTTAAGGTAATCCGGATTTGTTCGTTAGGAAAAAACAAAGCAAAAACTAAACGAATCAAAATTTCCCGTGAAACAATAATTTAGAATACCTTTAATAATCCGGGTTTACAATTTTATGCTTGCATACTTATTTTAAGCTTGTATACCATTCAAATTTACCTGCTGCATCAGATTAGACTTGGAAAAATACGATCTAAATTTGGTACCTATCATTCAAAATTTTATCATGAAGCAATAACCCGAAGCTTTACCTAATTAAATTTCACGCATCGAGTGTCACACAAGAAAAGTATAAGTACTTAAACAATTTTATTTGTTATTATATTCAAGGAAACTTAGCTAGGGGAACGTGATTACAAATAGGTACAACAATAACGGGCGTTACACTAGAACTTTTACTTCCCACGTTTTTGTGCGATGTTACGCAGGAGATTAGAGTAAAATGGAACGGTCGTAATACATTTACTATTTATTAAGCGTATGAGATATGGTCCAACCTCTTATTGAAATTATAAATGCTAAAGTTTTTTCAACATGCAGGGATAGGTGTTTTTTACACTTTCTAAAGACTATTGAATGGATGGATGATATCGATAGGCACTTCCCACTCTTTCGTGAGATACAACGCTGAAGATGGGGTTTTTGTAAGGATCCCTATTGTTTTAAATATGCCTGGGGTTTTCTTCTTTACAACAGTGAAAATCGCAATCAAATTGGTCCAGGCTTTCCTGAGATTAGCGTACAATAATGAGTTACGCAATGAGCAGCTTTGTCTTATAGAAAAAGAGATACTCGTAAATAGACGAAGTATAAATAAAAGAAGAATACCGATCCCAAATATTATATCCTTGGTTTATCACATACATATGTATTGTCATGTCAAAGACCAAGTATACCGTTCGCAATATACATAGACAAACGCTAATTCCGAGGACAATGCCCAAATGGCCATAATCTGTGGAAATCGGTTTACGGCAAACCGATTACTGATCTGGTCGACCGTACGTATAATAGGAACCACTGCAGGAACTGAATATTCCGCTTTAGTTTCTGTATAGAATGTTTTGTTTAGCTTTGCCATAGTAACTCGCCCGAGGAGGTTAATACCGCCAGCCTCTTAACCCCTTGTCTTGTCTGCGTCGTTATGGTTCACTGGAAAGATATGGTTCCTTATGAGTAGCAAGATATCTTCAGATAGAATATCTTTTCTATTTGGCATGCGTACCCATAGTCATACGAATATAGAATAAAAATGTGTTGTAGTCATTTTATCGTATCCCTTCATAACTAAAGCCGTGGAGATATTTAGCTGGTGGATATCGTAGTCCTAATGAGTATCTGAAACCACATACTACCTCAGACTGGACTCGTATCTTATACAACCTACGTATTTTGACTACATTAAGGGCTAGCGTAAACATTAACTGCGTGTAGCCTTTATACTAAGCATTCATAAAACAGTTGAAATACGAATTTCAAAGAAGTGCATAATATTTAATTCGCTGATATTTTTCAAGAGCTGCACTCGTTGCCTTCGTTTCCTTTTTCCGAATGCGTTATGAATGCAAATTTTTCTTTTCATTAAAACATTCTTACACAGTTTTTGTAAGAGATGCTAATTCTATGGCGATATAATTATAACGTTTCCTTTTTTAATAAAAAAATACTAAAAAAATATTCTTAAAATTAAAGTTTAAAGATCGAATTAGTACCATTGTCGTAGTCATACATGAAAAAAATGTATGTAAAGTTCACACTTTAAGAGTATCATAATCACAAACATCGCACGTGAATCGCTGGTAACACTGGTAAATCGATCTACGTACATATGTACTTTCTCGTATAATACGACTCAACCAATCCTTGGCAGCGCAGTTGCAAATTTTTAATAGGATATTGGCTGCTATGACCCAGTACTTAAGATTAGATTAGGCGGTCCGCATGCTCGTCGTCGCATAGGATAATATACTTATTCAGCTCCATTAACGTTGCGCTAAACCCCGAGGAAGGAAGGTAACCCACTTCACTTCCTTTTAAACACGGCCACATTGAAACACGAAATTACGAAGATTATTTGCCTTAATATAGTTTCCTATTGTCAACAACTGAGCTACTCACCACACAGCGAGATGACGTATACAGTTCCTCATGCAACACTCTGGTCACACGGTGCATCAGAACATACAGGGTAGCCCGCAATATAACTCCCCGTCGGAAACCAACTTCATTTCTCTTCTCTACATACTCGTAGCATAAAACAAAGTCGATTTCCGCCGTCTGTACCTATGCCTAGATCTGTAGATTTTGCAAACTACGCAAGGGATTTTAATGCATTTTTATCAAAAGCAGGGTGATTTAAAAGGAGGATTTATACGTGATTTATACCTATACGTATTAATACACGCATATGACGTAGACAAAAATAGAAAAAAATATGGCTAATGAAGCATAGGTAGAATGAGTCTTAGAAGGCAACAAAATGGGGCAGAGGTATGCCTGTCCGGCTCATAAATTCTTAAAGGCTATAAAATTTATCTAACAGTAGTCAGTTACGTTTTTTAAAAATGATATGACACGAACGTGTTGAATGTTTCAAATGAATCTTAGTTTGAAGATATATTTTAAGTAATTTTAACATAAATAAGTGCTAAAGTATTATATGCATAAATAGCGCAAGTGAACTTAATCTTGACCCAAAGCAAGTACATAAGAACCAGTCCAGCATCGGGTTTCCTGTTACAATTTATGTTAGAAATATTTCCGCCGCGATACTAGATCAAGCTCAATTACAAATGTCGAAACTAATGCAATTATCTTTTCCTCATGAGCCTCTTAAAACAAAACACCCAATTATTTAATGTTTCAACGAAAACTGTCCGAAGTCTGACCTTCACTTGTGTATTTGCAGTGATAGCAGATGTTAATAAAAAAAGTGTCAATTTAGTCCAAAGATAGACTGGAACATCGATCAGGGTCACAGGTCCTGTCGCGAGTTTAACAATTTTTACCCATACCAAAAAGTTTTCATTTCAATAAAAAATATCCTTAAGGTAAACTAGTTATAACATAGTACAAAACATCATAAAAATAACAGATAAACAATATGATTGCGCAGTGGACATCCATTGCATCGGTGTTTATCCATGAATTACAGTAACGATTACATCAGGTGGTTTAAGCAACACGATTTAATACTGATATAATTCACACCGTAAGAACTCTGTAAAACGTCAGTTTTACCTTGTCTCACTTGCTATAAGAATATGCTAATTGAATTCCGTAGGGAGGTAATTTAGCCAATCGCCGTAACTCTACCTCTTCCTTCCTAGTTCTGACTTTATGCTATCTAATGCCAACACGATTATAGTACACGTTTCTGTATAACAGCCACACTGTGGCGCTGTAATGTGATTTTGTGCAGAATACACACACATTGCACGTAGCCACGCCACGGAACCTTACATACGTTCCTTGCTCATTTATGTCTCGAGGTACGAGCATGTTCAATGATAACACGGTAGGCAGCCGGTTTTTTGGATATTTACAGGCACAAAATTGTTACTATTTAAAATGAATAAATAACTGCTCAAATGTTCACCTAAGCTACGAGTATAATAGCTATTTTATAGAGTGGGCCCTGAAATATTATGGAACTCAGACACCAGATTTTTCTTCTGCCCTTTACTGCAAGATACGTTTTACTGAATATTAATCTGATATGTATTATATATGTGTATATCTTATGCCAACACCTATGGAACACATACTCGTATAACAGTCATACTGTGGCGGTAATCTGATTTGGTGCAGAGCACACAGTACCGTAGCCGCGGCACTGCGTACAACTAACAAACCAGGTTTATCTCGTATTTCCACTGCAAAGACTAGCTGAATACGAGAATAATTGTGTTTCATAGATAGGTAGAGCCATTGTAGATTGCCTGAAAAGTAGTAAAAAGATACCTTATTTCTTAATCCACAGTGAAGCAGCATACTCTAGCTTCGTGTCTAGTACTTTCAGTTGGAGAGGTGTAGTCGGTGGATATATGTACCTCCTTTACTTGATTACATTTCTTCCCTTATGAATTAACACACCAACCCTTGATAGGATTTTTATCCTATTTGAGGTTGGACTTTCTATGAAACTCATAGTGTGCGGGAAACTCATACTTCTACAGATTACACGTCAAACATCTCGAGTTTTATGAACACAACATTATGAACATGAACAAAAGGGCGTATATTTGTGTGAAACTTGTACCGTGGTGTATGTAATCAGATTTGTTGCACATACGTGCCACCACTTGGCCACCACACGACGTAGCCGCAGCGCAGGTCTCAATAAAGATTAGGTACAACACACACCGCTAGAGACTCACTGAATTTTCCCAAAAATGTTGTTCTGTTTTCTATTTTCTGTCACCTATTCTACCCTCAGTTAATTTACTACTTTCAACTCGTATATTGATCTTAAATAAATCATATGCATCACAGGAGAGTCGGATCTCCTACCACAATAAAAGGGAGACCTTTGTTAATACTAATAATATAGAGGACTCTCAAGCAGGCGAATCCGCAGTAGTTTCATTGGGCTGCAGACCACAGACAAATCATTCTATTTCATCTAATAACTTTTACTACTACTAAGAACACGTATTATTATATCGTTAGTTATCCGAGTTGCTGTTGACACAACTGCTGCGGCGTGTCTGTTCTCCTGCGACACATACATAACTCAAACAACACCTGTTTTATCTCGTCTTTTTACTGCAAGGCGCCACCAGCTATTTTTGCCAGAACTACGTGCTAGAGATTAGGACATGACGTATTCACTGTATGCACTCGCGAATAAAGTTTATGTAACATCCCGTTGCGGCTTTTATTTTTACTGACCCGAAGTACGTAAAAATATTCGTAAAAAATGTTTTGTTTAAAAAATATTCACTATCAGCTGAATTGGATGTATTACATCTTTACAATGTAAATAACCTTTGTAGTTTTACAACAAATAGTAGGCATGATTGCCAATTTTATCGAGAAAATCAAACAATGGCAGTAGTAGTGTAAAAACAAAAAAAAACATACATATTAAATTATAATAAAATCAGCACAATTTAGTAACTCTAGGGGGCAATAAACAGTAGCAATATGATTTGCATTATTGTAGTTTCCAATTTCGTAAACGGTACGTACGTGCACTGCGATTCTGTTTGATTATTATTGTTTATCTGTGGTAGGTACGTGCAGTTCTCTATTATTTATCTGTGACACGTGTGCTAAGTATAGCCTCTGTAGCCGTCACCGAGCTAGCCTGCCGTCGGGACCTGACGCAGACGGCAGTGCACTTGACTTGACTACAAGAGGGCGCCTCGGAACAACTGCAACCTGTTCAATCGCCTTTTTTCTTATTTACACATACCTATTTAACAGTAATCTTGGCCATACGACAAGCAGCTCTAAGTAACAAAAACTAAAAGTAAGTTTAACTTTAACTGGGTTCCATCTATTGACTTACACTTGTGGATTAAAATAAAACCTGACTGTCTAATGTTGCAGTTTTTGCAGTAGGTATAGCTGTATGTATGCATAACACAATCTGTTCGCACCTTATTACTCGTTATGTATAGTGTTCGCGACTTTTAATGTTAAAACTTTAGCTATGCATAATGATACGAAATGATAAAATATTGTACATAGTTAATCGATTGAATTTCATCTGTTATTAGTAATTAATGTGTTTTATAGTCTGTAAGTCCATTATTGTATTGTAGTTTACTTTTCGCTGTTGTCATAGTTCATAGGTTTACTTATTGTTGTTTGTATAAACTTGTCTGAACGTGTCTAAACAAGACAAAATAATAGAGATAAAATATATATGGTTGTCCCTCTCGTAACCCTCCCCCGCACCGACCCACCTCGCAGCTATTGGCCGAAACGGTGGATGTTCTCGTTGAACCCGCCGCTAGTTGCGAGGCGGAGAGTCGATATATATATATATATATATATATATATATATATAGTTATACCTTATCAACAAATGTTGATCAAAAGCGACTTCACGCGAGCACTTTGTTGATCCAAAAACTTATGTTGATCCGGCGCCTTTTGTTGATCCAATATGCATCTCTGGTAACTAATGTGGCTCCGACCGGATCAACATCTACAGTCACGTGACTGCTTACTAGTTTTGGCCGATGTTGATCCGATATACAAATCCACCTTGCGATAGTTACGGAAAACGTTGATCCGATTCAAATGAGCCAATCAGAGCACAGCAAACGATCGGATTGGCTGAAAGCAGCCGCGACGTTGCCGCTCAGCATACGATCGGATTGGCTGAAAGCAGCCGCGACGTTGCCGCTTCGTATCTTTGACCCTACAAGCTACAGATTTTATTTGGAAGTTTGGAACGCACAGTAGGTACCTATACTGTGTTATACATTTCTTGGTATATTTCTTTGCCATCAATAATTGTAAAATCAAACGAACTTACCAAGTGAAGATCGATTGTAATTAAGCTTCATATCATCCCGTCCGAAGATGATGAGATTACTACCTGTTAGTATCCTGGTAGCATCCTCGAGCATCACACTTATTACTGAGTGGAACTCCTCAACGGATAAGAGTTAAGGAACCGGGTTAACAAATTATTATTATTGGTCACATTACCTTTGCAGAACTATATAGACATTGACCACCGTCGACTCTGATGATGGAGTGGAACTCGTTTTTCTTTATATTTCTGACCGCCGCATTCCGTCATTTGATAACCAATTTGAATTGATATTTTTTTGGTTTGGGACCTGTTATTGTGAATTTGGTTCCATTATTAAGGTGATGATGATCTGATGAAGAGTTTCGGAGATACAGAATGGAACTCCTAAACCGATAAGAGTTAAGGAATCGGAATAAAAAAATATTATTGTTGGTATATTATTATTGTTGATTTGAATTGATATTTTTTTGGTTTGGGACCTGTTATTGTGAATTTGGTCCCATATTAAGGTGATGATGATCTGATGAAGAGCTTCGGAGATACAGAATGGAACTCCTAAACCGCTAAGAGTTAAGGAACCGGAATAAAAAAATATTATTGTTGGTCACATCACCTTTGCAGAACTATATAGACAGAGGTCGCGCTTGACCCGGGGGGACAGCGGGTGCGCGCTCATTGCTTACGTAACTTACGTTTCTCGGTTATCCAAGTCCTCTTTGACTGACGTCGCAAAGACCACGTTCGCGGCCTCCACCGGCTCCGGGGAAGTTAACGGGGCCTAATGGTCGTAGGAGGCCAGGGCAGACTTGAAGCCCTCCTAATTCGTCCTACGCTTCGCGCGCGGCAATGACGTGCACTCGGGTCCCAAGCCAAGAGTGACCAGTATGGGGGGGTGCTGTTTGTTTATGTCATACCTCCACATAGACCGGGCACGGTAGATTCCCGTGGAGTACGATGTGCTTGACGCACATCCGGACGATGGTTGACGTTAGAGGGAATGTGAGTGGGTGTCTCTGGCCCTAACACCTGATACCCATTCGCCTCCGCGTCCTCGAAGATTCGCCGTCCCGCGCTGTTGGCGACTCTGGAACCCCAAGCTCTATGCTTAGCGTTCAGGTCGCCAGCCAGGAGGGTCGGGTTCCCACCGTCGAAGATGTGTCTGAAATCTTGGAGGCAAAGATTACGTCCAGGCGGGCGGTATGCCGCAAACACCCATAGTGCCTGGCCCGCCGCGTTCAGCTCGACCCCTGTGGAGCGCATAACTGAGAACGGCGGGATTGGCAAAACCGTGTGTACCACGTCGCGGCGGACCGACACCACCGTGCCCCTGTAAGGGTACCCGGAGGGGGCGATCTCATCGCGGCGGTACACGAAGTAATTCGGGAGGCGGAAGTCCTAGTTAAGAGACAAATTCGTCTCCCCCATGAGCAGGACATGCACGTCTTGCTCGCGGAGGAGACGCCAAAGTTCCTGTCTGGACTGTGAGGACAACCCACCCTCGTTCCAGTGCATTAGTCTAAGACTGACTGACATGCTGGAGCCCGAGGACTTTGGTTGAGACCCCTCCAATTGTCCCCACGAGCTCCGGGTACCGCGCAATCGCCTCACTGATGGCCGATACGGCGGCCACCAGTTCATCGGCGGGCGTTTCGAAGCCCAGAGCTTGTTAGGGCCTAGAGGGGGCTAGGCGTCCCGTTATCTGTAGCGGGGATGGAGTGGCAGGATGGGGTGGGGTCGGTGTGGGGAGGTGGGCAGGGACTGGTTGGGGTACCTGGACTACCTCCTCCTGGGTGCTTTGCGGCTTCTTCCCCTTGCACTTTGGCATGCGCTTGCGCTCGGGGGAGCCGTCCTCTGCAATGGCCGGCGGCTAAGCCGTGGAGGGGAGTGGAGCAAGGGCTGGCGCGGGGGCGGGCGGAGTCGCGACCATCGCGGGCGCTCGAGGCGAAGGTTTCGGCTTAGGCGGGGCGGAGGAGGCCTGCTCTTCAGCGAGCCCCTTCTCCCGCTTACGCCACCTGGCCTGGCGTGTACGGCTGGTGTGTGCGGGCGGGCCGCGTTCGCCAGCCGGCATGTTGGCTGGGGTTCCGGGTGGAGGTGGGGGGACGCTGAGACCCCGTAGGCGCGCCATCCGCCTAAGGTATGGGCACATACGGTTGATAGCCGTTCCTCAACGCTCATACGCTCCAGCTGGACGTAGTACACGCCGCCGCGGGGGGCGATGAGCCGGCAGAAACGAGCCGGAAAGCCCAGGTCCTTAAGACTGCCGGTTACCCAGTTTGGGTCCGTATTTTCCGGGAGGCCGCGGACATTGGCCTTTGTCGGCCGCTCCTCCGTCAGGGACAGAAAGTACCAGACTAGGCCCGGCTCGGTCTCCTGAATCTTGATCAGGTAGGCCTGGACCTTCCTGAACTCGTCTGCGGATTTAGGATGGAAGCGGAAGCCCTTTCCGCTTGCCACGGAGTGCGGTGGGACGCCGAGGATGTCCCGCACCGCTCTGAGGTCCACTACCCAGTTGGGTAGCATCTTCGCCACTATTAGCGGCGCGGGACGCTCGCCGGCCGCTGCAGTCGGGGCCTGTGAGGGGGGCGGACCTACCTGACCTCCATGGTGCGCGGGGTGAGTGGTGGGGGGTAGGTAGGCTCCTTTCCGTCTTCTTCAGTCCGGTCGCAGTTGCCAAAAGTGCTCCGGCGTGCAGAGGTCCGGACACCGCGACCCTTTTCCAGTGACCCTTTCCAATAAAAGGGCGCGGTGTGATCGGCAGGTACCATGGATGGCACCTGGTCTTCCGGCGTGATTTGAATTGTGAGCAGCGACACGCGAAAAGCGCCCGTAAGCCAGCGCCAGAAGAGCGCAGTAAGAGTCAATTTTGTGCTCCGGCCGGATCAACTTAGTCTAAGCAAATGTCACATTTAAGTTAAATATACTCCGGATCTAAGAAATCATATTCAGTATGATTTTTGTTTTTGTTTCGGCCGGATCAACTTAGTCTAAACAAATGTCGCATTTAAGTTAAATATACTCCGGATCTAAAAGATCACATTCAGTATGATTTTTGTTTTTGTTTCGGCCGGATCAACTTAGTCTAAGCAAATGTCACATTTAAGTTCAATGTACTCCGGATCTTAAAAATCACATTCAGTATAATTTTTTTGACCGTTAATGGATCAACGAATGTTGGTCAAACCGCTGACGAGTATGTCGAAAATGTGCGAGTGCAGATCCACCGACGTCACGCGTATATTCAGGACGGATCAAAGTATATCATGTTGCGCGAAGCGGAGCTGAGCAAACACGTGAAATAGGTGGATCAACAATTATTATGACTTCACACTGGAGCAACATTTACCGTGAAAGGATCATTATATATATAGCCTCGGTGCGGGGTTATAATCACTTGCCACTGGGCTCTACGAGAGGAAACAGCTTCTTAAACGAAAACGTCTTTCTTTAGAAACTCAGCCCCTGCCCGAACACAAATAATTAAAAATACAGTTCACACGTTTTAATGACCACACAATCTTTCCAACTATCATTCAGTATTTCTGAGCCAATCCGAAATTTGTAATGCACTAAGTATGTCAATCCATGTCGACACCATTGTGCTTAATTTCAATAGAACTACATTTGGTGGATCAGTTTTTTTTATAATAAAACTTTTTCACTATCAAAATGTTACATGATCAAACAACAGGCTAATGATTTTATTATCAGAAAACGGAACCCTAAACGATATCGATACGTAAAGACTTGAAGCATAGCTTGAAACACAGAACATAACAAAAAGAGTTACTATAGAACTCGTTTGGGTTCCACATACGGCACTAATCCTTCGTTTAGCATTCACTGATACGAGGGCAGGCAAGATGCGCTACCAATTACAATTGCTTCAGTTTTTATCAAAAGTTTAAAGAAATAAAACATACAAGGTAAAGATTTGAAATCATGAACTGGTTACTTTGTAGTATGCCATAGATTACTTAAAAGGAGTCTTTTCCTGTCGGCATGCACATGCAATAAGTACCTACCTCATTAGAAAATAATAAACGACATAAGCGGAGATAGGCCAGTGGCTAAGAATAGGGTATTACGGCCTATGTCAAAAAGCTTTTTATATGAATTCGTAAGTCATAAAAACCCATAAAAAATCGGAATAAATTTTTTTGCAAACAAATATTATGTAAAAAAAAAGACTTTTCAATTTAAATTTCAAAACACGGTCTCGGCCGTCTCGGCGCGGCGGCGCTGCCGCCATGCTTGTGACGTCACTCGCAGTGTACACAATACATCTCAGTAAAGGAAGAAAGTCATTTTTGCAAAAGCAAAATGAGTTACAGTCCTTATCGTTGGTGTCTCATGCCTGAATACAAGAGTACAAGCATTAAAACGCCGGGAAAGTACTTACATATATGACTTAACGTTCCTCAATTCAGATGAGCAGAAATCGGGATTGCATGCGAAAAATTTCGCCACTCACACAAATCACTAACTTTCACAAATTTCTTCCATGATAAAATTATATTTCGAATTGTCTGTGGCGGTGTTCAAGAAAACTGAGAAAACGCAAATTTATCAATAAAAAATTCAGGTCAATATAGACTATTGTCTCATTGGTCATTGTTTATTTACACTGCTAATGACGTCCCGCCGATAGCTTTCATGGCGTATAGCGTTTTTGACATTTGAAAAACAGATTATTTGGTTATGTGCGTTAATACATTTTACAAGATTAAACATCGGGAGGAATCCTGCATACGTGTTTTGCATCGTTTTCTCAAAAGTATTTCAAGAAAGAAAAACTCTCCAACCTTGCGGTTGTAGATATAAAATAATATTTATGTTAATAAACCGATTGTATATAAATTGTGCTTTCAAACCTTTTTAGACATAACGTAAAAAAAATTAAAAGAAATATTTATAATTTTATTATGATTGCAATAAATTGAGCAAATTAAGAACATAGTTTTTACACAAATAAACGACGTAAGACATTAACAATTGAGTAAATGGAGGAAACTGTAGGTACCTAGGTACTAATTGCGTTCGTTTGTGGTATTTCAAATTTTACTTTGTAATTAACTCTTTTCTTGAACCAATAGATAAAATGAGGATGAGTTAAATTATAATTAATAATAGCCACTACTCTTGTTACGGGAGATAGGTACTTTTTTTAAACAGAACTCGAAATTTTATTTCACACTTTTTTATGTCGGTTTCATTTTTTTAAATTATTTTTTTTTTTCGTAAGTTTTAGTTTTAAGTCCATATCACGAAAACTACTAGACCGATTTTGATGAAACTTTTAGCATTCCCTAAGTTGAACAAAATGCAAACAAACAAAAAAGAACGAAAACGATCCGTCAATTAGTTTCGGATATGTGCGTGGACAAACATCTACATACACCCATGAAATTTGGTATTTTTGTTTGGAAGCCGTAATAGACCAACACATTTAAAAATTGTGCAGTTGTAAGAATATTACATACATACGATTTGATAACCTCCTTTTTTGAAGTCGGTAATAAGTTTAAAACAATAATAAACGAAAAATACTAATATTATTGTAAAAAAAGCGTGGCTTTGTGCCATATTTTTCGTATATCGAGCGCCCGACGCTGTTTCACAATAATACTAGTATTTTTCGTTCATTATTGTTTTAAACTTATACTGAAAAATATTTTTAACTTTTTAGTTTTCCTTAAGGTAGAGATGCAGCAGCACTGACATCTAAATCTCGGTTTACACATCCACCCGTGGGGCGAAAGACGACGCTGAATTGCCAACGTAACGTCAACGATAAAGCACTCAGCCGAGAACCAATCTCTTTTACGGTTTAATCAGACCTTGCCCTACCTAATATAGTACGTTTCGCGTTATAAGATCAATTTTACGCTTTGTTCGCGGTGCAGATCAGATGTACCTAGTTGTACCTAACTGTAACATCAACTTCTTTAAATACCGAGTTTAGTTTATTTACAGATTGTGGGGCCTCAAGTCGTGGATTACTTCAGGCCTCATCACGAAAAATTCCACTCAAGAAAAAATATGTAGGTTCATTTTCCTGTTTGCCTACCAATTATTGTAATAAAATGATTTCCTGGTATTATGAGTGTTTAAGTCATATGTTAATATAAAATGCTAAAACCCTATAACAACGAAACAATAACTGTAAAGTGAATATTATAAACAAAATAACCGTTAAACAAAACTCGTTCCCGGGCAGTCAATATCCTCATTAACATTTTAGTTTTTATCAAATTGAGAAAATAGATAATAAATACATCGTGAGGTGTTCAAATTAACTCCCAATCATTAAAATTTATTGTATAAGTAATGACGGCGATAGGAATATACCAAACCAGTTTTGCGCGCAAACCAACGTAATTTATTAAAGGAGTATTTTAAAATCTTCTATAGAAATTACGAACCGCCTGTTATCTACTAAAATTGTAATATAATTAAGTGCACATTCTATAATAAATAGTTTTATTTATTTATTTAGGAGCATACACCAATAACTTATCTATTTAAACGGTTTTTCATTTTTCAAAATGAAATATCTTCTACTGTAACGGTGAAGGATAACATGCCACTCTGAGATAATGATCTAAGATCTATCATAGTCTCAAAGATTCCTTCAATATTCTTAGTGTATTAAAAAATCAAAATGATTTTGCTTCAGTGTCGAAACTATTTTAGACGTACTCGCTACAGTAATGTTTGGTAAGAGCGCGAAGTGACGTAACGTTGCGTGCCTAAAAATGAAGAGCTTTCTAACCTCGTCCTCTTTTGTGGGATTTTAAAAAACTAACTTGAGAACCAAACAATCAGAAACTATTGTAACAAAGAAGTATTAAAGTATTTGTTTACTTTAAAACGTTATGGAACGCAAAAAAGTTGTTACTGGTTAATTAATTAAAAAATTAATTAACGGGAAAAAGAAAAACTACAGTAATAGAATGACAGTAGCACGAATTAGAACCATATTTTAAGTACTGCTGACATTTCAGTTCCTTATTATGGTGATATGGTGAGTCCACAGAACTTCAAACCAAACCAAAAGGCAAACCCAAAAGCTTACAAAACACACACAAGGTAAATGCATCCTGGTCATGAGGGTAAAGATGGTCGCTTGTGATATGCTTTAAATGATAGCACAATATTTATGTTATGATCCGTAGGTATCTCTATAGATGTGCGTGTAGCCTTGCGGCTAGATGTTTACAAAACCGCCGAAGGCAGGTAGGCTCTGCCGCAATCACGCTTATAAAGAAAACTCGCTCATTATAAGTCTTGCTAGGGGCTAAACCTCTATGTAATAAGGGAAAATAGGTCGCCACCCCCATGGCAGACCATGGAACCGTCGTTGTGCTTGAAAAGCAAAAACTCGTGAATTGTTCCACAATGAATACCAATGACTGACTACATACAAAGTTAAGAGTAAAGTTAAGACCTAAATAGTCAAGAAAGTTTATATGCGTCATTTTACAACCAGACGCTTTCGGAAAACCCTATTTCGGATCGATTATATTGTAATGTGTTAAATGTTAAACTACTCGACGATCTTCTAAATATTCGCAGAGCTTTCTAATATGTATTGCGCATGCGTTCCCACCCCCTGCAAGTTTTACCGGTGCCTACCGAACTTTGGCTTAATTAACTCTTTAAGACCTCCGCCGGCGAAACTAATAAACTACCATCATTACCCGCTCTACCTAGATGGAAACTAAAACTATATAAACATTAAGAGAAATATGAAGAACTTAATAACGAGTGCTGTGAATCTCAATTTTGCTTTACGGTTGTCTATATTTTTCGAGGAAATTAGGATGTGCTTGCAGTTTATTTATTTAATAAATAAAAGGTAATCATGACCGATTTAATGCTAAAAATTTTTAAGGAATTTACGATTTTTAGACTAGATTTTTAGAATGATTTTCAGACAAAATCTAGACTTCTAAAAACCTTTGAAATCTTTAACCTTTCATCGGTATCTATAGAATGAACAAATCGTAAAAAATACCTGGCAAAAAAATAAGTCGCCGTCGTATTTGAAATCATAGAAATTATGTAGAAAGTCGTGATCAGTAGTACATCATAAAAGGGATTTTCATTAGGTATAACTCTTAACACTTCTGAATTGAGGCCGAATGCTGATGTATATATGTCTATTTAAACCATAAACAAAATTTTCACAATAGTCGACGAAATGCCATTCATTACATATAGCATTTCCAAAACCTCATTATATTTAATTATTCGAGCTTTTAATAATAGAAATTAGTCAATTGAGAATTCAGGTCGAACACAATTAATATCTCTCATTGGCTGTAATCAAGAGCGAATTTTGTGAACAATTTAGTAGTCGATTTAAACACTATCGGTAATTTGTCAGTCGAATGAATTAATATATTGCTAATGATGTACGAGTATAAGTATAGGGGATTTATTTACGCGATGTTTTACGCGGTTTGTTTACGTAATCTTTGCGATGCGCGTAGAGTTAGAAACATTCAAACGGGAAATTAAATTAATAAATATTTATTTATGAAATTAAAAATTAACAAATTACCAAAAGTCGTAGTACACAAGTTGCTGCTTATGGTGTTAGCTATCTAGTGCTGCGAGGTTGCTCATATTTTACGGGTAACCTGTATATACCATCCGCTTTCGGTGCCCCTCAGGCTGTCGTAGACCAGGAGAAAAAAGCGGGCGGAAAAAAACTCCCAGCAGTAGATAAATAAACAACTTTCGTCGTTCATTTTTCAGGAGGACAAAACAAGAAATTAACTTTTGTAGGAATAAACATAAAATTCTTATTTTATGAATACAAACATAAACCTTAGCGCTAAGTTCTTTCATTTTGTCGCGTTTCATTTCATTCGCTTTCACAGCTTCGCGTTGGAAATGGCTCAGAAATATTTGTAATAGGAACACAACGACTGCTCATAGAGCAAGAGTATTGCGGCTTATTGAGCGCGAACCGAGAACTATCTGCGTACAAATGAATGCCTCGTTGAACAGACGCGACAACTTTATTATTGGACTACTGATACTTCACGTAACTATAGAAAGAAATTTAAGTGATTGGTATTGGACAAGTTGGGAGATATAGTCAATATTAATATAGGTTGTATAAAATTTAATCTTACCTGCTGTACCTTACAAGGGAGACATTGTGAGGAAACCCGCGTAGGTAGGTACCTGATACTTCTCCATAATGTTCTCCAAGGCACGTGTAGTCCACCAACCGGCAATAGACTAGTGTGGTGGACTAATGTCTATATGATCCTTCTCATTGTAAGATGGGGATGGGGATTTAACTTTTAAGAGCTTACTTTGGATTTTTTTTCTATCGAGGAAACTACAAGTAATCGTGTTTCTGAAACGTATGATGTATAGAGTACATCCTGAAGTTTCTTACCTAGTAAATGCATAGCTATAGCTTTCGTAATAACGACACAGCAAGACATCAAACGAACACAAATTTCGTATAAAAAGCTCGGTGCCCTCTTAAGTTACTACACCGGGACCACCACTTTTACCCTCAAACAAACAAGCGTATGTGTTGGTTATTCAAAGGACTACGAAATAATCATAACTAAAAATCGGGGGACAGATAGGAATAATCCATTGTTTCTCAACCACACTTCCTAAACCGAAACACAAGACAGTACCTACATGCTGTCCCATCAGAAAATGAGACCTCGATAGCCTTGACGAACTATAATGGTTCTACGTGAGTATCCAGAATCTAGATTCTGGACAGTATTGTTATTCGAACACAAAACTTCGTCTAGAATGAAACATTCATCTAGAATGTCTTATGCTCACAACACAGTATTTGGACAGGTGGATGTGAAAGTCCAGGGCCAGGTGAGCGTTGCGTGTTCGCGACATGTGCGACAATTGTTAGTGCTGCGATAGATAGGGTTTTAAAATCGAATAAAAACAAAAAAACAACAAACGAATAATTGTATACTGCAACGACAAGAAACTTGATGTTTTACTTCCAGTAAAAAATACTTTACATATTTCTCCACAATATAAAAATTCTGAAAAATATATTGCAAGAAATAATTCACATAATTATTATTATGTGACTACATTCCTAAACCTTTCCTTTTTTTCACCTAGAAAATCCGAAGGGACTTTTGTGGTTATCTGTACAGCGTATCAAAAGCGGTGTGCATAAAAAACACCGTAGAAACGCCGGTGGTCGTCAAGTGGTCGGCGGCCGTCGAACCGGCTAGCGGCCCGGCAGGTTCCCGTCCCGACCCGCCATCCGTTTGGGATGTGACACTGAGTGAACACCATTGATTAGTAATCGACTTTTATCTTCTCAATATCGACCGATTTAAATCGAATTCAATTAAAATTGATTTTCAAGGTAAACCGTTGTAATTTTTCTAGGTTAAGAAATTTATTTAAAAAATTAAAAACTGAAATAAAACCAAAAGATCAACTATAAAAAACCCGAGAAGGCACAATAAAATGAATAAGAAAAACCATTAAATTTCAGTTTCAGTTTTGCTGTCAAAACGATATATAAATAATTAATAAAACACCCGATAAACCCAAAGAAAAAAATATCGATATAAAATCGATAATCGATCATCCCTAAGTGTGTCGACACTCCACATCCGTCAACTGCAATTATTATGTAACAACACCGCACTTGAACCAGCTTCCAACCTTCAAAATATTCTTTTGAGGTCCTTTATCGCACCTTCGGTTTAAATGGAACACTCACGGAAATTAATGCGAGCTCACGGTCTTTAAGTTGAAAGGATGAACGAAATGAAATGTTGTTTATCATATTTTATGTATACCTACCGCTTATTTTATTTGATGTGTAATGAGGAGATGTCAAGCAGAATTACCGTTTAGGAACGTTTGAAAACACTGGCACGGGTGTAGTTTACACGAAATTCAACACTTCTAGAACACATTATTTCTTTAAAATGAAATTTAACACTTCTCTTTTAGAACGAGTCGGTTTTTGAGATCTCGTTTGTTTTTTTTTGCGTTGCTAATTTTTCGTTCGAATTATGTACTTGAATTAAAATTGAATTCGAATTTATTAAATAATCTTCCCATGCTGACCGTATTAAGTATTTTGTTTTCGCCTATTCGATCTTTAAATTCAGAACAACTTGTATTTTATGTTGTTTTAATTTATAGACTTAATTTTTGGGTAGAAATTGATTGTGTGGGATAAAATACGATGTATGGCAAGACAAATTAAAACTTTGTATTTCGTAGATACTTATTTAAAAAGTAGCAAACAACAAAACAACACACTTCAACGGAAGCGAGAACATGGATTGCAATGCAGATACCTTCGTACGCACATTGTTAAATTATTCTTTACCCAATAACCACACTGCAGGATACGTAGGTACAGCTTATTTCGCACATTACATCGAAGCCACCAGCAGTTCCGATTCCCACTGCTCCAATTTTCCACGGAAAGGAAATTAGGCGTCATTTTAGTATGTGTTAGCACGTAAAACTCATTTGTTCGCGAGGTGTGCCGTTTGATATTCTAAAGCAGCGTTTGCGTAGTTATGGCCTGGTGAATATTATAGCGAGGGTAAAAGCGAACTGGAAAATTTGAAAAATATTTTTTTTAGGTGATCGAGGTACCCCGGATACCTCGCTCCCATGTTACTTACTGCCAACCTCTTACCTCGTCGTAAAGCAGCATATCCTTCATGTCTCTTGTTTTCAGGCGAACATAATAATCCTTATGAGTAGCAAAGCACCTGCATACAACCTCAGATAGGAATTTTCTTTATTTAGTCCTTTTACTACACAATTACCTTATAAAAGAAGAAAGCTTGAAAGAGAAAAACTAAATCCCATACCTTTAAGTAATCATTAAAGTTGAGTAGTTCTGATATCTAATATCTGTAGTAGAACCATTGTTAGCTTGGAGAGTATCAGCTTCGCTCTTTATAACTTACCTTAACTGAATATTGAAATAAGTACGATAATATTGAGAGAAATTTAGTTTCGTCTTATAAAAATCTGTATCTACATAATAAAAATGAATCGCTGTTCGTTAACCTCGCTAAATCTCAAGAACGGCTGGGCTGGACCGATAGGGTTAATTTTGGTTTTTAAATGTTCCGTGACTCGATCGTGAGAAAATCTAAAAAAATGTGAGGAACATATTCATTTTCCCATATACGGTAGAAGGAAGTGTGCTGGAACAGCTAGTATTATTTAAAAATCGGTAAGCATTGCCGCACCATCCATCTTGCAAGTGCTACGCGTTCAAAAATATACCAACGGAGCGCTTTCGATTCCCAACTCATTAGCGATGCCGCACCGACTCTTCTGCAAACACTTGACGCCTACAAATGGCTCGTCTTGTTCCACATAATGTTTGAGCACCGCAGATGAGTTTGAAAGCTGCCATTACTCGTCTTGCTGAAGCCATTTAGTATAAATAAAAACGGCGAAGTAGGCAAATGACTTATCATGAGCCTACAAAATAGGTATATATAAATGATATTTAAACATCTTTATTTAAACTACAGGTTTTCTAAGTAATGCGTGCGATGTTTGTACATTTCTTACTGATAAATATAAAAAAAATTGGAATTTTATAATATTAAATTACCCATGGCCTTTTTTGGGGTATATACAGCCTGATGGTAATTAAGTGATCACCGCCACCCAGGGACGTCTGCAACACTCCGGTCTCCGGCTGTCAACGATCATTTCCGGCCAAGAAGAAAAACATGGATTCTGTTTTAAAAGGATGCAAGGTCATAATCTAGTGGGATAACTGCAAGAAGATCATTCTACGGCATATTAAATACATGGGACAAAGGTAATCCCGTAAGGTAAGGTAAGGTGTTCACCACTAGGTGTTGAGCAGCTTGGTGAGGCATGGAAGTGTGATATTACGGGGATAGACCCATATTCACCCATCTCACTAAGTAAGAAACATTGTATTCGTCTGTTTATCATATCAGTACCTACCTATACAAATTCTGACGTTGGCGACACTCATAAGCTCTATAAATTCACGCTTAAACAAACTATTATGATTCACGGTTCTGTATTGTGACCTAGTTGTAATAGAATTTGCATTTTGGGAAGTGTTCCTGTTAGTTACGATTTCGCTGCACGGAACGAGCATTGGGAATGCATTGTTGGGTCATTGATACCAATAGACGATAGAGAGTCCTCGTTCACTCCATTTGATGATGTAAATACCCAATAGCAGGTACAATATTCACTATTAGGTAAATATTGTGCCTATTTTTTAATAATACATATGTGAAAGTTTGTGTATTTTATATAAAAGTATTTACTCTTACTATAAAATACCCAAACGCAAGACAAAAGAGTTATGAACCTTTTTCCCCTCCGGCAATCGCTTATTTTTCTGTTTTCTATCGGAAGAGAGAGAAGGTATATATTCTAAGTTTAACATTACTTACATACAATAAATAACTTGGAAAAAAGACGTTGTTTATGAACGTATTCTTTTTGAACGTATTACGTTGAGAGTTGATCAAAGAATACAATTTTGAAATCTTATTCAACGCTTAAGTTTGTTTGTTTAATGCTGCAAAAATAATTTGCAAATTGGCCTTCATATTCTACCAAATTCTTATTTTCAGCCCTTTGTAGTCCATTGTTGGTTTTGTAATCGACACTATACCGCCCGGACTTGAATCCAAATGTTTCGAGCTGTCTTCTTCAGTTTATCAGTGGTTGGAGGGAGGCCTGTGCTTCGAGACTAGTGATTGCCGGAGCTTAGCCGCCAGACCTTCCTTCCCCACCGACTATCGCCCCTTAGAAGGATGTGGCCAGCACATATTATGCTAAAAAATTTACCTACTGTTACAGTTGGGTTAATTAAATCCGTATAAAGTCCTTTTTGTGAGTTACAATTTTCTATCAAAGGTCTAAACATTCTTAGCCCCACACAAAACCCCTGGAATTTCAACGTCGAAGTTCTATTCTATCCACAAAAACGGCAAACTTAAATAAAACAAACAGCTTTTAGGTACAGAAATCCATTTGTTGTTGTTGTAGGCTGCTCACACACGACACAATTTCGCGGTGTGAATATTAATCCAGAGCGACCCCTCGCTAGCTTAAGTAACACCTCCCGTTGTGCTTCGTTAACTTCGCCTCGGCATGTTTAGAATGGGTACAGACGGATCTTTAAGTGCTGAGTGACGCTGACAAAGTTTTTATTATAATATTGTACTTATAGTGTGTTCCATTTCTTTAGTCTGAGCAAGTTAAATAAAGTAGGTAAGTAGGTTACGGATTTTGAAATTTGGCTTCTTTATGATTATGGAGGTAGTGCTAAGATACAAGAGTATTATAGGAATTTATAGATTTTTTATAATAGGTTTTTACAGTTACTTTTTGATTAATTTCAATTCTCATTTTCACACCACAGTAATCTAAAGCGACCCCTCGCTAGCTTAAGTAACGCCTCCCGATGTCCTTCGTTACCTTCGCCTCGGCACGCCAAGAATGGATACAGACGGATCTTTAAATGCTGCTGCTGAGTGTCGCGGACAAAGTTTTTAGTATAAAATTGTACTTACAGTGCGTTCGTTCCTTTTAGTCTTAGTAAATTAAAGAAATTAGGTTATAGTGCTTAAGCTAGGATTTTGTTGAAAGATTAATTTCGCTGTGTGTACCTAGCCCCGATCTGCGACCCCTTGCTAGCGATTCCATCAAGAATGGATACTGAAGAAACTTTATTTTTGGCTGACGGTCATAGCCAACGCAGACCAATGCTCACGGTAAATCGACGTAAAGTCCTTTTTAGGCTAATTCTTCGACATAAGCGATATGATCTGGTTCAATTAATTATGATGGATATAGTTGCCGGAAAGAGGAAGGTTGGAAGGAAAAAGAATTAGACTGCGAAACATCAAAGAGTCGACCGGAATAGCTGGCGCAGCTGACTGAGGGAGGCTTATTGCCAACCTTACCTAGTTGGAGAGGCTGCTAAATAAGTAGCAGGCGATTACTTTAAAATTTTTGTCAACAGCAGGATGAACTGGTAGAGTGATTTATAAAATCCTGCACTGTTGTAAAAAAATATCGTCAAACATAAAACAAGTATTGAAATTTTTTAATCCTGCATACGTTCAAAGCTAAGCTCTACTACAAAAAGCAAAAATATGAAGGATTTCCTAGAAAGTTTGGCGGTAGAGTTCCGCCACTGCGGTGGGTACATTATGCTCGCAGCTAACGAACGTCATTGATTTCTTACAATTTGCCCACCCACGCTCCGCACTCGTTCATTCCCTGAGCACTTCATCACTTGACAAATGAATATGAATAAAGAAACATGCGGTAGGTATTCTCGAGTTGTTTAAAGAAGAATAGTAAAGAAATATGTATCTGAGTAGCGTTTGTTTTTGCTATTTGGCATTCAACTTTAGGTAGCTAAGTAAGAACAAGCACCGTGCACAATAAAGGTAACGAAAAACAAGTTCATACGATTTACTGTAATTGTTCGCTTTGCGGTCCAGCTTTAACTATAACGGGCATCAAAATTTCTCTACAGCTTGGGATCAGCATAATAAGGTAGTTGCCGCATCTTTGACATGTCGTAAGAGTCAACTAAAAGAGGGCATACGACGCACCCAATGTCGATCCTATAAAAACAGAACGGTCTTGCCCCGTTCAAGAAAGGGTCACACTTTAGAGTAGAATTTTATTAGAAGCACTGTGTGCTAGCCTGACCTCTCACTACGATCTTTTCGGGAGCAGTGCTGTAACCACCCCTTGTGCCTGATGTAAGACAGTGCTACACTATCATGCTTGAAAATGCTCTAACCGGACACTGAACACACAGACACACAGACACAAGAATGGCGGCCTTAGTTCATCGCGCTGACCTATTACAGGTTGGTGGACTGAACGTGCATTTCAGAGCAGCAGGCGACATTTAGTGTTGTTAAACAATCATAAGCCATTAAGCAGTCATAATTATAATCTAAACCCATACATTTTCTATCACCGCACTCGTATAATTATGATAAAAAAGCTGGCAATAGTTGCATGCAAATTATTTAAAAGCAATATAAAAGATACAAACAAACAATTCGATATTCATTTTCCCACACTTCGACTTGTCCCTACTTCAACTTTACGAAGTGTGAATTAGGCTGCGATTGTGAGCGGCAAGCTTGAACGGAAGTTTGTTTGATTTACCCGGGTAATATTATAGGAACGTTCTTACACAATTCTATCTGTCGTTAAGTGATATTCATGGCAAAAGAAAGGTAATATGATTTCGACCTTCCAGTCCGAGACGTTGGGGTTCGAATCCCTGCGACACTCACCAATGACTCTTATTAGTTATGTGACTGACTGTGAGGTTTTCTGAAAATTCTCCTTCATGTCCCAAAACATACTATCGCAAGAAGATCTATGTCCGTAGCTTGCTTAATTATAAAAATTTCATTCTGTTTTTATTACGATTAGAAACATCTTAAAGTGGATAGGTGATATCCGGGTTCATAAATAGGCAGTTGGTATAAGTTTTCAACTGGATGATGAAAATAAGAATATCTCATTTTTTCAATGACGAACTTATACAATTTGTAGATCATTGACGTTCTGATGAAGCTGACTACCGATCCAATTTTATTTTAACGTACCATGAAATTTATATAAATCGCTTTAATTTTCGTAGCATTCAGAAGCGAATTCAAGGACATACGTGAATTATGTCACTGCGGTATAATGTTAGGTACTAGGGCACCATAAAAGCATCAATGGTGAGCGAAGGTCGAGGCAGAATGCAGAATTAGCAACACAATCAACGCGATTGCAATGAATTAATCACAAAGCATTATTATTATATGCCGCAGTAGAGGGAATACTCGTTACCTGCCAAGAATCGGGACATGCCCCCATTATATTATACTACCTGCGCACTTATATTGCAACTGGGTCATTATAGTCCAAGTGGTTTAATAATGATAATGATGAGGTTTTATAACCGCGGGTTATGTATGCGCTTTAAATAAATATTATCTTCAAATGATAGTTTAACTTGATAAAATCTCTTCATTTTATATTTCTCTCCATTTTGATTTCAATTGAAATTCGTTTTTGTAGGTTAACTTTTCCTTTAATT
Source organism: Erynnis tages (assembly GCA_905147235.1). NCBI lineage: Eukaryota > Metazoa > Arthropoda > Insecta > Lepidoptera > Hesperiidae > Erynnis > Erynnis tages. The sequence continues at coordinate 6,367,016 of LR990078.1, read as the reverse complement.
ATTTTCGATTTGAATAGCGAGATAAAATACCGTATTGCGTACTTATATATTATACCATGATATTTTTCCTTTGTAAATATTTATTAAAAAATATGGGACATTCAAAGTAAAATTTAAAGGATGAAGATAGCAATGCAATTGCAGTAGAGTAACATAGGAATGTTACAAAATTCTAAATTATGAAATAGGTAATCAACTAAACCTACTAACAAGAAAAAACATCAGATTTCGAATGTTTAACACAAATAAACTATACTTAACGAATAATAATGTTGTTATTATGCATTGCACCCATAATTTTGAATTCAAACCGCGTACCGAATAAAGTTTAATCAACTCTTTATCGGCTATTTGGGTATTTATATTGTAGTTAATATCAATTTGTTTTATCAATATTATTGTTTTCAATAATCATACTGGGATTGAATTAAAGTACCTAAATACTAAAAATTATATAACATTCGTGTACTTGATAAGCAGAGCTGGAAAGGAAGGTTTATTCTTCAATCAAATTACATCTAAGATTCTTAAATAATAATCTTCAACGACTAACCTAGGCAGTAGTTCAAAGATCAATCTTAATAGATTTATCTATTCATAGTTACTCACACAGACCATAAATGCCACTCATAAGTAATACTCAAGTGTATTATAGAAAGTATATTTGTTTCAAACGAGGATGTTGCAAGCTCTAACAAAAAAGAGGTCGGTAATACTACAATACAATGTCTTGGTGCCACATTTCGCAGGAGTCCGCAGCCGTGGGAAATGTAGAGCAACGAGCAGATCCCACCGAATCCGTTCGTCGAAAAGAAAGTCATCGATCTCGTGTATTTATATCTACTAATGCTATAAATTATAAAGAAGAAAGGTATTTTTATTATTGAATAATTCGTGATTAACTCCGCCTCATGAGGACCTCGCAATGCCTCGCATAGAGAATCTAGCGAGCTATCCGGAACAAAACAGGTAAGGATTATTCATTGGAAGTGGATTTTATTTGTTTGTTATACCTACATACATACATACAAGAATACAATCTTGCTACAAATAAATAAATTGGACCAAATTATACTCAGTCCAATCCAACTTAATTGGATTTTTATACAAAAAGTAAACAATTTTGATATATGGCTCTCTTCCTACAGAAAACGTATCGAAAATTACCACATTTTTATATTGCGCTTGTTATTTAAAGTACATACAAGAATTCAATTTTGCAACAAATAAATAAATTGGACCAAATTATACACAGTCCAATCACATCCAAATGCACAACCCAAAGTAAACATTTTTGATATAAGGCTTTCTTGCTACAGAAAACGTATCAGCATACAATTACCACATTTCTTGTATTGTGCTTTACAATAACGTTTCATAAATTTCGTTTTAAAATAACGTATAGTTATTATAGATGGGTACTTAATTATATACTTTGTTTTAGACACAAACTCGCGGTTACTAGGTACCATTAAAAGTTCAGAAAGGATTTTGTTCAGGTCAATGATCCTTAAAACCCATTATACTTTCGTTTTTGTTTAATTTTCCGATACATAGGTAGTAACAGATCGCAATGTCTGTCTCATTTCCACATTATTAAGTATCTATGTACATATTACGCTAACGTAGAACAGAAATTAAAAAACTTTTGCAGTGCCATTAGGAATAGAAATAGTAGTAGTTAGTTCAGTTTTATTTGCGTATCAAAAACTTTTTAATAGAGCATGACAATAATATGCGATGCACAAAGTTCCCACGCTGCTACTGAATCACATTTTGTTATTTCAAATCTTTCTGCTGGTGATTTGTAAGTACTTATTAGAACTAGGTATAGTAAAGTAAAACGACCTTAGTCCACTGTCATCCATGGGAGTATAAAATTTGACATGTTCATATTTTACCCTGAGAATATAAGAGTTGATGCGGACGGATCATGGATGTCCGTGGGTTACACTAATTTTTAAAAGTTGTCTAAAAAATAATTATATTAAAAACTTGATAGACCCGGGATACTTGCCGCCTTAACCAGTCACGGAACTGCTAAGCGAAAAGCGAATATGTTAGCCCTCTCGTGAAAAGCCACGTCCAAGTTCAAATAGAAGGAAGAGGACTTCCTGTAGGAACTTCAGGTAGGGGACCTGAAGGGGTATTTGAGTAGGGGAGGGGTATTTGCTAGGAACTGTATACGAAAGAACTAAAGTGATCGCCTTATGAGGCGAACGTGAACTTAAAAATACGAACGTGAACAAGAAACATGCCTAGACTAACATTGATCGATATTTTTTATATTATTGCAATCTGAGGTTCTTACAGCTAGTAGAGCCATTGCAGCTTACTTGGAGAATTAAATTACCAAATCTGACCTCCTCGCCATAACATTTGATATGTCAAATCTGACCTCCTCGCCATAACTCTCCCACAGAAAAACAAGACATTGAAGATCATGCTGCTTCACGGTGCTTATGAGGGTAGCGGTAATTTAATTCTCCAAGTAAGCTGCAATGGCTCTACCAGCTGTAAGAACCTCAGATTGCAATAATATAAAAAATATCGATCAATGTTAGTCTAGGCATGTTTCTTGTTCACGTTCGTATTTTTAAATCAACCTTAATATAAATCAAATCGTCACGCCACGCAAAAATGCTTGACGTCAGGTTTTGATCAATAAGTGTAAGCTGAGACTGCTGTAACGGTGTTGTTTAATATACGACCTCATCAACTGTTTTGTAAAGAAATATCTACATTTTATAACGTGGAACTTGCGTGGAACCAAATAACATGACAAATAACACTGATCTTTTATTAATAGTCAAGAATGTGCTAAATATCAAATTTATTTATTTATTTATTTATTTATTTATTTATTTATTCCAGGCTCACCAACACAAGATACACAAAACAAGCACAGTATATTAATACAAAAATATATAGATCGTGTACCCGCAATTACAGGTGGGCACGACATGCACAATATTGACGCTCCTGTGTTATATAATAATAAGTAATAATTATTCATTACAAACTGACTGACAAATTAACTTTTAATGAGAATTAAAGTAGATAATGAAAGTAAGTATGACATAATGGATAAAGCCAAAAAAATATATCTAAACAAGGTAATATAATAGACATAGATATTTTAAATTTAAATAATCGTCTCAAAACGCAGCTTTAATTCTCTCACAGGTTATTAAATTTTTTCAAATGACTGTGAAATAAATTTCATAACAAACAATTACTGATACACACTGACCTACCCACATAATTACAATAAGAATACATAACTATTGTATTTAGAAGTTTGCGGGCCGTGATTACCACAGATTTGGTAACAATGTGCGACCTCAATATGAAAAGCGAGGCGAATTCTTCAGTTGCTATAAGTGGAAGAGATAGATATGTACTACGTACTACCACAGTATAAGTGATACTACGTACTTAACAAGCAGTAACTAGTCGAGTAGTTCTGTACATAATATATTGTGTAAGCTGCCAGTATCGCGGTATTTTAGCTCTATCAATCGCGTGGTAATAAAAATTTGGAACCGAAATTCCTAGTCCCAAATGTAGAGAACATTCATAAAGACGTTAAACTTCATCTACATTTTTTGTACATTTTTTGTAGAACAGAAATCATAAGTAAAATACCTGTAGTTTTCAGTCAATTAAAAAGCTTGGAAATGTGTTATCACTTTAGTGAACCTAATAAAAGAAAAAAAAATTAAAACAATAATTCATCATAGTCCAGGATCAGAAATAACAAAAATTGAATTAAAACATTTTTTTACAAACAAAAATTTTACCTACTGTATTGAACATAAAAGATGTAGGTAATTGTAGAGTTCTCAGTAGAGCTAGAGTAATCGGATCGATTCTGTACGGAGTTTCGCATGATGATTACAGCTGTGTAGTACAACTTCATCCTTTATAATAAAAACTTAATCTTCTATCTAAATCCAAATATGTTATTAAAATATTTCGAAACAAAAAGCTAAGTCTCTACGAAATAATCTGTTTTAATCAATGAAACTATTTTTTATTTATTTTTAGAAGCACTTGTAAATGACATGACCCGTTTCTTATAAGTAAATGTTGAATATAGGCACCGTTACATTGAAAGTTTTTAGTGATAAGTACTAATTAAACATGAAAAATTAAGTCTACCTATCTAACAGCGGTATTTAATAAAGATGTTAAAGATAAAGGGTTGTTAATAGGGCTTTATTTAAATTTAAGTGAACTTACCTTATTTACGTGAAGAAAACGGTCAATCCCAATTCATAAATGGGTCCCGAGGTCCGCAGTAGTTAAAATTGCCGCATTCCTCTGTAACCGGGCTCGAGGCAGACGCAGCTTCCCTATCTGGACCGGTTGTTTACCACCGCGCTCGCATTCGAACGTAACATTTATGTCAGAATCATCACTTAAACAATTAATGAAACACTGAAGCCGAACGAATGGTAATGAGAAACATCGCCGCGCGGTGTATTTTGTAAAGATCGCTTGCGGTCAATGCGTCAAAGTGAGCGGGTAACGGAATACAGGTAGTAAGAGCACGGAGACGCGCACGACACTGCCGCGACGACGACGCCAGCGCCCTCCCGCGTCCGCTCGCGCAAGCGCTACGCCTCCCGTCTGCCACTCGGAAAAGCCAGACACTAAAGCCTCATTTACAGATGGATACTTAGTGAAAAATGTGCCTCGTAGCTCGAGCACCTATTCCCTACAATCGTGCTCTACAGCCCAAGGCGTTCAAATCCTAAAGTTTTACAAACTACCCTAAATCACAGGAGAACAATTTGCACGAAACTATTTACAAGAGTTTATTATGGTAAAACTTAGTTAAGACATTAAACTTGACATCTATTTTTGCATATCTGTATAAAAATAGACGAGGCATAGTGTAAGTGGCATAAGGATCGGAGCTCATGTGAATGTTTTGACCTACTTCCAGATCCATACAAATATTTTGGACTGGGAGTGGCACCTCACTGGCATGAAATGCCACATACATCCAAACATTTCAAGTTTAACTAACAGTTATATTACTGACATACACAGAGCAGTTAATAGATTTAGAACCTAATGACCCATATCATATATTATATTATTTTATTATATTTAGATATAATTACACGCTTTATAAGTATATGCTTCACCTGTATGTTTATTTGTAATTTTTAGCAATAGCTATAAAAAATAAAAAAAATTGTTAGTCTAAAACTTATTTACTTAGAACTCTACAAAGAACTGTATATTAAAGTGACACCAACACAGACCCCAAAATAATCCCTACTATAATAATATTATAAAATTAAATGTGAATGTAAGTTTGTTTGTTACGCTTTCACGCGAAAAATACTCAATCGATCATCATTAAACTTTGTACACAAATTTATTAGAAGTAACATAGGATACCTTTTATTAAAAACGGCTGAACAGATTTGGATGAAATTTGGTACAAAGATAGATCATAACCTGGATTAACATATAGGATACTTTTTACCCTTCTCTGCACCAAGTTCTTAAATCCACGAGGGCGAAGCCGCGGGCACAGTGTAGTAATATATAATACTTATAATTGAGTATCGATGTAGAGTTTTTCTTAATAAGGATATTAATTATTACACATTTTCTATATTTTTTATAGCCTATAGGTCTTCCTAAACAGACAAAATAGACACAGCAAAAATATTTATTATTTATTTTAATATTACTTCTTTCTCGTCCCCTCTAACACTCGTGAATTTGAATTGAAATCGATTGAACAAATAATGTGAAATTAAACAAATAAATAATAACAAATAATAATAACAACAAATAATTGCATTAAACTGCAGTCACAAATAAAATGTGACATGTAAGCGAACCCGCAGCGAGACAGCATAGCAAATTATTCAGTTGAAGCTTTCCGCACAGCGCATTTTCCTTCAAAAAATGCTGAACCCAGTAATATGTTGTACAAAAAATGTACACATAAGAATAAAGTTTACATCTTCGCTGTATTTTATAAATTCAACAATAATAAATAAAATTCTTCCAGGCGGCAGAGACATTTGTAGCTCGCCCGAGGAGGAACCTCGTCGCCGCCCTATCAACTCGGTGAAGTAGCACCTTCCTCGTGTATTGTGTTGACTTGTTGAGGAGGTGCGGGCGGTGCGGCTGTCGGAACTACTTTTTGGAGCGATCGTCTAAACTTTATGCATTATTTTCTGTTCTGCCTAGCTTCATCGGTCCACCTGGGTTAGAGAGCACAGTAAACTTCTATGGTAATTTGTGTTCGACTATACTACCTTCTCAATCATAAGGAAATAAATATAATCATTCCGTTGTGTATATAATTAAAGCAGCATTTTAAAAAAGTATAAGGCGCAAGGGTATTACGGCCTATGTCAAAAAGCTTTTTATATGAATTCGTAAGTCATAAAAACCCATAAAAAATTGGAAAAAATTTTTTGCAAACAAATATTATGTAAAAAAAACTTTTCAATTTAAATTTCAAAAATCCCCACGAAAACACGGTCTCGGCCGTCTCGGCGCTGCCGCCATGCTTGTGACGTCACTCGCAGTGTAAACAATACATGTCAGTAAAGGATATACTCCATTGTTTATTTACACTGCTAATGACGTCACGCCGATAGCTTGCATGGCGTATAGCGTTTTTGACATTTGAAAAACAGATTAAAAAACCTGAATTTTAAAATTGAAATAATAAATGTATACTACATTTTTTAGAACAGAAATGACCATTTTTCACTTGCTTTTAACAAAATCTATCAATATTACATAATTTTGGGTTTTTCCTTGCATGGTGCGAAATACCCTATTGTTTAACATAAATAATATTAATGAGTTTAACAATTGCTCAGTATATTTTGACAACTGTATGTGGAGAGTATAAAGGCTAATAATATAAATTGGAGATAGCCGCAGTTGGCACGCGCGATGGCCCAGTTGGACCGATTCAGAAGTTAAATGTGTCAGCTGGCTTGTCAGATAATACTCGATTCAGATTACAATTTACGCCTTCAAAAGAATTATTAAGCGCTATTTGTAGAGTTTATAGCAAAAAATGTTTTGTAAAACAGCCGAATCTAATGGCTAGAGTCTATCTACTACAAGCACCGTTGCGTTTCACCGGAGATCCCGGAGCCACAAGCGCAGAGGAAGGCCACCGAGGTGGTTTTAGTGGGTAAGAATCCCACATAAACCGGAGTCGTTCCGACGATTCTCTACTGTGTTGTTGTATAAGGAAATTAATAAAAAATATAATAACGCTTCACACTCAAAGCCCCAGACTAGGATTCCCTGTGTCGTAGGTGCAATGGACACACAAAAGACAACAACATACATACCCAGACCAGAAACAGAAATTTAAACTCATCATTAAAATATCTGCTCCGCTGGGAATCGAACCCAAAATCCTCTACGCAGCGCACTGGCGTCTTTACCAACTGAGCAACTAGGGTCGTCAAAGTTTGTGCCGTTTAATGTTTTGATTAAATTAACTGATATTTAGTAAATTTAATTGCTGTCATTTTTACTATATATAAATTATCAACTTTTGCATACCCTATGGTTAAGGAACAACACACTAATGTAATTTATATACAATGTGTACTGCAGTTAGTACCGTTCCGTTCAAATGGACGTATTGAATAGAATTGATTCTAATTCTCTTGATCGTTACTTATGTACCGTCAATACCGCGAACGAAGAGTAGATATTTTAGGTCAATTCTTGGGGTTTCAGAGACATTCTTGCTGAAACCTAAAAGAGTACCTACCACAAACCTCATAACCCACATGAAACATTATGGTATTTGTGGCTTGTGTTTCTATTGAGAAGGTGAAAGGTGCACTTTTTGGAGATAAAATTTATTTAAGCTGATCATCTAACTAAGTTATGAGCTAAGTCATGAGCAGCATCGCATTATGATCCCAGATAAAACTTCTATCCTTATTGAGGGTATCCATGTCCATGGGTATCCATGTGGATAAGACAAATTCACATCACGTGGTCTGCATCCCCCAAACTGAAATATAGAACTAAAAATCTTACTATACCAGTAGCTCTCATGGCTTTTTAAAATTCATGTTTACAGCCTTATATACGAGCTGGTTTTAACGTATAATATAAACTGAAAACAGTTGTTTTTACTTGGCAAAGCAAGGTCGTACAGCTGGGTCCAGACTTTTATCGCATTAAAGATATACAGGAACAATCTAAGAACCCTTTCAACAGTTCATTGTAATTATTTACCTGTTTCATTGTGTGTGTATAAATGTGAAATATTATAATATAAAAATGTCAAATACAAAGGAGGCTTTTGGCTATTACATGATTATAACGATGGCTATATTTGCAATACGTATCTCGTAGGTAAATCTCGTAGGTAGTATGTTTCTATGTGTAGAAATACATACGTATATTGGACGGTTTATTTGTATTTTCAATCCGATAGTATTAAAAAACCCTTATTGAACTATGGCCTGGAAATCAGGTGAGCAAACTCGTTTAACCCATTTAATATTTTTAAAGCGTTACCAAGTGCACTTAAGCCGTCTTGTACTTAATAACAGACGGAATTCCATGCAAATGGTGTCTGTCACGCTTAGGTGGGCTTTCTCAGGGAAGTAAGCTTGACTGGTTGAGAAGTTACCGAGCGTTTTTTATAATACTTTTATTAGTTCAGAAAGAAAGTTTTTAATGGGGCATTTCGCTCCTTTTACACTTAAAATCTGCACAACTTAGTTACCGGTAATCGCTCTGTGATGTTTTGTCCCGTTACATATTAAAATTAAGGTACTTACCTACACTTTTAAATACCTGACGATCAGCCATTAAATGGCTTTTTAATTAACGGTTAAGTATAAATTGAAATGAAATTTTCAAATTTGATTCTGACGAGAATCTTTCCAATTTCAAATGTGTTACAATACCGAATATCACATTCATTGTCTGACCAGAGCGAGAGTGCTTTTAAATTGTTTAAAGATCCTATGAATGATTTGAAAAGATTATAGTTATAGACATAATTCGTTATTTATTTTCAATAACTTGAATGAACACACAATGCTTACGATCAAATGCACTTTTAAGAATTACACATTCTTGAGGTAGGTACTGTGTGATTTATAGTAACCGTCATGAGTCGTGAGCATTATCAGTGGTAGGGATATTGTATACTTTCGGCCAATGTATAGCAGCCGAAAAAATGTGCTGGGCCAATAGACGACGCACACTGACTAACTGACGTTTGTCGAACCAATCGTGTGCACCGCAGCGCAGTCAATGTCAAACCGACCAATGAAAGGTGTGCTCACCACTCGTGACGGCAACTAGAAACCTCGAGACATAGGTAAATTGTCCCATGTTTAAAAAACTGACTTCACGAAATAAAACTTCACGAAAATTTTGATAATTTAGTAATCTTTTGGAATAAAAATATCAAAACACTAGACTGTGCGCGCGGCTTCCCCCGCGTGGATTTTAGAACTTGCGGTTATTGTGACTAAACTATGATAGTTAGATATTTGCTCTCGCCACTTTTTGTAGATCTTAATAAGACCTACAAACCCGAAGTACATCATTTTGTTCTCTTCAGCTTTATAATATTATATAGTATAGATATTCACTGAGTGACCAGAATTTACATCAGGAGAATATCTGGATTTAGGTATAAGGCTCTTTATAAATCTGAATTTATATTTTCGGGAAACGGGTGACGAATCGTCAATCTACTAAACATTAGGTGCCCAAGAACCAAAGTCTAGAACTCTAGACAGAGTCTCCTTCTGAAAGGATTTAGGAGATGTGGACCTGATGGCTAGTTGTCACCATATTCCAAAAAGTATACCTATATATTCTTATATTTTTATATCATGGAAGTGACAAAATACCATGGAGGATTCACATTCACATGACAGCGACTTCTTCCAAAAATTTCTGGCTCCAGGAATCGCACGGTGCCGAGTGGTTTAGCACGATAATGTAAACTGTCGTGCTTTGCTTAATCTAATGAGTGAATATCATAGCGCGATCATAGCTGGCTCCGAAACGCTAGAACTTTATGCACAACTAGTTGACCCGGCAGGCTTCGCTCTGCCAATTAGTTTGACTAATATCAAAAGTTTTTTTGAGTCAGAAACTATCACCACCAAGTCCGTTGCAAAATTCCAAACAACTAACACGTTAGTAACAATGAGAAAGCTCCAACAATTAAAAACCGGCACTCGATTCCAATATTTTAATTGAACATTTAGAATGCCAACTTATGTTCGGTCCGGGTAAACGGTTTTATTCAATAATGTATTATAATTAGTGTAGATTTTCTATTTAAATTCTTAGTATTTATTGAATGGAATAGCCTATAATTATGAACAATTCAAAAACAGTACGCGTTATTTTGTGTACTATATAATATAGATAGCTTCAGAAGTTCAGAGAGCTCAGAGACGTTGACAAGTCAACTTGACTTTGACTTTGACATTTTATACAACTGCATGAAGGTGGCATGAAGTCTGAATGGCATTAATCAATCAATTAATCAATTTTCAATTTTCATCTCTGGCACTGCAATCGCCACAAAAACAAATAATATAATAATTATAACAAACATTATTAAAAAGCAAACATTACTTCGCATTATAGTAATATAGTATGTGGACACGGTACTGGACATAACAGTGCAGACTTGTAAGAATTAGAAGACTACGGAAGAAAAAATATTTAAAAATCATCAAAGATGTCGAAAGATAAAGTTATATTTCATCCAATTATAAGTTCTATACAGAGAATCGCTCTCTATGAAACGAAAGCGGTGAGTAAAACGGTATTCTAAAAATACGTTCGAACAATTCCAAAGATCGGCTGAGGCTTCCTATGCAGGTTTGCAATAGGTGGTAGAAAACTGTCAAAACTCCACTATAAACACCGTCCGCGCCCACATTATAAAATTGTAAACCATATCTTGTCGCAGCTGGTAATAGTGTGGCTGACTAGCAATTCTTTAGAGTACCTTTTTTATTGATAGTATTTCTGTCGCATAAGTGGGAAAAGGGTTGATCTTATCTAATTTGTACTGAGCCTTATCCTTCGCAGCATGATGAAATTTATACATTACATATTCTAAACCTAATTACCAACTCCAAATATGTGATTGCAAGTGACCCTACTCAATTTCAGCCCTACTAGACCCTCCCAACCCATGCAAAACATCTATCTGAAAAATCAGTTATCTTTACACAGAAATGGGTGGCACATTGCAATAGCCAATGAGTTTGATTAGGAAAAATATTAAAATAAATAAATAATTGGACTGCTAAATGATCACAACTTATTTTAATATAAAATATAATATAAAATTTAGTTTTAGTTTTTTAAGATATAATTATTGTATGCCCCTGCATAGGGTAGACTGTTCTTAACTTATTATAATTTTTGTAACATCTTTCTCGTGTAACAGTCAACAATAAACGCATTCTTTTCTTTTCTTTTCTTTTCTTTCTTTTCTCCTTATAATTATGTTTATTTGTTCTTGTAATTATCTGAAAAATCAGTTATCTCCTTATATGTTTATTTGTTCTTGTAATTATATAATTATGTTTACAAAGTATGAATTTACTAAGTGCTCCAAATTTTATGCTTCCAGAGATTTTACCTTATTGGATCAAATAACACACAGACCAGATTTCGGGTACTGAAAATTGACAGAACTGACTCCAGGGATCTGATATTAGTAGACGACAAGGTGGAATACAATAAGCAAGAAATACACCAGTTGTTGAATATGATTGGCTTTGGGAACAGGACTGGTCGCTCTGCGGGCTTTAATAAACTTGTTTCTGCTTTTGGGATTGTTGGTAATTCAATTTTGCATAGTATTTATTATCTCCCTGGGCAAACTGCTGCTCTCTGCAAGGGAAGCCCATGATCAAGTATTCAGATAAATTTGAAAACTAGTAGAGTTATCTTGTTATAGTTAACCCTTAACCACCTACCAGCAGTCTCAGAGACCACAATGATTTTTCAAATTTTTCATGTGTGTTTGGCGTGCACCACAGTGCGTTGGTGTACCTTTTCTACACATCAATGAGTATCGCCCTTGTGCTCTACAAGTGTGTACATGTGCGCTTTTGGCCAGGGTAAGTAAAAATATTTCAACTGTGGTCTCCTTGACCGCACGTAGGGGGTTGTGTGATGTTTTTGTGTTTATTTACTTTTACTGTTTTGGCGTAAAAATGAACAAAAATGATGAAAATATTGAAAGATAGCTTCAGCAAGGGATCTCAGATGAAGAAGATATTTCTGGCGAGGAATGCAGAGCTGTCTAACTGAATGTAACTGTCCATCAGTGCAGGTCAGTGCAGACTAAAGAGTGTGATTCCGAGTCTGAAATTGAGGGTGACTATGATCAAAATAGCTTGCTGGAAACAACAGCTTCTTTAAGGTCACAATCTCCATACAGGTCTTTGGAAGCCTACCTATTTTTCTTGTGTAAAGAACTTACCAGCCAGAACGGTGATAGCCCAGTGGCTTAGAATTTGACTTCAAATCGAGGGGTCCGGGTTCAAATTCCAGCAGCACACACTGATGAATTTGTAAAAAAAGATATGTATGCTTTATAAAATTAAATATCACCTTCTGTTACGGTGAAGGAAATCATTGCGAGGAAACCTGCATGCCTGAGAATTCACAAAAAACAAGTTCTAAAAGATATGTGAAGTCCACCAACCTGCAGCAGGCCAGCGTGGTGGACTAAGGCCTACATCTCTCTCATTGTGAGAGGAGACCTGACCCTGTAGTGGGTCATCAATTTAGGTTCCTGACAAAGTAGCAGTTTGGATTGCTCGAAAAAAATGTGTTTTTATTGCCGCGAAAAAATATGAAAGTTTAGGCATTGTAATTTTGTTTTGTATTTTATTTTTTGTTTAATTTTTTATTGATTTTATATTTCTTTTATTGAAATTATAGGAAATAAGAAAAAGAAGAGAAAAGTTAAAGTTCCTAAATGAAAACGACCTCATTTTCTTAGCATAGTTATTTTGGTGTCATAAAATTGTTGTTTCATAAATATTTTTCCATTTTAATAAGACTTTTATATTATTGTTGCTAATTTGTTGTGCTAAAATACAGCAATTGAGTATAAACATCCATTTTATTCGACTAAACTTTAATTTGTTATCATAGATCTCAAAATAAACGCAATAATCTATCAGCGGTCTCTGTGACCACACATAGGTGGTTGAAGGACAAAAATACGTGCTAGGTGGTTAAGGGTTAGTCACAAAACATTTAAAACCAACATAATGTTGATGTTGGGTGATATGAACATAATTTTTGTTTGATTGGTTTATTTGACAATAACTTCATACAAATGGAATTTTTAAATGTTTGAATACAGCATTGAATAACAAAATATTCACATTGACTAAAAAAATATTGTTTTATTGCAGGTTTCATAAGGTTTCTTGAAGGATACTATATAATCCTAGTCACAAAGAGAAGAAAAATTGCTGTAATAGGTCCACATTCCATTTATAAAATAGAGGATACTTCCATGATTTATATTCCAAATGAAAGCAACAAGCCCCCTCATCCAGATGAACAGAGATATGTAAAAATGTTCATGGCTATAGATTTATCTACTAATTTCTACTACAGCTATAGCTATGATGTGACACATACTTTACAAATGAATATGGCGCCTCCTAGAAAACTGGCCCCAGCTCTGTTTCCCAAGCCCATCACAGCAGCAGTATACCATGCAAATTTGAATTCAAAATCTGCCAAAGAAGAAGAAAAGGAATGCACATGCAAAAATGATGATAGTGACGATGAAGATATATTTGAAACATGGAAGATACAACTTCAGCAAAGGCATGAGAAAATGGGGTAAGTTCAGGCCCCTCTTACCCAACAGGCAGTCTGAGCACTTGCCCAGGGCCCCACAGTCAAACGGAGCCAGTAGTATCTGCCAGATCACCAAATAAAAAACCCTGGCCAATTTTCTTTTCGAAATCCATATTCAATTTGCAGAAACCAAACGATTCTGACATTAAAATTACAATATGTGCTTGTGCAATATTGTGCATGCGCGGGGTTGCTCTTCTTTTGCCCCAAAATCAAGCTTTTTGAACTGAAATGATAAGATGTTTATGTCTCGAAAATAGCATTATTAAAAAAAACAGTTCTCTCTATCTCTATGGGCCCTAAGTCAAATTTTTCAAATTGAGATAAAAAAAAGCATGTAGGGTAGCGGACCCAGTAGTCAGCCAGACACCAGTACTCAGCCTTTTTTAACTTTAAACCTATAGAAATAACAATACGATTTATTTTAACCAATCAAGTTGTGCTTTATCGGTTTGACGACTCCTAAGTGGTGGATTCCAAACGTACGAGTTACTGTGAGTAGTCAAAATTACGAGCAATTTTAGTCCATTCAGGTGTTGTCCGCCGACAAGCTAGCGCTAGTGGCGATCGCTATTTTTTTGTTAGTGGCAGGTGATTGCAAAATAGGTAAGATAATCAATATTATTTTCATGTATTGTATATATTAAATGAATTATATGATATATTTGGAAATTAAGTACTTTATTTTAATAATATTTCATTGTAAAATTACGCATTTACTTAAATATTAGGGTGGCCGACTACAGGGTTGTTATCTTTTAGCATTTTCCGGTAGTCAGCCACCCCTGGCTGACTACTGATTTTAAGCAAAACTTTTTGTTTCAAGTGTTGCTGGTTTCAATTTATAGCTATTTTTTAACCCTTTATTTTGAAGTAAACATGTCATACATTATTTTGACAAAAAACCAGTAGTCAGCCACCTAAACATTCGCGATGTTATGCTGGCCGAGCACTAGTTGTGATTGATCCAGTAGGTCAGCCTCAAAATATATATGAATTTAAATAGATATTTAGTTATTATTTTAAAATTTAAACCTCGTTCTTTTTACAATTTCATTTTATTTTTACAATTTCTTCTATTTACATAGTTTCAGATTCCAATCATGACTTTATCGAGGCCGATACTACAAAATCCTGAGGATAAACTAGTACAAGCTATAGACCCCATAAGAAACGGTATGAAAATTAAAGAAGCCAGCAGATTTTATGATGTTCCTCGAGGTACTTTTCAAGACAAGCAGCATCTTCGGGTTCCTGGAGGTCCCAGAAAGATGGGTCCTGATTCTATCCTCTCTAAAAATGAAGAATCAGAGATTGCAAACTGGTTGATTGCTCTTGCATCTTGCGGATTTCCACTGAAATCTGACATTCTATTGAATATGGATCAAAACATTATGATCGAAGATGGCAGGCCTAACCCTTTCGTAAATGGAAGACCATGTAAGAAGTGACCTTTTTATGCTTCTTGGTGATATACTACATTTATTAACAATAATGTATTGGACAACGAAATTAATCTTCCTGCTTTTGAAGTTAGTGAAGCTTCTATTTTAGTATCAAGCGAAAACAAGGAAGAAAATACGATCATACGATCTCTTGGTATTGAAAATATATCTGATACTATGATTTAAAAAGAAACTCATGGGATATCACCCATCATACGTAAAAATCTTGTTATACCATCGCCAATAAAGAAGTCATATATTGTATCAGGCGTTACTTTGCGGAAATCCATTGTTATTTAAGTTGTATTTATATTTCTTTGCAACAATCCGCACACGTGGAACTTGTTTTGGTATGGACCCACCACCCTCCCTTATCTCTCTGAGTAGGTGTATACCATAACAACTTATTGTGGACTCTACAACGGCAACAGCAACCAACCGTTGTAGAGTCCACGTAGAGTCCACATTACCTGATGATGCTTCGTTTTGGGGCGAAACACGTGTCGTGTACTATTGGAATAAGTTGTTATGGTATACACCTACTCAGAGAGATAAGGGAGGGTGGTGGGTCCATACCAAAACAAGTTCCACGTGTGCGGATTGTTGCCAAGAAATATAAATACAACTTAAATAATAAAGAAGTCTTCAACGCCTAGACACATGAATAGAATTGGAGCAATTTCTTCCTTAGAATGGAGACTGTTTAAAAAAGAAAAAAAGAAAAAAGCAATCCAAGAAAGAAAGTTATAAAGGCAAAGAATTAAGAAAGAAAAAGAGAAGTTAAAAGTTACTTACTAAGAAGATGGAATAGCAGAAAAAAATAAACTGAAACATCCCAGAAGAAAAATGATGGTTCGGACGGACGAAGAATTTAAAATTACAAGTGCAAAAAAAGAAATCTTAAATATAAAAATTACAATGAAAATGTGGCGATAGAAAATAAAACAAATAAATGTGATACAACAGAAAAAAAACGTCTAAAATAAAGATTCTTTCAGTACAAATCAGCTTTACAGAACAAAAGAAATATCCAACTATTAAGAAAGAAAAGTTGCAAAAGAAAATGAATAATATGTTGATCCGAAAACAATTTATTTATTTGTAAACAATTCTTTTAGAAATGTGTAAGAACTTGCTGATATTCTGAACAATAATATGACTGATTATTAAAACTACAGATAGACAAATAAGTTATAAATAATTGAAGCATACTCTTTTTGACTGAATTTAATGTTCCTGAGCAGATTAAGTTAAATATTAATTATTTATCTCCTATAATTAAGCAAAGGCCGACTATTGGTAACAGGATGGCTGACAAGTGGATTTTAGAGGCTGACTACTGGTGAAATGTGACTTATTTACTTTGAACTGATTTTTTGTTGCATTAAACAATATAATTAACTTTGATATTAATTTTATTATAAATTTTAATAAATAAGGAACCTAAAAATATATGACACCTTTAATTTATTCCTCTGCATGTTAATTTCCCGTGACAATGAACTTGAAACTTCAGTTAAAAGGCTGACTACTGGGTCCGCTACCCTAATAACATATTTTTCTCATAAATAACTTTCTTTTTTTCTAAAAATTAGTGCTCTATGGCCCCATTATCCTCATACTTATATGCCCAGGGCCTCCAAAAAGCAAAAGATGGGCCTGGGTAAGATACTATGGATATTTTAATGGCGTATCTACTGAGATAAATAGAACCATGTCCCAACTTTGATCAGCCCATTATACATACTTTCTTGACTTACTTTTATGATGTTGTTCTTATTTTAATGCAGGTTTTTGACTGAAATACTTATCTAAGGTACAATTCTTCTTGTTTTACCATAGTTCTGTCTAATCAGAGGTACCCATTATTATTGTCATTGACAATATTATTTTTTTTGACATTGACAATCCTTATTTTTCATCTACAGTTCAATGAAACAAGATAGAAAAGGAAGATCGGGTATTATCATAACGTTTACATTATCATGTGTTCCTAAAGATTGTATGTCAAATTGGCTGTATTTTGATCATATTGATTTTTGTTTTTTTTTTTATTTTTGGCTTTATTTCATTAATTACAGGCAAACAAATAAATTAGAATTTGGAGTTAGAGCAGTGCCAGAATGGAGATTTGTTTGGAACAGCCACTTGCTATCGGTTGTACATTCCCAGCTCCATCCAGACTGGATCTTGTATATAATACATGGGTTTATTGAACAGAGCAACTTGAATATATTTGGGCGTCCCGTGTACCTGACTCTTATAGCTAGGAGAAGTAATAGATACGCAGGCACAAGGTTCTTGAAGAGAGGTGCCAATATACACGGAGATGTTGCCAATGAAGTGGAGACAGAGCAGATTGTACATGACTCTATCATCTCATCCTTTACAAACGGCAGGTAAATACTCATTATTGGGAATAATCATAATAAATTGTATTCATACTCTACTTCATACGGTGTTAGGGCTGGCCACATTGTTCAAAGGACCAATATCCAGTGGGGTAAAAAAGGACTTTGAATTAAAATCATGACACAGCAAAATAATGATTTCAATGAGTAAAACGATTCACTTCAAAACTATTAAATTCTATACTTCTCACTACAATTACATTATTTTGTTGCAGATTCAGTTCTTTCGTACAAATGAGAGGTTCAGTACCCAGTTTCTGGTCCCAAGACGTGTCAAAAATGGTGCCAAAACCAGCCATTTCCATTGACCTTGCTGATCCCTTTGCAGAAATACCAGCTAAGCACTTCAACAATCTCATGAAGAGATATGGGGCTCCAATTATGATCCTTAATCTAGTGAAGAAGAGAGAAAAGAAGAAACATGAATCTTTACTTACAAATGTTATAAGTAATGCTGTGAAGTATTTGAACCAGTTCCTGCCACCGGAAAATGCGATACAATACTTTCATTTGGACATGGCGAGGATAAACAAGGGTGCAGACGCCAAAGTGCTTGACAAGTAGGTATATGCAATAAATGTATCACAGATTTCAATCGGTTCAATTATTACTGAGATATTGTATGAAATTTTTTTTTATTACTTACATATTACAAAACATCTGATAAAAACTTGACTTTAAAATCTAATAAAAAATCAAGAATTTCCTAGAGATATCCGAACGAGATTTTTAAATTACACACAAACATCGCATTTGCCTTTGGATAATGTTACAGCGGTTGGATAGTGATAAGAGATTGTTTTGTTGACAAATTAATGGAAATTGCTTTGAAATAACAGATGTTGCCCGGCAAACAAACATCATTAAGGCTAGTCAAATCCGAAGATTGATTATTTATTGAAACCATCCACTAGAAAACAGAAACACCTTCCAGATTATCAGCGATAGCGCGCACAGTGGTCCGTCGCACGGGCATATTCCTGTCGTGGAAGCACTACGGCGAGGAGACGGGGCCGCCGGGGCCGCCGGGGCTGCCGGGGCACCAAGCGGGGCGGCTGCAGGCGGGCGTGGCGCGCGTCAACTGCGTGGACTGCCTCGACCGCACTAACACCGCACAGTTTGCCATCGGCAAGTGCGTGCTGGCGCATCAGGTCACCTATCAACCCTTCAGTTCTACCCGGCTCTTCATTGTCCATTGATGAAAGTGGGCCTCCCCTACTTGACGCAACTCCTGTCAGCCTTTGAATCCAACAGTTTCCCGATGTCAATCAATCCACCTGGTCACCCTGCACTTTTTTTGCCAAGGTGTGGACACCATTTGAGGACCACTGGATAATGGACATTCGAATGATGAGACCAGCATTAATACTGACCATGTGGTATACTATTTGTGTATACACACAGTATAACCTTACTGGAGAGATTGTCTTTAAGGCGGACTATCTTACACTTCATGAAACGCCAGTTAAGATTGCTGTAATATATAAAGATGGAAATATCATTTTATTTATGAGTCATAAACTTTTAATTTCCGTTTTTTTCAGCTTTATGCTTTGGGACTAATAGCCCAACCTGTCATAGAATTTGATTCAGACTGTGCCAGACTTCTGGAGGGGCTATATGAAGATCACGGAGACACACTGGCCTTACAGTATGGTGGCTCCCAGTTGGTTCATAGGTATATAATAAATTTCGTTTCACAAAACATTTTCTCCTCCTCCTCAATTCGCTTACTCAGTGCTGAGCATCGGTATACCAAAATGCTCCTCAGGCTTGGGACAATAATATGATTTTGTAACAATATTTAATAAACAGGCAAGAATTTGCAAACATACCAAATTTTACACATGTTTATAATTTAAATTCATTGACTAGCCCAAACTATTAGGTTATTATCGTTAATACGTTTTTCCAGAATCAAAACATACCGCAAGACAGCTCCGTGGTCGTCCCACGGTAATGACATCATGCAGACCCTGAGCAGATACTACTCCAACACGTTCTCGGACGCCGAGAAGCAAAGCACTATGAACTTGTTCTTGGGCTTGTTCGTTCCCGACCCCTCCCGTCCACCAATCTGGGACTACCCTACAGACTACTACCTACACCATCCAGAAGCTATGGTCTATATCCCTAACAATAGGTAGGTTTTTTGCATCATAGCTATTGATTTTGTTTGTTGTTTTAACATGATAGAATTGGTGCAATGCAAGCTCAACACAATGTGAAACAGCATGTTCGCATGCACGGTCTTATCAGTAGGGGGGGTGGGGATACTTTATTTATTCTTAGTCCTCATGAGAAAGAACACACCCATATTATATTAAAATATCTGGTAAAACTCTATCCCATTTGAGCTTGTTGGTTTCCCTCGTTTTACAAACAGTTTACATTGGTAGTAACATGTTGTTTGTCATTTACGTAAAAACCATGTGATTGATCTATTAACATGAATGATGAGCCATATTCTAGATCGTTAACAAAATGGTGGGACGATGATGTACTGAAGCATCTTCCGTACGCAAGCAACGAGATGCGGAAGCTGTGCTGCGAGATCATCGGCATGCAGGGCGACAGCGCGCTCGAGATGGTCGACCCTTACCAGGAGCACAATCGACCCTTCGAGTACACTGTATTCATGGAGTGCTTCGAATTCAAGGTTTGACCACTTGCCTCCACTCAATGATGCTGAATTAAATTTAATAGACTTCCTGCTTACCTCCCTTTTAACCCTTAGTAGTTCACAGCTGGACCTGTCGGTAACCCATTAATGACCCACTACAGGGTCGGGTCTCCTCTCACAATGAGAGGGATGTAGGCCTTAGTCCACCACGCTGGCCTACTACAGCTGGACCTGAGTCTCCTGTAACTATGCCTCTCCTTCTGCTCCTTGGCCCTTTCAAGCCAAATATTTCCGGTGTCTTCTTTAGGTCACCCCGACACTTGGTCGGAGAGCGACCTGAACCGTATTGCCGAGACGCAGTCACCATTGAAAGACGTTTTTTCTCCCACTGGTTTTCCAACAGATGTAACCGATCCATTGCCACTTCAACTTTAAGAGCTATATTGGTTACCGCATGTATTTAAGGACAACCTCGCTAAACTTCCATATTTTTCAGTGGACGTGGTTGTCTGTGACGACGATCATTCGGCCTCATTTAAACATCTCTTATAGTAACATTTTGTTGACAGATGTGTCACACGTTAAGGGACCTAGCGCCTACATTCTGCGAGAACGCCAGTCCGTTCGTGGTGCGCGGTCGAGGCCCGGGCCCGGGCAAGGGCCCCGCCTCCAAGAACCCCGTCATCAGCGGCCGCTCCAGCACCACCTCCAACAACTCAAGCGAGTGAGTTTATCACATAACCATTCCGGCTCAATGTGAGCTCTTAACGGCGCCATCTGTTTTTCGGCAAACTAAGTAGTAAATAAACGTAGGATGGAGCGTCACTGACAGGTATCAAAATCTTGTTCTTCTTCGTCGTCTCCTCATGTCTGAGGGTCGTATCCATCGATGATAGTGTTAATGTATAAGTTCCATTCAGTTCTGCATTGAGTCAGGCGCATGGCTTGTGTAAGTCAGTTTGGCACACTTCCTTGATAATGTCCGTCCATCGGGTTGGAGATCGTCCTCGGCTTCTCTTGCCGTTCACGTGACCAACGACAGTCAGCTTTTCTAAATTGTTTGGATCCCTTCGAGTAACGTGGCCAAAGTATTGTAGGACTCTCTTCAAGCAGATGGATGAAAGTCGAGTCCGGATCCCTAGCTCTTTAAGGATAGACGCATTAGTGCGGCGCGCCGTCCAGGAAATGTTCAACATTTCGCACCGGCACCACATTTCGAATGCGTCAATTCTTGTTCTGACTCGAGCTTTTAGAGCCCACGTTACCGAAGCGTAGAGAAATATGGAGAAAACGTACCCTGCATCAGTTTTACTTTTGTAGTTCTCGTTATATTTCTATTCCGCCATATCTTCTCTAAACGTTTCACAGGTGTTTTTGCGATCTGAGATCTTCGGATCACCTCTCTTTCGCAATTTCCATCGCTAGTAATTAGTGATCCCAAATACACGAACTCATCCACCGTGTCCAGATCCTGTAGCTCGTTTGTTCGCCGACATTCGCCTCTCCGATCGACAAACATCAGTTTTGTTTTGCTGCGGTTTATTTTAAGCCCGTATTCCGCACTGATGTTCTTTACTCTGGAGGAGAAAAATGCCATACTTAAAATAAAGAAATTTCAATTTTGGCGAGAACTGTCTGTCACTATTTAATGAAACATTACATAACTTCTACCAAAACATTTTCTCACGTGCTATATTAATTTTCTTAAAGCACAAATAGACGATCGAACTAGTACGACCGGACCAACAGACCGGTGCGGTGCGCTCGACACGCTTCACCACCGCACCGCACCACAGACGGTCCAGTGCTTTCCGTGCTACTACACCGTGATCACGTCTACATGCCTCCAATTTTATCAAAACAAACATAAATAATCATGTATTCCACAAACATGGAAAGTCTTTATACAACTGCAACAGCTCTATAGCAGCTCTTTTCTCCATGGGAAAAAACACTCAGCATTATCACAGTCAATAATGAATCAATTCTTCGTTTTATTCTTTCGCAGTTCCAACAGCGACTCATCATCAGACGACGATCTCACGAGCTCGACACCCAGCTCGCGGCACGTGGTGTCCCCCGCGTCCATGGTGGCGAAGCTGCTGGAGCCCCCGGGAGTAGAGCCGCCGATGCTGTTTCCCGCTATCAAACGACACAGCCGAGTGCCGCTCAATGAACCCAGCAAACGCGATATGTTGATGTGAGTTGAGCTATTTCAGTTTGAGGGATAAAACATCTCTTGGCAATTTCTCTGTATACAGTAATACGGAACGACAGGCGAAGTCAGCACTTTAAATTTCCCCACCCATGCGCCCATGCGCAACTAGTGGGATAGCAAGAATTAGCTAGTGATTGTCAAGTGCTGTTAAATCAGGCTACAGTTCAATGAGGTTCTTCCAGCTTCGAGGCTTCTCCCAAAAAAATCGTGCTTCAAAACTTTACAGATCTCCCATCACTATCAAACATAGTGGAACCAATATAAGCATTTTAAAAACACGCACGTAGACAGAGGAGGAGATCTTCATAAGTACCAAATTTAAACCAGCGCAGTAAACTTATTATATAATACAGTCCTACTTTATGGTTGTCTTTTTAAGAAGTCCAAGCAAACAGGCAGACTGGCCACCTAACATATTCTGTCACCGTCACCTAATGACGTCATCAACACCAGAGTAACCATTGTGTTGAGTGTGAAGTCCATGCTCAAAATGATATTAAGTAGTATATAATAGAAAATTATTTAATTAACAAATTGGTTGTAATTTCACAGATACAAGCGCTATGTAAACTTTGAACGCAGATCAAATCCAAAATACAAGCCAGAGATCCCTATAGTGATGACCGTGAGCAGCGCGTTTACTATAGACAGTTCAGTTGATGTCATTCCGCCAACCGTTACAAAATCTTCCAAGGAAATATACCAAGAATATCTTCAAAGAGGCAATGGTCTGGTAACAGTGCCAGTAGATTCTTTAGCTTTATATAAGGAATATGTTAATTTTAGTCTTTAAAAAATATTAATCTTACATTTTATATACACCGAGGCTAAATAAAATTATTTATATTCAATGATGGTTTTATTATGGTCTCTTTTTAACTGCCTTCAAAAAGGTAGGAGGTTACATTTTTGAAAACTACTGGTTATGTTGATCTAGCAATACTGAATTATTCCACTCAGAGAGTGATTTCGAGGGGAGCGCTACCCCATAGGGTCTGCGCAGACGTACCACAACCACGTGACAAAATGCAGTTTATGGTCTCATATGAATAGCACAGGTCGGTAAATGTCGGTCGTGTGAATGGAAGTGACAGTTTTCATACTATTTGACACCCGACCACGTGGTGTGGTTGTGGTGTAGTTGCGGTTGTGGTGTGGTTGTGGTATGTCTGCGCAGACCCAGGGTCTGGTCACCGTCGTCCGCTACCAACTTGTACCTTAATACTGTATAGGTATGGGGGTAGTATATGCATGCATACTGTATATATTTTTGTATATAGTTTATATTTACTACATTATTTTGTACTACGCAAGTAGTTGAAATTTTCAATAAGTAACTACTTTAGTCGACAATAATAAAAATTTTAACTCTGCGTACTTCAATTCGTTGCTATTACACACAAGACATAACATACCTATGTCCTCACCAGCGCCATCTAATTCGTTTACAATTGCTAATAAATTGCTACATTCATCAGCCTCCTTCTACACCAGCGCCATTCTGGAAGGTTTTGGAACTGTTCTTTGTAGCTTACAGCGGGACACTTTTTTCAATTTTCTACTATAAGAGATAACACTCCTTCTATCTATGCTCCATGCCCATGCCCCATAGGTGCTGGAAGTGGAAACGATCAAGAGCAAGAGTGACTACATAGACCATAATACACGCTGGCACTGGCTTTCACTTGGCCAAATATATATAGGTATATATATTTGGCTAAATTGAAAAATTGGGCAAAACATGACAATCAAACTGTGTATTAGTAATAAGTTTTAATATTTTATAAGTTTTAATTTGTATTACTAATATTAGTTTTATTTGCTTATTTTTACTTTTTGAATTTGCATACCTGAAAAGGTGAATATGGATTGATCAAAATGCCACAGTAAAACCAATAACTAGTTAACCCATATTCGTGCAAATAAATGATTGTCATTTCATTTTATTTCAATATCCATATTAATTTATTTCAATCAAAAATAGACGACGTACGTGCGATGCCTTCGACTTGAACGGCGTCAACCGTGTGCTGCGAGTCCATATAAAATGTATGAAAACTAAAAGAAATATGCCGGTGGCAGCGCTTTGTGGTTGTGGCCGGTGGCCCGTTTGTGGGGACCCTTACACCGTGGTCGTTGTGGTCGCGACGAAAACGTCACTTATTTATTCACGACGACCCATTTAAAAAGGTGGTTCGAAGTTATCGGTGAGAAAATTAGCGGCTTTTTCAAAACTCAAAGTATCAAAGATCGCGACCGTAAAACTTACGTTATTTCATACGAAAAGATATATTAAAGTAGAAACAAGTGAATGTTTCTGCAACGGATACTCAACGTGTTTCCACAGGTAAATATGTTTAGAAAAATTAATTGCAGTTTGTAATTAATATACATTATATCATACATATAATTATTATATTATACATTTTTCCTTGATTACCTACCAATAATATAGGTAACTTAACTTTAGAAATGAAAATTAAGTTATTAAAGCTTTCTTTAAGTTAGTTTTCTTATTGATTTAATGAATGATGAAAATTTTATTTTTATTATAGATATTTCCGACACAACTTTTGAACAGAGCTTTAAATGAACAACCCAGAACATCAACGTCTGCTGATCTTGCTGATGGAAATTTTTTATTTTCTGATAATGTGACGGATAATATTATTGATGAAGAATTACAGATTATAACCTAACCTCTTAAATATTTTGCTTTCTTTTTAGTTCTCGCCGTTTGTATTTTTTACCTCCACGCTCAAAACGCTCCACTTGAGTTTACGACAGTAACGTTCACAAGCAAGTGGAACGGGAAAAACTGCGGTCGTGAGATGGTCGTGAGCGTGATCGTTGTGAGTGAACGCTTGGTGGAACGCACCCATCATGTCGTCATAATTGTCTAATGTATGTCAAAAAAAATTGACAGATGACAGTGACACTGACATGTAATTTACTAAAATTATAAATTATTAAGCTTACGAGTGGCTTTGTCGGACGTAGTATATGAAAAAAAAATTCTATTACTACTAATTTGGCGACTGTGACTGAATCGTTTAGGGGGTGGATGGCTATGTACTGCGAGTGAAAATTCTCTAACGGCAATCATGGCTATGTCCAAAGGCTTCAAAGTCCTAGAGAAGTCATCGCCCCCGAATCCATATAGCATAATACTTCAGCATAGAAATAAAGATACGGCTCTTCTATTTGAATCGCAAGCGGTGGTTTCGCTTTCGTCACAAGAAACGGATACGTTGCGGAAGCAATATCATAAAATTGCTGACGCTTATGGTTGTTTGGGAGTTTTACAGCTAAATTCTGGAGAAACTTGTTTGCTGTATCTCGTCGTTATCACAGGTTGCTGTTCAGTTGGAAAAGTGGGCGACACTGAAGTTTTCAAAATAACACAGACACAGTTCCTGCCACTGTTCTACCTGTCGCAAAGCGAAGACAAAGTGTCCGAGGTGAGGAAGCTTTTGAATTCTGGCACCTTTTATTTTTCGTGGACCTCTGCCAAATCCAATGAAAATCTTTTTGATTTGACTCTGTGCGCTCAAAGAAAAAGCAAGGGTGCAAGTCCAGATAATAGATTTTTTTGGAACAGAACCCTGTTCATTCACCTTATAAGGTTTGGGATAGACTGTGATGACTGGCTCACAAGAGCCATGTGTGGATCAGTTGAAATTCGAACCATCTATGTTGGACATCGACAGGCACGAGCTGCCCTTGTGTCTCGACTTAGCTGTGAGCGTGCTGGTACTAGATTTAATGTCAGAGGCTGTAATGATGATGGTAATGTAGCCAATTTTGTTGAAACTGAACAGGCTATCTACATAGATGATTCTGTAGCGTCTTATGTTCAAACAAGGGGCTCAGTTCCTTTATTTTGGGAGCAACCTGGTATCCAGGTTGGATCACACAAGGTTAAAATGTCAAGAGGATATGATGCTTCCACAAGTGCTTGTGAGCGACACTTCTCTCTGTTAAAACGAAATTATGGTTCAATAATTGTTGTTAATCTCCTTGGATCTAGTCTAATAGGTGGCAGTGAAGGAGAAGCAACACTAAGTAATGCTTTTCAGAGGCACTTGAATGATTCTACTCATTGTGACATTCATCAGATTATTTTTGATTACCATCAAGAAGTTAGAGCCTCGTCCATTGAAACTGCATTGCAAAAATTCAAGAAGATTATAGAGAAATGCTATGATGATATCAGCATTTTTAGTGCTAAGGGATCAGATATCTATAATGTACAGAAAGGAGTAATCCGTACTAATTGCTTGGATTGCTTAGATAGAACAAACTCTATCCAAACATTTATCGGTTTAGAAATGTTAGCTATTCAATTGATGTTGCTGCAGTGCATTGATAAAAAACAAAATGTCAACAGATTTGAGGAGGTTTTTAAGCAGATGTGGATTAACAATGGCAATGAGATCTCTAAAATTTATGCTGGCACTGGTGCTATTCAAGGTGGGTCCAAGCTAATTGATGGAGCCAGGTCTGCAGCGAGAACTATTCAAAACAACTTGCTTGATAACTCCAAGCAGGAGGCAATTGATATATTATTGTTAGGTTCAACTCTGAATTCAGAACTTGCAGATCGAACAAGGATTCTTTTACCCTCAAATATATTGCACACATCCACCCCTGTTCTCAGAGAAATGTGCCGGAGAGCCAGCGAATTCACCCAGCCTTCCAGCATTCGTATTACAATTGGCACATACAATGTTAATGGTGGAAAACATTTCAGAAGTCTTGCTTATAAAGATGTATCCCTCTCTGATTGGTTACTAGACTGCCCTAATTCTGCCCTTGTAAATACAGTGAATTTGAAGGATCAACCATCTGACATATTTGCTATTGGTTTTGAGGAAATAGTAGATCTCAATGCCAGTAATATAATGGCAGCCAGTTCTGACAATGCAAGAGCCTGGAGTGAAGAATTGGAGAAGGTTCTTCAAAGAGATGCTGCTTATACTCTCTTATCCAGTCACCAGTTAGTTGGAGTTTGTCTTTTCATATTTGTCAGAAAAGATTTAGTACCCCATATAAGAGATGTTGCATTAGACTCTGTCAAAACTGGACTTGGTGGCGCTACAGGTAACAAAGGTGCTGTAGCCATACGATTGGTCATTTATGGAACATCTCTGTGTTTTGTATGTGCGCACTTTGCTGCTGGTCAATCACAAGTAGCTGAACGAAATGCTGACTACACAGAGATAACAAGAAAAGTTGCTTTTCCTATGGGACGTTCTCTTTATTCCCATGATTACGTATTTTGGTGTGGCGACTTTAATTATCGCATTGACTTAGATAAAGATGAAACACGTCTATTAGCATCGCAAAACAATATTCAACGGCTTTTGGAGCAGGATCAGCTCTTACGCCAAAAAGCTCAGGGATTAGTTTTTAAAAATTGTTTTGAAGGAGAAATTACATTCCTTCCAACATACAAATATGATCTCTTTAGCGATGACTATGATACTAGTGAGAAATGTAGAGCCCCCGCTTGGACTGATCGAATTTTGTGGCGAAGTAGAAAACATACCATTGATCCAGAAACAACATCTGAGTTGTCTGAGGGTAAATTACTTCACTATGGCCGTGCTGAGCTAAAACAGAGTGATCATCGTCCTGTTATAGCTATCTTAGAAATCGAGGTATTGCAAGTCAGTTACACTAAATGTATGGAAGTTTTTTATGAAGTCGTAAGCGATCTTGGACCTCCCGATGCAAGTATTATTTTACAACCCTTAGATGACATGGAAACCGAAGACGCCGTTTTTGATGATAATGTAATGGCAGGTGTTCTGCAGGAATTGGCAACTATTGGTGAAGTAACACTTGTGCGTTTTATCGATGATCATACTTTGAGCATCACTTTCAGAGATGGACAACACGCATTAGCAGCAGCACAGAAAGGGCAAATGTCTGTTTGTTCTATTCCTCTAGTGATAACATTAAAATCTCCTGACTGGATAGAAATCGTAAAAGCAGAAGTGGGTCTATGTTCCAATAATACTGTTCCATTATATGGCGAAATTCCTCTAGAGCGCCCCCTTAGATCTGCTCCTCCGACGCCACGTAGGCAGCAACCAAGTAGGCCTCCGGCGCCTTCACCGACACCGCTCGTGCCGTCGAGAGCGCCTGCCGTGAGTCCGGCACGACCACCGCCTCCCAGACCTGCACCTATTTCGCCGGAAACCTCTGCACCTGCATCTATAATTTCACAACCATCAGTGTCGTCTCCGCCGCCGGATAGCGTGCCTCCGCCTACGTGTGCCCCGCCGCCACCACCCAGCAGTACGCCTCCTCCAGCAACCGGTCCGCCGCCGCCGGTTCCGGCGCGCCAAGGAGCTCCACCCCCTCTGCCAGCTCGACCGAGACCAATCTCGTAATTTTTCTCCAGTTCGTAATATGTATTAACAATCGCGTGAATATAACAATGGAACATTAATGTAAAGTTTACGAAAGTATTTTAGTCGTTTAGGAGCTAAGTGAAAGTGCGAACGAATGCTTAAAAAATGGGTAGTGAACTTCTTGCTTTATAGATTTATAATAATATTTATTAAAATAACATTTAATGGATAAATATAAATAGATATTTATGTAGCCTTTAATAAAACGTCGATAACGATCACCCGTAGGTAGATATCTATATGTTATAATTCAAAAATGATGCAGTATGCTAAGCTGATAAAGTATATAGGTATGCGTGCTTTGTTTATTGCAATGCAGGTTGTTTGACGTTAAAGATATATTTACATCATAAGTATTATATCCATACATAGGTTCAGTTCTAGACTTATCAGTTTTGTTAATTAATTTATGTAGGTATGTTTCAAAATCATTATTAATAGTAGATCTAATCGTACAGGCTTCTTACTCCATAATCGTTATTTTTTTAAATGGGTAAGAAAAAGTTATTTTTTATTTATAAAATCAATTAGCTATTTAGTAACCTTTATGAATTTCAGAACTTGTGGTTATTGTGACTAAACTATGATAGTTAGATATGTGCTCTCGCGGACTTTTTTGTAGATCTTAATAAGATCTACCAACCCGCAGTAGGCCAGCGTGGTGGACTAAGGCCTACATCCCTCTCATTGTGAGAGGAGACCCGACCCTGTAGTGGGTCATTAATGGGTTAAAACAACAATAAGATCTACAACCCGTAGTAATCATTTTGTTCTCTTGTCAATAGTTTTTGCAGCGCACGCATAAATAGGTTTTCGATTAAATTTTCTTACGGATCCTTAATTTTTATGAAAATTAAATATAGCCTATAACCTTCTTCTATAAACAGACTATCCAACACTGAAAGAATTTTTGAAATCGATCCAGTAGTTTCTGAGATTAGCGCGTTCAAACAAAGAAACAAACAAACTCTTCAGCTTTATAATAATTATTAATTTAGATTATTATATTATATGTACCTAAGTAGGCTTTAAGTTATGGCTTTGATAGTACTGTATGTAGTAAACATGTATTCTCTTCTGCAGTGTCCTATCAATTATCATTGTTACCTGCACATCTATTTATTACGAATTAATATCGCTATTCCAGATAATACTTTATGGAATCGAATTTAGAATTTACAGGAGATAAGCATTATAGTTTTTGTTATTTTTTTTAATTTTGTATTTAAGTCCTTTATTGATTTCTCTTTCCATATAGAGTAGTTTCGCAAACGAAGGCTGAAAAAAGATTTAAATATATTAAGAAGATCGATTTTGTGTGAGTTCCTTTTTTAAGTACTTATATTTATTTCTACCAATATATTTACCTACTTATGTGTAATTTTAATGACAATTTACGATGTTGCATTATTATTGTTTTGTCTTGCGGCTAGATTTCATTGTAGTAGAATATAACCTCTTAGTTCTAACTCTTAAGGAATTGTAGAAAATAAACTACCATATTCATTATGTACCTACTCTAGGCCAGGGTTTCTCAAAGTGAGGTTCTCAATTTCGTAACGACGGCGGCTTAGCCGATTGAAAAATATTTTATATGTTCCAACTGTAAACATAATAATAATGTATCTCCCTTTTAAAACAAGGACGTCTGTGTTTAAAAACACAGACGTTTGTCTCTTGAAATATCTAGTATGTTAAAGAAATTTTATTTAATTTTTATTTTAATTTTATTTATAAAGAATGAACGAAACGGCAATGATTGACGGTCAATTTGATTTTGTTTGTGGTTTAAAAAATAATAATATTGGCATTGTATAAAAAATCAACCACGGAAGATCACCGCATTTCCAGATATGATACGTTTTCTGCTCGAGAGTAGTTTCTAGTGACTGTTTGCCATGATCATCTACTCGTATGTTGCTAAGATTGAATACTAGTTGAAGATATCTCCTAATTATTATTAAAGACATTTTTGCCTATCAATAGGGTCATATCCGTTGTTACCTCATTAATAATGCATTTTATTCATGATTAGATCTGTCAGAGCCATATCAGCAATTGAGAGCAATATAACGGCGTAGGATGGGCGTAGGCATATCTATATTTAAAATGAATATTGAATATCCCATTAATGATAGGTCTTGTGATATGAATTATTTCGTAATTTTTCATACCTACATAAGTACTTATTCGTAGGTATATATGCTTAGTGGTTCCTGAAATCACTTAATTCAGTGTTAATACTATAATGTTAACGCATTTGTATGCGGCTTACATAAGATTTAAAAATATATTACTAATACTTGGTGAAATCGGGATATAAATTAAGTATCTGCCCTAGACACACAGCGACCAATTTATTCTGATTATAGCTTATTACTTGTTTAAAATAATAATATTAATATAATATTAACGATAAAATTATTATATAACGTGCGTTTCAAGGAAATAACTATTTGTTTATCTACAAAGTTTCAGATACATATAGGTACTCTTTAATACTCAGCGAATACCACTAAAGTCATTACTTACTAAGAAATTGAAGTAAAATTGTGGAAATTGAAGTGGATAGTTTTGTATAAATTATTCAAAGTTTATGAAATGTTTCAGATTATGGAAATTGATAATTATAATGACACATGATAAGTTATAACTGTTTTCTTTTGAAGTGTTTGAATCTCACATAGTTTTCCACTGTGTGGTCTCGTAAGTTCATTCACATGTAAATGTTATGCAAACTGAATTCAAATTTAAATACTTATCTGTTCCTTTGTAAATATGGTTTATGTTAATACTGTAGGGTCATAGGTACCTACTGTTTCTCCAAATTTTTATATTTAAAATGTACCTGATAAGCATTTGTTTTGCCCTTCTATTTATTTACATGACAATAATCTTTTAATTTTCGTTAAACGATCAAATTAATTAAATAATATATTTAAGAAAATAAATAATAGTAGTTTATTGCTTTATAATCGTTGTAACAAGTGTTTGCTAATTATGGTGTTATTATATTAGAACAGTAGCCAGTGTGTTATTCCACGAGCAATAGAATTGTTTTATTGGCATTATTTTGTTTTATTTTTATTATAACCTGTAGATTTTTTGTGATTTCCTAATCCTTCTATCCTATTCCTTATCCTACTTTACTGGATGGTTGAATAGAGTAGCGGTCAACACCGTCGTATAGGTAACGGCCACCACAGCTACTGCCTACTGGCTATGGCGGTGCGGCGACTGCGGCGCGAAACGGCGCGATTGCGCTTGTGAACAAGGCCGGCCGGCAGTACCTATCATCCATCAGTCATCACTACATAGTATAAAACAAAGTCGCATTATCTGTGCCTATGTATGCTTAAATTTTTAAAACTACGCAACAGGTTTTGATGCGTTTTTTTTTAATAGATAGTGATTGAAGAGGAAGGTTTATGTGTATAATAAAATCTATTAAATAGACTTATTTTTGAGGTTTCTAATGTGATGTCGTAAATAATTACATTTTTTTCGCTTACATTGCAAACGCAGGCTGAACCTACGAGATTTATCAAAATACTTAGTACATTATACTAAGTATTGTACACATTGAAAAGGTCTACAGAAAACTCCGCGATGGTATAATTATTGTCTTTATGTCTTTCTAATAATGTCTTTCTCTTATGGATATCCCACAATAACATTTGTTTGTCATTTACTTGTTACGATAAATAATTTTAACCAATATAGTATTAATCCTTATCCAATTAAATACTTTAAATACATTGTTGAATTAATACAGATCTATATGGCCCTTTACCGCATATTTTTTCGAAGATATTATTACAGATTTAAAAATTGCGGGACATAGCGTTTGCGGTACCTGGTGGTAAAAGTTTGTGACTCAAAAAAACTTTGGATATTAGTCAACTTAATAGGCATGATGACAGTAATCAAGTATCGCCAAAATATTTATCTGATCTAATGAAATAGGATTCAAAGATTTTGAAACATGTATTTATTCTCTTATTAATGTCGAGATTAATAATTTATTTGTTAAAATAAATCTACAAAATACAACAATCCGCCATGATAGCTAAAACACCCATCAGATCGAATTACGTCAAATTACGTCACGTCTTAGTTAACGTCATTTTTTTCGTAAGCATATTATACGCGATCTGTCATTTTTTACTGAGCCGTGGCGCAATGACAGACGTCATGACACGGGCGCGCGTTTTGGACCGAATTTGAAACTTAAAATTTAAACGTACTTTTATTACACAAAAACCTTAATTTTCTACAAAAATATGATATATTTTAGACATAATAGAAACTTCTGAATATCATAGAAGAGTTTTTGAAAATTAGTCATCATGCCTATTGGCAGAGCGAAGCCTGCCGGGTCAGCTAGTGACGATCAAAAGTGGCACGCTATTGCCTTGAAACAAGTGCGTTCTTAGCTCAAGATATTATTCAGTAAATAATGGAGGCACACCCACTTAACCAAAAAAGAAGAGAACTTGACGAATTTCACATTCTTTATTATGAAAGAAAGTATCCCGATAAGTTTTTTGAATATACATGAAGACTTGAAAGCTATAGTTAATTTTAAGAAAAATGTAACACCAACAGAACATCCATCCATATTAATTATTGATCAACACGCGATTAAAACAAAATTATTTGTTTCGGTCGCGCGATGTCAAATGCGTCCACCGACGCCGCTGAGCTGTGGCCGCAATGCCGCATCGATTATAGTGCATTTAGCCATTTAATTTTGTTTCAATAGCATGCCCGCCCACCGCGCAGCCAGTCGCCGGCGCACTCATTTCGCGCCTCTTTTGACTGTGGCCAAGCAGTTAGGCGATTAACACACTGCACCGCTCACCGCCGTGGTGAAGCGGAAAAACAATTGTCCTACAAAATCGATGGTTTGAAGTGGTGCGTCCTCCACGCCAAATATGTCGAAATAACGAGGTCATAAAACTTATTAATACCTAACCTAAATAGTTAATAAAGACCAAGTTATGGCCATTAACGACGTCCATAGTGTGGAGGGAGGGGCTAATAGACCAACGTAGTATGTAAAAATTGTGCAGTTCTGAGAATATTACATACATGACGTACATACGTGTCGAATTGATAACCTCCTCTTTTGAAGTTGGTAAAATTGTGTTAGGTAGTTCTGTAAAACAGCTCATAGATAAAGTAATGAGTCTTATTTCTGAAACTTCTTTCAATAAATACACATGAAATCTTGTATAGTGTTAAGTGTACTATTAGGCAGCTTTTACACCAGAGATGTGCGAGGATGCGTAGCGAGGGATGCGTTTATGAAGAACCAATAGAATTGCTTCTTTACCTAGCCTCGCTTAGCACAGCTCTGGTGGAAATTGTGCAAAATATAGAAATAGTCTGTGCTATGTGAACTCATATCCACTGTCTCTCCAGTTTCGTTACAGATTAGCATATAGATACAACTGGTGGCGAACAATAAAACTATTTTAGTTCGTTATATTATTTATATTTTAATAAACAAAATAAAAATATGGAGTCCAAATACTTATTTATAAACATTTTATGGCTTCTTATACAAACAAAAATCTCGCGCTAGGCCCGAGCAGGCTGACTCTGAATAGCATCCAGCCCCCCTCTCACAGCATCCTCTAGGCCGGCTAGTCCCCGGAAACACAGTTGAGGATCTAGACTACAACCCCCCAAACAATACTCTAAAGAAATGCCAGTCACGTCATATATATGTTGCAAGTTTGAATGTACGTACGTTAATGTCTGAATCAAGATTAGTCGAACTAGATTATGCTATCCAAAAAATAAAATGGGACATACTCGGACTGTGTGAAATTAGGAGGAAGACTGAGGAAATAAAGGAATACTCTGATTACATTTTATACCACTCTCAGAGTACACATGGGCAATCTGGAGTTGGATTTTTAGTTCGGAAACATATTAAAAGAAGTATAATTATTTTTAAAAGTTATCCGACAGAGTAGCAACTTTACAAATAAGCCTGCCAAACAATAATATTTTATCTCTTGTTCAAGCTTACGCACCAACTGAGAAATGCAACGACGACGAGCTAGACAGTTTCTACAACACACTGGAAGCCGCTATAGAAACAACCAATACAAAGCATCTCATACTCATGGGAGATTTCAATGCCCAGATCGGGAAGTCACAACGAGGAGAAGAACTAGCATTTGGAAAATACTCGCATGGTAAACGGTCAAAACATGGACAAAGGTTGGTAGAGTTTGCTCTAGAAAAAAATTTCAAATTTACAAATGGCTTATACAAAATAAGGAAAAATAAAAAATGGACATGGCAATCACCTAACGGCTTGCACCACACCGAAATTGATTATATACTTGCTACTCACGGCTTACAAATTCATAATTTCGATATAATACAGAATCTTAATTTCAACACAGATCACAGAATGATAAGATGCAAAATTCACACAAATATGACATCGAAAAGAAAATCATTTAAAGTAACCAATAATAATTACCTACCAAATCCAACAGTAGAGAAAGGAAAATACTGGGAAGAAAAACTTAGGACCGCAATAGAAAAGTCAAGCGATGTACAGACCCAATACAATAATTTCGAAGAGCAAATGACTAACCTACTCTTAAATATATTGGATACAAAAAGAAATGGAAAAGACGAAACCAAATATAAAATAAGAAAATTGTTTGAGGAACGAAAACGCCTATATAGCCAAAAAAGAACCAAGGATATAAAACACAAAATCACAGTAATAAGTAAAGAAATAAACAGAGAGATATCAGTAAACATAAAGACTCGCAGAAAAGAAACCTTTGAAAAATATATAAGTAAAACAGGAGCAGTGAAAAAAGCTTATAAGGAACTCCAGTCAACGTCAGAATGGACCTCAAACATAATAAACGGTGAAGGTAAAAAAATCATTAAACGATATGATATAATAAAGGAAGCTACAAAATTCTATCAAGATCTCTACTCCACAGACTCATTGCACGACTTCGAGATGACCACTGAATACTCAAAAAAGCAACAAAACCCAGAGACTCTACCGTCAATACTACCATCAGAGATTGAATTTGCTATTAAAACACAAAAAAACGACAAGTCACCGGGCGAAGACAAAATTACGAACGAAGTTTTGAAATCCCTATCTAAATACTTAAAAATACCTCTACAAATGATGTTCAACAATATACTCCAAAACAAAACGGCGCCAAATCAATGGTCTAAGTCTACAACGACTCTACTACACAAAAAAGGTGACAGATCAAACTTAAATAACTACAGGCCCATCAGTTTAATGAGCAATATTTACAAAGTTTTCTCAAAAATCATACTGAAAAGACTCTCCAAAACATTAGACGAGAATCAACCTCGAGAACAAGCAGGGTTTCGGAAACACTTTTCTACTATAGACCACATTCACGTCGTCACGCAACTGATAGAAAAAAGCAAGGAATATGGTAAGACTCTATATATATGCTTTGTGGATTTTACGAAAGCCTTCGACTCCCTGGAATTTTCTGCTATATGGGAGGCATTAAAACAACAAGGCGTAGACGTAGGGTATATAGAGCTCCTATACCACATCTATTCCAAAAGTTCTGCTAGAATACGAATGGAGAGAGATGGACCAGAATTCCCCATAAAAAGAGGAGTGAGACAGGGTGATCCACTCTCACCCAAAATATTTTCGGCAGTACTTGAAATGGTCTTTAGGAATATCAATTGGGAATTTCATGGAATAAAAATAGATGGAGAATACCTAAGCCACCTGAGATTCGCGGACGACATCGCTATATTTGCCGAGGACAGTTATGAACTAGAAAACATGGTAAATGAATTAGCCAAAGAAAGTAAGAAAGTTGGCCTGTCGATTAACGCCTCAAAAACAAAAATTATTACCAATGGAAGAGAACTAACTGTCAAAGCCTGCGGGGAAAACATAGAGTACGTGAAAGAATACATCTACCTAGGCCAATCTATTTCATTCGACGACCACACGGGAAAAGAAATAAACCGACGTATTGCCACTGCATGGAAGAAGTATTGGAGCCTGAAGGAGATCATGAAAAATAGAGACATAAACATAAAAATAAAAAGTAAGTTATACGAGACAGTCATCCTACCATGCCTAACATACGGATGCCAAACGTGGTCTCTCCGGAAGAAAGATGAGGAAAAATTAACTGTACACCAACGGAAAATGGAGAGAAGCATGCTAGGCATAAAATTATCAGACCGAATAAAAAATAAAACTATACGCCAGAAAACAAAGTTAACGCATATAATAGAAAAAATAAGAAACTTAAAGTGGAAATGGGGAGGACATGTGTGCAGGATGGAGAACAATAGGTGGACTAAAAAACTAACAGATTGGATACCCAGAGATGGCCATAGAAAGAAAGGTAGGCCAAGAAAGCGGTGGGAAGACGAGTTCAGAAAGAGATGTGGACATAACTGGAAAACTGTAGCAAGGGATAGAGAGCACTGGAGGAGGCTGGGGGAGGCCTACGCCACAGAGGCGACTTCCATAAATTAAATATACTATTTTAAATGAAATATTAAATAATTACTTAATTTAGTTAAATAATACGAAACAATATTAAATATTAAAAAATATATATATATATAAATTAAGTGAATATTAATAAAAATGAAATTAAATAATGATCATAATAGAATACAATTGAAGATATTAAAAATAAATAATAAAAATTAGATTTGTATAATGGAAAATGGCATGACTTCTTAGACTTAGGTATTTATTTTAAATTATAATTAATGCATGCAAGAATATAATATGATAATTGTATACAAACATATTTATGGTAGAATAAAGGCTATTTTTATTTTATTTTATTTTATTTATACAAACAAAAATAGATATATTAACAATACTTTACTAGATTTTAACGTTTTCCAACCCAAGTATTATCTGCAACAAAAAAAAACAAAATTATAAATAAAATCCTAACAACAAGTACAAGTATAATTTAATAACACTAAGTTAAGTCAGTACAGTAATAGTGAATGCATCATTATTCCTCAGTCGGGAAAAGAAGACAAAAAACATCAAATCATCATTATTTAGGCTCAATTATTTTAAATAGGTATTGTTAAAATTCGTGAAATTTCAATTTTAATTCAGTACAAATAGTACAACATACATGGCTTCCAAAAAAAACATGTCCTTTCCGTTCTTTGATAAATTTGTGAAAGTTTCTTTCCGATTATTCTCTGGCTGTTTTATGTATTATTAGGTTACCTATGAAATTGCCGTTTTGTATGGAATAAGTGAAAGTACTTATTTTTTTAAACTTTTTTATTTCTGTTATTCAAATTAATCACCCATGCAATCGACGCATCTTTGCCAACGCATTGGCAATTTATTGATGCCCTTCTTGTAAAAATCAGCTGGACGGGAGGCAACAAACTCTTCAAAGGCATTTTGTACTGCCTCTCGGGAATTTAATTTTTTACCCACTAAAAAGTTTTCTAAATTTTGGAAAAAGTAATAGTCGGTAGGTGCAAGGTCTGGTGAGTATGGCGGATGAGGGAGAGCTTCCAACCCCAAGCTCTTGCAGCTAGGAGACTGTCTGTTGTGCAGCATGGGGTCGCGCGTTGTCGTGAAGGAGCAGTGGGGACGACTGATTTCTCCATCATTGTCTGCAGTTCTTCACAGTACACATCTGCATAATGCTCATGCCGTTTTGTAAAAAGCTGTGGTGAATCACACCCGCACTAGACCACCAAACAGTGATCATCACCTTTTTAGGGGTCATTTTTGGTTTAGGGCACTGCTTTGGTGCTGAACCAGGATCTAACCAACTTGCTGAGCGCTTTCAATTGTCGACCAGAATCCATTTATCATCGCACTAACAATTCGGTTCAAAATTCCTTCATTTCTTTGCCTATTGGGCAGCGCGAGGCAGGTCTCTACGTGCCCTTTGTGTCGCGTTGGTGCCACGACGGAACTCGATTATGACGAAAAATGTTCAAATGTAATGAAAATACAACGCTAATCAATAAACAAAAGGCTGAATTTGTAAAAAGAATGTCATGTTTTTAAAACAAAATTAATTTGAATAGGGTATTTCGCACCATGCAAGGAAAAATCTAAAATTATGTAATATTGATAGAATTTGTTAAAAGCAAGTGAAAAATGGTGATATCTGTTCTAAAAAATGTAGTATACATTTATTATTTCAATTTTAAAATTCAGGTTTGTTAATATGTTTTTCAAATGTCAAAAATGCTATATGCCATGAAAGCTATCGGCGTGACGTCATTAGCAGTGTAAATAAACAATAGAGTATAACTTGTATCTTCCTTTACTGAGATGTATTGTTTACACTGCGAGTGACGTCACAAGCATGGCGGCAGCGCCGAGACGGCCGAGACCGTGTTTTCGCGGGGATTTATGAAATTTAAATTGTTTTAAAAAATTTAAAGTCTTTTTTTACATAATATTTGTATGCAAAAAATTTTTTTCCAATTTTTTATGGGTTTTTATGACTTACGAATTCATATAAAAAGCTTTTTGACATAGGCCGTAATACCCTATTTAGAATACATAGCCATTCCAAACTTTTTTGTATTTGAAATGACCAGTACTGAAGAACGGCAATTTCATAAGTAAAGACCTATTATAATACCATTTGAATTTCTTCATGATATAGAAATGACATGTATGCATCATCAACGTCATAGAAATATTGATTACCAACCTTAACAAACAAGTCTTCAATGCTGTTCCATTAGTCACCTAAAGAAGTTTAAAAAATGAGATAATCATCAAAATACAATTATTCGAAATGAATGAGAAAGCCTATGGGATTTATAATAAATCACACTGGTAGATTCACCTTGCGTTAGTTATATTGAAGCCTCAAATATACATACATACTTAAGATTAACAACAAAAAAAACTCATGTATACACTTATTGTAAAACAATCAATAGATGACCTTTAAGCGCACACTTACGCTAGAAATTAATAACCGATCTTTGGATATGGATTGAGATTGATACTGCTTGGATATTAAGATACTATTTATAATTTATTTGATATAAAAGATGTTGCCTGGCAAACAAAAATCATTAGGGTTATCCATATCTGAAGATCAGTTAGTAATTTCGGGCGTTAATGAACTTTGCAAAAATAAAGACAATAATATCGAGGATAATTCTGAATGAGCAAACTTAACTGTTTTATATAAAATTAGCAATTGGATATGTTAGTTCACTTAATAGTAGTCTTATTATATTCTCAGTGCAACATAGCGCAGTGCAGTATTATATTTTCATAAATTAACTAAGTTAAGCAAACTTTTGACTTATCAATGAACATAAATATCTCATATTAAATGTTAGTAATTCAATGTCCCCCTTTCCAATTTTTTTTATCAGTTTATACATATATTGCCGATTTGAAATATTTCGTTGCAAGCCCTATTTTTATTAGGACTTATATTTATTAATACTGCAATGCACCACAAAACTAACCTTTAGATTTTATTCATTCTTCTTCAACACTAAGTGGTCTAAATGGCATGTATTGTGTTAATTAATATCAAAATAATTGTTAAAATTTTAGTGTTCTTTTACGAAATTTTATAAACAGACTTTTTTTAGCAAGATGTCAACTTAAAGCTTTTTAAACCCTTCCATTAATTTTAATAGGGCTCTAGAATATTTGAAATGGGTATAAGACTACCTCGTAAAAAGGATATAAATTATCTACAATTACAATAAATTGGTGCTAGATTGTTCCTTAAGGCTACACAGTATTTGTATTATACTGAAACAGAAATGACAGGATTAATACATCCTTTTCAGTCAATGTTTATCAGACCAAAAGTTTTGTTGAAAATAATTTGGTCGATGTTTTCATCTTGTTGAACATTGATCTCACTCTTCATCTTGATCTCTGTAAGAAAAAGATATTTTCTAACATAATTACATATACCAGTTTTAAATTGATTCTAAAAATATAAAAACAACTAAGAGCACAAAAAGGTTTGTGTTATTTATTATGATAATAAATTAAAAATAAAGACGTGTGTTTATCCATATAATATAATAGGCATGATGACAGTAATCAAGTATCGCCAAAATATTTATCTGATCTAATGAAATAGGATTCAAAGATTTTGAAACATGTATTTATTCTCTTATTAATGTCGAGATTAATAATTTATTTGTTAAAATAAATCTACAAAATACAACAATCCGCCATGATAGCTAAAACACCCAT
Organism: Erynnis tages; assembly: GCA_905147235.1. Lineage (NCBI taxonomy): Eukaryota > Metazoa > Arthropoda > Insecta > Lepidoptera > Hesperiidae > Erynnis > Erynnis tages. Next base: position 6,325,721 of record LR990078.1, on the reverse strand, counting down.
CAGATCGAATTACGTCAAATTACGTCACGTCTTAGTTAACGTCATTTTTTTCGTAAGCATATTATACGCGATCTGGCATTTTTTACTGAGCCGTGGCGCAATGACAGACGCCATGACACGGGCGAGAGTTTTGGAATGAATTTGAAACTTAAAATTTAAATGTACTTTTATTACACAAAAACCTTAGTTTTCTACAAAAATATGATATATTTTAGACATAATAGAAACTTCTGAATATCATAGAAGAGTTTTTGAAAATTAGTCATCATGCCTATTATTATTGTTCATATTTTTCCACTTTATGCTGAAATCGAGAAATAGAACAACATAAATTCACGGTTCATTGTGATAATTATAAGACTTACTATGTATATACTTTTAAATTTTAATTATTATTAGTATCATATTCATACATCTTGGACACAAACCTTTTTTCTTATCAGAGATTTAAGTTTATATGCGTCATCATAAGTCTGACGGGAAAAGAAGACAAATTGCGTAAAACTCATCATATGTTGGATGTCAAGTCTATTCTTTCAATTCAAAACAAAGGAAGGGTATTGAGTTTAACTGTACCAAACAACATTTTTATTCCATTATTCAATATTCTTCCTTGAAGTGAAGGCTTTTTGGTTACCCTTGTTTTTAATGAACTTATTTTTAAATGCTTTATTTAATGACATATTATTTTTGATTACCTCGCACTGCGATAAATTTAAGCCGCATCCATGGCAAGTGATGCTGTTCTTGGCCAACTGAAACAAAAATTAAACTTTTTAATTCAGATAACTAATAATTAATGCATAGATACCCCATTTTAATGATCCTGATTTAAAAACATATCTATATTTATTTAAGACTACTTTTAGTAAAAACACATAACATAAGTTCAGATATAAAAATCAAAAATAAAACTTTAAATTACCTTTTTATTCAAGTATGACTGCGCCTTAACTAAAAACAGAAACCTGTAAAATATAAAAATAAAGATTACTTAAAATTTTGAATAAGGCACTGCATTCAATTGTAAATATACAAATATTTTTCTTTTAATAATATTGAGAAGTCAATCAATGAGCATTTAAATATCCTTTGTAAATTAAAGACAAAACTACTAAGTATGCTTTTGTTATGCTCAATAGGAATAGTATTCGTAGAATATTGTTAGTAACACAATTTATAAATTACAATTAAAAGCAGAATTTTACGACAAAAGAATAAACAATCCTTTTTATAGGAAGGCGAAACCCCTAAGGAAACTAAATAAAAAAATTGAAATAATATGCTTTTTAGAAAGAGCGTTTCTGAAAATATTCAAAATATTATTTTATAATTGTTGAGTATGCTAATACCCAAGTATCAAAAATATTGTAACCGGGGAAATAACTTCTATTCTTCTATGTTCTATTGCAATAAAATTGATTAAGAAGTTTGTAAATAATATAAATAGAATGTTGCCACTATCTCAATTAAGTTAGATAATCTTTTCACAGTGTGATTAACGGAATATTCGATTCCACCATTCGATTTATGTAAGTATAGTCTTACTACAGTTTGAGATACGGTACCTATTGTTATTAATTTCCTTGAAATAACAAAAGTAGCCTGCTAACCAAACTGTGGCAAGTTAATACATATTCGTCGGTATGTTTATGAAACCGGTAGTAAGACATTGTCAATAGGCATGATGACTTTTCAAAAACTCTTCTATGATATTCAGAAGTTTCTAATATGTCTAAAATATATTATCATATTTTTGTAGAAAATTAAGGTTTTTGTGCAATAAAAGTACTTTTAAATTTTAAGTTTCAAATTCATTCCAAAACGCTCGCCCGTGTCATTGTGTCTGTCATTAGATACGTCACGGCTGAGTAAAAAATGCAGAGATCGCGTATACGCTTAAACGAAAAAAAATGACGTTACTAATACGTGACGTAAATTGACGTAATTCGATCTGATGGGTGTTTGTATTTTGCAGATGTATTTTAACAAATAAATTATTAATCTCGACATTAATAAGTGAATAAATACATGTTTCAAAATCTTTGAATCCTATTTCATTAGATCAGATAAATATTTTGGCGATACTTGATTACTGTCATCATGCCTATTGTCACCAAGTTTCTGTTGACCCGCAGTTATCAGACAAACGTTTTGCGAAATGGATCGGATTTTACGGATTACAGAGTACATTTTGGTGTCGATTAGAGAAGACCCATGTCCAGCGTGGACGTAGTACAGAGTAGAGTACAGATCCTTTTACAGTATTTTTGAATATCCGATGAATTAAATAATATCCAAGTGTTTTTCGTTGGCACAAAAATATAATGACGCGAACAACTTACATGTAGTTACAGCCACAGGCGATTCAAATTAAACATGGGCCAGATTACCTAGGGTCCACTGTATTTCTACTCTGAATATAGTATAACTAAGACTTTATTACAGTAGGTACCGTACATTAACATGGGCCGCAATAGGCATTAGACGTATTTGAAAAAAATTGCATTGGTTGCTGCCCTCGAATCACAATACAGACAGAGTATTAAAAGGTTGCCTCTGTGCATTTGTTTTTAAACAAAGTATACTAAGTTGTAACTTCGTGCCATTCCTTGCCCTCCTTGCCATGGCGTGCTGCCAGTGAATGCAGGCTCCTCATAAATATTGATTATGCACGCTACTTCTTAAGACTAAGAGGGATCCCACTACTTTGACGTAGCTTTCAAACATAACCTCTGCAACCGAAACAGATAGTCCGGGAGCCAGGTGCATTTTCGGTCAATCATTTCCTCTCGAGAGAAACTTCGTAAAATGCATAAGGGACTTATACTATGAATACTCGCGACCGTCAGCTGCCAGTCCGTTGGTGGGGTGAGCAGTGGCAGCCTCCCAAGCATGCAGAAAAAAGTTTTTTCAGTCATTTCCTCTCATTTGAAAATTTATCAGATTATAGTTTATCTAGTAACCTGAAAGAAAATTCACTTTCTCTTCGAGTCGCATTATGTTCCCCACCTTTCCCACAAATCTTCTGCATGTGCTATACACAACAAAGGGCTTTTGTACGCAGTTATGGGTAAAACTTACCCTCTCCAAGTGTAAATTTTGCTATAGCATAGCATCTGGAGAAGGTAATTTTGATTTACAATTTAGCTGCAATATAGAAGTGATGAATAACTTAAGAAACGTTATTTCCTCCCGAATGAAAATGTATACAAGAATTGTTAAAATACTCTAGTAAATAATAAAAAAAATCAGCTAGCTGTAAGTCAAGGGAAAAGTCGTCAGCTGGTAAGATTCAGTAGGTCATAGATGCTGTTGCGTGGCAGTATTCAAGGTACCAGCTGACAAACTTTTCACCGAGATACATCCAGCTGACATTAATTTTCATTCATAGTAGCATATAAACGATCACCAGGTAAATTTTTAGTTGAAAGGAAATCAAAGAAAAAAATTTTTTTTTCATGTTCAAGGAGCCAGCTAACGTATGATCCACCGTGTTATGGTCAGCTGACGATGTTTTAGCAGTACCTAACTGATAAGGATTGTCCACACCTAACATTTTTATTTTATTTTTGGACAATTGTTTTTAATTTTTATTTTTAATAATGTGGCATTAAAAATACAAACAACAACAAACTTATATCGCAAAACAACGTTTGCGGGGTCAGCTAGTTTTCTTATAAATATAAGTATTCTACTTAAAAAAACGTACACTTTTTGATTGCATGCTATTTCCTGAGCTTTTCTAGTATTTAAGTTCAATAATTTAAAAATAAATTAAATTTTTTTTAACTGTAACTGATAATCGTCAGATTATTATACAGCACGTCTGCGACTTAAAATATATGAACCATATTATGTTATATCTTAATCTGACGCGCTTGAGTGTGTCAAAATGACGATTTTTTTTTGCATCTCCTAATAATGGCCACGAGTTTTCGTCACATCGAAATCGTCAGATTATAGAATGACGGTTTTTTTAGATTCACTTAACGTAGACTTAACGTATTCCGTTAGAAAATCTGACGCGCTCGAGAAAATTTTTTTCCTCATTTTCAACCCTTAGTACGACCACACCCATCATGCAAATGGTCAGATTAACATACGTACATAATTAAAATTACGTAGGACATAGATGCTATCAATATCTGACGCGCTCGAGTATGTCCATGCAACAATTTTTTTACTTATTTGAAAGTCCATAGCCGCTCCCCCCACCGATGAAAAGGTATATATTATATAACATTTATGTTTTCTTATCATCTAAGCTTTGCAATCCAATAGGGCTCTATGTATGACGCTCGAGTAAGTCCATATTTAGCATTGTGGGTTCCCCTATTATTAAACCTCTTCGTAATATAATCGTGGTATAATGAACGCCTACTGTCAATCGTTACTTTGAATCTTCAATTCTTCAATAATAATATCAATTTCTTGTACATTATTATTAACAGGTTATTTTTAAACGTTAGTTTTCATTACAACCTTTTCGTAATGAAATAAAACAATGATTTTACTTTATTATTACTTACCATTTTAAATTACTGCTGGATGCATAATATGAATTTCACAGTGCGTTAAACTTCTTCCGTTGATAACATGTAATTCATCTCCCCGAAATAAAATCTCCATAATATAATTGTCTTGAGGTTGGCTACTGAGGTTGTCCTTAAAAATCCTCACATAGTTCTTTCAGTGTAGAAATCGAAACTTTCGGAAGAGAAACAAAGATTTTACATCATATTAGGAACAGAAAAGGGAAGACACTAACTCGCCGCCGTCAAAAAAAGGGAGGATTGCAAAAGCGGCTTTAACAGTATATGTCAAACTTATATTACTTATCCATGGTAATCATATTCATGGTTTGATAAACATTGATTATTGAAACAATAGACCTTAATTTTTGTTTCGAAAGAACGAATCTACGTCATTGTAGTTGAACCATAATAATTATGGTCTAAGAGCCAGTGAACGGCTACCTGTATGCACTTGACCAGACCTGAGTTATTGTACACTGAGGCCCCCATACCTACCTTACATGTGTTGGGGACTCGCTAAGACCAGTGGTGGACACGGCGCGCGCTCAAGTAAGACCGGTATCGATTTTAGGCAAATTTTAAATGTATTTGACCACGTCTGCCCTTTTGATATTTGTAAATATATGATTATTATTAACGGAAAATAATAATGGCAGACCATTATCGCGCAGTTTACATTGGGGCAGACTTCGTTTCTTATGAGTGACAGCTATCGAATGGTGTAATAATAAAGCGTGTTATTTTTTTTCAAAATCAATGGGGTCAGTTCCTGGCTTCCCGCGACCCGTCCACCCGTGGGTCACTAATGGCTTGAAGAGAGAAGTACAAAAGTAAAGTCGCGGGTACATACGGCAAACTTAGAGTTAATTTCGGATTCCAAACTATAGCCATTTAGTTTTAAAACTAGTCTGCCCCAATGTAACTGCGCGATAATGGTCTGCCATTATTATTTTCCGTTAATAATATTAACATATTTTCAAATACCTATCAAAAGGGCAGACGTGGTCAAATACATTTAAAATTTGCCAAAAATCGATACCGGTCTTATTTGAGCGCGCGCCGTGTCCACCGATTTGGGCTTAGTGAGTCCCCAACTCATGTACGGTAGGTATAGGGGCCTCAGTGTACAAAAACCCAGGTCTGGTCAAGTACATACAGGTAGCCGTTCACTGGCTCTTAGACTATCAAAGATTTATAATAGCACGATTTTCGATATAATTTTTTAAAATGAGAAATTGTAGGATAATAAATTCAATAGTCCAAATCTTAATAAAAATTAGCCAATTTTAATATGAAAATGGGCGAACATTATTATTAACCTTTCCATAAATATGATATAAATAGTGAAATAAAAAATAGAAATTACAAGAAAAACCATCATGTCGCCACATCAGTTCCATAAGAGTTTCTTCATTCTCCCAGACGAAGTAAGAAACTATAGATTTAAGTGAAAAAAAATAAGAACAAACGTAATACCCGCATCAGTCACGCACGTAGTACCAATTTATTTTAGATATATACCTCATATATTACCTGAATTAATTAATGTACCAAATATAGATTTTCAAACACATCTATATGTATTGTTTTTCATTGTATACTTTTAAATTTTGGAAATTTGCAAAAACAAAAAATCTTCCCAGATGCATTTTGTGGTAAAAATAAGAAGTCTAAATTTTAAGTTACTTCTGCGGAGGGGAAAGTCTTGGAACGTCGATAATTAAGACTTAAAGACTCACTCTCAAATGTGATAAAATTTATACTGATGTGAATAATATTTCATACTTATATGCGTTATTAAAGTGCAGTGCAATATAAGCAGAGAAATAAGATTTATCGTTTCGTAGACTTAAGTCGAATTACAAAATTTCATATTTTCTGATTTCCATGTTATGTTGAAAAAGAAATCTACCATTTTTTGTATGATAATGAAAATAGCAGCTGAAGTCTTCCACGTCGTAGATAAACCCTGAAAAAAAAACTTTCGCGATCAAATTAGCTATAGAACATTTTACACCTTTTCAAGACGTTGTATAATTGAAGAGTAGTTGCTGTTAGGACAGTGCCCCGTGTACTAATTGCCATGTCGCACACAAAAGTTGTTAGTAACGACAAACGTCATTGCATACATTTTGTTGCATGACTGTGTTCAATTAGGACTCCTCAATACAGAGCCCTGTCTGTAAATTTTGTCGCATTAGTTATTCTGACGGTTATGTCAACCAATGGCAACAAGGTCTAAGTCAGGACCACGGAATTATTATGTGCAAAGGAAATTGATTATATTGTTTTTTTTTTTGTTTATATCCAGTAGAGTTTTTGGAATTTTTTTACCCACTTTTACTATAATACACAATATAATTAACTAACAGATCACGTTAAAACTGAAAAATAAAAAATTACAAACTCCCCTTTAAAATCTACATTTATAAATCTTACATATTACAGAACGAAGTTCCCTTGCATTGTTTGGCAGTCTAAAATATGTAACCTCAAACTACGGAACAGCATTCATTAATTGAATTGCAACGTTGGTGGTTGAAATATGACGATGATTGTTGACGAAGTGCAAAAAATCTTGCGGAAAGCTTGCGTCGAAAATGCTAGCTAACTAATGCCTTTGAGAAAACAATGGTGGAATTGCTACGTTTTCTAAAATCGATGAAATTGCTAAGATCTACAATTGACAACCAAAACATTTTAAATATTATAATATTATGGGACTATCACACAACTTTTTCAACAGCATCATCAACAACGAACAGCTGAAGATAAATAAAAGCTTGTCTTGAAATCAGAGCAAAAAGCAGTGCAGGCCACTGCTGGCCGATTTGAAACCTTATTTATATGGTATTTCAATCTCTCCCAGCTTTCTTAGATGCAGTTAATAACCCATTTCAGGAACCCGCTTAGGATTTCTATTGCAGTAAACAATTTCAAATCCTTTCATTTTCAATTTTATTGAATTACTTTTTTTACCTCATGTTACAGATGCAGTTATGTCATGTCATCATCGTCAGTAACCCATTAATGACTCACTACAGGGTCGGGTCTCCTCTCACAATGAAAGGGATGTAGGCCTTAGTCCACCACGCTGGCCTACTGCGGGTTGGTGGACTTCACATACCTTTGAGAACATTTTTTGTGAACCCTCAGGCATGCAGGTTTCCTCACGATGTTTTCCTTCACCGTAACAGCAGGTGATATTTAATTTTATAAAGCGCACATAACTTTTTTTACAAAGTCATTGGTGCGTGCCACTGGGATTCGAACCCGGATCGAGGTCGAATTCGAATTCTAAGCCACTGTGCTATCACCGCTGTATTATTATTCACTGATAGGTACTCTTAATTTAAAGAATTAAATTCTAATCCCAGCAACCCATTTTCACTTCCCAACTACTCAGCTGAGTTAAGAACCCTTAACATGTCGTAGGATTACAGTTAACAAATAATTTTAAGATATCCCAGAATTATTTCAGCTGCATTTCCACTGCAGACAACAGCTTAAGGATTTTTTTTAAATTTTCCATACAAATTTAAAAATGACAATTTTAAAACATTTCAAAAAGGAAAAATTCTAGTCTCGGTAGTTATAACTTTTCTGTTTAAAAATCGGATACACATATGTACATGCACGGTGCGCGTGTTAATAAGTACAAAACGCCAATTTATGGCGGCAAAATGTAAACTGTTCAAAACTACACTTTAAATGCCTGTTTTTGAAGTTACTACGCAGGAGCATTTAAAAGTATAAACCAACAATGGGCGAACATGGTGTCGAATACCGTCTCTCGAAAGAAAGTCGCAAATCTAAAAACGGCTAATGAACGAATAGACGCTTCGTTTAGACACTTGTCTGAACAAAGCGTCTACTCGTCGCACTACTTTTCCGAATAATTATATGTTCTCGCAGAAGATTTTTGTATGATAAGTAAACTGGCCGTAATAAATGAAATCTCAAATAAAGTTCACAAAGCAGATTTTGGTTCGATAACAATGATTTTACAGCGAACGCATTTTTTGTTTTTATATGAATTTTGATTACATTTATTTTGATCTTAGAAATCTTAGAATACATTATTAATTGTACACTTTATGAGTATACATACGCGTTATGACGTTGAGCGCTTATAGTTTTTGTCTTCTTAAATCTGCCGATATATGATTGGTTACTAACATTTGGGGGTACAACAATCTAAAATTGGATGTCGATACCCATCCAAAATATAAAAAAAATCAAAAATATTTTTTTTATTTGTTTAGTTGTAATGTGCTTAGGTATTCTTTAGTTTGGTAGTTCATGACTTAATGTCCTCTAGAGGGCGCCACATTAGTTTTTTACAATTTTACATAGCCTATAAGTACCGGACGCTTTTAACGATACCTAAACTGTCAAATTCTGATAAGTAGTTTAGACGTAATGGGCGAAAAGATGAGTATGTTCGTTCATACATAACATACCGGTAAAAATCACCTCCTTTTTGCTTTGCCGTAGTCGGGTAAAAATTGATATATATATATATATTATTTAATTAGTAATTATACTCGAAAAGGAATCTCGGAAAGATATTTAAAATCATAACAAAGTTATTTTTCACACTGTGCTTTTATATAATAGGAGTAGTCTTATGCAAACACGCCGCGCGATAGTTGTAATAACATCAAGACAATATAGGTGTAATATTGCAACCCAATGTAAAACACACAAAACGTTTTTTACATCTATAAAATTACTTCAAAATATAAGGTATATTTTTAAATAAATTAATACTATATTAGAGAGAAATTATTTATTTAAGAAGTATAAATAAAATTGAACGTTACACAATACTTTCACTCCTAAATATTCATAAAACACTAAATTACGGATACTGACACATTAATTGCAATAATGTTCAATTGCATACTTCTCGCACACAACATTCAATAATACAGTCTATTGACATGATCGAGTTTTACAAATTTATATCGATAGTAATGCAATAAGAGACAATTGAAAAATAAAGTGTCACAGATTTGAAAAATTAACGTGTTAAAAGAACGATTATACTTTATAATGGATAAACTATTTGAAGTAATACATAATAAAAATAACTAATTAAAGTCATTCTAATACAACACAATGCCTCTAAAAACCTTACTTTTCTTCTAAACTTATCTGTATTAACTAAACAACGATAAAAACTGAAAGTATTACTTTAAATGTGTAAAATCTTATTGCAACCAGTAATCGGTATGATCAAAAAACAATATAAATATCTGTTCCAGGCTCGAAATAATTTATTCTCAAAATTTGCATGTTTAACGTCTATATAAGGATTTTATTCCATTGAATATACTACGAGGGTGGATCGAAAAGCTCGCGGCCTGACATATAAACGTTTATTTTATTTGTACAATACTAGCCTCATTTTGTTATTATTATTTACAAACATTATTCAATTTTCACAGTACAACATTTTGATACAGTAGTATTTGTGGTTTTTAAGTTTTAGCGTGCTAAAAGAGACTAGGGTTCAGTTTTTTAAAAATTGACAAAATTTAACAACGTGCCGTGATCAAATATCTGTTTAAAAAGGCTAACACCAAAAGAGATTTATGATGACATGACAAAAACTTTAGGGGAATGTGGGCCATCATATACCACTGTAAAAAAATGGGTAGCAGAATTTAAACATGGAAAACACATTGCAGACACTTTATGCATTTCGTATGAGCAAAAACAAAACATCATTATCAATGAACTCGGATTTTCTACGGTATCAGTCAGGTGGGTTCTAGACTGCATTCAGTTGTACAAAAACAAATTCGTTTAACAATTTCACGCGACTGTTTGGAGATGTCTGAGGCTAATCCGCAGGACTTTTTGAATTGTTTTGTTACTATGGACGAAAGCTGGGTTCATCACTACACGGCCGACTCCAAACAACAGTTCAAGCAGTGGAAAAAATCTGATGAACCTGCCCCAAAGAAAGCAAAAGCAATTTTATCGGCTGGCAAGGTGATGGCATCAGTTTTTTGGGATGCATTAAGAAAATCACTCAAGATAATCACTGATTATCTTAAGGGCTAAACAATAAACTCTGCATACTATTGCACCCATTTGTGTCGTTTTCGTGAAGAAATTAAAGAAAAACGTCCAGGATTACTGCGAAAGAAGAAGTTGTTTCACCAGGTTAATTCACGCGTTCACACTTCTGTCGAAAGCATGGCTCAAATTCGTGACTGTTTTAAACTGCTGCCCCATCGGGCTTATTCGCCTGATTTGGCACCATCTGACTTTCATCTGTTTCCCAACTTAAAAAAACACTTGGTAGCCAGAGATTTTCATCAAATGAAGATGTCGAAGCCGCAATGAACCAGTATTTTGCAGACCTTAAACAATATTTTTTAAAAACCGGAATAGAAGCTTTGCAAAACAGATGGAAGAAATGCATTGAGTTAGGTGGAGATTATGTTGAGAAATAAAAATATTTTTGCATTTATTTTGTTTTCTTGTAGAGGCCGCGAACTTTTCAATCCACCCTCGTATGTATTTGAAATCCATTTTATTTTTTAAACAAATTCAAAGTTTATAATTACTTTAATTTTATTATTAGTATTCATTAACATAACGTGAGTATATCGTGATGTTTTCTAAACTATTGTTCCATACTTTACTAATGTAATACGAAGAAATCGCTGTAGGCGAAAAGGATGTAGGAATAATTTTTTCTTACGTAGTATTTTTATTTGTTCTGTTGATCTCTTGCTGCACACTATAAATTATATTTCTTTTAAGTGTGGTAATTTATAAAAGCTTTCACAAATTGGACCCCATGAAGGTCCAATTAAGTTTCTTATATTGATACTAATTTATTCGTATGGATATCGGAATATGCAAAAAAACTCAGATGACATTTATTAAACGAGTTAATAACGCATTACCACGGGTTGAACCATTCGATTAAAATTATCTTAGCAGAACAATAATATTATAAGATAATGTCCTGTGTTATGGATATTCAACGTAGGTCAACAGCGATATAAGCCGAACGGATAAAGAAACAATCTGGCAATGGCGGCCGGTAGTTATGGTAGCGTCAGTAAAAAAAGGTCAAGTAAAATATTAACCTTGTTTTTTTATCTTCGATATCGTGCTGGGGTCCAAACCGGTTGCCATACTTGCCCGTGTGTTACTAAATTGCAAAGGGTGATAACGCTCCAGTCTCTTTTCTTCTTCAAAATACTTAATTACGTTGTAGACTATTTGTCGAGCATCACTATGAAGGACCTTCCCGCGTTTTCTAGAAGCCATTAAACGACCAAAGATCTAAACTTAACAAAAACAACAAATAACAGTACAGTAGTTGTAACTAAACACAATTAAAATTTTGCGAAATGGAGTGCGTCGAGACAGCGCGAATGCTAATCCAAACTGATTATTTTTTTTGTACGTCGTACCACTACGTGCTAGTATAGACAGAGCGACGATATCAACGAGATAGCATGAGACCGTCCGCCATTTACAAATTGTTTCTTTATCCGCACGGGATATATCTGCATACCATAAAGTTATTTTTTAACGTATGACGATATTTTTACACGTAATACACGTTTACTCACGAAAAAATTTGAAAACTCATTAGTGTGATTGTCAAATCATCATGGAGTGATTGAAAGAAATTTCAATATTCACTCACAATCAGAACTACATGTTCAAATAGTATCATGGAATCATTTCTTATGTCCCTAGTTTGTAACAAACATAAAATATGTCAATATTACTGTTTTATATTATTAATTTACCAAGTTATCAACATGCATTGAGATCTATTTAAAGTAATTTTAATGAGAAGAATAAAATATTTCATTTTTATATAATAGAGAAGATAGAATGCGAGAATGATAATTAAAATTTTCCGGTTACATTTTCCGTAGGGTTAACTTATTTATAATAACGGTGGATTAGATTTATCATTTTCATCAATCTACCAGCAATTTAGATCAATAAAATTAATAGTGTTCCGATAGAGTAAACAATTTAAAAGTGTTTTTGCTTAGATATTAATTTTTGTTTTGTACGCACTCTATACTAATTAGTTTATGTTGCAAAACTGTTTCCTTTGTAAGTGAATTGTTTAATTCTTAAGAAGGAATAATAAAGATTTTAAACCATTTTCATCAATAAGAACCGTAAATTTTACTAAGAATTCTACAATAATAAGTGTTAATTGCACAAGAATACTATCTAAAGTAAGATTATGGTTATGTGAATTGTAAACCTACATTTGTTGAATATTTTAACTTTTATGTTAAAAATAACTAAACATAAGCCTTTCACGATTTAACATGATAATTTAAAGCCGTTGGTTTAATTCAAATAATGGGTTATATGTGCTAATATATTGAAATAAATTCTAATTTCATCTCTAAGTAATATTCCGATGTTAAATAGATATACAGTGTCCCGGGATAAAGGGCAACCCCGAAAGAGGGTGAAACTAGACCAAAAATTATCGTCTAAAAAAACATTTTGAAAAAATCTAGTTTTTAATGATAAATTAAGATTTTTATTTTTTTATCATGGACCCTATGTACAAAAAAGGCGATTTCTTTCAAAGTAATGGGTCGATTTCGTTGAAATAAAAAACAAGTTAGAACAAACGAATAATAATAAGGCACAAAATATCCCAGTTTAATTTTGAAAATTTTTGAAATAACTGAAAATTATTGCAAAGAAATTCTTTTTTGTTACAAAAGTCAAAGTTTAGGCCATGATAGATATTGTTTTGAGAGCTACGTGTTATTCTATCCTCACTGCCAAGTATTTGACGTATTATTGTTTCTTATTTCAACGAAATTGACTTGAAAGAAAGAAAGCGCTTTTTTATACATAGGGTCCATAATATAAAATAAAAACACATTAATTTATCCATAAAAACTAGATTTTTTTAAATATATTTTTTAATATTTTTAGTCGATAATTTTTGGTCTAGTTTCACTCTTTCGGGGTTGCACTTTATCCCGGGACACACTGTATATAAAAGCCCTGTATTTGACCCAAACCAGCGACTTAGGTGTCAACGGACAGTGAACGTTTGACGTAGCGTAAGATCTCATCTCAATGGGTCATCAAGATTCCGGCAATGGGACGCTACGCCCGCGCTCAGTACCACTGCACACTATCTAAAAACGACGACGTTTGTTGGGAAAATCATCCACTTGGCGCGGTCCTTCCCAACCGCGGCTCTGCGGCATGTCGTCATAATTTCCACGTTGCATGTCGTACTGGTCTCGGAAGTCCCCATCCTAAAGTGAGCAATCATAAAACTTGCCAATATTTTCCATTGTATGTAAGATCTTGTTAAAATAAACATAAATATATCTTCTGCCGTCACGTATACGCCAGGGATATAAGATAATGTTTATAATAAATTAAAAACAAATCATTTGATACTACTACCTATTACAAATCTTAACTCAAGCGCTTTTGTTGCTAACAAACTTGGCAACAGTTCTGTGCGGTGACAAAACGATGATGCATCTTATTCTTAAAGGACTTATACCTATTTAAAAATGAATTCCTTTAAAAGCGTTATTATAGAAAAATTCTATCTACCCACATAATTTACATAGATATTAACATATACATACTGTCAAACCAACATCTCTTTTACAACATTTAAGTTCTTTTTAAATAGGTAAATGTTAACTGAGACTGTTGAGTTATGCACTGTTTTCCTTTACGATTATTGTATGTAGTTAGGCAGCATAGATTCTGTTGTCAACTTGAAACCCACATAGTAATATGGATCAAAGTTCAAGATTTCTCACAATGTATTATCAAAAACATTGCTGCCGCAAAAGTACAACACCTGCGAGTATTTTGTTATTCATAATGATTACGTATGTAGTAAGTATCTTGTAAGTGGTCTCTGAAGGTTCTGATTTTTAATAATCAACCTCAAACAGAAATTGATGTTATTAAGTCTAGGAACCGAATGATAGTTATAAGTATACCTGAAGTGGGCTTACCATTACAATATTTTGACGTCCATTGGTTGCAGTGACTACTATTCAAACATTGTTGTTTACCAAAATGCCCTTTTGACATGACACAGCACCATACTTCAGTCAAAATTGTAAAATCTATGACTTAACATTCGCTCCAAATGCTTTACTTACTGATAAATATTAAAGCAGGAGCTTGACCATGATAAATTAATATGAAAAAATTGTTACGTTCAGGCATGTTGCTTTTATGTTTAAGCTCTACGAATATATATATTTTAATAAAAAATACCCATGTGTCCAACAAAATTTATAAGACGACTTAATTTAGTCCCAGTCGACTAAAATTATAAGTGCCGAAAAGTGTGACATTATTTGTGACAAAAAAAAATTGAATACGAATAAACCAAAACAATACAGCATCTATGAGACATTTACCTATTTTTATTTCATATTCACAGAGAATAAAAAACCTATAATACAAAAACATAATTCCAGTACTTTTTTAATCTTGTCATTTATATCAATCAGCATTTGGTGAGTGAAGCAAAGAAGAAATTCACTTTTTCAACCAAAATAAATACTTATTACTTATATCCCCTGTATTAAAGATGAGAAGTATGTAATGTTATATGAACTTGTCTAACTTTATTATTGTTTAGTGGACTTGCAAGTGCAAAACACGGAGCAAAACTATTTCAATTAAATTTCAGACATCCTCAGATGCCAGTTGGATATTGTCAACAAGATTGTTTAAGGAAATATTGTAATCCTCACTCAATACATGATAGAAGTCTGGTCCCAAGACACATATTTCCCAACATTAGAGCAAGAAAGTCACTATACTATGACACAGTATAAAAGTTTATACAGTAGTGTAACTCCTCCCTATACTTTAAATAATTTTTTTGATTCGTTGATGATATGGCAGGACTATCAGCCTTCAGCATTTTAAGTTCATCTACCTACTTATTACCTACTTGAGTATGTTTTATAGTTGTGAGATTTGTATTTTTAATGAAATTTATTGTATATTAAAAAGAAAGAGTTTGAGAGTTGAATACCGAACGCGACGCGCGCAGACTGGACTCGCGTTCGGACCGTTTATATGAAGATACATTACTGTATATTCTTTATACTGTGAGTATGATAAAACAAAACAATATTGTGCAGCTGAAAAAAATTATTTTATCACCACTTGCAAGGCGGCCTTGCAATAGTGCTTTCTAGACGAAAAATTGGTTTATTTTAATAAAAAAAAGTGACCACTACATTATTTGAGAAATTCTTCCTTTGAATATGTCATGTACCATTTAATCAATTGTTATTTTAAATGAATTGTATTAGGTATTAAAGTTGTAACTTCGTACTAAAATATAGCCTGTATACTCATGAATTCAAATACGTTTGAGATTAAAGGAGATAAATAATGTAGACCATATAACTGATCACCAACAGAATAGAGCTGTCAAAGAATCAGAAATCCCACTGATAAGCAGCGATAACAGTTTAAGATTAAATTAATAATATTTAATGGCATATACAGCATCAACGTCACAGAGCACACAAATTTTAAATTGTAAGGAAATTCAATTTAAACTGTATGCAAAGTAATTAAGTGTTTCATTAAGATTAAAAACTAATTCAAAGAGGGCCAACGGGTAAAGTAAAATGAAGATTTGACATGTTAACTCTTTCTTAAAAATATGATGCCTTAATAAATAAAATTTTACATTTAATATTATACTTTGCGCACATTATTCTTTTAACCCCATTGAGGGTGTAATTACATGTGATTTAACGCCAGAGCTAAAGAAATGTGGAGGGAAGACTACAAAAAAATCTAAAAACAATCTAATGAATATCTGTTAGATGCAAGATACATGAAATTGATATTCTCTGAAATCAGATATTCAAACAAACACAATCAGTCAATATTGTTTGACTTTGAAAATGAAAATGAACTTTCACTTTTTCTTTCATTGACTTTGAATCACATTAAAGCAGCGAAATGAAGACTCAATATATTGTAATGTCTTATTCTTTGTTATAAAATGTATGTAACATAGTAGTGTTGAAATCACAAGTAGTTTAGCAATGATAATGAAATGTACTCACCATTGGCTGTTGTTGATCAAACATGCCCTGCTCCTGGCGATCTAACATAGAGTTCAGTCGCTGGGCCTAAAAGCATTATAATGAAAAAATTATTTATCCATGACACAGGCATGACAGACAACACAGGGCATCCTAATTCCTAATGTTGGGCTATGAGTGTTTGAGTTTTTTTATCTATTATTATTTTATAAATAAACTAGCCAACCCGGCAGTCATCGCCCTGCCTTTAATTTAGTCTAAGTGTCTATAGACCAGGAATTTAAGCACCAAAATATATCGGTCCGCTCTGCATAAAATCCTTCTACGTGATTTTTCGATTGGATTATGTCAGAGGGTGCCCTCCAAATATAAAACCGAGTTCTGTCGCCCGAAACCGCGAGCGTTAGCCGCCATCTTGGAAACCTTTTTTTTTCATATATCTCGAAAACGGATCTTTTTTGTAGAGGACAAAATTTCCCATCTTTTTTATACCAAACTTTACCCCCTATTGTTGATATTTTCCGATATATTAAGGTTTCCGAGATATATGCAAAAAAGTTTTTTTTCCAAGTTACTCTTAACAAACCCTTTCATTTGATACTTATATTGTAGAAATGCATTAAAAATAACTATTCCGATATCTTGGATGGTCCGCCATATTGGATTTAGAATGGCGTCACAAGCCATATCGTGCATTGTCATCCAAACTAAACGTGTATACAAAATTTCAGCTTCAGGTTGAAGATATCTACTTCAAAATTCAGTTCTAAGATTCCACCCGAACATACATTGCAAGTTAAATAAAAGCTTTTAAAATAGCCTATAGATTAGTGGGGGATACAGACCTGCACAAAGAGCGTGTTCTCCTGCTGACGGCGGCGCAGCTCATCGTCCTGCAGGCGCATGCGCTGCGAGAGCTCCTCCTCCTGGCGCATGAGCTGCGCGCGCTCCGCCTCGCGCCGCTCGTCCGCCGCGCGCTCCGCCATCTCCCAGCTGCGCTTCTGCCGCTCGCGGTCCTGCTCGCGCTGCCGCAGCTGCTGTCGGAGCAGCTCAGTCTCGTGCTCGTACCTGCACACGTACACAACTAATTATATTCCCCGCTAGGCACAACACTTATTCCATTATAATCGTTTATTAATGACTTTGAATGTGATAAAGATTAACAATGTAGGTTTACAATAATAATAATAATATATATAATGTCAAAAGGGTCCATTAATCGTTATTTAATAAAATTATTCTTTCTTTTTCTCTAGACTTTTCAGTAAAACCTTACAGCGAGAAGTATGTTATTTGATTAGTAAAATATTGTTTGTAATCACTTAGCATATTCCATTTGCGCTTCTAGTTTCTCTTCTTCAGCTGCAAGTTCCTTTTTCAAAGCCTCCTCCTTCTGTCTGTGGAGTTCATGCAGTTGCTTCCACCTGGTCCCATATTCATGTTCAAAGCTGCCAGGCTCAGAAAATCTTGGTCCCATCTGTAAAATTAAAAAAAGAAATAAACAAAAATAACAAACAAATTATAAAATAAAGACGGCAATTAATAAAATTTATACAAACTTCTCTTGCTCTCATGAACTCTGGATGTTTCTTAGGGATGTTTTTCTCTGGGTAGCCATCAAATTCATCAGGTTCCTCGTAATTTTCAACAATCACTGGGCGTAGAGACCTGCATTTATATAAGATATTAAATGAAATAGGTAAATAGCATAAAATAACATAACTCCAGTGTTAGTACTTACGAAGTCAAGAAGAAACATTTCTCACTGCAGTTACGAATGGCAGCTAAGGCGCCAGGTTTACGAACAAACTCAACCACACCTTCACCCAATGTTTTCCCCCTCTCATCAACTCTCACAAATGCTCTCTCAATTTTTCCAAAAATCTCAAAAGCTCTATATAGCAATTCATTGGAAACAAATGGCGGAAGATTTTTCACTCTAACTGCACTATTGTGAGGTGCAAATCTGACTCGCAATGATCTTCCATTCCTCATCTTGCCATCTAGCTCCCTCTTTGCTTTTTCAGCATTCACTCTGTAATCCTGTAAGCAATAATTAATATTTTATTACAATACTATGATTTGTTCCTGAAACAATAAAGACCTAAAAGTGCCTAATCTTACCATCTTAATAAATCCAAAGTTCTTTTCCTTATTGAGGAACAGTTCAGCAGTTTCACCATACTGGTTGAACAAATTGAGGATTTCTTCTTCTGTTACATCATTTGTGAGATTGCCAATGTATAAACGTGCCCTCCCATTGAACTTGATCTCAGACTGATCAACTGGTGGCAAATCAAGTAAAGGTCCTACAAGGTCCTTTAATTTATGAGCCAACATGTGTTCCTAAAATAAAACATAAAAAAATTATTCATACAATAAAAAGATTAAATACAAAATATGAAGATGAATTAGACAACAATTTTGTTTTTTTTTTCCATACTGGAAATTAATGACCAATTTTCGGCTATGGATAATCCTAATGATGTTTGATTCTAAGGCAAAATCATTTATTTCAAAGAAATTGTATGTTGACAAACAACCAGTTTCTCTCAATCCATATCTGAAGGTTATTTATTTTGGGCATTAATGATGTTATCTTTACCTCTCTAATGATGGGTTTCCCATCATGAGGGGGTCCTCCACGCATGTTACCGCCGCGTTGTTGGTTGCGAGCAGGGCCACCCTGTTGCCCTCCTTGACCACCCTGGCCAGGCTTGCCCTGCCTCCCCTGCCCCTGTCCTTGCTGTCCTTGCCCAAAGTTACCCCCCTGTCTATTTCCTGGACCACCTTGGGTCCATGTGCCACCCTGCTTATTTCTTCCTTCAAAGTTTCCATTCATGTTCTGAAAAAGAAAAAGGGAATATGAGTATGGAAATATAAACTCAACAATCAACAAGATCCATTTAAGATTACCTGATACACTCTTAACATAAAAAAATATTTGTGTATCACATACCTTTTGATAATGTCCCTGATTAGGGTTTTGGTGCATATTCTTTTGCTCCCCGGGAGCCGGTTTATCCTGGATGTTATCCTGCAAGTCATTCTTTGGAGTGTTCTGAGGTGGTTTCTGTTGCTGCTGATTTTGATTCTGTTGTTGAGTCTGTTGCTGATTCTTCTGTTGGTGTTGATGCTGCGCCTGCGGTGGAGTTTGCTGGGGAACATCTTTCTCCTTCTCCTTCTGCTGGACTTGCTGAGATTGAGCCTGAGGTGGCTTTTCCGTAGGAATGGTCTTTATCTGTAATAATTATATCTATTAATTTTTGCTATGTATCTATAAGCTTTGATTCATAAATCTGAATAAAAGTTAATTTCATACAAGTAATAGTAGTTTAGTAGTGTGTAGCAGCATTATTTCTCAAAACTTAGTATTATTATTATGCAAAGATGAAATTAAATTTTATATTATAAAATTCTCTTGTCTCAATCTTGGTTACAGTTAGATTTTTATAAAAATTTATATATACTGAGAATCGGCTACTATTTTTCATAGCCCATAAGGGTTGTCCTCCTCTAACATTTTTATTGTATTTTTGGACAATTTTTTTATTTTTATTCCTTAATAATAATGTGGCACTAAAAATACACGTCATTTTAGTAATTTAATAATTTTTCCATCTCGCTCGATAACTTATTAAATATTTAGCAAAACAACGTTTGCGGGGTCAGCACTAGCAGCTAGTGATTCTAAAAATGTTAATTCTGTTTTTTTAGGACAGAGAAGATGGCGCATCAGACAAGGCAAGCGTTAGCATAAAACAAAATGGCGGCAAGATTCTCTAAATTAACATGGTGGCATTCCATTGAAATTTGCATAATATTGAAACGCAAGCACTCATTCTTCGAAAATAACGGGTATAGCTAAAAGTATCATTTAGATTAGGTGATAACAGACTGACCTCCACATTAGGTCGTTGACCTCCTTGATTTTGATTTCTTTGATTATGTTCAAATCTTGAATTACGCATTCCGCCTCTATTATTACCGCGACGACCCTGTCTTTGGGGTTGCGGTGGCCCGCCAAAACCCCGGTTATTCCCGAATTGATTCGCCTGCATTTGCATTCTGTAAAGTGAAAGGTGTTAAGTCTCGCCACGCCGTTACTCGTAAAATCGATTTTTATTTTTTTCAATTTCATTATACTTATTGTTGAAAATATTTTTATATGAGAGAATAATTACCTACTAGACAACTGGTTATAATACTATTTTAACGCACTTGAATCACTGAAACACGAATATAAAATAAATTCACAAGTATCGACCGAACAGGAACAATTTCAGTGACTAATGCAATTGCAAAAATGCAGTCATGTGTCGTTCAGGAATGAATGCTTCAATTGAAGTACTTCACTTTTTCCCGTCCTTCCTTCACTACTTCAGTTACAATTCATCTCGTTCATTTAGTCCAATTGCTTCGCGAACGAAACTAACCGAAGAAGCTCGACAGTCGACGACGCGTGGCGTGCGCATATACTCACGCACACATACACATACTCACGCTCGGAGACATAAAAGAGAAAACAATCTTAAACCATCAAGTAAAGCACCAATGATCAAATTACAAATATTCTTATACGAACACTATTACATCTAAATATGTTGTCGTTAGAAGTTCTAGGAAACGTTTCAATATTATGAGTTTTATGTTGAGTATTTACGGACTATTTTGGCTTGATTATAAGTATAAATGATATTTTCTTTCATTTTTAAATTTAAATAGGTAACGTCTCTGAGGATCGTAAGAAATCTAAGGTATGATTTTACGGAGGGTATATTATACGGTATTTCAAAATATTGAACAAAAATAACATTATATGTCATTATACGTTTGGAAAGCGACCATAATTTATTACTAGATATTTGATAAAACAAACGCACTTAGTTTTATTTTATTGTTTTAGTCCTTTTAATTTTTTTGTCTTTTTATCCTATATCTAATAATCTCAAAAAATTCAAAAGACTAGTAGAGATAAACGTTACGATACACGAGTTCATTATGGGATACCCCTAATTCATAATAATTTATCGAACATTTCATTAGAACTACTATATCGTAATGAACTAGTGAAGGAACTGAACTAACTGAAGTAAAAGAAATAGTATGGAGTGTTGAAGTAAGAAATAGGAAAGGATAACCTATCGTTTGTGAATGGTGAACTACATTGAACTACTGGACTAAAAGAGTGATATACTTCACAGTGAAGGAAAGATATGTTTCGTTCTTTTCTTTTAAGTGACACATTTTGCTCATGGCTACAAAAATGTAAAATGGCGATGGCGTCGTCTGAGTCTGATTGACGTATTTGATTTGAAGTAAAACCGCCCCGCCGCCTGCCCGATAGAAAAATATTATTAGAATACCAGTGTTGCCAACTATCAAAAATATTTTAATCGCATCTGGAAAAACCGGCATTCACTGCATTCACTTGCATTCATCTTGCATTGTCGTATCCGACAGCCTCGTATCGAGATCCCGTGCGAACACAAGAGCGCGCACAGTTTCCAAATATGAGGAAATAATATATTATCAGTCGAAGCGGGCCAAAATAACTGGTGACGCGTGCGGTGTGTGGCTTGTGCGACCCGAAGTACGGTCTCAAGGTCCGACAAACCGAATCTACCCTGCGTGTATCGTATGACGGAACGCATATGTATTGAAAATTGAAATTTATTGAATGCCCTAGCCGCTATACTATAGGGACCGTGCGTGGCGACACCTATGCCATCTAGTGTCATTTATCGGAACTGCATATTGCTTTATGGGTAGGATTACTACCGTATGTTAACTTTTTGAAAAGTGTATCACAAATAATTTTGTATATTAAAAGGCTCATTAAAAGTGTATTCTTGTATTGATGGATGCTCCAATACTTCCAAGAATAAAATATATAAATATATTAGTGTAAATTCTTGTAATTTTCCACTGATAGTACCAACATGCTCTGGCTAAAAATTATACGAAAAGTTGGATAAATGCAGTTAAAAATACACGTGACATGAATTCAAACGGTTAAAAAGAACTATCAAGGTTTTTTAAATGAAACTAATATATAATTTGTTTTGTGATGATAGCCCAGTGGCTTAGAATTCGACCTCAAATCGAGGGGTCCGGGTTCGAATCCCAGTGGCACGCACCAATGACTTTGTAAAAAAAGTTATGTGCGATTTATAAAATTAAATATCACCTGCTGTTACGGTGAAGGAAAACATCGTGAGGAAACCTGCATGCCTGAGAGTTCACAAAAAAAAAATGTTCTCAAAGGCATGTGAAGTCCACCAACCCGCAGTAGGCCAGCGTGGTGGACTAAGGCCTACATCCCTCTCATTGTGAGAGGAGACCCGACCCTGTAGTGGGTCATTAATGGGTTAAAACAATGTATCACACAACATCAAAATACCTGGCATTCATCTTAAAATAGATACTGCTTTATGCGTTGCTCACTTTATTTAAACAATGTTATCTGAAAATCCTCTACACCCTTTTAATATACCAACAAATTTTCTATTGAAAAACACTTGGACCAAATACTTTTAGAATTTGAAAAATATCAACGTTCGCACGACACACACTATTCTTGATATCACTAAAATCGCATTTTATACATTTTACGTAATTTAATCCGTAATTTATAGTGAAATATTGAGTTATTCCTCGTTAAGCGACATTATGAAAACATATGAAAAACTAAGGGACAATATTGCACTTTAGTTGTGGCAGTTTCGTTTTAATCCGCTAGGTGGCGTTTTGTAGTTTCTGCACGGTCCCTATACCATCAAACCGGATCTTATTAGGGATGTTCATACACAAAAAGTATCGATATATTTCATTCGATATATCAAATATCGCGGGTAATTTAAAAGCATATTTCGTTTCAAGTATTTTCTAATATATCGACTTTTATTGAGCACTTCTAAACTAAAGTAACAATATAAATTAGAAACTCTGCCTGTCTCGCTACAGTACTCAGATCTTGCCAATTGTTTATTTAACTTTTGACAGCTCTAATACTTAATCAAATAGTGATACCCTGACCCGTTACCGGTTCGATTTCTTTTATCGATCGATTTTATTCATGAAGGAGTTTTAATCGATTTACCACATGTTGCATTCGACAATTATTTATCTGTCCCAAGAATTGATAATAATCAAAAATCAATTATTCAATAGTACTGAGAACTCAAATGATGATGATTCCCTGGTCATACGAAGAAGACGATTCTTTATAATTAAAAATAGTATCACAGTACCTCTTTTGGTTGTTTTATTTTTTAATCTCTAAAGTACGTTATCTCTAAGTCTAAGTATGTTCAACATTTTGTATCGATAATCGATTTATTTCAATACCGTTTTATAGTCTGTGT